>JAXCLR010000001.1:84371773-84433751 GCA_035584095.1 Annona squamosa
ATATTTAAATTCCTTTCAATCAAATAACAAATAACAATTATGATATTTAAATTCCTTTCAATCAAATAACAAATAACAATTATGATATTTAAATTCCTTTCAATCAAATAACAAATAACTTTGTCCTGGTTAATTAATAATTATGGTTACCTACATCTTCCAGAAACTGTTTCTTAAGAACAAAGTGATGCTTTATGTGCTTCCTTGGCTCTCTGTTTTGGAAACTGTGTAGGTATGAAGGCAAGTAAACGCAGCCTCTAGCAGATTGTTTGATTCAGTGTACTGTATTATGTACTGTTAGAAGGTTGTGAAGTATTATTCTATGATTTATTTTATGAAGTTCTCTGCTAAAATTTGTTTAGCCTTCCACCGTGCCTGATAACGAATCAGAAAATTCCATGTTTTCTCTTCCCTTGGAATGTGTGGCCTCCTTTTTTAAGCAACATTTCAAAATATCTTCTTATTTTTCTTTATGGGAGCATGTAATTGAAATTCGTATGTTTACATGCCCTTATACAAGAGCAGGATATATTTCTAATGGGGCTGCTTCTATGAAACCCTTTTTCTATATAACCCTTTCTATTTTTCATCTCTTGATGGTTGATGAAAATTCGTTTAATCTATTATATTTAATATCACTACTATTATCGTGGAAACCCATTCATTTGTCCAGTATCATTGTATATGGACTTCATTCATAAAGTGTAAAATTAACGTAATAAAATAATTTAATATTAAATATCAAATTTTAATCTATAAATGTTCAAAATCAATGTAATAAAATGATTTAATATTAAATATTAAAATTTAAGTAGTATTTTCAACATCTAAATCGTCTTAATATCATTACTAAATGGATAAATGTTCCTATAAAGTATGAGAATGGATCTAAATATTTTTCTCAATTTACACATGAGTGTACTTATTTTTGAGTAAATGTGACCTATACACATCGGATTTGGATGACACTTGGTTTTCTAACTAAACAATGATGTTAAATACAATGAATGGATTGGATTTTGTACCAGTGATCAACAATTTAAAAATTGGAGGGGTTACATAAAATCACTTCTATGTAACCCGGTTACATAGAAATGTCCCCCTGTTCCTAATATCTATGACATTCATTGGTCGTCAAGTTCTCTGTCTCATGCGTAGGACCAATTAGCAAATTACTATTCCTTTTTTAATGCAAAATACATAATAATTCAATGAATCCACAAGGAAACTATTTATGGGATCCACCGCTTTCTGCATGTGTAATAAATGCACTTTGTTCATTACTTCAGGTAAAGGATTAGTTCACAAGGTCACTGTCTGAAAACTTTTGGAACATGGTTTTAAGCAAAAGCAAAAATGAATATACTGTTCATATATAAGAATTTTTTTGCGTTACTGTTGAAGCTTCTCGTTCCTCCAAATCTTAAGCTCCGCAATTTTCAGAATGCATTCCTAGAGAATTCTAGGAAAGAAATTTTAAACTCCTAGTTGGAATGTGGAAGAATATTGTTTAGTAGTGTTCCAAAGGAGGTCTCCTTTTTTGATAATGTGAAAGCTTTTAAGATGCAAACTTTTGCTTATTATTCAATCTGTCTTTTGCCTGCAATTTTATTTTCTGCATTCACATGCATTTGCATATAAAAGAAGAAACAAGTAAGATAAAATATTTAGTTAAAAGAAAACAAAGATTCATAATGAAAGATCTCTTTTTTTAAAACTCTTAATCAAAGAATTAGAAAAACTCTTGAAAAAGAAGCAAAAACTTATAGTAAGATTAGAACAACAATATAAAGATTTCTTGAAAAATGGAAAAAATGACTTTATGATGTACCATTTCTTTTTTGTATTGGACCTGGCAATCTGTGCAGTAGCAGACCCAGAAGCTAGTAATCATACAATCGTAGGATTAACAAAACAACTAAGGGCTATAAACATTATTACCAAGACTAATAGAACAAGAAGCAACCCAAACTGGTATAGAAGGCAAGCAATATATGATCTAATGTACGAAAAATGGAAACTTGAAAAACAATTGTTGATCTTTGCTGTTTCAAAATTCTGTAGTAATTATCAAACATTTAATTCTCTTTCTAAAACATTCTATATTGGATTCAACTGTTTTGGTATATCTCAAGTGATAACTGAATTATCTCATATTTTTATAGGGATGCATTCATTGACTATTGGGTTAATAGCAATATGATGATGACGGATATGGCCACCCAAATATTTAAATTATTGAAGGAACCCGATCGTAATTATCTTTTGCAGGTCTGTTCTCTTCTCTTTGCTCTGGTGTTCTGTTATGCATATGATCAAGATCAGGATGCATAAAAAGACTTTGTTAATTATGAATTTAGTTTTCCCATAAAAAAATTATGAATTCAGTTTGAGATACTGAATTTTGTTTTGTCAATTTAGCTTCTAGTTGTAGGGTTCTTTTTTCTTCTAGCGGATGAACTCCTTTTGTGCTGGCTACAGGAAGACTTCAAACCTGTTCTTCGAGAACTTTTGGCTACTCACCCAGGGTTGGAGTTTCTGCAAAGCACACCTGAGTTTCAGGAAAGATATGGTACTTGCTTATTCAGCTATCTTTTATGAGGATCTGATGTTTTATGTATATGTAAAACCCTGCTAACTGAGTCTGTTTGCAAACCCCAGCTAACTTTCATTGTTTCATGTCTGCCATGTGCCATTAGTCTGAGTAGTCTGATAGAAGCTGGGCTCAAGATGCGTTTTTAAGGACGCTTACATCAAATACTGACTGTTCATGGTGATAGCATAAAAATTATTGTGCTTTTCCAAGTTGGTTGGTCTCCATGGAAGATTTTGTGTTTCTATCCATAATTTTTCTTTGGAGATGATAGTTTTGAATTTTCTCTCCTTTCACTCAGTTAATAATCTTATGCTTAGTTCTTCTCATCCAAGTGACTCACACGTCTTTGTGGTAGTCCAATATTTGGATTTTTTTGACAGCAATGCTGTTCATTATTTCAAATGACAACTGAACAACTGGCCGCACAAATCACTGCTTAATGTGATGACTTAATGACCATAGGAATTGTCTACATTGCTGAACTGTAGATTGAACCGATGGTTGCAGTCAATCCCAAACTTCATAATGTGGTAAAAAGATTCAATAGAGTGGTTCTCTATGGTTTTAAGTGTTGTGTGCTTTCGTTTGTCATTCATATTAATGAGGATGCATGATTGCTATATTGTAACTTTATCGGAACTGTGTTGGTAGCAAATGACATGCAAATGACTTGAAGATGATGCCATTTGATACTTCTATAAAGCCTACTTACAACGTTTCTGAGACTGATTCTGGATCGTGTAAATAGCTAAATATCATTCAAGTGCATGTGTTATTTGGTTAATTTCTCAATGACAATGTTAAGCTTTTGGGATTTAAGATTTTATTATTGTGATTATTATTATTGTTATTATTATCATTATTAGTTTTCTGTTTATTTGAATCTTGGTTAAGTATATGCATTTCAAATGAATAGCTAAAGGGCATTTGCTGCCATTTGTCATGGTATTTTGCTTTGAATCTGTAGTGGCTTGTGGGATTCTTTCTGCGATTGCTGAATTCTCTTGGTCCAAGTGTATAGTCATCCTCTCTTGATCCTTCTCTTTGGAGGGATCTTGTTGCAATTGCTGAGTTTTTTCAATTTTTTGACTATATTCTCAATAGTCATAATAAAAGTTTGCTTTGACTACTGCTGCTAATGCAATCAGGGTACCCTCATTTAAGTCCACAGCCATTGTGAATACTTCTTCAGAAAAATAAATGAGTCTTAAACTGTGATATGTTTGTGGTGTTGTTGTTGACCTTCAAATGAAAAATGAAGCCATTGACATGACACTCAATAGGTTTGTGGGTCACATCATCGAAGTTGACTTGGCAAAAAGCATCAAATGGCCGAGTTTTATTCTGCTGGCGTCTTGTTTTCCCAACTTTTCAAGTCCCTACAACAGCCAATTATTTGAATCCGTCTTAATAGCAAAGTTTTTCTTCTCCCATCCTTAGGGCTTACTGCTATTATAGATGGCTTTGTTCCCCATTGTGCAAGTATACATAGCAAAGATAGCAGGCCAGTGATTGGTGGTAGACTTGATCCATGAATTTGATGGTTAAATTTGTGGAGTGTGGATGTATGAGGCTTACTTTGTGATTGGTTCGACTGGCAACTTAAGCTCTCTCCGAAAGGCAATCTGCCATCAAGTTCTCCATGTTTGGACAGGTTGAACTTGTCTGTTTTTTCTCATAGAAACAGTCATGGAATAACTTGGCTGAACTACAGAAATTAAAAAGAGAAGCAATATTAATCCATAGTGCATAATAGTTGCAATGGAATTTGCATTGATTTGCAGGATTAAAAGTTCTCTGGTGGAGATCCTTTTTGGATCCATTTGTTCTTGGTATACAGGAAAAGCAAGATCTATGTGCTCAATGACATTAGGATCTGATGTCCTTTAAGGCATTTTTGCTGAGTGTCACAGACCTTTTGGGTTGTGGGGCTTTGCTCATGTTTAAAGGATAACTTGCCTCTGTTGGTTGTGGTGCTTAACTCATGTTTAAGGCTAACTGACATTATTATGTAAGGAACCTTATGTGTTGAGCTTGGCTTATCTTTTAGGTAGGACTGGAGTTAAGATGGTGTTGGAATTTGTTCCAAAAACAGTGCATACTACATGTACATTTGTGCATGCATGTTTAGTGCGTGCATTCATTCATTTGTCTTAAATCTAATGGTAATGCTTCCATTATGCAAAAGAATCCTTGGTGCCATAGTGAAGTTGATTGATGTGCATTTGGATACCTGTGAATGTGTTTGCATATGTGCATTTGAGCATGCATGTCTGTGCATGAGTGCATGTGCTTGTTTGTGCATGCAATTATCTATGCATGTTAGTCCATATACAGCTTATTGGTCTGTGTTAGCCTGTCTGTGTGGATTTTGTGTGTGGGTTGGAGTTCAGATGCCAAATATCCTCGTACTGTCCTTGGGTCTGTTCAGATGCATGGGCATGCAGGTGGGCAGCATGCTTGCATGGCCTAGTGGACGTGGGGCTGGGTGTGTGAGTGCTGGCAAACGGATCTTGAACATTAGATGGAAAAGGTTCCATTGCCTAGTAGTATAGTTGGTATCACTGAAGGTGTGAACTGTGGTTACTGTCTTGCTTACAAGCTATCTGTTTTGATGTCAAGTTTTTGGTTCATTATTAAGATGCAGCTACGCCATTCAATCATCAAAAATAAATGTTATTTAACATTTATTTTCTTTGTTTGGATAGTGCTGTGTTGTTCACTCTTAATGCAGCTTAGTCACCAAAATTTATGAAATACTAAAAAATCATGAATTCTCTAAAGAAAAGAAGAGAATCATAACTTGGCATAAGTTGTTGTTCCATATAATTCACACATTGATTTACTGTTCAACTTTTCCTGCATTGACTTGAGCAAATTTGCATGTGGGAAATTCTCGAAAGTAAAAAAGAGAATGTAACATAGGTTGTAGCATGCCAATTCTTATTATCGTCCACAATTTCCTTCACTTGTTTGAATTCTAGGAAATATATGCATGTGTGAAGCCCTTTAAGTTGTTTCTACATACCATAGAAATCATGCATTTGCTGTCACTGATAAATTGTAATTTGGATCAGCGGAAACTGTCATATACAGAATCTTTTATTATATAAATAGATCGGGAAATGGCTGTCTTACCCTCAGGGAGCTTAAACGTGGAAATCTTATTACTGCCATGCAACATGCTGATGAGGAGGAGGATATTAACAGAGTCTTGAGGTAAGGTTGAATATTTCTAACATTATTTGGTTGAGAAGAAATCTGTTGATAAGTTTAGATGTTGGTGTTCTGCTTTGCTCAGTTATGTATCCTTTTCCTGTATAAAAAACCTATAAAATATAGGAATTTAATAGGATGTATACTTCCATGAACGGCAGAATGTTCTGTTGTTCCTGTCCCTTCTAATTTTACAAATTGGTCCCTTGTTTCATACTTATTTGGAAGTATCATGTACAAACTTTTCCGCCTTCCCATGGGTCATGTTTGAATTGCCTAAGGGTTCATTTAGGAATGCTGATAGTAAGTTGCCAATGCTTGCTTGCTGTTTGCTTGTGGATTTTGCTTATTCTGATTAACTAGCGTGTTACAACATCTTTTATTGCAGTGGCTTGAAATATTTTTACATGGCTGAAGTTAGCATAGGTCATGCCATTAATGTTTTTAATAAAATTATTTTTAGCATTATCTGTTCATAATGAGTCTCAACTTTATTGCCTGCCATAACATTGTGCAAGGTGCCAAGCAAAATATTAATACCTTATTTCCAGCCATGTATCATTAAAGGCCCACTAACAATCTTAACAGTTCATCATAGAAGGCCTACCAGAAACATCGGCCATCAATTCCAGTCATGTGAGGCCAATTCAATGTCTTTTTATTCTTCTTGTTAGGCCAGACCAATGTTTTCTATTCCTCATGGGAGGTCACAATTAAGGTCCTATAAATTAGTGCTGAAGTAGATTTTATCCGACATTGTTTTGCTCATGTGATTTTGGTTGTCTAAGGGGTATTTTGTGAGGCCAATAATCGATGATAGTAGTCCATTGCAACTTCTAGTGAATTCTTTGATGTAAGGTGTGAATTCGTTTGGTGTGCACTTTCAATGTTAGTTATGCTATCGTAATAGGGCCTGTTTGGATAATTGGATGCATGGAGGAGAACACATTGGGATGCATAGTCAGTCACAGTGTAAAAGAGGATATAAGACAAAATAAAATGATGAATGTAGTGTGGAAGGGAGTGTAATGATTGGTATGGAATGTTTGATAAATTGGGAAAAGTAAGGTAATTAGCTGAGAGTGCAGTGGTATTGGTGGAAAAGCCAGAGATGTTCCTGAAAAAAAGATAGAGATGGAAAATAAGATTTGGATGTTATGTTTATATTGTTTGGTTTGAGACTAGCATCTATAGGGTCTATTTGGGAAGTTAAAACTTTTGGATGAAAAGTTTTTTATATAGTTGTTGTTAAATTGAAAGAAAATGATTTGATATGACCGGGGTAATGATGAGAAGTAAAGAGAATAATGTTAAAATAGATAGGTTAGTTGTATGAGTAGTTGTGTAACAATAATTGAACAGTAGGTTAGTTGTATTGGAAGATGTGAAGAAATGATTTTAAAATAGAGTAATTATGAAGAGTGAAAGTTTTATCTTGATATTTTTCACCTTTTGCCCAACTCACCCATGGAGTTTTCTCCAAATTTATTTTTATCAGCGGACATATCACTGAATTATGGTTTTGAGGGCTCATCAATACAAAAGATGGAAATGAAAATGGTTTTATCTTTTTTGAAATCTATTGGTTATTTTTCATGGATAAAATCGATTCCATTGGTTGAAATTGATTTTATCAATGAAAAATTCGATAAAATTGAGTTTGCGCCTCTGCAGATAACAATATTGCTGATAATTGGATTTTTTTGGCTGCTGTAGCCTATCTTTACCTTTTGCTGCCTAAAATGCATTTTTTGAGATAAAAAAATCTAAAAACTTATCCCAAGCATAGTTTAACAGGTTTGGAGACTTCATTACTAATTTTTTAGGAAAAAATCGACATATTTTGTATCAAAATCTTTATTTTGTTCAGCTGTTTGGCTATTGGAACTTTATGCACATTAGGAAACATGCTGGGAAACTATTTTGGCTACAATTTTCAGTTCCATAGATCTATTATCGATTGGTAGATCTTCTTTTGTTAAGATTGATAATCATTCATAATATAGCATTGAAAATAATAAGGAGAATATAATTTTTAATAAAAATTGATTGTATAAAAAATATTGATCAAATTATAAAAAAATATTTTTAAGTTAAAACATTTTGAAAATGTATGTTGATATTTGTATTTATTTATTATAACATTTTTCTTTCATTTTTTAATTTTTTAAAATTTTATTTGTTTAATTTTTCTGATAAAATCAATGATTTCTCAGATAAATATGATTTATCTTTTCTTTCTAGACACTGGTGAATATTAATTTACCAATAACACAAACACTGATCTATAACACTTGAAAAAAGGGATTGATACAAATTGGGAAAAAGTAAGGTAATTAGGAGAAAATGTAGTCGCATTAATGGAAAAGCTAGAGGTAATGCACGAAAAAAGGGTTGGGATGGAAAATAAAATTTGGTAGGTAAATATAGAAGTTAAAAATGGGTGAAAAGACTATTTCTCCCTTGTACAGCTTCATCTAACCATTTCCTGGTTTCCATAGATGTGTATCTGCAGAAAGGTTATCTATAACATGCTCCATTAATGCAATATAGCATGTGGGCTCACCTTTTTGATAATTATTGTCATTTACTGAAATCATGGTTTAGATATGTATTATCCGCAATGTTCGCCCTACTTCCCAATAACAACTTTAGTTTTACTGAAACACAATTCTTTTTTCTGAAGTTGTTTATGATAGGCAGAAAAGCAATATATCTTGCTTTAGAATGTTTAGAGTTTTGCTTGTATGAAAAATATGAGCACAATGGCATACTCAAGCTTTAGTTATTGCTTTTTGCTTACAGGCAACAAGAAATTAGTCAAATGGAACCAATAATTAGAAATATCTAGTGACATTAAATTAGAAAAGGCAAAATAGGATAACTCTAAGATTGGCGATGAATCGTGGTCAAGTGCGGGCTTGTCGCTCACGAGTATATCCATAAGATCAGTGTAACTGGATGTAGAGTTTGATTTGTTTTAAAACTAAAAAGGATACATTAGATTTTGTGTAATTTGAGAAAATCTAAAGGTTTATTAATTCCAGTGAAATAAGGAAAGTAGCTTACTTGTAGAATTAGCAGATAATAAGAAGTGGGAAAGTAGATTAGGTGGTTTGGTCATCTACACCAATGACCAAGAACTGTATGAGTTCCCAAGTATAAGTCTGTCAATGAGCGAGTAGATGGAAAATGAAAAAAGCATACTGAGACATTAACCAGCTCTATTGTGAAGTAGCCTATTTTATATCAACCCTAAACAGCTCTACTTTCAAGGAGCCGTGGTTATCTTAATCATATTTGGTGTCAGCCAAGTAATCATAAGCATGCATTTTTCACAATTGGGCTTATGATTATTTGGTTATATCAATCCTATGTTGATAATGTGCTGTCACCAAATTGTCTAACATAGTAGGGCATGAGTGGTTTTCTTGATAATTGGTGCATTTCTTATCAAGCCTAAATGATTTTCAGTGTAATGAACATCATTAAAACTTTAACAATGCATTGTAATGGATCATTAGCTGATCCTTATTTGTCTTTGTTTATTATTATTATTACGATTATTATTATTATTATTCGATAAGGATGTCTTTGTTTATTAATTCAACGACTTGACCATTTGGTGCTAAACAGGTAAATCTAAGCCATGATTTCTAGACATATGGGGTTTTTGTTGGTCATTGCTTGCTGCTCTCGGTTCCATGTGATGTATACTGTTGGATCACCTTGTTATAACATGGTCAGTTGACGTAAAGATTTTTTGTAGAATGAAATGACCTATTTGTAGTTCAATTTGTTTTTGTATTATAAGTTCGATATTTTGGATTGATATGGGTGGCTACAGAGAAATAACAATGAAATTTAAATATTTAATTTGTCTGGGAAGATGGAAAAGGGGAAATATGTAAATAGAAGAAAATGATGGTGGTAATGGAGAAGATATCTCATACTTAAAAGTGAATCAATATCTAGGCTTTCACGATAGAAAGATAAGGATAATAATGGAAAAAAGTAAGCAGTGATGGGGGCAGCATTATGTCTATTTACGGATTGAGAAAAATAAATGAGAAAGTAGAGAACAAAAGAAGCAGAGGGAAAGAGAAAAAGTAATGTGACGTAGTAAGAGGCAATGTTTGGAAATGGAGTGAATAGAGATAAGGTAGATAGACCAATAAATGTATGGGATGATGATTCAGATTATAGGGAACAATGAGGAAAGACATGGTCTTTGGAGTAGATAATTGTTGGATCAATTTAAAAGGAACTGAGAAAAAAGGCTACCCCTGTTCCTTTTTACTCTGCAGACCCCTATGGTTGTTACAGATGGGTAAATGCCAAATCAACTCAAGAGAGTTGGAAAGGTAACATTTTCCCTTCCATGTTCCAAAGAATCCCCAAGTTTATTGGTAAAATTTCCTAGAAAATAACAAAAATATCATTCCCTTTCTGCCCAATTTTATTGGTAAGTTATTCCCAATGAGATTGACTTTCACTCGTTGAGTTCAACAAATCTAAACAGTTAGAAAATTTATTGAAATGAAACTAGTATACTATTTTGTATGTGTAGAAGCATGCTATAACATGTAAGGATGTTTTTGATACTTTCAAGTTTGTGATAATCAGTTATCAATCTTCAAAGCTATGCGCCAAATGTAAGTTTGTTATTTTGCAACTGCTCTTTCCATTAGACATGTAGTCTTCTGAGTTGAACTCTTCTTATTAATTTTTTGTTGTTTTTATTTTTCTTTTGCAGGTATTTTTCTTACGAGCACTTTTATGTCATTTATTGCAAGTTCTGGGAGCTGGATACAGATCATGACTTCTTGATTGATAAGGAAAACCTTATTAGATATGGAAACCACTCTCTTACTTACCGGATTGTTGAGAGAATATTTTTGGAGGTTTGTTCTCCAGGCTGACTGCATTCTTCCATTTTTTTTTTTTTCACAGTATCTTCTGCATATGTTTTTCTCCTGACAATATTTTAAAATGCTTTCAAGTTTGCTCTCTGTGTTGTCATTTTCTTCCTCCTTTAATATTGTGATGTTTAATCTGGTAACAGGTTCCTAGAAAATTCACTAGCAAAGTTGAGGGAAAGATGGGGTATGAAGATTTTGTTTATTTCATGTTAGCAGAGGAGGATAAATCATCAGAACCTAGTCTTGAATATTGGTAAGTTTTTGTACACTGTAAATTAGCTATATCATGAGTCTATAGTTGCTGGTCATCCAGAGCTCGCTCCTTGCAGGCTGCAGTTTTTTATTTTACCAATGTTAATGAGTATTCTCAACCATTTAACAGTTTATTTGTATAAGAGTTGTAGTTTAAAATTAGTCTTCATTTGATCAATAATTAATGATTTATTGGTTGTCCCAGTGAAAGATGTTAGTTTTATGGGAAAACAAACATTAAAGATTTAAAAATAATTAATTTTTTTTTCAAGAATTAACAAAATATAAATAACAAATTTCAGAAAAAAGTCAATGCATAGGGTCTGTAAGGGGATGATGTGATGTAATAGGAATTATGGTTCGAAGTGAATAAAGATAAATCAGTTCCCTTTGCACAAAAAGATATGAAATAATGATTCAAAAAATGGTCGGTAAAGGAAGAGTAGGGTTGCAAGTAGTTAAGATGCCTAGTCTCATTATATGGTTAATGGAGTGAAATAAAGAGCGGGAACGAAAGGAAAATTTTCTCATCCCTAATGGAGCAGTAATGACAAATGATGGAAAGGGATGGAAAGGTTGACTATCGATAGTATGTAGGGTAGATGTCCAAAATAGTTCCTTACATATTTAACATTGATATATTCTACAAAACAGTGCTCTAACCGTTTTTCTGGGTCTTAATTTCTGTTAGTATGAAATCAGTATTCGTATTGTATAGTTAATGTTGTGATAAAATCGATTTTAGTGCTTGAAAGTGTCAATGGATATGGAACTATTTAAATATCAGTTTCAGCTTTACCGTTGTATTGGCAACTGCATCTAATGATAATATTGGTGATCTATCACTGATAAAATTGATTTGGCAAACAGTGATCAGAATCAGACCAGTACTTGATCTGGATAAGTAATTGGTTCGGTTCAAACAAGTTAACTGTTAAATCAAATGGGTATGGACCACGACATCACTATAATATATGCATAACTAAATTATATAATCAAATCTTTTCTATTTTATTTTTTAAAATTTTAGAGACTCTGGTTTGCCTGGTTTTATGCCATCAGATCGAATTGGGAAGAGTGGTTCTCAATTGACCCAAGTCCAACAGGTCAGTTCAGTCTGGTTTTAATGGCATTGACTGTCTCCTGAATTTTCTGTAAAATAAAACTAATAATGAATTTTTTTGCCGTATGCATTATGTAAGTATTTTTCTCGTGTGGGTTTCTTATTAAACTCTAACTGCAGTTACTGCAAAATTTGGGACCAACATGGTATTTCTCCTCCTATTTTTTGTTTTCCAGGTTCAAATGTATAGACTTGGATGGTAATGGAATCCTCACGCCTAATGAAATGCAATTCTTTTATGAGGAGCAGTTGCATCGCATGGAATGCATGGCTCAGGAACCTGTCCTCTTCGAGGATATTTTGTGCCAAATGGTTGACATGATTCACCCAGAGGTTCGCATCTGTTTATCACTTCTTTGATGCGTTGTCACTTTCGACTGAAGCTAAATCTAACTTCCATGACAACAATTTTCTCTTGTAGAACGAGTCTTACTTTACTCTCCGTGACCTAAAAGGCTGCAAGCTGTCAGGGAATGTTTTCAATATCCTTTTCAATTTAAATAAATTTATGGCTTTTGAAACACGTGATCCATTTCTTATTCGTCAGGTAACTGTTGTCTTAGTCCTTGCCAAACAAATGGTGGTGTTTTCCTACTAATCATTTCCATGTGTCTGATCTATGCTTTTGATTGGCCAAGCAGGAAAGAGAGGATCCCACTTTGACAGAATGGGACCGTTTCGCTCATAGAGAATATATTAGGCTTTCCATGGAAGAAGATTGTGAAGATGCATCCAATGGCAGTGCAGAAGTTTGGGATGAATCACTTGAGGCTCCTTTTTGATCTCAGCAACTAGGTATTTATTTATTTTATTGTGAGAGTCTTTTGCACTCAATAACTATGACTTATGTAAATTAGGATATTTTTTGGTATCTTATCTAAATATTAATAAACATAATGGATGGCTTGGATTTATCAAAAGTATGATGTTTTAAAAAAAAATAAGGGGCCCCACACTTGCAATGGCCATACCTGCATTCATTCTTAAAAATCTGTAGGCATTTTGTCAATGTGCAAAATTTCCTAGCACTTTGCTGTCGATTTACAAGGAAATTCATCTGTATGTCCTATGTATTCTTTCTCAGGTTTCTACAAGGAAGTTAGGAATAGGATGTTAGCTCAAGCCAGAGCCTGAACATAATTATGGGCAACTCACATATATGTTCTTTAAATGAAGTTTGCACTATCATCTGACCTCACCAAGGATATTTTATCAGCTTCTTCATGTGGAAATCAATCAACTTCATTAGCTGGAAGAGCAGGAATCTAGCCAATGTGTGACTGAAGATCAACTGTATTCTCAATTAGTGCGTTGAAATTCTTTATGGAAGGTGCTGAATCTCTGGAAAGGAGAGCAGTTGCTGACCTGTGTTTAATCATCAACCTGAAGCAGGTAACGTAGTTTGATAATATTTGTCATATTTTTTGGGGTGGTGGTGGTTTCTTTTAAGGAAATCATTTCCTTAAGTGACTGTTGAGGAGTATCACTGCTGCTTTGCAATGCGCATGGTATTGTGAGAGTTCCCACCTTGACTGGTTGCTCTCTTGAGCTTGGGTCCCATGTCTGTTAATTTGATTTTGTTGGCAGAGGGAAAAGAAAGATTTGTCTCATGTATTTTGCTCATTCTGTGTTTATTTAGTCAATGTTTCATGTTTCCTAATAGAATCTATGGTTTACCTGTTGATAATTGGGCTGGGTGGTTTGGGGGAAGTGGTCTGTACAGTCTCAGCTGTTGAAATTGTTACCTCTAAATGTCAAGGTTGCATCTGAATACCATAAAATTGAATTACTTATCAAATTGAAATAATGAATCTTACTTACATTTTTCTTATGGGAAGATCTTATATTATAGATTGCTATTTGTCTGGGTGAGATATCAGCCAAATATTATGCCTAGTAAAATTCTTCTGTTATTGTTTGCCCTCTACTCCTGCTGGAAGAATTGCACATTCTGCATGACAGTTCTTACGAGAAAGAACACAATCAATCAACCATATGGAATGTCATTTATTGTCAGAGTACAATAATCTATCATATGAAATGTCATTTATAGCCAGAATTCATTGACCTATCATATATAAATTTATATGTCATTTATTTCCAGAATGCACTGATCAATCATGTGTGTCGCTTATTGCCAGAATGCAATGATCGGTCATGTGCATGTCACTTATTATTGATATACAAGATCAAATGTAGAGGGCGTTTTAAGGAACATAGGCATTCAAGACAGTTCATGTTATAGCTGTTGCAGTTAGACAAGAGAGCTATAAGAGCAACTGTTGTGTAAGCATGGAAACTTTCCCCGTTGTATGCATTGAGTTGCATGTGAACATTCAGCAACCACAGATGAAAAGCCATTGCAAAATCAAATTGGTTGTCTGTCGGTATCTGATGTGGACAAATGTCTTGTTTTACATTTTTCTTATATTTAACTGCCCTGTTGCACCCGCTTGTTAGTGCTCACATGGTTTGCGATGGAATTTGGGCTGTAGTTCTTACCTGTTTCCCACATTTATAATGGAACTTTCAGAATTCTTTTCTTGTGGTTGAAGTCCATTTGAATGTCTCTGTTTAGAAGTTGATCCTTATGCATCGCACCCTAGCTGTGTGCCGTAGGATGCCCAAGTAATAATGTTTCCTGGGCCAGCCGTTGGGTGATGTCACGCCATTGAAATTGATGCGCAGCTGTGACACTGGATTTTCAATCGACTGTGAGATCTCTATTTATGTACCTTCCTTCAGAAAGTGATTTCCATAAATATGGTGCACAATTTTCCATTGGGCATCGTTCAACCACAGTGAACAAATCTTTGTATATGACGTTAAAACGTTGTATATTATTATTTTTTCATCTGTAAAATGTTGGGAAGCGTAATTCAGTTTTCGTAGTATCTAAATATCTTCTGATGCAGCTTCATCGCTTCTCAACATCTTCAATGCAGTTTTTGTAACTGAACGCTTTGCTATCTGGTCGACCCTTTTCGGTTTGCAAGTAATAGTGCGAGCTCTTGCGATTTCACTGGATCGGCTAAGTGATTCCTGAAACAAAGCGGTGTCTTTCATGCGTACTGGTCCCTATAAACA
This sequence comes from Annona squamosa, assembly GCA_035584095.1. Classification (NCBI taxonomy): domain Eukaryota; kingdom Viridiplantae; phylum Streptophyta; class Magnoliopsida; order Magnoliales; family Annonaceae; genus Annona; species Annona squamosa. Next base: position 84,386,970 of record JAXCLR010000001.1, read on the forward strand.
TTTTATGGAAGAGTTTGCACACATGGCTGCTTTTTTCTCACTTCCCGTATGATTTATTGATATCTAAACCGTTTCTTATATTCATTCACATATATAGGGCTGCACTTTTATTGAACTCTTTTTCTGCGTAAAATTTTTATTTTTATTATCTTGATAGTTGATTGAAAATTGACTCAGTTTATTATTATGTCATTTATATTATTGTGGAAATTAACTAGAAAAAATAATTTAATACTAAATATCAATTTTGAATTTGTCATTTGTTTATTGTGGAAATTAGCATGATAAAATAATTTAATACTAAATATCAATTTTGAAGTAGTATTTTTAGCATCTAAATTAATTAGTTTTCTAATTTATGCACAAATATATCGGTTTTTAAGCAAAAGTGGCCTATTTATGTACTTGGTTTGGTTGACACTCGACCTTCAAGTTAAATAGTGAGGTTAAATGTAACGAATTGATTGAATCTGCATTAATTACCAACATAATTTTTTAATTAAAGAGGTTTTTCATCAAAAAAAATGTAGGGGGATTATGTGAGACTGGTTTTACGTAAGAAGAGTGAATATTTAACTATGATGCCAAAAGTTAAATATTTTAAAATTTTACACAATAGGTATTTATTTTCAAACTTCAATTAGTTCCATATATACTCTCCAACTGTAGTAAATGTTTATAGTTTGCAATAAAAAATGCTTTTGAGCATCGTATGAGTTAGGTTATATTTTACATGGTTCAGATGGTGAAACAAAATCAAGAAATTGAGAAACAACTATTTTTATGCACCGATCCAAGCAAAAATCTGTAGGGAATTATTCCGTCTTTCGTTACCTGTTTCAACAATCTCATGAGTTCCATTCCGCGGAGATGTGGATTTTCCACCCAAGCGAGCGCTTAAACAGTTTCCTGGCAACCTCTTTCGTTTGTAAGTTAATCGTGTTAGCTCTACCCATACTACTGCATTGGGCTCAAAAAATATTATGCCCTTTCCACAGCTAATTGCTCCTTTTCATCAAGGGTCCTGGGGTTAGCATATTACCTTAATGAGTATGTTAACTATCATTATAATGGTTAGCATGCTCACCAAGATAACATGTTACATTTGTAAGATGATTGACGCTACTATGGGGGCTGCAGGGCGCTCATGCTCCAGTCTGCATTCTTTTTTTTAATAGATATTTATACATTATGACAACTTACAATAAAGCGTAATCAGAAGTCTTACATAATGGAGAGAATTTATCTATAATACTCTTCACATAGAGTAAAGCGTAATCAGAAGTCTTACATAATGGAGAGAATTTATCTATAATACTCTTCACATAGAGAAAAATTTACAAATACTTATACACAAAAAGAGGAAATTAGAAACTCTCACTCCACATAAGGGAGGGGAAACTTGGACCCAGCAGCATTTTGCTGACATGAGTTACCACCATGTAAGTACCGTGATGGTGTGTTCCAATCCGCTTCTTGATTTTACCATAATTAACAAAAAAGTCCCCTACATAGTAATGAAACCACTCGACACATAAAATTGATTGTCTTGAGATTTTACAGGCGATTAGAGATTGTTTGGAGTCATGGACGAATCCATGATATCCCTGGCCCTGCTTATCACAATAATGTTATGCGTTTTTGAAACATGGCGGATCTTACCTTTTCCATCACGCACGAAAACACGACGGATCCCACCTTACCCCTCGCGGAAGAATGAGCAAAAGCGTGGGCATGTGGACCTTCTGCACGACATTTGTACGTGCATGCATGCTAGGGTCATAACTCATAACGTAGTGGACACGCTGTGGGTGGTATAGAACTAAAGAATATAGATGATTGTTAGCCCTATCAAAATTGCAGAATTTGACAGGTCATCGCATATTGCAAGAATAAAAAACGCAGGTTAGAAATAGCAACGCTTTAATTAACATCAATCCATTCATAGAATTTTCCAAGAATCGGAGCGCCTGGACATTGCATGGCATTAAAAACGATTACATCTTTTTTTCCACATATATCTGGCCGTTCATTAGTGCAAGAGTCGCGTCTCTCCTCTGTTTAAATCTCTCGCACGCCCTTCTGCTCTGCAGGCTGGCAGGCTAGGTAGCGAGAGAGAGAGAGAGAGAAGGAAAGATGAGAAGGGGTTTGCTCTCTTTCATTGCCTTGTGCTTCGTCTTCTTCTTCTGTCCATCTAATTTCATTATGGCGCAGTTGGGAAGTGAGAAGACAACCAATCTCCACTTCTATCTCCACGACATCCTGAGCGGCAAGAAACCCACTGCGGTCCTCGTGGCCAAACCCAACACGAGCGACCAAGGGCCCACCCCCTTCGGCAGCCTATTCGTCATCGACGACATTCTCACGGAAGGCCCCGAGCCGACCAACATCATCGGCAACGCTCAAGGCTTGTACGTGTCGTCGGGCCAAGACCTTCCCTCGCTCGTCTTGGGAGTCGATTTTGGGTTTACGTCGGGGGAGTACAACGGCAGCTCTTTCACAGTGTTTTCCAGGAATCCGATAACTAACAACGAGAGAGAGCTTGCGATCGTTGGTGGGAGAGGCAAGTTTAGGATGGCCAGAGGGTTTGCTCACCTCAAAACTTACTACTTGAATTTCACAAACGGAGATGCTATCATCGAGTATAACGTAACTTTGCTGCATTTTTGAGCGAAATTTCTCAAGATGAGAATAATGGTTTTTGGATGAGAAGTGTAGTGCACTACTGCTTTTGCTGCTGCCGATGCTTTTTTTTTTTTTTTTTTTCTGTCAGGGCGCACAAAATAATGTCATGGTATACTATATTAAGAATTTCTATTCGAATGGAGTACGTGTTTATTGGGGCTTTTATAAATGATGTTTACATAGACGAGAAATGATCTTGTTAGCGTGGGACCTCAAAAACTCAAAATGATTTTTTTTTTTTTTAGCTTTTTCCCGTGAACTTGTTAATATAGATGTATTTAATATATAAACTAAGATTTATTATTTTTTAAATGTGTATATATATATTTTTGAGACTTTTGAACATAGGAATTTTTTAAAATGGCAAACATAACCTTATATTTAAAAAGCTCAAAAACATATACACAAATCCAAAAATAATAAAACTTGGTTTATATGTTAAATATAATTAGATAAATATGTGTATGAAAAAAATAAAATATTTTAAAAATATTTTTTGTGGTAAAGTAAGTCCACATACATAAATGTCCCCATTGAAATTTAAAAAATACTAATGTATGCATTATATATTATATTGTTATTCCTAAATTGCCCTTATTAGTTAGAATTTATTGCTCCCACTTGTCAGAATTTATTGCCCCTACTCTTATTGAAAATTTACAATTTAACATAGTCATATATATTTATTTTCACAATTGATTTCTTTAAGGTTTTGCTATTAGTTCTAATAATATTATGTTTCGACATTGGTTTTAATAATATTCTTCTTAGATTTAATTTTTCATTGATTCCAATCAATACTATTCTTTTTACAACATGCATGCTTTTAATTTTTATAATTAATCACTAGAAATTATCCATTTTATTTAATAGTACATTAGGATATATTATTACCATATTCGACTTTCCTTCTCAAGTTAGATTTCTTTCTTTTTATATTTCTAGTTTCACTTCTCTTTTTTTTTTATACAATTTTAAAATAGGCTTTTAGCATATGGGTATTAAAAAGGAGTGCTATTTTTTTCTATTTACAATTTAAAATTTTAAGGACGATGGATACATTAATAGCATGTAATATTGACCTTACATTTTTATGATTATAAGATACTTTAAATATGCACCAATCACAATTAAAGTTGTATAAGTGAAGTAAACAGAAATAAATAAAATAAATATAAAAATTAAATTATTGGCATAAAATATTATAATACAAGTAATTTATATTTAAAAAAATAATTATTAAAAGAAATGTACTAATGCCAAGGTAAAACTGACAATAAAAGATTATTAATATATGGCTTTAACGTATTAATACCATCACCATTCATCTAATATATGTATTTCTCATATTAATATTCTCATCATTAATTCAAATAATTATTAAAAAGGTGTCTTTATTTTGATACTATATTGTATAAGTGGAGAAACACTTGAATACTGTTTAAAAGTAAAGGTTAAATGCAGAAATTTCATGAATTTGAATTCACTAAACTAATTCCATAAGATTGACATCGTTTTAAATTTAACATCATAATTTAATAAGATTGCATTCATTTAGTCATCAATGACTCATAAAATAACTTTGTAAAATGTTAAATTAGTTTTCCATTCATTATATAATTTTTCAAGGCTAGAAAATAAGAAAACAAATTTAGAGTAGATAAAATGATATAAGATGTACAAGTGTATCACTTGACAACTATTAGCCATTCAACATTATATTATAATTATTTTAAGTGATTTTTATTTTTATTATTTTTAATATATTTAATGATTATTCTTCTATATAGTATTGACATATTATATAGTATTACGACACTGGGTAGAACTTTTCCATTTGGTATTCTTCTTAATGAATGTTTATATGCTAAAAATTATTATAATTAGATATATACAGAATTCATAGTAGAAAATAATAATTTTTAAATATTATAATTAGATATGTATAGAATTCATAGTAGAAAATCATATTTTTTAAATATTATAATAAAGCTTTCAGTCACATAATTTTTTAAATGTTATATGATAAAGTTTTGAATCAAATAATTTTTTTATATAGACAAATAATTAAAAACACAATGCATCATTTAGATCAAAAATTCAAAATTTAAAAAATTAATGGTAATATAAATTAACTTTTTGCACTTTTTATTTAAATGTTATAATTTCTTTTACCTATTTGAGATTGAGAATGATGTTTAAAAATTATATTTCAAAATTTTATGTGATAAATTTTTTTCTTAAATATACAAAAATTTTAAAAATAAGTACAAACTTTGCCCCCACTGTCATAGTCCTCCGTCAGCTACCGAGTAAGTCTGAATTAATAAGATCATTTTTTTACTTAATACGGCCGTACAGGAGAAGATTAAGCATGCACAACTTGAGAACTTAATGCAATTATATGCAAATCACGTACTTATTTGAGAAAAAAATTAGTTGTAGACATCTGGTTAGTTATATGCAAGTACAGTTTCGAATGGAATAATCTTCTATCCTGCGGGTTACTAACTGAATTAAAAACATTCTAATATGTTTACTTATACTCTTCAAGAATTTTTATGCTATGCTTCATATAAATTTTATTTTAGTTACGATGTGGTACACTATAATATGTGCACACACTTGGAATGACTTTGATTTTATTGAATCATTGTGGCGGACTGCCTAAAACAACATAGCTTTTCTTATAAAATTGGGTACAATTTGTAACGGGTTTTCCAATTTTTTAAAATAAGCCAGAAAAATGGTAATTTGCAAATACACCTACTTAATTTGACTATAATTATAGTTTTAAAAATTACAAATTATTCTCACATAATTTGACCATAATTGTAAATATATTCACATCCTTACTGCAACATTGCATAATGAGTATATCTGCAAATGTTTGTAAACTATATAACTATATTTGCAATTTTAAATTAGTATATTTAATTTTTGCAAATATTCTCACATCGCTAGTGTGAATATATTTGCAGTTAAATTATGTTGAGTTTAATTTGTAAATTTTGAAACTATATGGGTATACCTACAATTATAGTTAAACTAGATAAGTATATTTTCAAATTATCCAAAAATCAAAAAAATTTGTAAACGGAGGCTTATATTGTATTCTCCTTCATAAATATTTGTATGAGGTTTAAAATCATTTTAAATACATTTATATATAATTCACAATAGATGTAAATACATATGGTTCTTTATATTAAAATTTTTTAACGTTGTAAATCATAAAAGTTTTCAACAAGTTGATCTTTTTATATTGAGAGGCTTGATCGGGGTGAAAAAAAAAACAAGGGAAAAATTTGATAAAAATTTTTAAAAAGTGCATAAACTATGTCATACGATAGGAGTTGTAAATAGGAAGAAAGAAAATAACCATAAAATAAATTACTTAGTCGTATAAAAATATGAGATAATGATTAAAATGTAGTGAAAATAATTGAACAGTAGAAATGTTAGATAATTAAGATGCCGTGTTATATCAGAAACTGTGTAAAAAACGTAAAATAAAATTTGAATTTTCTTGTGTACGTTTGAAAATATAGAAGTAGAAGATAAAAATGAATGTTTTAAAAAAATGAAAGAACGGTATGATAACAAAAATAATGATTATTCATCAAAAAAAATAATGATCAGGAGTAGAAAAAGAGTTAAAAGACAAATGTAATAATATAAAAAGTAGGACAGATATAAAAACATGTGTAAGAAAATTTGAAATTTTTTTACTTCTACATGTTACCAACAGAGCCCATGTACGAAAAATCAACTTAATCCAAAGCTTTTTAGAATTTGAAATGCTAAAATTGTAATTTAAAAGAAACCTCATATATTTGCGTTGTCTGTGAATCGTATATAAATTTAATTAATATAATTTTCTTGTGTAAAAAAAATAACGTGAGGGAATATGAAATATATTAATGAAATGGCCTAACCCAATGGGTTATAAATTGCAACTTTTTCGATGGGAGCAAAGCCCGGCCATTAGATAGCTGCTAAGTTGCTCCTTCTGTTTAAGGAAAACAAAAAAAATAAAAAAAATCAAAACGTATCCTTAGAAATGATCAACGTCCACTGCTCGGATCTATCAACGTGTAGTAATTAAGCAGGTTTCATATCACTTGCGAAATCCCGAAGAAGAATCCTGCCGACTAGTGGAAACGTACAGCTACCATCCGTTTGAGCATTCGCCAACGTACGAATATGACCCGTTAAAAACCTCAGCCGTTGAGGCGCATGCTGCAATCCGTTTTTTTATTTGTCCAATAAAAAACGCGGAAAACTGGTGGGAATAAATTCCGTCGTCTTGTGTGATTCTGCGATTTAAAATGAATTTTGGGTTTGAATCATTCCCCTGTTTTTCCGCTTGACCGAGAATGAGGTTGCCCGTGTCGTCTTCCGAGATTCCGCTTATGTTTGGTTCATCTTTTTGAGGCGAATTCCACTTTCTTATGGGATTTCGGAAGTGGCTTCTCTTCGCCTTAAGAAGTTTTTGAATATTTGTAAGGGTTTAAGAAGTCAGGTCTTTGAATTGTGGAAATTTGAGGCGATCTTTATGCCTTTCATCTGGGGAAAAAATGGGTTTCAGTCATTTGATGCAGAAACTGCCTCTCTTCTAAGGGATTTTTTTTTTTTTTTTAAAGTTCTCTTCCTTTTTAAAATTTGTTGGGGGGGAATATTGAGTCTTGTCTGTTTGGTGAAGTAATCGGGATATGGTCGATCATTTCGCACGTGGGCTTTGAGCTTGGTAAGAAATTGAAATTTCAATTGATAGGAGGGAAACTTCTAGATTCGATTTCAGCGGGATTCTGTTGTTATTTAAAAAAGAATTCTACACCCTTGCATGTACAAGGCATATCGTTAAGCAATGGAAACAATGCTTTTGAGTGAGATGAAGAAACAAGCATCATCCTTTTTTCAAGACAAGTTCAGAAGTGCAAGGCTAGTCTTAACTGACGTCACTCCAGCTGAACTGTAAGCCTTTCATCTCTCTCTCTCTCTCTCTGAATTTCTCGTCTTCAAAGGATCTCTGCTAATTCATAACTCAAAAAATTGATAACAATCAATCTCTCCGGAAGCATATGCATATGATTCTTTTTTTTTGGAAAGTTTTTTTTAAAAAAAGAATCATAAGAAAATCATTCATTGATCCAGTTATAAACTGAAAAAGTTCAATTTTGGTCATGAATCCCTATCTTATGTCCTTGAAGTGAACATTGAATGCATATACTATGAAAAGGCATTTTACAATTTGGTAACAGTTCTCTAAGAAAGCATGATTGATTTCTACTTTTTAATTGATAAGTGTGATAATCCTCCTTTGTATATCGTATTTTCAAGATCGACGGAGGAAGCCACAAATAATGATCCATGCGGGCCGGATGCAAGAACAATGGCTAAAATATCGGAGGCTGCTTATGACATAGATGATTACTGGAGAATTGTTGATATCTTGCACCAAAGGTAATAATCTTACATGAGATTGTCTGAGTAACTACATTCATTATGCTTGTTTATATTGTCTGAGTAACTACATTCATTATGCTTGTTTATGTTATCAGTTTGTATGGACGGATGTTTAAATTATTTTGGACTCAAGTCCTGGTTGTGTTCGAGGGGCCTGCAGTCACTTAGTTCATTATGATGCTATGGATATTCAAATCAATAGTCTTCTTATAGCTTTTCCCCGAGATGTCTAGTGATGGATATTCAAATTCATAGACGATAGACGTGTAGCTTTCTTCCAACCATTGAGAGGTAGGTAACATTGTGCATCATGACTATTGGGCCTAGCTTGTGTTGTGTCGGGTTCTAGTTGATCTTGTTTGTTCCCCTTTAAATGGTTGTGGGGGAAAAAGATCAGATTTACCGCATAAACAAATCTTGTCCAAAGGAAATGGCATTTCAAGGCCTGGCATTGGTTGTGTAGTTTTTGCATACCACTTCAAAAAACCAGTAATACTTGAATGAAGCCAGCCAATCTAATTAGATTCAAAAGAGGATGAATAGCAGCTGCAAAACAGATGGAAACTCTGTTCAAATGACTGGAACAGTACTTTGGATTTCATTGAGTTGTTGTGAACGCAGGTTGTATATTATTGACGAGAAGCAATGGAGGCAACATTACAAATCCATGGTGATACTGGATTTCTTGTTAACTCATGGGCCTGAATCTGTTGTAGAAGAATTCCTGTGTGATGTTGAGGTCATTCAGGATCTGTCAACTTTCAAACACATCGACGAACGAGGGTAATTAATCTTATTAACGATGATATCACCAGTTCACGAGAATTCGGAAAAAAAAAAAAAAAAAAAAAAACTCTCCTACGATGGTATAAGTTATAACATCAACAAAATGGGAGGGCCGGCAACTTCTAATTCCATCTGTTCTGTGCATTCTCCTTTCAGGTTTGATTGGGGTGCTGCCATGGAAAAGAGGGGAGAGAGGATACTCCAGCTTTTGGAGGATGAAGAATTTCTAAAAGATGAACGTTTGAAAGCTCGTAAACTTTCTAATGACATTCAAGGATTTGGGAATCTTAGTATATCTCCTTCGTCTGCTTCTTCTCGGACCCCAAGAACTTCTTCCTTCAGCTCCTACTCCAGCGGCTCCAGTTCTGCATGGACTGAATCAGAGGAAGTCAGGCTTGAACTACAACCAATCAATAGAGAAATATTCCATGGGAATTCCCCCACGTCCCAGGAGAAGCCGAATTCTCCGTTGATGAATGGCGAAAGCATCGGTCGAACTCATCTTTGGGATACTCCGATTGAGGAGACAGGCTCACTCCTTGATCTTGAAAACGATGACGAAGCTCTAATCAGCTCAAAACCCAACAACCATTCTAGCCCAGAAAGGCGAGAAGATGGGAAAAAAGCTGTCTTTCAGAGCATTACAAATGTTGGGAAGGTCATGATGAAGAGGTTCGACCGCCAATTTTCGTTGGGTGTCTGATAAGCTAAATCAAGGCAGCATCAGATATGTGCTTGATGTGTCCGTTTGAACCTAACAGGCCTTAGATGAGTCCATTCTTGCTGTGTATGTACATATTTTGCGGGGAAATGGGCTCTCTGTAGCATACTACAGTGCATGTCTCCCGGTGGTGAGCGATTCTAAATAATTGAAACTTATTCAATAAGTTGAATAATTTTTTTCTTTTCTCATTCTGAATTGCCAACTTGATCTGACAAATAATGAAATATTGAGTTGCTGAGCTGTTCGAGAGTTGATCATCGAAACATCTCAGGAATGTGCTTGCTCTTGAATATATGCCTGGAATTCCTATGCATGGAAACCTAAAAGCGAAAGGATGCTTATTATTTTTGGTATTATACCTTTTTATTTTTTGGATGACATGTCTTTTATGCAGTCTCATAATGCAATTGAAATTAAAAGGGCGAGAGAGAATTTGCAAGAAACAAGGAGTTGGTAAGATATATTTTTCAATCTAATAAAGAAAAGCATGAATACAGTTGTCATCCGACACCAAAAATTCCTTCCTTATTTTCATCTGCTCTCACTCCGTCTTATGTGCCAACTGGAAAGAATTGATTTATTTCTTTCATAAAGGTGTTTATTTTACCCTTCTTTTTTACACCGATCAAAAGATTCAAAACACACACATTATTATACTCTTACTTGGTGGGCTATTCTGCTTTTCACATTTGTCAGATCCAAATGCAGTCATCATTCTCCACGCTTATATGAGAGCCAATGAATGAAATGCCAACAGCATGATAAGATCTTTTTCTTTGTGCTAATAACTGCAATTCAATCAACTTGAGCCACCAACCGAAATTCTTATAGCTTAGCCCCCCATCCCAAAGGTGGAAACCGCTCGGAAATGGGAATTTTATGTTTCTATTCATTATCATGTGAGGGTGTCTCTTGCTTGGACGTTTCCATAATGACGCATTGATGCTTATCTCCTTCTCAAAGAAGGGCAAGTCTAGTTCCCCTTGCTATGCACCATCATATCATAATTAAATGGAGGAAGGAATTTGGTACTCTGTGGACCACAGCTCATAAACATCCCACAGCTCGTAGTTGACAGTTGTCAAACCATTTGCCTTGGCCCGATATTATCAGTTATGTCGTGGTTATATAAATTGACAGTTTTCTTTAAAAAATGTGGGAAATATTATTGCATTATGGTCATATGATAACTTATAGCGGGACACCCAGGTGGTCCAATTTTGAAATGGTCGTAAAGAAATAAAGCAAAAGTCAATATCTCAACAGCACAAATCCAGCATCTAAATCATGAGAGCCGGTTTAAATTTCGAGGGCCCCATCATTATGTTTAATATAAATTGCCTATCAACATCGTTACCAATAAATTGCACACCACAACATTCTATTACACAAGTAGCGTTTGACCATTTATTTATTCTTAGTTTTATTCTATTTCTTTTTTTTCAGAGAAATTTTTTTCCATTTTTAATAAAATAACATATCTTCCAATATATAATAATAATAATAATGGGCGGAGTTTCGAATCACGCTCCGGGCGGAAAAATGGGTGGGAGCAAAAAAAAAGTGGTCTCCCGAATAGATGGAGTGTGGGAGCAGGTGGTCTCCCAGGTGGTTGTTGGAAGTTGTGTCTTCCTTATTCTTTCGTGGAGCTGTGTCTCCATATTTCTTTGGAAATATGTGTCCCTTATATTTGTAAGAATATCTCAGATCTTCAAGTATAATATGTATTGAGATACATGTAATTGTACAAATTAAAATAATAATAATAATAATAATACTTTTTCATTTTAAAATATTATTTTCTCTATTTACAGTATAATTTCTCATTTCTCATTATACAAGAATCATCTTTGTTTTTACTTGCTTCATCCAAATCCCGTCCCATTCCGTGACCCTGTACAGGCCCCAAGAAAAACATACTGACAATACAGTATTTAATGATACAGGCAAAAGCGAAAATAATTAAAGAAACCCAATGCAGGTTATGCAGCAGCCGATGAGGTTAGTTTTTTTAAGTTTATTTTAATTTCATGTACCTCGAAGCGCGTCAAGGTAAATCAAAGAATAATTTTTCTATTTTTGTTACGAGCAAAAACAGCATCCTAAGCTTAAAAGCCAAGCAACATGTGTCCATCTTCCATCCATTATTTCCCTTAAATAATCATCTGTATTTGCATGATCAGGAACTAGCCGTGAAGACGTGCGTCTGTCGTAGGGTACCATTTCTCTGGGCCCCACATCTTGTTGGCTTATTTCTCTTTTATGCCAGCCAAACCTGACCCAACCTGTAAGTATGGGTATTTATAAATGGGTCTTATAATTTTGTGTAATTATATATTAGCATGCGTTGTTTTTGACTGTTCATTTTGTAAAACATCTAACTAAATTTTAAAATGTTACGCACTATCCCCGATTACCAGGCAAAGCCTAAAGAAATTACCCACCATTCTGGCTTTTCAAGGGAAACGTACAAGGTTTTCATTGTAACTTTTTCTCAAAATAGAGCGTCTAAGTTTATATCGTTAGTTTTTGAAATAGGGAAAAAAGTAGTATCGGGTGTTAGCTAAAAAAGAAATATTTTAAAAATTGTGTGATTAATATAAATAATAGAAATAAAATTAGAATAAATAAGGTAATTGAAAAGAAAAATAATTAGAATATAAGAATAAAATTAAAAAATATGATAGTTTATTTGTAAACTGAGTTCTTGAAAAATATATTTACCATGTGACATCTTTTCATCTCATGCTTGTCAAGCGCCAAACACTCCCTTACAGTCAGTCTTATAAAAATCGAATTGGATTAGACCGGTTGATTCAACCAGTAAATCTGGTAATTGGTATTATTGTCGATCCAATCCACATTGGTTTCTGATTCTCTCTATCAAGCCAGTTATAACCAGTTTAATCGACCAGTTCAAAACGATGCAGTTAAAGAGATCATAATGAGCTGTTGCTGGGTAGTAATGCGTATTTCTTGGCTTCTGAAATTGGAATCTATACTAAAATAATTTTATGAATGTGATAGATATTACATCTAATGGAAAGAACGTCGTATATGATATGCCACTGGACACAAGAGGAGCATAACTTTCAGTTGAGATTTATTTTGGTGAGTTCAAAACGATCTTTAATGTGACTGAATTTGGGGGAAGAGAACTCTGAATCCGGTGCTCTATTGTTGTACTAAAATCAGTATAGATGCACCAACCGAGCCTTGGTCGTCAGCAGCGACGTGCACAGGCGTTCTGCGGCTGGCGGGGGATCGAATCCCATACGGGATTTCGATCCCAAATAGATGGGCGTGGGAACATGGTGGTCTCCCGGGTGGAAAAGTGTGGGAGCATGTGGTCTCCCAGGTGGAAAAAAGTGTGGGAGCAGGTGGTCTCCTAGGTGGCTGTTGGAAGCTATGTCTTCCAGATTTCTTTGGGGCGTTATGTGTCCTCAGATTTGTAAGAATGTCTCAGATCTTCAAGCATAATATGTGTTGAGATACATGTAATTATATACCAATAAAAAAAAATCAGTATAGATGCAAGGCTTTTATTCAATATGAATTTTTAAAAATATCCTATAATTTATTCCAATAATGTTAAAAAAATCTAGATTATTTAAATAAAATATTTTATTAAAAATATAATTATTACAAATTTTCATATAAAATCTTTTACATAAATAATATTTTCTATAATAAAAGTATGAAAATAATACAAAACCTATACAATTATGGCTCACCCAAAAATTTTGTATCTAATCACATAACTAGAGTGTCGTAACTTTTTCTCCTCATAGTTATACAAAAGATTAGATTAAAATGATCATAAGATTCAATATTGAACAAATATTGTGTAAAATACAAATACAAAGATACGTACATCAGTTTTAATATTTTAAATTATAATCATAATTATAATTATTATATTATTTTTAGATATAAAGTTATTTTATCTTATTGATTTACGATATATTTTTCATAAGTCGATAATATACTAGTTTAATCTGGTAAAAAAAGGTTAAATGAGTTGAATCAAAACCAGTCCCTAAGCCAATTTCAGTTTTAACAACATTGTTGACAGTTATGAAAATGACGAAGTCTATTTTGCAAATGCCCCTCCTCATCTGCCATGACCCCACTGTTCAAGATTTTAGAATTTCATGGGAAATTGTTATTGTAATGTTAGACTTGGAAAATTATATATAAAATAAGAATAACTGTTTTGAAATTTATAAAAAGTAAAATTATTATGTTTCTACTATTAAAAGAATTCAAAATGACAAATCACATTTCCTCTTTGTCCCGTGCCCTCCCAATCCACTCGTATTGAAAAGGTCAACATAGGCTGCACAACTTTCCATCATTTTTGTGTACATATATTTTTCTGCTCAATAAATACAATAATGTGAGCGTGCATGATTTGTCATCATTTTGATTGGTTATTTTATAAATTTCTTTTTATTCATACATGTGGAGTATCTCATGTTGATTTTCAAGTTTCAAGAAAAAGTTCTATCCTAAGTGCCAGCCTTACCATATCACCTAATTGCAATTTGTTGAAACTTTTTTTTAAAATTTATATCTTATATTATCTTAACTGGTATTATAATAAAGCACTAAGAAATTCTTATAATATCTAAACATCATTTTATAAATATCTTATAAATGTTTCAATTTTTTCATGCACTATTTCCTTAATATCTCCACTGGTGATGCTCCCACAGAATTTTTGCAGAGAATTACGTAGAATGACGCGGCCACCGAGTCCTTTCATTTTTACTGTCACGCGCACTCGAAACGACGTTGTCACTCGTCGAGGGAAATACCATCGAGGCAAAGCTTTAGTTGCGCAACTTGTTGAAACTTGAAAGTAATATGTGTTGTCTGACTTTTTATTTCTACTCACTTTTGTAATTATTTGTAGGGTACGCTGAGAAAGTAATAAAACTGTTGGTGTAAAAGTTTTTTAACTAGAAGAAAATATATGTGATGAGAAATAGAGAAAATAAAATTAAAATAAATGAATTAATTCTACGAGTAGTTATATATAAATAATTTTAAAAATATATAAAAAATTAAAAGGAAATTACGAAGAGTGAGTGGTATCCAAAGATTCTCTTAATTCAATAAAAAATTGTTTGATTCGTTTCTCTTTAACATAATCTAGGTTTGTTTATTTTTTATTTTTACATTTAATATTCTAAAATTTAATAATATTGATTGATTTTTTGTTCCCACTAACCGGTCTAGCATCAATTAGAGTTCCACACTTCGGCTTCAACCGATGATGATTTGAAGTTTATAAAAATCAATTTTAGAATTATTATTATTATTTCTTGATATTGAATTATTAATACAATTTCTGGACTGTTTAAAAAATTCCTCCTTCGCTAGCTTAAGTATTTTACATCATGACCTAGGTGCAAATATCTATTTTTAAAATTTGTTACTCAACATTTAATCTAAGTATACTTAACATGTATATGTATTTTGCAATTTTTTGAAATTTGTATATATTTTTTTGGATTTTTTAAAATCAACGACAATTTTAGTAATTTAAAATTATTAAAATGCCATTTTATTTAAAAAATTTTAAAAATAGCCATATTTAAAATATCGATATATATGTTAAATACATTAGATTAATAATTGAATAATTTTTTTTTAAAAAAAGCTAAATGTACCCGATTGAAGCGTCACATCATTACTTATTATGAAATGCTTATTTTTAACAAAGGTTTTTTAAACTAAAATTTTTTAATCTAAAACATTTCACTCTACGTAACTGCTATATTTTAAAATTATTTATCATATTTTCTTATATAATTATTATATTTTTTAATCATTCCTACATAACTACTCATAAAACTTGCATATTTATTTTAACTTTATTTTTTTTATATATCACCGTTACTCTTATAGTATTATATAATTTTCTTTGAATTTAACGACTTTTACCTAAAAAAATTTTCGTTTCAAAGTTTTATCTCCGTATTTATATTTGAAAGCAAGAAAGACTCATCCAATTCTTGTATTTTAATGATTTTTAGTATTATAATAAAAGTTTAAATAATTTTAACTTTATCATCAAAGCATGTCCAATCAAGAGGTTCGCTGAAAACCGGTTCTTGGAAGTGCAACCCCATGTCACCTTCAAGGGTTCAGATAGAGATAGATGGATGTCATTGATGATGTGGAGTCGGCGGATGGAGATGACAGGATAGGCGTTCGCATGTCTAGTCTTTACTACCGCCACATTTCAAACGCAGGCTCCCGCCAGAGCATCAAGTCCATTAAAAGAGTAAAAATTAAATGCCCAAGCCGCAATCATGACTTCATAAGTTCGCAAGCCGGGCCCAGCACTGAAATTTATTTCCCATGCAATTGATTTCACTCGTCCCGTCGTCCTACCGAGAAAGTATAAATTTGTCTGATTGATGTGAAGAAATATTAATCGTCACCTCATGATTTCTTCTGGGAAACAGATTGAGGTGGAAATATTCGGGTACATTTGTCACCTCGTGATATTTTATTTCGGTCGGTTTAACATCCACCGCGCGAGATTTTAGAATCATAAGATTTCCACCGTCCATCGGACTGTCTGCATACATCGAATTTCCCGAGAGGGATATATACATCGATAATATTGGCACGTTCACAAAATAGTGGACTGAGGAGGGTTGCTACGAAATAGATGGACTGGATTTTTGGTTCGCAATTGGTAGACCAGAGTAATATGAGTCGCGTTGTACGAAAAAGATGCTTCTCTTTACACATTAGGCTGCAATTCGAGGGTGGTTGCCGGTCGGAATCCAAAGCTGAGACTTTTTCTCTCTGGTTCACGTGTTGATCGGTTTCTGTGTACTTGAGTTTATATTTCTCTCCTGACATTGTGCCTTTTCTGTGCTTTTCGCTTCCATCTCTGCACTTCTCTTGCTTTTTTGCTCCTTCCGTCTCTTCCGCCGCGGATTCCTCTCTCTCTAGTCATGGCATTATGGGTTTTCAGATGTTGATCTTTGTTTCTGCTTCCGTCGTCTTCTCTCTATAAAGAATTCATAAACCCTAGTTGCAGAGAGACAGAAAGCATTTTCCATCGGTTTAAGCAGCAATGAAGTCGCAGACTCGGCTTGATTCTGCCGTTTTTCAGCTCACGCCTACTCGAACCAGGTTCTTGATCCACCTCTCTGGTTTCTTTTATCTCGTCTGGCATTTGAATACGTGGAAGGTGTATTATGGAGAGAAATTGGGAGGTGGGGTTTGGTTATTTTTACTCTTTACT
Source organism: Annona squamosa (assembly GCA_035584095.1). Classification (NCBI taxonomy): domain Eukaryota; kingdom Viridiplantae; phylum Streptophyta; class Magnoliopsida; order Magnoliales; family Annonaceae; genus Annona; species Annona squamosa. The sequence continues at coordinate 84,403,907 of JAXCLR010000001.1, forward strand.
TTCGAAGCAGAGTTCTTGGGTTTGATTTCAGGGGCTCCCGCTGCATTTATTCGCTCGAAGAAATGTGTTTGTTTACTGCTTGGAATATATTTTGACTCTTTATTTCCTTTTTGCTCGAAGTTGTGATTTTGGATTGCATTGATGGAGCGCTGTGCGTGAACGGCCTCTTGTTCATATGATTCTTCCGGCGCATGTGGTTGTATTCTGTCGGGTCGGCCGAAATCCATTTGCAACTGCCGAGTGAAACGGTAGCTGCGAGGTGCGATGCGAAGAAAGACGGCAGGGCCCTCTGCGAAGTCGCTGATGGGCTTAGTTTGTGGGTGCGAGCTAACGATAGTTTGGTGAATAAACCACGTTTCTGACAGGATTAGACATTTGGTTGCTAGGACTGGGATTCTAGGAATATATGCCTCTTAGACTGGTCGAAGTCACCGAAAGTCCTGATGACTTACCGGAGTTATTGGTATGAATGTTGGGCAAACAAGAAGCTGTGTGTAGTTCGAACAAATACCACTTACTGTCGCATGTTGATCTGATGATGTTTGAGCATGAAACATGCTTAACGTTCAAAGCATGTGAGTTGAATCTTAACAAAACTGTTGTGAATGCTTATGAGAAGTGGGTTTTGCTTTTCTGTTCAAGGGTAGATTTCACTTTTATGTTTGGGACAACAGGATTTATAAAAAGACATGCATCCTCTTTTTTATTGCATTTGCACTCAAATTCATGGAAGCCTTCTTCCTTAGCTAGTTATTAATATTATATGATCATGGATATGCATATGTTAGCAGGGCCAATGTAAATTTAAAATGTCATTTGAATTTCTTCCTTCCTTCCTTTCTTTTTTTGGGAGTCGATTGATCAAAATGAGTATGCCTTGGGACTGCATTTTCTTGGATCTTTCTCCATGCGAAAATCCTCAGCAGGCTTTTGATGTGAAAGTTCCGGTTAGTTTGGGTTTGGAAATATATTATCACTGGTTATTTTTTATTGAAAATTCCACCCTTCTCTTTCAGGTATGATTTGGTGATCAGAGGAAATGGCAAGACAGAGAAGATTGCTTCTGGATTATTGGATCCTTTCCTTAGTCACTTGAAGACAGCCAAAGATCAGATTGCAAAGGGTGGTTATTCAATTACACTTGAAGCGGAGCCTGGAACTGATGCAACATGGTTTACGAAGGGAACAGTGGAAAGGTCCGTAAGCTTATTTTTCTCTTTTATATAACTTATTTCAGTAGTTTTGTGATAATTTTTAGAAACCAAAACTATAGAATTTGAGCTATTCGTAGCATGTGACCAGTCTACCTACCCATTTTGATAATGCTATGGGTAGAGTTGAGGGATAACCCAGTTTGTATGGAGCTTCAGAAAGCTTTTGAGCTGATGAACTCAGTTCTATATTTGTAGGTCTCAAGAGACCAGTCCTCACGTTACAACCTGGGCCTTTTAGATTCATAAAGTTCAATGTTACTTTGAAAGAGCAGGCTTGTGATTCCTTGAAACTTGTTTTCTTACCCTTTTTTAAGTGAAATGTTATGCTACCCCCACTATTTGGTGGTGACAGCTGAAATTCTAGTTGTATCTCAGGTTTGTCCGTTTTGTAAGCACACCTGAGGTCCTTGAACGAGTGAACACTATAGAAGCTGAGATCTTGCAGATTGATGATGCAATTGCTATTCAGAGCAATGAGAATTTAGGGTGCAGTTCTGTAAGTATTTCTGTCAATCAGAGACACAAGCGTTTCACCAAAAAAGGAAATGAAATACATCTTCAATGTTTTTCTTTTTCATATTTTTTTTTTCGTGTGTACCAGGTAGAAGTTCAGCAGAGAAGATCCATTGGCAGTGTTGGAGGTATTGTAATAAAACAATGACCTGGATTTCTTTTTTTATTTATTTGTATATTTATCATGTGGAGGGTATCTGTCTTCCATGTGCGCATCTGACATCTTCCTCCTATGAGTTCATGAGTTAAAAGAGTCTGTGTAAATATAAAATTTCCTTCAAGTGACCTTTGCGCTCTCTTGGCCAGGTAGCAAGCCTTTGCTTGATGCAGATGCAGATGCAGATAAAGCAATTGTTCTTTTCAAGGTATTGATCCAGCATATGATTCTTTCATATGAGTGATTATTTTACAATTATATGACATTGATTTTGGTTGATATATGGCAGCCTGGAGTACATCAACCTGAATCAAATGGGTCTACCACACATGAGGAAAATTCGAAGTATTTACACATTTTCTCTGATTCTTAAATTGCTCAAGTTGGTTGCTTAGTTTCAGATCCCTAATATTTGGTTCTCTCTCTCCTTACTAGAAGTTGGAGTCTGTTATATTAGAAATGCAGAATTGAGAATTGTAATGGGATTTCATTAACATCATAGCAGTTGAACCTCGTTCTAGTGACCAAATATCTCAAAGAGGACAAACTTAAATTTTATGCATAGGAGCACATCAACATTAATAAATCTGGGTGTGCATGTGGATACACTGGTCTCAACTTTGTCTTGGACACTAAGGAATATGTTATATCTTAACATACTTCTCATTTATTGTGCATGTTCAGCTTTATTCCATAGCACACTTTAAATGTTCAAAATTGCTTATCAATTTAGTATTTTGCACTGTACTTCTCACTAAGCAGGGTTCAGCTTTTAAAAGTGCTTGAGACACGCAAAATCGTGCTGCAAAAAGAACAGGGGATGGCTTTTGCGCGTGCTGTAGCTGCAGGATTTGACATGGATCACCTGACACATCTGATTTTATTTGCTGAATGTTTTGGAGCAACACGTTTGATGTAAGATGTAATATCTTCATTGAACAACTGACTTTGATATTTGAAAAAAAAAAGCCAGCAGTATTCCATAAATATTTTCCTTGCAAAATTTAATTTACTTTCCCAAATTGTCTCTGATGGGTTCTGCTGTCTCTTGCAACAGGGATGCATGTTTAAACTTTGTGGAACTATGGAAGAGAAAGCATGAAACAGGCCAATGGGTTGAAGTTGAGGCAGCCGATGCAACACCTGTCAAGTCTGATTTATCTTCCATTAATCCTTCAGTGATCATGCTCTCTGGTGAAGCATCTGGTCCTTTGGGAACTGAAAGCAACGGGAAAATGACCACTGATGCAGGTGCGGATGCTAACTCTCAGTATCTGAGTTTGGATCAGAGCAAAGTTAGGTTGCTTTAGGCACACAACAGGAAAGCTTTTCTATAATTCAAATTTTTTTCTTAGCTTTGTGGCACTTATGCAGGAAAGACAGGAAAAGTGAAGAAGTCATTGAGTTGATAGAGAAACACTTGATTAAATCAACTAGAACTAGGGAGAAATCGGGTTGGGTACAACCTCAGACCTGTTGAACCCAACCCATTTTGGGTGATGGATAAGAAAACTTGGGTTGGGTTCGGGTCAGGTTCAGCCTGTTTTGTGTTGGGAATTTTCAAAATTAATTAGTTATTTATTTATTTATTTTTATTACTGAATTTTAATATCACTGTGAAGTAATGGCTTTGAATAATCTTCTATGATCTGGCTCCTATTTCCAACTTGCAGTTATACCTTTTTAAGAATATGTGTGTTTAAGTATTCTGGAGCCATAAGGGAAAGAGACGGGCTTGAATCATCACTCCGTCTGCATCCTTTTCTTTATCCAAGTGATATCACTTCATGAAAATCATAGAGAGCAAAAATATCAAATATGATCAAAATATTCATACAATTTTTTAGTTCAACCTCATAAGCACCATGTCCAAATTTTCTAACAATTTTGCATGGCCATTTGCATCATTGTAAAAGAGTATTTCCAGATTCTCCACAAATGGGTTGAATAAACTGCCACAACCTGTCTCTTATACCACTTGATGTAAAAATGATAGGAAAAATAAAGAAATCATTTGAGCTGAAAGATAATCAGTTGATCAATTCAACTAGAATCAACAAGAAGGGCCTTCTTTTCCATGGGAAACATGTGAGCTCAGAAAAAACAAACGAGAAAATAACCCCTATATATGTGCTCTGTGTGTGTGTATGTGTGTGCATGTACGGAAGGTCTCACACAACTTTGCATCCTAGCCCTTTGTTTGAAAAGATAAATTTCACAATTAATTAGCTAATTCCAAGCAAGGGCATGGTCGTGTTTGTCACTCGATCTTGACCAGTGGCGGACCCACATGGAGCTGAGAATATTTGACTAGTTGTTTCGAGATGGCAGGAGTTGTAAGAAGAGAAAAAAGAAGGAGAAGCTGATGAGCCAGGAGTAATCCTTCTGTTCTCTCCACACTGAAGTATGAACTAAGTCTAGGGGCATCCAACCATGATTAACATAGACCAATAGTTTGTGGAACGCTCTAGTAAATGCAAAAACTCATCTGGATATTCTGTTGTTGATGCTCAACTGCTTTTTTTCTGTGCACCTGCTATGATAAAACCAAGATGTCCTCAATGACCAATTGATGGTTCCCTGTCATCATCCTTCAATGATACTGACAGTAGAGATGGAGAAGCTGTATTTGAATGGAATCAAATTGAAAAGAAAAGAAATCCTGCCAGCAATATAGGAGAAGATATTGGTCAGTGAATGAGGTTAAAAGAGAAAGGGGTGATGGTTGGATGGAAATATAGGTGATAATTGAAAAAGGAAAGTATGTAGTTTTGTAAAGTACATCCGTTAAGATCGATTCCTTGTAAATCTACTTGTCAAAGGTCTTTTCTTCTGCTTTCTCTATGATTTCTTGTGATTTTGCATGAACAAACAACACCTTCAGTGGGGCCCCGTTTGCACCCTGACTTTACACAGCAGGGGGTAGTCAATGGTTTCATGCTGATGAGTAAATGACCATTTTTACCGTCTAGCCTGCCAGAATATTGCTAAATCTCCATAAACATGAATCTAATCTCCTTTTGATTTGCTTGAGAGCATAAATTTCCTAGATACTGATATGCTTTTGTTTTTGGCGTCCAGATAAAAGGCCTCAAATGGATTCTCAAGTGCCATTAAGCCCTCAGGAGCATTTTCAAGAACAATTTCCTCATCCTTTATATCCCCATTGGCCCATTCATACTCCGCTGGCTGCACCAGTTTTTCAACCCTATCCCATGCAAGGCATGCCATACTACCAGAACTATCCAGGAACTGGCCCTTTTTTTCCAACCCTTTATCCTCCAGTGGATGATCCCAGGCTCGTTGCCACACAAAGGAATGGGCAGAACAAGCATTCTGTAGATTCTAAGAATAACAATGCTAATTCAGGTACATTGGAAACTGTGGATTCCAATGGAAAATCACCTGATGGTACAAATCTAAGCACGTTAGACCTAGAGAAAGATGCTTTACCACGGAAAAAAGGAGGTCAAGCAGGCAAAAAACAGTCAAGGATGGTTGTCATTCGGAACATCAATTACATAACTTCAAAGAAGCATGATACTTCAGGAACTGAATCCAGTTCAGCTTCTGAACCTGAAACTGATGAGGAAGCTCAGGATTCTAATTCTGTGGAAAGAAAGAATAAGACTTCAAATTCTTCAGAAGGTAAAGTCAATCGGACTAAGTCCGAAAATGCTGACGATTGGAGTGATGAGATTGGTATAGCTTATGGACGGAAGACGGATGTCAGTAATTGGCAAGCATTTCAGAACTGTTTGATGCGGTTAGGTGTGGATAAAGGCTCTAGCGATAGAGAGATGTTTTCTGCAGAAAAAGAGGTTCCTGCAAAAAGGCACCTGGGTATGGCTGAGGCAGATCCTATTCTTCCTCGACAAGATCCTGAAAATTTCCCAGAACAGAGAGTGTATGAGCCTGATAATCTTAGTGGCAAGTCCGCCAGAATGCGTAAGGAGAGCGGATCTGCTGAGTTGGTGATTTCTCATGGTGGCCGGCATCCAAATGGGAGAGGAGGAAAACATAATAAATTGGATGTACAGTTCCCAGAAATAGAAGGTAGAGGGAGAGGATATAGGAAGGGGTCCAATGATGATTTCATGATTTATGGGAGAAGAAACCATCCAGATATTATAAATTTTCATACGCACAACTTTGATGGAAATGATTCTGGGTATGCAGATAACATGGACAATGGTTCCTCCCATAATGTGGCAGATGAATCATTTGTAGTTCCCCTAAGGTCAAGCTCTCAAGATCAAGTTGCATCAAGTAGCAGAACTGCTATTGACATGGATTCTCAGTTTTCATCAGCTCTTGACAAAACAGAGAACTCTGACAGGTTTAGGGGGCAACTGAACTATGAACCAAATGACCTGAACCTTATGCCAAGGCGTGGAACAGAGGGGGAATCCTTTGTTTACAATCCAGCTGCTGACTATGAAATGCAAGCTCATGCTGGAAACACTTTTGACAAGAAAAAGGGTCTAGATGCTAGTGTCAAGCAAGCATCCAAAAAGTTAGACAAAGAAAAGAAGTCAAGAATGCAAGAAGCATTAGAGAAAAGAAATATGGGTTCGCTAGCAAGGAAGGGAAAGCCATCAAAATTGACTCCTCAGGCAGAAGCACAAGCACGTGCTGAAAGGCTTCGGGCCTTCAAAGCTGATCTTCAGAAATTGAAAAAGGAGAAGGTACATTAATCTAGTTTCATTTTACTTATTTTATTCTTTATTGTTGTTTTTCTCTCTTCAGATTTGGAGAAACTGTAGTGCTCCAAGCATACATTTCGAAGTTAGAGAACTCATTTACAATTTATTTTCCATTGTCCAAATTTTTTCTATTGTAGATCTCATCTTTTCTACAAAAGCATTTATCTATTCTGTAATTATCTGCTACATTGCCAAATTCATTTTCTCTTCTGTTGATACAAATTTCTTTCTTTTCATCAGGTATATTTTCATTTCCATTGAGCTAAAAAAGCCCAAAGAGAAAAAGCCATGTAAACTCTACGTGCTTTGATAATGTAGCAGGCTTACAATACCTACTCATTGAGTTGGGACTGAGTCATTACACTAATTAAATAACTCACAATGGTCATAATTTAAATGGCCACAACAGTTTTCATGACTACAATCAGAGAGTTCCTTGGTACATCTTTTGTTACTATAAAAGGATCAGATATACCCTTGAGTCCAGCCACATAATGAAAGCCTAATCTTCCTGTCTTGAAGATAAATCATAAGAAACAAGTTGTTGTGGGTCTTATAAGTTGGGAGCAAAACATCTATGCTGCATGACATATGGTATATATCAATATGACGGGCTGTTATCTAGTGCAACGGGGTGCAAAAACCCATTTTTTTTATAAAACTGTTAATCTAAGTGTATTTAACATATGCATTAAGTTTTACCATTTTTGAAGATTTGTACATTTTTTTTTTGATATTTAAAACCAATAGTATTTTAGATTAACAGTTTTATAAAAAAATTCTTAAAAAACATAATAAATGGGTTTTTGCACCTGGGTGCATCGAAGCTTAGTGCACCCCGGCGCATTGAATCAAAACCCAATATGACAGCTTTTGTCAGTAATTGTTTTCTTAGCAGTTATCAGTCAATCAATATGATGTCTGAACCATAAAGTGATATCAATCACAAGGGAACAGCCTCTGTATTTGAATTTGGCAAAAGATGCATCGACTAGATTTCTGACAAATAAAATTCTAGCAGTCCAGCTGTCTTAAATTGCTTCTCAAATTCTTCAAATTTAAGGATATAAATTGGAGGAAAATAGGAAGCAAAAATAACTATTTTTAAACTGATGGTCCGTTTTGTATTCTGGAAAAGAAATTTTTTTTTATGTCATTTGACATCTTACTTCCTAACTGCTATAATTTTTCCATTATTATCTATATTTTCAATCATTTTTTCACACTTTTCCATACAATTACCCTACATATTTTATCCCTGATTCTTTTTACTCCTAGTCAGTACTCTCTCTCTCTTTATCAAATTTTTTATCTAGGTTTTTCTCCACCATTTATACTCATTACCAAACGCACCTTGAGACTGCAGTTTTGGATTCAAAACAATGAAACATATTTTCATAAGAATCACTCTAAAGGATTCAACGTCGTATGTGATCTTCTTGCCTGAGATTAAACATAAATGAAGAAAAGTATAAAAACAGAACTTACCAAAACAACATCAGTGTTTTGTTCTCTCTGAAATAAGAGAGTGATAAAATCGTTGTCTCAAGAACCGGCAAAAGGTGAAAGGTTCTGCTGCTACTTTTGCAATTTCCAAGATAATCATTAGACTTTTTGGTGTTTCCATGAAGGGAAGTACTCAGGTCATGATGCTACTGGCCATGCTATCACCTTATCTCCATGTGTCATGGAAATTTCTTTTTTCAATACCTATATTTTATGTCTTGGCTGCATTTTTTTTGTACTGTATTCTTTCTTCTCTGCTATAGGAGAGCTTTATTTTTAGTTTTGAATTTGGTGATCATAAAAAATTTCAGGAAGAAGAAGAGATCAAACGACTAGAAGCTTTAAAGAGAGAACGCCAACAGAGAATAGCTGCAAGGAGCAGTTCTAGCCCTGCTCAGACACCAATGCCATCCCTGCAAACCAGGTCTCGACTGCCAGCAAAGCTTTCTCCAGGTTTGCAGAAAGCGTCAAAATTTAGTGATTCAGAACCTGGATCATCATCACCTTTGCAAAAGTTGCCAATCAGAAGAACTTCTTTGGGGTCCAATGATTCACCGAGAACAACTAAAACTAAGGAATTAAACAGTTCACGCTTAGTTGGCAGTGGGTTAAGTCGGTCAGTCTCGTCGTTACAAGAACTCAAGAAAGAAAATGAGGCCTCCATGACAGAAAGCCCTGAACCAAAGGCAGTATCACTTAGAACTAGAAGGCTTTCGGACCCTAAAAGCAGTAGCAGTCACCGGGCTTCTTTGCTCAAGTCAGGAAGCAATAAGCCAGCAGCAAAAGCAAGCTTATCTGATGAACCTGAAGTCAAGAATATTGCTGCCATCATGAACCTTGACAAAACCAAATCTGCAACACTTCCAGAGCTGAGGATTAGAACATACCGTGGAAATTCAGGAATGGCCCAGAACAAGTCTGCTACGAAGGAGAAAATGCATAAAGGGAATGGAAGTAAATCATCTGTACCTTCTGAAAATGAGAAAATGCAGAAAGGGAATGGAAGTAAATCATCTGTACCTTCTGAAAGCGAGAAAATGCAGAAAGGGAATGGAAGTAAATCATCCTTACCTTCTGAAAATGTCAAACCGAAAAAGACTGATGAGAAGACATTGCATCCTGGTAGCCATGTTGATGATAACCCAGTTGTGGAGAAGACTGTTTTGACACTAGAACGTGAGATGCGCCCAATTCCTGTTATCCAAGCTTCTGAGGTTATGATGGGGACTGATAAAGGCCCACTTGATGCTGTTCTCAGAGATAAGGGCGAACTCGTTGCAAGAAATCCATCTGGTCAGACTAAAACTTCGTCTATCACCTTTCATGGAGTTGATCAAGATCCTAGTGAATGCCAGCTTGATGTGAAATCTGGTTTTCGTGAAATGCAGGTGGTAAAACAAATGGTTTATGGCTATTAGTGTTTATTTTCTCCAGTTTTCCTTGTTATATAAAATTAGAAATACTTATTCCGAGCTTGATTCTAGGAACCTCAATGTTTCAATATTCTATAAATGATTATTTTGTAAGTTCCAAAGAAATTTTTCTCGTCGAGTTTGGTTATTATATTGAGAAGGGAAACTACTTTTGTCAATGGAGTTTTTGTTCAAATTTTCACAACTAAACTTTGTGGGTGTTGCAAGCATCTGACACACAACAACTTCACCTGTCACCTTCCATGGAGTTGGCGCATGTGTGTAAGGGTGTGTAAGATGGGAGGTCTAGGGTTTGAGAGGGGGTTGACAATTTTTTTTTTTTAAAATAAAAACTTTGTGGGCATTCAACTCAAATGTTTTTGATTTTTCTGCTTTATGCATCCTACCATTTTAATTCATTCAGTCTGTGGATGGTTTTCTGTAGCTGATTAGGATTCTCTCTCTTTTTTGTGTAAAGAATTTTCCTTATGGATTGAGGGCTTATGATTTTCTTATCTGTGAATTTCCACATGGTGTGTTTGGTTCTTACTTCTTGTGAAATGAATTTTCCTTATGGACAGAGGACTTATGATTTCCTTATCTGTGAATTTCCACATGGATTGTCTCATGTGGTGTGGGTGATGGGACAAATTTTTATTTTTATTTTTTTTGAAAAAAAAAACTTTGTGGGAGGGGGGACGGGACAACTAAAAGAAAAAAAAAACTCTATGGGTCTTCAACTCAATGTTTTTGATTTTTCTGCTCTATGCATCCTACCATTTTAATTCATTCAGACTGTGGATGGTTTCTGTAGCTGATTAGGATTCTCTCTCTTTTCATGTAAAGAATTTTCCTTATGGATTGAGGGCTTATGATTTTCTTCTCTGTGAATTTCCACATGGATTGTCTCATGTGGTGTGTTTGGTTCTTACTTCTTATGATTATTTATGTTTCTAAGAAGGTTAAAGAAACATAGCTGCCTTGTTGATTTTTCTGGTTGCATCAATTTTTTGATGATTAGGCAACAAGATGTGTTAGAGATGAACCGTCAAAGTCCCCAAAGATCAGTGTGATTGAAAAACCATATCAAGCCCCTTATGCACGAGCATCATCACTGGAGGACCCATGTACTAGGAATTTGGAATATAGCAAAGCACCACCAATAATCTCTGATATGGCTGCGACCACTGAGACTGTCAAAGCCCATGTCCCTAATTTCACAGAAGGGAAAGCCCTAGAGCAAATTCCTGAAGTCATAGAGAAGCCTCGGGACAAGGAATCCTCAAAAGGTTTCAAGCGTTTTCTGAAGTTTGGAAGAAAAATGCACTCCCCAGCAGCTGGAGATCACAGCTATGATTCGGATAAGTTGGATATTGAAGTTGCTGATGATCAGGCTGCAATCACTTCTTCTAGGGAAGGTAGAATCTTGATCTAAAGAGAAGATTTCTTATCTTTAAGACTCAGACCAGAAATAATTAGTCTGAAATTTATTCAGATTGGTTACTCGAATTTTTAGTTATACTTGTATTCAAGCTGTCATTTAACAGCCTAGGGATCTAAATCTAATTTGTTTGTGTCCATCCCACTAAGGGAAACCTTTTTGTATGCTTCCTTTTCTTTCTTTTCTCCCCTTTCCTTTTCAGTCTGTATATATCTCAAAAGAGGAGGTTGGTTTATATATCTGTCTGCCCGTGCTTAACACTGAGCAAATTACAAAGCTAGTGTTTAACACTCAAAAACCCGTAAAGATCTTTTACTCTCAAAAGCAAAGCCAATTTCGTGGTACCTAGGAGCCTAGAAAGCGCCAGCATGTCTATTGACTTCCACAGGGTCAAGGGCAACATTAGGTAAATTTTTATATCTTGATATAGACAGAACGGGACTTTAAAGAAACCTGTTGCTGTGGGTGAATCAGTAAGCTAGTTATGAGTTGTTGACTGTTTTCTTCATCAGCTATCTATTGCGATGTATTGATAGGGAGTAGCTGTTTATGATTTGTAAATGGCCAGTGAACAGCATAGTTGAATTGACATTCTGTCTTGATTTTTGAATTATAAAGTCAGCAGTTATCCAAATTTGGCTGTTTATAGTGTATTGGATGTATACGTTATATACTGATACTTCTATATGCTTCATATTTCAGTTCATACATTGAAGAATCTCATCTCTCAAGATGATAGCTCTTCTGTAGGAACGCCACACAAAGGTAAGAAATATTCCTTGAGAATGAATTTATTGGGCAGTGTTTTCACTCCTCTCAAACACATTTTGGCCCACTTTGATCGTTAAATCTAAATCCAATCCAATGTTGCGATTAAAACCATTTGTTTAATCAAACAAACAAATTTCATGCAAGTCAATTATGTTCATTGGCCCCATTTAACAAAGGTGCAAATCAACATGATAAGATTCTTTTATTTATACACTGATTTTAAGTCATTAATTCAACATCTATGAGAATGAATTCAACATCTAAAACATCATTCTCATGTAAATGAATGATTTTATTAAGTATTATAACATTCTAGTGCATATATGAATGGATCAAAGTGTTTTTCATTATTTGCAATTGATTGTATATAAGTAGGTGTGGCCCAATGTTGGCTTAACTGAAATTATTTCTGGTGCCATGAATAAAAAAAATGATGTTACCAAAATGAGTGGATTGGACGTTGATTTGACCCTCCAAGTGGGCCAAAATGAGGGTGCAATGCTGAAATATTTCAGTGATGTTGACAGCATTGAGCACTGCCCAAACATAGTGTTAAAATTGCTTTTTATTCATCTAAAAGGCGTTGCACAAAGATAGATGTAAACTCATAAACTTGATTCATTGTTACAGTTTCCCGCTACTTCTCTTTATTGTCACCCTTGCGGAGCAAAACTAGTGAGAAGAAGCTTGCAACATGAAATGGCTCTTACAGTATGAGTTGAGTTTTTAAAGAAGTCCCCTGTAATGTTTGTTCATTTGCAAAGTTTGACTGATGAAAATCCTATATGATTTTGTGGGTGCACAACTGGAATTGGTGTTTCAACAACCATGTTTACGTAGAAATCACATTTTTTTTACAATGTTTATACGGTGAATTGTCTGCTCTGTGAGGATGTGTCTGAGAGAGGAGTCTGCAACGGTCCCTGATTTCCTTCTAACGCATCAATAACGATAATCAGGTTTCCAATTCCAACAACCTTAATTCTGCAATCGAGGGAATTCTGCTGCTGTTTGGGTGAAAATGCCAAAGTGATTCCTCTTTAATCGTACTGGCATTGTCTGACAGGCTTTAGAAGGCAGCTTCTAGAGAAGAAGCTCTGGAAAAAGTTTCTTCACCAAAATAATAATAATAATAATTTTCCTGAAGAACTTTTGGATTAAGTAATTTTTCTGGGTTTAACGCCTGTAGCTACGCTTCATATTCTTCCCAGCAGTCTCTTGGGAGTTTAAGAGAATGCCTTTTCACCTTTTCAATCTTCAGGAATATGCAGTTAGCACGAATAGTAATATACAAAAGGATGAGGAATGAGACTATCTCGGTGTGATCTAAGGTGTGAAAGTCTCAGGATGATTTTTGGGGGCTGAAGCAACCTGAAGGTGGTCATAGGATTTTAGTTGGATCTATCGTTCAGAGCTGTGATGATGAACCTCATTTCCGTGACTCTTCCAATAGCTTTAAATCGTAGTGCAGCCAACAGAAATTTCAGCACTATTAAAGTAATAGAAAAACCGAGACACACAAAGGAATGATCCTATTCCATGCACTAGGGAAAGAATTTTGAGCTAATGAAAGAATTTCCACTTCCCAGTTTTTAACCGTATGACGAGGCATGAAATGCTGCCCTTGCAACCTCTATTCAAAGTCTCCTTCACTATGCACTGAGCAGCTTCATCTGTGTCTTCTATATGCCCAATGAGATCAACCACCTCTTGATCCCTCATCGCCTGAAAAAAATTGCAACCCAGATTACATTGGTCTTATTCCAGTAAACAGAATACAGACTCCTATGAGCCAGGTTCCCATTCAAGGTTTTGTATACGCATCCAGCTACAGCTAGGAAGCTAGATTCATCTAAATGAAGGTGTTGCGAGGGCAAACCACTCCATTAATGGCTGTTTCTGTAACTTAATCCTGCCATCATCGGCATCGTCAGTGACAATTCTTACCCCCATGCTAGCGATGCCCTCAATTTCAACAGAAGTGTCGTCGCCATCTAATTGACACAACCATATGGTGCATTTACAAAGCTTGCAAAGAATTGAAGAACCCAAGACCTGCCTCTCGTGTGCTGCAGAAAAAGGGTACGTTTAGATGTAATAGATTCCTAACCTTCCACACAGCACCGGTGGCTAGGATGATGAATTCCATGTCAGGAGTGATCCTTTTGCTGGCAACAAACGGCTCTGAGTTCCTGTTGTTCCCTGAATTGTTCAATATATGTTAACGTCTATATCCATATTCTACTAGGAGATATGAAGCAATGATAAGAAGGGTAGAGGTATGCCCAGACAGTGAGCATGATTTCATTTGACATCTACTGCTGCCATCATGCAAAAATCATGAAAATACTAAATTACCATGTGCCTCCACTAATCAACGCAATCTAGGAGATCATAGTCATCAATGAAATGAAATGCTTTGTTTCAGTTTCAAAATTTACTGATTTTCAAGAATTAGTTTCAACAAAGATGGTTTGAAGTCCCGCTTGGTGGATTTGGTTTCCCTTGATTTGAGGAAGCGAAGTTGATGCAATGTCAAATGTGTATGTTGGAGAAAATTGCAGTTTGGCACGTATAGAGGGTGATGGTACGTTTTCTGAAAGACAAAAAGGATGGGTTTTCTTCTTTTCTTTAGGGAATGTATCCTTAGAGACGAACAATCAAGGTAAAGAGGAAGGAACAAATAGACAACCTTACCATCAGCCTAAAAGTCTGCAGCTTCCATAACTCCCCTTGTCTTAAAAGGCTGAAAACAGCTGAACGAGGATCTTCACACGAGTTATTGGACTGTCGAGGATAGACTACTAGTGAAAGTACACGAGTGTGTAGTGCATATGTCATATTTCAACACAAGAAAAGAGCAACGAAAGGTAGAAAGAGATACAGGGATAAGTAGCTACAGAAAACCTGAGGAAGCATGAGCATGACACTTGACAGTGGATACTGAAAAGGAATTATAGGACTGATGCAACTGATTCGACTTGATTTTTGAGGAATGCTTAGACAAACAATGATCGCAGTTCGAATAGCAAAAGGATCAACGTCTAGGTGTAATTATGTCGAAGTGACGTGATTTAATATCCCCAAACGGGGAAGTGCTGGAGTTCAAGATGATTCATGTCATAAATTAACCCGTCTAATGCAGATGAACATTTTCACTGTTGTGTGTTTGGAGACAGCAGTCTGAGAATTAAAGCTTGCAGAGCACGGCGCGGGGGGAGGTGAGTGTGGGTAGAGAAGGTGAACATGTAAGAGGAAGGGATATGTCTAATACCCGTTAGCCCATTGAGAGAGAGAAACATTTTGCATGTGGATTGTCTCTTTTGGCAAATTTCAGTAGCTTGCCCACTGATACATAGAACTGCTCTGTAATCTCCAACATTAACTGCTAGAACCCTCTCTGAATTCAGAACCACTACAGCAGCAGACCGGACCCCGAAACCTTTTTCTTGAATCTTATCATTTGTAGAGCTGCAAAGTATCTTCAGTGTCTCTCTAGCTTCCTTCCAAAACGGAGCCTACAAAACCAATCAAACTGTCTGAATTCTTCTCCATTCAATCAAGGGAATATATTTGTATAGAAGATCAAGGCTCTCATCTGATGGGCTCCATTACTTTTTGCCTGAACACTAATATCAGGCTGGTCTAGTCAGGAATGAGCCTGATTGGTATGCTCATTACTGAGAGAGATTGTTCACTGACTGAATTTCAAGATCAGTTCCCGAAGAAAGTGATAGCATTATTGTTGAATATTGGCCCATCAGATCAAGGGCTCAGCTATGCTGCATTTGACCTATCATAATTTGATTAAATGCCGAGAAAGGCCAGATGGGTGATCTCCAACCTCATGACGGTTCTTGTCAAAGAGGTGTGCTCTCATGTATTTGGCTGCAGCATCAGCTGTGTGCTCTTCAAAAATACCAGAAAAGAGAACTTCTGAAGCTCCGAGAAGATGTGAATGTGCTACAATTAGGTTTTCTTGGACAGTAATCTCTCCAACTATATCCTCGATAACGAAAGATCCATAAGAGGAAAGCATGCTTGAAGAAGATGATGACGATGACAGTAATCTCTTATTGGGTATCTCCTTGTGACAATTTAGTGCTTCTGTTATGAACCCCTAAACAAAGATGCCTTCTTGTGCCAAGAAAATCATCGTACGTTAGACAAGTTTTGCATGAAGAATAGCCATTCAAGTACTGCATTCCGTACCCGCAGCAATCTAATCCCCGTTTAGATGTTTGAAAAACCAAATTTAAAAAAAAAAAAAAAAAAAAATCCTTTTAATGCATCAAAGATTGCCAACGACGAACGATTATGTGAGGTTACAACACCAGAAAGTTGCTACGATACTATTTTAGATTGAAATGTTTACAATCATAACAACGATTGCTATTTTAAAACCGAAGTTCTACAGTCATAACATCAAAATACATTGAGAAAGAAATCTACCGATATTTTAGAAATATATATTATATAAAAATTAAAGGAAAAAAGAAATCTAACGACATTTTAGAAATATATATTATATAAAAATTAAAGGAAAAAATTTTTGAACTGACCTTGGGAAAGTGTGGAGAAAGACAACTCGAAAGCGAAAACCATAGAAAGTGAAGCAGATTGCTGAAGGACGGTGCAGACGTCCAACATTCCTTGAATGCTAATATTACCAGAATTCTTGGTTCCTCCTCTCTCGTTTCTACATGTTGCAAGTCAATTAGGAGTCCGAAAATAGGAGACTTTTTAGCTCCTTGCGCGCAATCAACCACTCAAACGTGTCTGATTGGTGATCAGAACCGTCCACATATAACTTCTAATGGGATGGGAAAATTTTTCATTAACGGGACCAATAACTTTCTTTCTTGCTGTTTTAAGATGGGCTCATATTCAGGACAAAGATAAGGACGGATATCATATCATGAGAGTGAATTATGGAATAGATAGGCGGTTTTAATCCCCCAACGAAAAAGGAAAACATTTTCATTAATAACAATAATTGGTTACAAGATTTTTATTTATTTATATTTTGCTATAGGTTAATATTTAGGTCAGAGGTATATGAGTGATGATGGTACGATGAATTAATGGATGGTTTTCAACTTTCAACACCTTTGCATTCCGTAGAAAAGGTAATGTATCGTATCCCACATGAATCACGATGTACCGAAAAAAACCTCTTATCCTGTCGCAAATCGCCCGCTCAGAGATCCGATCGTGAAGTCGGTACGAACCGCTGAAGATGAAAAATAGATAATAATCTTGTTACTCAGGTCAGGACTTAGGAGTTAGCCAAGGCACATAGGTTATTTTTATATACTTATTTATTTATCAATAAAAATATGAGTTTAAGTATATTTAATTAATATATTAAATTTTATAATTTTTGATACGTGCATACAATTTTGAACTTAAAAATAATAGTTAAAAAACATATATGAATATACTTAAGACTTACATTTTCATGGAAAACAAAAAAGTTAAAAAACATATACATTAACTTGGGCTAACAGGAGCTCCTATTACCCCCAGATGACAAGATCATTAGACGCGAAAAATTCTATTTTGTTAATAAAAATTATATACAGCCGTGAAATCTTTCAACAGTTTTTGTGGTTGATGTCACAGCTGTATGATTTGATTACCGGACTGGCCCGCTCAGTGATTGGCTATGAGTGCGTCTAGTTGCATGCAGATTCTTTGCATCCAAAGATTCCAGCCTGTTCCAATTTAATCTAACAAACTTTTTAAATTTGTATAATGGTATTAATTGTTAACTGGATTTTCAATTTTAGATATCATAGAAAATATCTTCTAATTGACCAAACGGCAAAATTGCGAAAACGACGCTTGTAACTAACAAATATCAAGAAGATAAACCGGATTTGAACGGGGAAGCAGCAGATAAAGTACCTCAAGTACAAGTTTGCTAGATTTACACTCTCTTTAACCCTTAAGTTTAATATTTAGCGAAAATAACTTTTAAGTCTTTGAAAGGTGTCGCTTTGATTCCTGTCTTTTTCTAATCATTTTTTATATTTTCTTATAAAATAATCATGTTTTTCAATTATTTCTTCACAATTAATTATACTGTCTTTTTATTTTTTTGTTATCACTTATATCGTATCACAACACTTGGTGGGCTTTTATTTTTTTTAAATGAAGGCCGGAAGAGCAGATGCACGTGACAAAGGCAAGAATTTTTCGTGCACATGATGGTTTGAAGGTTTTAAAAAATTTTAACCACGTTAAAATAACACAAATGAAGATATTTGGGATTTTACACATATCAAGCAACATTAAAAATCAGCATTTGTGTGAATCTAGCCAACGGCCAATGGTATCACATGAGGGCACTCGTGACACGGGATTTTGAATCCCTGCTCTATCATATGCATTAGCCATGAACAGTGGCTCTGGCTGTTAAAAAAAAAAAAAATCAACTTTTGTAGGCATGTTAACAGATACGGTTAGAAAAGTTTGAACATAATCTTAATCCTAATACATTTAAAATATCCCAACCTTCATCTGTTTATTAACCTATTTAAAACTCATTTATAGCTCATTTAATTAATGGGTCAGTGGGTTGTTAGCGGGTAATATAGCAAATGACCTAAATGCCTAAACTCTGGTAGATGATGGTTTCGTAAGAAGAGGCGAGAGGTATTTTCAGTGTAGGTGAAATTGAAATAGGATAATAATAGAGAAATGGAATTATGGTAGCAACGGAAAAATAAAAATTAAATGGAATGAGGAAGACTTAGCAAAGAAAAATAATAATAGATTTTACACACACACACATATATATAACTTTAATGGGTTAAAAGAGTTAAATGGGTTGAACATGTTAAATAGGTTACTAATGAATCGATGAATTGTAAAATATCAATCATAATCCATTGATTTAATTAAATGATTGAACAAATTAGCGGATCATAATACATTTATTCAAAAATTCTAACCTAAACTCATTTATAAATGGGTTGGACAAGCGGGTTGATAGGTTGACGATGATCATTAATATCCCTAGATGGAATACATACGAGTAGTATTTTATCAATATTTGGTACTTATATTAGTATTTTTAATGTCCTTTACTTTCAACTTCAATTATCTAAATACATTTTTTCTAATTAATTCACAAACAAATGCAAAATTTTAGGACTTTTTCCAAATATATTTATCATGTTTGACTTTAATATTAAATATACTCACTACATTTGCAATTAGTTCCAAAAACACCCAAGCCAAGAGTTAATATTGTTTGTTAATATGTAAAATAACTAATATATCCATCAAATTTAGTATGTAATTGAAAATTTAGGTGTTATAATCAATGTGCTTATTGCACATGAGTTCTAAATTTGGAGAGCCTAATTTCAATTTCTTTCAATTTTGTTTTATTTTTTATTTTTTATAACAAATGTACTTTGGGTATTTACAAAAATTTAATTAACGGTTTTTAACAAAATGAGTACTTTGGGATTAATTGTCAATGTAGTGGTATATATGGAATTTTGAAATTGTAGTGGATATATGTGAAATTTAGGTCAAACATAATGAGTATATTTGAAAAAAATATACTTTTTTTAGAATATATATATGACTAATAAGGGAAAGAGAGACGAAAGCTCGGGTTGTGATGCAGTGCACCCGGAGGGTGCACTTAACATTAGTGCACCTAGGTACAAAAATTCATTTAAATTATTTTTATGAAACCGTTAATCTAAATGATTTAACATATGTACTAATTTTTTACCATTTTTGGATATTTGTAGATTTTTAAAATTTTTTAACATCAATGACATTTTCGCAATTCATTCAAAAATAATAAAAATTGATAAAACTTTAAACACACGTAAATTAAAAATTTTATAAAAAAATTTCAAAAAATTTCAAAAATAGGTTGAACACACCCGAGTACACTAAGACTAAGTGCTCCTAGGCCCAGGTGCATTTGGTCATTCCCACAAAAGTACTTAACAATACAAAAGCTGACAAAACTTCCAATCAGAGTTGGAAATTCAAACATACCCAAATTTGTGTTTGGAGAATTATGAGTGGGGCTATGCTTAAGGGTGCAACTTGGGTCAAGTTGTATTAAGTTTATATGAACAAAAATCCTGACCCTAATATTAGAATCCGAGTTTAGGTTAGGTTTAGACCAAATTGACATTGGTTTCAGGTTGAATTTGGGTTACTGTGAAATTTATAGAAGTTGAAATTACCTATAAAGATAATAAATTTTTTAACATTATTACATTCGTATTAAATAATTTACACATAAATATATTTATATGACTTACGGTATCTTTAGTTTTGATGAACATTTATCTTCTGGTTAAAAGATAATTCTAAGTACAATTAATACAACGAATTTACCCATTCACAATCAAGGTAAGAAAAATAAATACAAGTATATGAAATTACTAAATTTAATAAAATGAGACTTATATATCTCCTAGTTAATTGGTATACTGAAATAATTTTAAAGAGTTAGTATATTTGCAATTATTTGCAAATAAAATTAATCTAAATACAATAGATTCAACTTTTATTAACAAATGTAGATGACATTTAAGTTTGAGAATAAATATTTTATAATTTAATTAGGATATGATTATATGAAAAAGTTCTATTATAATTATAGTTAAAATAATTAATGCATAAATATACGTAATCATTTTAATAAATTAGGAGACTGTTGGGTTTGGACCTAGTCGGGTTTTAGTGCCAGATTGCTATAAATCCAGTGTTGGTTTCATGTTTTTTGAGTTAGTTTGAAATTATGCCTAACTTGAAAAAGTCTAACGTAAAATTCAAACTTAATTTTAAAACTAACACGAGTCAAGTGGGTTCAAACCAACCTAGCACTAAGTCACAACCCTAGCTATGTCGTTGCTATCAAATCACTGCTAATGTTATATTAATAATTTTAATAATAAGGAAGTACTTTTAGAAATAAGTCACATATAATGTGTATATTTAAGAAAAATCCTTAAATTTTCATTTCTATGAAACCTTTTTTCTATGTAATTCTTTTCATTTTTAATATCTTGATGAATGATAAAAAATTCAATTCATCTGTTGTATTTAATATTATTTATATTATCATGAAAATCCTTTGATTTGTTAAATTTCACTATATATGGGTCTCATCTATGAATGTGTAAAATTAACATAATAAAATAGTTTAATAATAAATATCAATTTTAAAATAGTTTTTTAAACATCTAAATCATCTAAAATATCAATACTATACAAATAAATAAACCTATAAAGTATTATTATACTGTAATATATGCGTAAATAGATCTAAACTTTTTTCATAATTTATGCAAGAACATCAATATATACTTTTGAGCCACATTCTTGATTTAGATAAAATTTAGCTGCCTAGATGAACATATTATGTTAAATGCAATGAATAAATTGATTTTTACATTAATATTTTAAATTTTAAAGGATTACATAGGATCACTTTTATGTATCATGATTAAATAAAAGCAGACCCCATTATTTGGAGACGTGGAAGAGGACAACATTTTCGTTAATATTTTCTAGAGATTTGACTAAAAAAATCTAGTATGCATTTCAAAAATTCTTCTTTAGTAACCAAGAAAGGGGGCAACATTTGTTTTTTCTTAAAAAGCTTTACAATTTTTCTTCAAAAATCAATATGAATTATATTAAAAATCATTAAAACGATACTAAATCTATAAAAATCTTCAGTAAAAGTAGTTGCGGATTTAAATTTGACAGAAGACACATGGAAAGTCTTTATATTTTTAAGGGATATTTGAATGCAAGTTCGCAAAAGCTTTTGAATGATATTACGGGGGTGTTTGGCAATAACAAGAAATTTTCACCTAAAACTTTTCATTCTAAAACTTTTTATTCTCTCCAACTTTTCTATTTTTTAATTATTTTTTTACATCTTCCAGCACAAACTACCCTACTTGTCAATTATTTCTATATAATTATCTATACAACTAACTTATTTATTTTAACTTTATCCACTTTGTTTATTGACGTTGTCATGCTTTTATTCTTCGGAACTTTTTCACAAGAAATTTTATTCGTTCCCGTACACCCCCTGAACGTAACAATTAGAGGAAGAAAGATGGCTATAACCTTTCGAGCAGAGAATCCGGTGCGACGCGAACGGCCAAAAATCAAAAACCCTTGCTAAACCTCTCTCTCTCTGAAAATGGCGCTTTCTCGTCTCTTCGATGCGGAGAAAAGACTCTTATCTCCGAGTAAAGGAAACCCACTTGGTAATGTTTCATTTCCATGCCTCTACTTCCTCATTTCTATTTTTTCATCTCTCTTCTTCTTCTGAATGGTATGCATGTGGAAAACAGGGAATTTGAAATCAAGAAGATGTTCTTCTTCTTCTCCTGCTGCAACTCCCGTGACAAAGACAGGTCATTCCAAAAAAGCGGAGTCTGGTAAGGAGCAGAAAGCGATTGCTGTAGAATCATTCGTAAAGAAGTGAGATTTCTCTGATGCCTATTCCTGGGACTTTGTTTGAGTTGGTCGCCAGAAATTAAAATATTCACGATTTAGGGATTTATGGATTTGTAATTGCTGGCTGTTTAGATGGGGGAGTTCACCTGCATTTGAAGTAGAAGAAATACTTGGAATTCAAGTTGACATTCATATTGGATATTTGGGGATGTTCTAAAATGATAATCCAACTAACTGCTCTTTTTTACCCCTTTTGAGATTGGCTGTAGAAGGAGAATGGCTCATACCCATGTGCACTGAACATCTTGTAATCTCCTCCATAGATTACACGAATTTGAAATGAGCTTCCATCCAATGGTGATGGCTTGAATTTTGTATTCGTGAATTTGAATACAGTGGTCAAATAGTCATACCCTGCTCGTAGGTCAAGGGAAGAGCATGGCTATATAATTACTAGAGCATGAAGGAGATGTTGGATTCTCGAGTGGTTAACAGACAAACTGGCTAACTTTTATGCATCAATTACTCCTTTGGTTGCTTTTCATAAGAGCTAACAACCATCAGATGTCAAGCATTTCATTTTGAACTGGATGCCATAGCTCGACAAAATCAATGTTGTTAGGTTATTGATGTGAGTCAACTTATGTAATTAGGCTATTGTGTAACTAATGTATTTAGCATTTCTTACTCGATTGAGGAAATTGCAACATGTTCTGATCTAAGGGTTTTGGAATGTTCCTTAATTTTGATGTAGTGAATTATGGTTCTGTTGGAGATGTTGACCCTTTGTTTTATAAATGTTGTAAGCTGTGAATTTAGTTTTTAGTTCACCCTGTATTGCAGATTGTTAGACAATTAGTAGTTATTTCTGTTGTTATGAATAACTCCTATGAATCAATTGGCACTAAGTGCGAAACTTTTGAGTTCCTATATCTGAGTGACGGTTGAGTCAAGTTCGACTGGCAGTTTAGAATGGAAGGAAACCAGGGAAAAGTAATATTCATCATTTGGAAACTTTCTTCCTTTTTATTGATTGGACCTCCCATTGTCCCTTTCCAATCATTGGATTCCATCACTGAATTTTGCATTGCTGTAGGTATATGGAAATGAATCCTGGAGTCTTCCCGACAGTAACACATGTCCGTGCAGAAGTTGGTGGGTCTTGGTACATTGTGAAAGATATCCTCAAGGAAATGAAGGAAAAATTGATGGTTGATACACAGAATCAGAGACTGCTAGATTTGAAGATTATGATGCAGGTCCCACCTGTAAAACGAGATACTAATGTAGAGGCAACATCTGAGGCTACCAAAATGAAAGAAAATCCTGATGCTGCTGCCTCCATAGACATAGCTCAATTATCAGAAACAATGACCGATATTCAGATTGATGAGAGATTACTAGATCCACAGGTTAGATTGCAATCCACAATTTTAACCCAAGATATTAATGAAGAGGCAAATTCTGAGGCTATAAAAATGGAAGACAGCACAGATACTGCTACCTCCAAAGATATAGGTCAATTATCAGGAAAGGTCACTGATTCTCAGATTGATCATAGAATACCAGATTTACAAGTTAGGATGCAACCTGAAAATGTAAAACAAGATGTTAATGTTGAAGCAATTCCCGAGAATACCAAAAGGGAAGAAATCCTGGACACTGCTACTGCCTTCAAAAATACAGCTCAAGTATCAGCAACTCTGACTGATATTCAGATAGATCCGAGATATATGTTGAGTGAAGAGCCGATAGCAACCTCTGAAAAGTTTTTGAATGCTGCAATGACAGAAGAATTTCCGGACATATCCAGAACACCTGAGTCTCAAGATGGAGAACTTTCTGCAGCAAAGCATCAAGTTAAAGCTGTGAAGCATTCAAATGCTGTGGAGGCTGAGAAGTTAGCTCACATGATCAGTCAACTGTCTGGTAATGTAAGAGATAGAGGATCTTTGAATGATAAACTATCAAATAAATGGAAAGTGATTATAAATGAGGACAAGCCGCCAGAAGGGAAGATAACATCTCTGGCCCCAGAACAGAGGTCTGCTCCATCAACTGTGCCAGCATCGAATAGGCAACCAGGCAGCAAGTTAGCTTATTTGTTTCAAGGTAGCGAGGCAGGAGAAAGATCACATCAAAAACAGAATAGAGCAGAAAGAAATAATAAGGTGTCAATTGCTTCTATTGATGATGTTAATGGTAACAAGAAATATATGAAGAGTTTGTTTGACCTTGTTAAGGATGTTTCTGAAATGCTACCAAAGGATACACATCTTAAGAAGCTTAATGGACATAGCGAAACCCAGAGACATGAAAACTCATTGGGCATCATGCCGGAAATGTTAAATCATTTGAAACCAAGTGAAGTGCAAAAGAAGCCGGATGGGCTAAACATTTGCAACGAGATTGGCAGACTCAAACAAATTGGTCTTGAAAAAGTTGATGAGGAAACAAAGATTCCTTTTCACAATCATGGAAGTGAAGATGGAAGTGGCAATGAATCTGATTATGCTGCTGTTGATTATCCAATGCTTCAGTCAAATACGCAAATTCGGCCTACTACCAATGGTATATTCCTTCATACTGAAAAGGGGAAGACACAAAACCATCTGATGGTCAAGTTTTTGCCAAAATCAGCCACAGAGAATCATGTCCATGTTGCTTTCGCATCGTGTGGACCAATTGCCAAAATATCTATAGTCCCTTCAAGAAATGAGAACTGGTTTAATTATGCTTATGTTTACTTCAAGGTAGTGCTGCTGAGCTTTTTTGGTCAAAAGGGAAATGGCATCTTAGTTCGAATTAGAATGGTCCCTTCATGTTGATAACACACCATAAAGTCATGTGAGAGACGAGTAGTAGACTCTTTGCATTTGTTGTGTTAGTAAATATTGAGTGATTCATGCATAAGCCATGTGCTTAGGTGATCCCATTATGCTTTGCCTTTTAATTTACCTGGTGAGATTCATTAGAGTGATGTGTGAATCCATAATGTTTATTTGCATATGGTTCATATACTAGAAGGCACTCCCACTGGCAACACCTGTAAGACTGAATAAGGGTAAAATACTTTGAATTAGTGATATTGAGACTGTAATCCTTTGGATGAAGTGATTTGAGAATGAAAGCGATAATGAGAAAAACATCAATTTGTTGAGTTACTTGCACTTGATGTTCCATTAACTAAATAGGAATGGAAAAGGCCCATTAAAGAATGTCTTTAGTTCATTATTTACTTTTTGTGTGTACTTTTGTAAAGTGTGTTGGAGGTAAGTTAATGATTGAAAATGTGTAAAAATAGAGGCGTTGGGGTTGTTACATTTCGTATCAGTTGAAAGGGAAAGGAAAATGAAGAAAAGACATTTGTACCTATATCTCTATTATTTGGATGAGCTTCATGCATTGTCTATGACAAATTTATTGCAGCTCATGTTTAGTGGTGGTTCTAATTACATACAGAATGAGGAAGGACTACAAAAGGCAGTCTCAAGAGCCAATACCTATGTGGCTGGTAGCGATGTCCTTGTGGAAAGTTGTTCCCCTATGCTGAATGTGCCCAGCAAAGTTTGTGCTCCTGACATAGTCGATGATCCTAATTTTCCAATGGCTTTGCTGAAGAACCCAAAACGGACAATCATGGTCCAAGGCCTGCATCAGAATATAGCTTCTCATCATCTGATACAAGCACTCTCCTTTTGTGGACATATTTCTGGTTTCTCCATGGGTTCCTCAACTGATGTTGCTTATGTTGAATTTGATGTGAGTATTCCCATATTTTTTTTCTGGTATATTACTGATGGAAATTGAGATACTGCAGGCCCAATTCCTAACTATGCTAGGCATGATCACAGAAATATGAGTTAATTCGAGTTTATTTTATTTGTTGATAGACAACTTGAGTTGCTTTTACAATGTTTATTTCTATTTGGATTTTCTTATTTCATAACTTTACATATTTCTTGTTGTCTAAGTTAAGGTTCATTAGCTATTTCTTATAAATAGGGATGTTTAATTTCATGTGTAAGATAATTTATTTGATGATTAATTGAGTATTTATTGTATCTGTATTACTTTTCTGCAACCTCAAGTTATCAAATCCCTAATTTTTCTTGTTTTCTTCTTTCCCTTTCTTCACCTCGAGAGCATCCATCCTCTTTCCATTAATTCTTCTCTACTTTTCCTGCATTTATCTCACTGCATGTTTCTGCATACTTACAGTTAAGAAAGTTGTCAAGGATTTCTATCATGGGTTTGTAAAATGACTATAGGGGTAATAATGGAAAAACTAGAGTAGTTGGTAGTTAAGATGTCAAATCATAGTAAAAGCGTGTAGGAAGAAGAGGGAAAAATTTTTGCCCATGGATTACTTGAACCTACAGAAACTCTTTAACTTTCAATCTAGAGCTTATCAATGTCTTCATTAGTGTCAAGCATAGCATCTGAATACTTAGCATAAACCATAAATTCCACATAACAATAAATGCTGTTGTTTTACAAGAGATGCTAAAAGCATACGCGTACACTCTTAAGATGTCAACATTTAGAAAGGGTTTCTTGATCTTAGATCCCTTCGATGGGGATAGTTGGGAATTATCCAATGTTGAAGAATTTGCATCATCTTCTACATTGTATGAGATCAATCCAAGATTAAAATCTAAATCATCCAGCGGATGATTAAAAGTTGATTATAAAGAGGGATTAGATCCTACTCAACTTTAAATATGGAATTTGAAGAGGGTAGTTGAAGCTTAATTAGTGCAGATGGGAAAGATCCCGATGGACTACAGTTGGGCTTTTGTCTTTACGTACGTAAAAAATGAAGCTTCTTTTTAAAAGTCCATAAAATTTTGATGTTTGTTCTAGTGTTGAGCAATGATAAAGTCTTTTCCATGATTTGGGGTTGGTGGGCCATGGCAATTTTTTCCAGATGGAACCCTCTCAAACAATGTCACAGATGAATAGTTCTGCAACTCGTCAAATATAATTGTATAGCTAATTGCTTTGTCTTGTTGGCTTCATCCTACTTTTGCAGCATGCTTTTCATGTCTATGAACTGCATGCAACATACTCGAGCACCATTGCATGTGTTTCCAAATAATCAAACAGTAAAAGCCCTTGTGAGTTGGATCACCCAAATAGATATAATATTATTCAAATTGGTAATTGGATTCAACTCACTCATTTCATAGTCATATATTCTTCTTTTTATATCGCTTCCATTAAATCTTATATGTTAACCTTTTCCACATCCATCATCACTTTTTTCACCAAGCGTGACATGGCTCCATTGTCCTACTCTTCATTGCTCTTGCAGACAGAAGATGCCAAGGAGAAGGCTCTCACTGCTTCTTCCATATCAATATTGGGGACTCAGCTCTCTCTCTACAGAATTGACATGCCACAAACAACGGTTGTGCGGATCACCAACGTTTGTGAAATTCATTATCAGAAGCTATTTCGCATTTGTAGTTCACATGGTCAAGTTAAGAAAGTGAAATTTAGAGGCACTGACACAGTTGATGTGCACTTCAGGACGACCGAGTGGGCAAGAATGGTCAAGATTCTCAACAGGTAATAGATTAGAGATATGTTGCTTATCAAAGGTTTTATATTGGAGGTTTTATTTCATAAAATGATGTCTTCTGCTGAAATTTCCCATCCAATCTGATGCCATCAAATGAATATTTTCGCTTAATGAACCATGGCCACACTTCTACTGGCCCTTCACCACTTACATGCAATTTTACTACCTAAACTTTATGGTTTAGTCCATATAAATTGCCATCGCAATCTATTAGCTGGAAATTTTCGAAGCATCTATGGATCCTGATGCCTGGGCAGAAGTTGGCACCATGGAATGAAGAGTACTCTCTTCCCTGTTAGCAATCCAAGGCACCTACCAGTGGTTAATAAATGTTGGAAATGATTCAATACAACTTGGTTAATCTTGATGGTTTAGTTAAATCTGATTTGTGTCCATCATACTTATCTAACTACTTGACACTATGCATCTCTTTTAAGCGTTAGATAATTTTAATGATCATATATTCACTCTTGAATATTTTTAATAACGGGGCTTGCAAAGTTTCCAATCGAGATGGTTTTTGAAGTCATGATTATATATTTGATAAAAATATATAGTTGATATCTTGATTGTACATGTGACAAACGTATAATATATATAGGAAAAATGATCCTATTAGCCCAGGCTAAACAAACGTCTTGCTTAGCCTACTTTAAAAAACTCATTTACAACATTTTTTTTCTTTTTTCATCGTACACTTGTTTATTTAAGCATATTAAAAATATAAATTAAGTTTCACCATTTTTGGGTATATGTATATATTTTTTTGATATTTTTAAAGATATGAGTATTTTAAACACATATAGACACATAGACGTTTAAACCTTTAAAAAATATGTACGCATACCTAAAAATGATAAAACTTGGTTTGTATGTTAATACACTTAAATAAACAAGTGTATGAAAAAAAAACCAAAAAAAAAATATTTTAAATGAGTTTTTGGAGATGGGCTAAGCTACAAGAGCGAATGGGATCACTTTTCTTCTTTTATTTTTCAGTGCCTGATGCTTGCATTCTTTGGCAGTTTAAATGGCACGGTTGTAGATGGGCATAAGTGGATTGCCCAGCCAGGGACTCTTATACCATTTGAAATACTTCGAGTGCTTTTGAAGGAACCAGACGGCCAGCAGTATGTGCAGTCACTTGTACGGGATCTCTCTTTGAAAATTGGAGGGGGCATAACCAACACAGCTGAGGTGACTGATGTTTTGAAGGAGTATTATGGATCAAAAGCATAGTTTCTTGCACGCAATTCAATCCAAGACCAATACCAAGTTGTGGGGAAAAGGGTGGAGATGGCAACAAGAAAGTTGGCAAACAGCCATGCCTTTTGAGATGGAGAACGTCAGTGATTGCAAACAGGATTTCAGTTTGTTGAGAAGTTGAACGAAGATCCTTTTTTTTTTTTTTTTTTTTTTCATTTTTATGACGGAGCATATTTGTCGGCGCTCAACTATAGCCGCTCCAATGTTAAACTGTCAAAAATCGCAATGCTGTTCTCCACATCAGCCATTGGTCGAGTAACATGTAGGATTGGAACTTCAGTCCTGTTGAGTTGGACTGACCCAACCTAATTCTTGTTAGGGTTAGATTTAGAGCTGATTGCTTCAGATTTTGACAGATTTTGTTGAACCATGGAACACATTCTTCCCCTGTAGAGGAATGATCCCATAAATTCTTATAACATCTCATCCCATTACGTATGTTAATGGATCTCAGTGATTTTTATATGTCAAATGAAAATAGGGATATCACTGAAAAATATGGTAAAGTCATTATGGAAAATCTTGGTTGTTATCATATGTCCAATGCAGATACACTCAATGCACCTAGTATTTCAAACGAATTTTCCCGTTCCTGGAAGTCGGGGGATCCTTTCTTGCTTTGGCTCGTGATAACTCAAACTCCATGAAAGGACCCACCCATGGACTACAACAATTCTAAATATCTTAAGGGTGTGTTTGGTTGGAAGTAAAACTTTTAATGAAAAGTTTTTGAAGTAGAAGTTGTCAAATCAATAGAAAATAATGTGATATAATAGGAGTAATGATGAGGAGTAAAGAGAATAAA
>JAXCLR010000001.1:84440053-84454901 GCA_035584095.1 Annona squamosa
AGGTATATTTGGGATTTCTGATACGTAGTGGGCATATTTGTAAATATGGTCAAACGTAATGGGTATATTTGGGAAAAACCCTTAATAAAATGCCAAACGGGCCATCAATTGGCCAGCAACGTATCCATACTACATGCTCCCGGGCCCATACACCCATTTTTCTAATTTTTTTCTAATTTTTTTATAAAACTGTTAATATAAGTGTATTTAATATCTATATAAATTTTTACTATTTTTGGAGTATTTTAAATATTTATTTTTATTTTTAAAAATCAATGACATTTCAAAAATAAAAAATAAATATTTAAAATACTCTAAAAATAGTAAAAATTTATACACATATTGACTACATATAAATTAATAATATTGTAAAAAAATTTTAAAAAACAAATAAAAAAATAAGTGTATGCTTTTGGGCGCATGCGATATTGATACCGCAGTAACGTCTATATTAATATCTCTGGTCCTGTCTCTACAGGAGTAACACATTGACGAAGACGATGGGAGTTCATGCACGTGGGGCCATGGGTTAAGGGGAAAAGCAAATGCAAAAACCAAAGCCTAATGAGGGAAAATTGCATCATAGACCCTCTAACTATGCGTATTGGCATTTTGGACCGTGAAGTTTTCGTATTAGCATTTTAAACCCCCGAAAGTTTTGACCTTTGCGTTTTACCCCCCACACCCTCACGCCGTCAACAAAGCAGTGTCTAGCCGTCCGAAATGACCATAAAAAGATAAAAGTAACCTCGTGTATATGTTTTAAAGGGAAAGAACGGGTGGGGTGGGCTGGGTTTCTATGTTCTTTCCTTCTGCTATCCAATTAAGGATTTTGGAAGATGTACGAACTTCCAAATGGGCTTTAGTAATCTAGCTTTTCAAAACTGGTACATGTGTTTTCCATTCGTTTTGGTTGGCCTGACCGTCATGATTTTTCACTGGCTTTTGACTATGGGGAGAAGACCAGTCTGTCTATGAAAACCATACCTGGCCAACAATGGCATGCTTAGACAGCAGTCATTCTAATTTCCACATTAGGTTAAATAGGTTGGATTTCACTTCGTTTGAAAATCTGTTTCGATGAATTACCGTTTCATTCCTTGAACATGGATCAGGCCGTTTACTTCAGGACATGCCAAGCCCTTCATAGGAACTTAAATAATCAGCGACAGCTTTGCTTTCTGGTCCACTGACTTCGAGCGCTGATCTTTTACGGGCCTGTTTTCGACCACACTTTCATTTAACTTTGCCGTTGGATTCCATTTGCAGTAGCTGCAGCTGCTGATAGTGAAATTAATGCAATTAATGACCTCGGAAAATTTGGAAAAACCCTCTACCCTCCTTTCCTGCAATGGACGAGAACAAAATACTTCATTTGACGTCATTTTCAAATCTGACTAGTTTTCCAATGCTGTTCACCATGTCTCGGAACAAAAGGAGGAAAACAGGCATTGAACAACCACATACTACCAGCCGGAGATAACTAGTGGCCATGAGAACGCAATCACACTGGTTTGCAAACGAGAACAGCCTGTAAAACGGCAGGCTCTTCTCCTTCCTGTTCTTCTTCTCTCATCGCCATGGCCATGAGAATGCAATGTCATGTCACCTTTCCTTTCATTTTGGTCTCTGGATAATGAAAATAGAGAGGACTTAGGTGGGTAACATGGTAGAAGCCTCCAAGATCTTCAGGCCAGGTGCTTTTTGTCACCTCTCCCTCAATTGCACATTTTGAAAACTCCTGTTTCTCTTTCCCAACAACATAAACCTATGTCTCCCCTCTTCTTATCTCAATGTCAATGACTTCCACTGCCACTGCCACCAACGAAACCTCCACATCATTAGAACCCAACAATCTCACTCCAAAGCAACCATCCCCTGCTTCCTCCGAACCACTCGTTCCTTCCCTTTAAAACGTATACATGAGGTTACTTTCGTCTTTTTCTGGTCATTTCGGACGGCTAGGCACTGCTTTGTTGACGGCGTGAGGGCGCGGGGGTAAAACGCAAAGGTCGAAACTTTCGGGGGTCTAAAATGCTAATACGAAAACTTCGGAGTCCAAAATCCCAATACGCATAGTTAGAGGGTCTATGACGCAATTTTCTTACTTAATGAAACTGGTGCACACCACGTAGGCCATAGCTTATCGATTGGAATGAATTGCTACGGAAACTAGACGAGATCATTTTTTTAAAAAAGAAAAAAAATTCAGACCCAATCATCTTTGGAGAAATTAAAAGTGGCCAACTGCACACCTAGATGATGTTTTTCTCATTCTTCTCTAATCTTGAAGCTAAACACTCATACGCAACCGATTGCAGGGTGTAATTAGTTGCTTTTATTTTTTGTTTTCAAAAACAAATCTTAAATCCAACCATACATCATATTTTTGCTATTATATTTACATTACATGAAAAATCGTGTTAATTAGATTTATATATAACCTATAATGCATAAGCTATTTATAATTATATTATTAAAAATTATTAATTCTGAAGGATTTCGATTGACTTTTTTTAATAGATAAGATAAAATGATAATTTTTTGATAAATGATAATTTTAAACACAATAGAAGGTTTGGATTTTTGAAAAAAATTAAATAAAAATTTAATTGATTGTATTGGAGACAAACTCATATATATATATGCATACTAAGATATATACTTGATTATATATGAAGAATATTTGAATACGTCCCCATTCATTGAAATTACATTATGGTGCAAAACTTATTTTTTAAAATTTTTTAAAATTCTTTTATAAAATTGTTAATCTGTGTGTATTTAATTTATAAATCAAGTTTTATTATTTTGAATATGTGTATATATATTTTTAATTTTTTTAAATAGAAAATTTAGTCATTTTTAAATATCAAAAATATATTTTCTTAAATGGAACAACTTAATACATAAGTTAAATATACTTAGATAAATAATTTTGTAAAAATTCCTCATTATATACCTTGTAAAGTATTTTAAGTTAAAATATATTATTCATTTTTTATAATTAGTTGTATTTTTAATTTTTTTCATAAACATATTTTTCGTATGTTTATTTAATCCACATACCAAGTTTTTTCATTTTACTTTTACATAGTTATTTTTTATTTTTAAAAATAATTTTTTATAGGGGTAAAAATGACTTAGATGCCTTATATTTTTGAAAATAAGAAATAAATATGTTAAAGTATTATAATGACAAAACTTGGTATATGAATTAAATATAATAGAAAAATATGTTTATAAAAAATAAAAAATGAATCATGTATTT
This sequence comes from Annona squamosa, assembly GCA_035584095.1. Taxonomy (NCBI): domain Eukaryota; kingdom Viridiplantae; phylum Streptophyta; class Magnoliopsida; order Magnoliales; family Annonaceae; genus Annona; species Annona squamosa. The sequence continues at coordinate 84,443,325 of JAXCLR010000001.1, forward strand.
TAGCTTAAAATATATTATATAATCGGGCTTATATATATATATATATATGGTAATCCTATTAGCTTGAGTTAAGCAAATGTCTTGCTTAGTCCACCTTAAAAATTTTATTTACAATATATTTTTTACTTTTCTTTATAAACTTGTATATCTAAATGTATTTAATATATAAACCAAATTTAACCATCTTTAGATATGTATATATTTCTTTGAAATTTTTAGACGTTTATGTGTGTACATGAATTTAAAATACCCTAATATTTAAAAATCTCAAAAAAATATATACATATATTCAAAAATAGTCAAATTTAATTTACATATTAAATATATTAGATAAACAAGTGTACAAAAAAAACAAAAGAAAGTATTATAAATATATTTTTTGAGGTGAACTAAGCAAATAATCGGAGCCAACATGATCACTTCTCCAAATATATGTCTGCAAAATGGACTCCACATATATTAAAATGTGATAAAAGTTTACAAAACCATTTATTCATACAAAAATCATACTTTTGACGATTTAGATGTTGAAAATATCACTTCAAACTATATTTATATTAAACTATTTTATGACATTGATTTTGTACCATTTTAAAATGTGATACATATACATGTTGAATTATGATGAACATTGGCAAATTAATAAAATAAATAATTTTAAATACAGTAGATGGAGTAAATTTTTTATTAATGATTGAGCAAACCTTGCAGTGCACAGGTTGCACCGTGATTATGGTGCAGTTTGAATGCACTTGATTATTTTCTATATATAGATGAGTCTGACTTCTATATATCCGGATGTATTAATTCACCTCGGTATTCTTGTCTAGTTTACACCACATTTTAATGATTTTATTAAATTTAATTTATTCATTATATTTAGCACTATTTATTTTATTTAGATACCAAAAATTATCTCAATCCATAACTTGCATCATTGTCAAAATTAGCAATCACTTAAAAATAACTTTAAATCCATTAAAAATAATTTATTTATTATACGGACAAATGAGATCTCAATTTAAGATCTAAAACATTTACAATATTCATCCTACTTAGATTAATGATTCTATAAAATTTTATAATATTCTAAAACTTTGATATATGGGTTCAAGTGATTTTCTAAATTTGTACACAATTTCATACATTTTTAGAAAATGTGACATACCCATATATCCAATTGATATAATTTTTGGTATCTAAATAAATAAGTCGAGCTTAATACAATAAATAGATTAGATTTAACAAAATCATTACAATAAGGCCTAAACATGATGGGAGTACCAAAGCAAATCGGTACATTCGGATGTATAGACGTTGGACTTTATATATATATATGTGTATATCCAATCTTGTGCAATCCATGTAAAATGGACCGCGCACATATTAGATTACAATAAAACTTTATATGATTATTTATCCATATAAGAATGATACTTTAGACAGTTCAGATATTGAAATTACGACTTCAAACTTGATATTTTCGTTAAATTATTTTATTGTGTCGATTTTGCACCATTTTAAGATGGAGATCATAACATGCTGGATTTCAATAAAAATTAATATGTTAATAAAGTAAATAATTCCAAATACAATAAGTGGGGTGGATTTCTCATTCATAATCAAGCAAGGCTCACATTGCATAAACCGCACGGTGCAGTCGCTGTATTGAAACATTTTCCATGCATATATATATTTATGGGAACCTTTCATATATAGTGAAGCTACACTATAATTAACAATGCATTTGGCCCAAAATAGGCCCCACACATACTTAACTGTATTGATACTTTATACAACTATTTATCTATATTTATATTTTATAGTAAATGATTTATATGTTAAAAAATAACTTTAAACTTGTTATTTACATTAAACTATTTTATTACGTTGAGTTTGTAAATGTACTTAAATGTATTGATACTTTATGCAACCACTTATCCACATTTAGATTTTATAATAAATGATTTACATGTTGAAAAAATAATTTTAAAGTTGTTGTTTACATTAAACTATTTTATTACATTGAGTTTGTATTATTTTCAGATGGAATCCACACACATATCTAATTTGGACGAAAACTGATATGATAATAGAATACATAATTCTAAATATAATAAGTTGAATAGATTATAATTTTATGATCATATAAAGCTCATTTTAAGATAAATTCACTGTAATTGTAGTGTGGTGAAGCTGCACTCGAATATATATAAAGTCCGGCTTCTACATAACTAGGTTACATAGAAGCAATCTATGTAATTCCTTTAAAATTTAAGATTTTAATCTTTGATGGAAAAGCTAATCCATTCATTATATTTAATATCATTTTTTATATAGGAGATCAAGTTTCATCCTAATCAAGTATGTTTATGGGTCGCATTTGTTTAAAAATATGTTTATCATGTGTAAATTATGAAAACTCTTAGATATATGTATACAAGTATTAGAATATAATAATACTTTATGGAATCATTTATTCATATATATATATATATGATATTTTAGATAGTTTAGATGTTGAAAATACTACTTGAAAATTAATATTTTAGTATTTTTCATAATTTATACATAAATATATATAATTTCTAACAAATGTAGCCCATTAATAGACTTCATTGAAATGAAACTTAATTTCCTAAATGAACAAATGATGTTAAATATAATGAATGAATTAGATTTACCATCAAAGACCAAAATCTAGATTTTGGTTACACAGAAGTGAGACTTATATATAGAAGCGGACCCATATAATACTTTCAAAATCTAAAATTTTGAATCTTAATAGAAAATTTAATTTATTTATTGTATTTAACATCATTTATTTATCTAGGAAACCAAGTTTCATCCCAATCAAGTATTTTTATGGGCCATATTTGTTCAAAAATATATATATATCTTATGTGTAAATTATAAAAAATGCTTAGTTCTACTTACACATGTATTAAGATATAATAATACTTTATAGAATCATTTATTCATATACAAATGATATTTCGTATGATTTAAATGTTGGAAATACTACTTTAAAATTGATATTTTAGCATTTTCATAATTTACATGTGAATATATATTTATAACATAGTTTATTTATTGTATTTAGAATCATATATTCTATTACGATAACAATTTTCATCCCAATCGAATATATATATGAACTTCATTTGAAAATGGTACAAATTCAATGTAATAAAATAATTTGATGTAAATAACAATTTTAAAATGATTTTTTCAATATTTAGACTATTTGTTATAAAATTTATATATGAATAAATAATTATATAAAGTTTTATTATATTTTAATATGTGTAAGCCCAAAAATAGGCAAATGTACCGTTGTTCAGGTGCCGTAGTGTTACACCTGAACAACTCTCCATATAAAGGAGTGAATTCGTTGGTGCCTTTCCCTCCTAGATGCAGGTTATCTCAATTGATTCATTTTCTGTAATCAAAAAATAAATTTGATTTATTTTTTTAAAATCCAAGCCTCATTTCAAAGCCTAAATCGGAAATGAATTAAATCAATGATCTTCTGTTTTTGCAAGTAGATGGTTTCTCACGACTCCAACCACAAGCAGATGATTTTTAAACATGGTAGATTATAAGTAATTTTTTTTATCGCAAGATTGTAAGTGCCTTTTAATTAAATACTTTTTCACGGATAAATTTAATTTTTAAAAATACAACGTGTAGGTTAGATCTAAATTTAAAAAATGAAAAATGAAAAATAAAAAAGTTTCGGAAAAAAGCCCCAGGCTTGTGACTTCCACTGTTGCACCTAGGCGTACAATTTGTTATGACATTCTGTTCACTACGAGGATGGGATTAGGACGAAGAAGGGAAAAAATGTTGTCGCGAGTTAGTTATAGATAAAGTTGTATGACAATTGCAAAAAATATATAAAAATGAGAAAATAATCTATTATTTTTAAAAATAAAAATATTTTTGAGAAATAAAAAAATTATATCCATATCTTCTTTCGTCCCATCCTCATCCCAAAGTGTGATCCCCTGTGGACTATCTGCCGACCTAGAACTGATGCCTGCACCAATGCCTGCAGCCTACGTCCCCTTGTTCTACATTGCACTATCCACCACAAGCATCGCAGATTCATTGGACAACACATCAGGGGGTTTGTTTCAACGGATGCACTTAAATAAGCACCATGCCGAAAATCCCATTTTAATTTTTTTTTAAAAAAGTTGTGTATTTAATCTATAGCTCAAGTTTTACTATTTTTAGGAATGTGTATATATATGATTCATTGGGCAACACATCAGGGGGTTTGCTTCAACGGATGCACTGAAATTTTAATGCATCATGCCAAAAATCTCATTTTTTGTTTTAAAAATTTTTTAAATAAAATTTTTAATTTATGTCTATTTAATCTATAGCTCAAGTTTTACTATTTTTAGAAATGTGTAAATATATATATATATTTTGAAAATAGAGGTAGTTTAGAGATTTAATAAGTACCAAAATCCCTCTATTTTTAAAAATAATATATATAAATTTTTGAAAAGGTAAAATTTGGATTATAAATTAAATACACCTATATTAAGAGTTTTATAAAAGAAAATTTCAAAAATAAATACAGTAATAAAACGGGATTTTCAGCTAGCAGTTGCATTGAAACATTCTTCAACCCATGGGTGCTAGATGAATGCATAATGCGTGTATATTCAATTTACCTTTTAAAATTTTAAATAAAATATTCAACAAATTTTAAAATTTCCAAATTTCACAAGGAGAAAATATACATAGGTATTGTGTACGGATAAAAATTTCCATATATATATATATATAAACAAATAAATTTGCTAACCGGATGCAGAACTCTATTTTGATGATGAAATTTTAAAATTTGCTAATTATAAAGATCCATTTTGATAAATGAAGTTCAGAAACTAAATTTTTAAAAAATAGGTAGATAAGTAGGAGATGTTCTAAAGAGCAAGTTACCTCGAAGTGAATTTGTATCGCTTCTCGTAAGAAAACTTTTCAATTTTTAATACAATTTTTTATATTTTCAATAAAACTTTGTTTTATTATCATCACATTTCTAACGGTGTGTTTAACAATGTATAGAAAATGTCACGTTTAAACTTTTCACTTTTCATAATTATTAATTTTTTAATTATTTTTTTTTAAATTTTCTATATAATTACCATACTTTTCAATCATTTCTACGTTCCTGCCCACACAAGTAACCTGTATATTTTAACTTTATCTTCTTTATTGCTCATCATTACCCCTATCATATCACATCATTTAATAACTTTTACTTTTTAAAATTTTTCAGTAAAAATTTTATACATTCCCAAAACACACTTTTACCATTTCATTCAAGCTTATGGAAAAGCATCTATTACGCTCTTTTATTTAAAAACAAAAACGCAGATGCGAAAGCTTGAAATCTATCAACCTCACATCAGGCAGGATTTGGACGGAGATCCTATCCATGCCGCGTCAGCGTCACCCACCCAATTAGGTGGCTGAAGAAGCCCATTTGGATGAATGTGGATTAGGATAGGAGGCCTGACGCTTCCATTAAGACCATTGGCTCACCCTCTACTCATGCCAGGTACCCTACCTCTTTACGGAGCTCCTTGCGTTCATGTCCAAACTCCAAACACGGTTTTGAATGCTATCCAACAGCCACTAATCGCACTTTTTTAATTCATTTTTTCTATTTTTTTTTCCTGCATAAGGTGCATGTGATTGAACGCAAATTAGAATAGCGTATACACTGTTGTGTAGTGCGAAGTGCGAAGTGTCAAGCTACACTTACTAAACAGTGTAACCTGCTGTTCAACTGACATAACTATTGTGAGAGAAAAACATGTGCACTGTTCTTACACGCCTCCAATGTGATTCCTTCCCATCACTTTGAGACACCTGCAAACTGCTTTTTTGATTTGGCTTTCTTGCTTGCCATCATAGCATATATAGCCCGTGGCCCCAAGCAATCCACCATGACATGTATTTCAAACGCTTTCGCAATTGCATGACAAAATCCGAGATGGAATGGCACACACAAATGTTTGTGTCGTGTCACTACTGATGAGGAATACCTGGAGAGAGGAGGGGGAACATGATCCGTTGATAACGCTCATGCTAGCTATTGGTAGCCAGGGTGGACGTGAAAGTGCGTAGCAGGTGCAGGGCCCGTGTCGTTCTCTGGCTTTAATTTATTGCGCCCGCCATGCATGCATACGAGCCATCCACTTTCAGGTGGACTTTTTGGATTTTGAATTTATGATAGCTAGCCTGGAAGCTCTGCGCCCCTTAAGCCCAAGAAGATGGACGGATGACGCGGAGAAGATTCAAGCGCAGAATGATGACTCTTCCAACTGTTTCAGGTGAGAGACAATGTCCAAGCTTCGTTGTTGAATTCACGAGCTGTTTGCAATTTCGGAGGTGAAATAATTAATCTGCAAACCCAATTCTAGACTAATTAATAATATATCTTTTTAACTTCAGTGGGTTATATTTTGTATTTCTTTTTTTCGTCGAGCGTTGTCAAATTTGAAATGTGGAACTACAAATTCCGTCCATGCAAAAGACTGAATCGATGATCTAGATTTCTCTCTCCAACCAAGAGAAATAGTGAAATACAACTTGCACCACTAGCTATTTGGAGTAATATTGTTGAATGGGACATACTTTTGCAAATTAAATCCGGCGGATTCATGAAAGAATTTGTATCCTAGCTTGTATAGATGTGAGTGAAAAAAGGAAAGAAAAAATGATAAAGCAAATGAAAAGCAAAATAAATAGATTAAATTGTAATAAAAAGGGCAGTGATGGGAAAAAAAATTTTCTTTTCTTATTTTCATGACCTGATGATCAAGTAAAAGAGAAGAGAAGTGAAAGAACATGGTCATCATCATTATAGTAGTAATTTTTATTATTATATATATATATAAAATAATTAAGTGCATTCAAACTGCATCATAATTATGATGCAATTCATGTATTATGGGCCCAATTGATCATAAGAAATCTGCTCTACTCACTTTATTTAGAATTATTCACTTTATTAACATGCTACTTTTTATCTAAATCCAACATGTATATGTGCTCGATTTTAAAATAGTACAAAATCAATGTAATAAAATAATTTAAAATGAATATTAAATTTAAATTAGTATTTTTAATATCTAAACCGTTTAAAGTATGATTTTTATATGGATAAATGATTATATAAAGTATTATTACATTTTAATGTATATATGACCTATTTTGCAGTGGATTGTACCATAATTATGGTGGAGTCCGTCTCCATATGATGAGTTCTCTCTATATATATACTGCAACATTTTGATATTTCAATTAAGCATGTTTAATCCTCACATAATGGAGAGATTATATATTGTCAAGAATCTATAAACACCCGTATACAGGGGGAATTAATAAATATCCTAATAGCCGTGGGGACTGGGATTTAATCTCACGTCAACCGGCTGTGGCATTTTTCCGCCATTGGATCGAAGCACATAGGGTAACAAAAGGTCTTTATAAGAATCAATGGGATGCAAATGAGAGCTAGACCATTTAGACTACTTTACTCATCTCTAATAGTATATTTTTATATCCTCGAAAAAATAATATATTTTCATTTCTTATACAATCCCTTATTTTTGAACATGTGGTACCTCAAAATTTCTATTTCTAGTACTAATTTTTTTATTTCACATGCAAACTCTATTTTTCAGTACATATCAACTTTTACTAATCCAATTCACTCGTTAATTCCAATTCCATGGATGTTTTCTGGCAGATTGGGGAAAAAGCATCAAAGCTAAAGATTTAGTTTCAGGAGTACAAAAACTAATTAAAATGTATGTTAGATGACAACCGGAAAAAGGGGGATACATTTCGTCTTAATATATTTAGTTACGATGTCCACAATAAAATATTTAAAATTTATTTTTAAATTTTAACAATTTTATATTCATCCTTAAATGATTTTACATAACAAAATATATAAGTTTTCAATTAAAGCTATTTTTGGTTTCGAAAATATATAAATTTCACCTTTAACTTGCAAAAATATATAAATTTTACATTTAACTTGGTTTTAAGTTTGAATTTTTTTTTTTAGAAATCTACATGCAGAAACATTCAGTACAAATGTTTGGATGACGTGTTTACAAAAAAGGGAAAAAAACATATTAAACATATAAGAGCTTACAAGGTGAGGCCAGCATTGGCATAGTAGTTGTAAAAGTTATGGGGCACATTTGTTAACCTACACAGGAAATATGGGATGGTAATCCATGAGATTACGGATTCCTAAGCTCAATTAATATACTACTCTAGTTATTCTATATAATTTCGTATTAATTTTACAATTTTCAAAATATTGTATTTTCCACTTCTCACATTATCCTACAATTCCCACAATTTTCAAATTACCAAACGTCAACTTAGTTTATATTTAGAGTCTTTTATTTTGAGGAGAGTGAGGATTGGAATTACCTCCGGCATTTAAGACGAGATGAGGAATTTTCTACTCTCAATTTACATTTTTTCCGTTTCATGTACACAACAATATTTTATTACCTCATATTCTTTTTGATGAAAAAATATTATTGCGCATTAAAAATGAGAAAAGATATATTGAGAATGATAAAAGATGTATTAAAAAAGAAAAAAAATTTATTTCTAGAAATCTAATTCTTTATTAGAAAAGAAGGATTCCATTTTATAACAATCTGACAATAAATAAATCCTAATAGCACAGAAGAGCTAGTTTTGAATCATGTGACAAGTGGAATCTGATCAATCTACAACCCATCATTGACCCAAGTCATTTTTTACTAGATATAAAAATAGGTAAGAAATTTTGACTTAAATTAAAAATAAGGTCAGGATAGTTGACTATGTTCACAATCGATAACTCCTAACCCACTTTTCAGATATTCATTTACTAAAAATTATAAAAATATTTTTAAATTCTATCTTATTTTCTTTCAAAATTTTTGTATAATTTATGACAACTATATGAATAATATAAGAATCAATAATAGACATTTATATATATGCACACAAATAACTCTTATGTATAATTGGAGTTTTATAGCATCTAGAAAACACTCGCAAAAAATATTATTACTTTTGAAAAATAGTAATAATATTTTTTTAGAATACTAAAATCCATTCTAAATGAAATAAACCTATTATTACAGTATATTTACTTATGTTTTGTGTTTTTATCCAATGTAGAAAAAAAGGATCAGATAATATTTCTTAAAAAGTAAAATCAAAGTTGCACAAATTCTGACCTGATATGACCAGATTCCGACCACTAGTTATAAGTGGGTTAGCTCGCAGTTGCACTTCTCTGCTGTCTCCTGCGAAGGATTCCACTTCCACAATAACAGCAGGGAGAGATATGGCGGGTCGCCTCAAATCCGGCCACTCGCGCCCGAGTCTCAACACGTAGCCCCGTCCCCGTCGAATGGCAGATTGTCACACCTCCAATCAGCAGTCAACTCCGGCTTCAACTTCACCTCCCTTCTCTGTTGGCCCCCGTCATTCTCTTTCATGTCATCCCTCTCCTTCGGATAAGACTATTTCCTGCATTATAGTTACATACATATTAGCAATTTCTAGAGTAATCAAACCGTCACTATTGTTATCATCTATATTCAGGGGACCTTTGGGAATCTACTATTGGAAATGTGGAAGGGAATTGGTGGAGCACGGGTTTCAAGGTATATCATTCATCAATCAAACATCATATTTTTCCACTTTTACCCCTATATTCTAACCATTTTCCCTATCAACTACTTTTTAATAAACTTATTTATTCCAACTTTACCTATATTATTTCATATCAATTACATAATTTCCAAAATATTCTATTTTCTACACCTACCAAATATCATATTTTCCACAACTTTTACATCCCTAAACGTCCCCTTAATCAAAATCCATAAAGTAGGTGTTAAATATAGAATAGGTGTTAAATATAGAATATAGTTAATTTTTTTAAAAGAATACAACAGTACCATTCTCATGTGGCCCCAGTCGTTTAGGAAATAAATATTTGTATATGCTTCCGTGACACAAGTAATACTGAAGATTTCTCTATGTCATCCCTGTTTTTGTCATACTTATTCACTTATTTTGTTTAAAAATTTTTATTTTAACATGATACTAAAAATTACATCAATCAAATTCTTTGATTAAAATTTTTTTTTGAAATTCTTTAGTTTAAAGTCAACTAAGTCTCATACCAGTCAGTACACGATCACGACATCTATAGTGCACGTGCAGTTTCGACGTCTTCCATTGGTGGGAGTGTGGTTTTTCCACCTAATTTGTGGTGGTCTTAGTTTCTAGGAGTTTACTTCAGAATCCGATCGTATGTGCCTGAGACCCGGGAGGATGCTCCAGAGCACATACACCCATTTTTTTTATTTTTTTAAATTTTTTTACGATATTGTTAATCTATGTGTATTTAATATTTGTATAAATTTTACCATTTTTGGAATATTTTAGATTTTTATTTTTTATTTTTGAAAATCAGTGGCATTTTAAGTTATTTTAAATGACCTAAAATGCAACTGATTTTCAAAAATAAAAAATAAATATCTCAAATACTCAAAAAGTGGTAAAAATTTATAAAGATGTTAAATACACTTATATTAACAATTTTATAAAAAAATTTCAAAAAAAATAGGTTTACGCACCTAGGAGCATGCAACACTGCATGCTTCCGGGAATATATGACGAGGTTTCATTTACCTCCCTTTGATGTAGGTGAGTTTTAGTCACCATAGAAGATTTACGAGAGCTTAGTGTGTTTCCGTATGAATGAGCTTCGCTTGTAATATCAAATGTGAGGTTGTAAAATTACCAATCATTTTTTTTTTATTTCCTATACTTGCTAAAATACATGGAACATGAAACTTATGAATAAAGCCTAAGGGTGTATTTGGTTAGGGGTAAAATTTTTAAAGAAAATTTTTTTAGGTAGAAGTTGTCAAATTGATAGTAAATTATGTGATATAATAGAAGTAATAATAAGAAGTAAAAAAATAAAGTTAAAATAGATAGTTAGTCATATGAGTAATTATGTAAAAATAATTGAAAAGTAGGATATTTTGTATAGAAAAATGTGAAAAAAATAATTAAAAAATAGAGTAGGTATAGAAAATGAAAAGTTTTGAATTGAAAGTTTTAGTTGACATTTTTTTGTCCCAAACAAACACACTCTAAATTGTTTCGTATATGTATTAAAATAAATACTATTTTCTAAAATCATTTAGCCATCGAAGAATCATTTTAGATGTTGGGAAAATAGTTTTGAAATTCATATATAAATTAAACTACTTTATTACAGAAGTGTTTGGCAATTGAAAAAATGTCATGTTAAAACTTTTCAATCTCCACAATTATTATATTTTTTAATCATTTTTTTATATTTTTCTATAAAACTACCATACTTTTTAATAATTTCTATACAACTATCTGTTGGAAACAATGTTTCAAAACAAAATAAAATTGACCAAAGATTGAGTTTTGATGATTAACAAAGACTAACTTGAGAATATTTAAAGGACT
>JAXCLR010000001.1:84462274-84506104 GCA_035584095.1 Annona squamosa
AATGAAAGTATTTTCGTCATTTAAAAATGACTAATTTTCCATAGTTTTTAAAATTAAAAATATATATGCCTTCAAAAATGGTAAAATTTAATAGATATAATAAATATACCTAGATTAACAATTATATAAAAAAAATTTAAAAAATAAAATTTAAATCTAAGTACACTAAAATTTCAATGCACCACGTGCATTGAATCACTTTCCAATTCTTTAAAAAGTTGAATAAAAATGCCGCTGGCATAAGTGGGATGGGCGATTTTGAAATACAAACACGGGCAGAGAGAGTAAAGTTCTCGCAAAAATGGAATAAAACCTTCTTGCAATCGCCACTGGGACAACCATCGGCGCTGCTGCCAAAACAGCCTATTTTTTCTTTCTCTTTTTATGTTTACATATTTACATACATCTCAAGGTAAAACAGCCTAGTGTTGAACCTCATGTTGTTTGTCAATAAGTAACAATAGCTTTGTTTCCTGAATGTGTGATTAGGAAAGGATAAAATTTTTAGATAAAATTTTTTTGTACAAAAGTTATTAAATTAATAGAAATAGCGTGATATGATAGGAATAATGATAATGAATAAAAAGAATAAAATTAAAATAGATAGGTTAGTTGTATAAATAATTATGTAAAAATAATTAAAAAATATGATAATTTGTACAGGAAGATTTTAAAAAATAATTAAAATGAAATAATTATAAAAAATAAAAAATTTTAAATTGAAAAATTTTACTTATTATCAAACACTCCTCAATAATTTGATAAGAGTAGGATTATCTTTCCAAATAATATATGAAAATTTATTATTTCCTTGAACTTGATTGTGATTGTAGTGTTTGACGTGAGTTGTGATGCCCAATAAAAAAAATTCCTGCTGCAACCGTTGGATGCATTTTTACCCATGTATATATTTTCTATTTTTTTTTTGAAATTTTTTCTACACAACTTCTATAAACTAAGACTTGTTATTTTTAAAAATATATATATTTATTTTGTATTCTTAAATACAAGAGTATTTTAGTCATTTTAAATTAATAGTTTATAAAAAATTTTCAAAAAAATATATTTATCCCGGTCACAAATGATTATAAGCTATTTAATTTAGCACTTCCTTTGAGAAATCACACCGCGCATCCTATGTTTAATTTTGGACCTATTTTATAATAACTTTTTTTGAAAGAAACGTATAGTTATCGCTATTTTTTTTTAAAATATAGTAAAGGAAAGTATAGTTTTTGAGTAGGACGGAAGTCATTCGTCCGGAGATTTTGCCAAAAGGGGTCTAAAAATTCGAGGTGTTTGCAAAATCAAAACTTTTTTTTTTGGTATAAATTGCAAAATTAATAAGTTGACTTATCAGGAGATGCATGCAGCATGACGATTTTGGCTTTTTTGAGAGCAAATTTCATGTATGCTTATGAATTTTATCCTTAGTGTTTTTTTTTATTTTTATAAAGACTCATAGTTCTACTTATACCTATAAAATCTTAAAAATATTTCTCATACTAATGAATTTTCATTTTAATTCCATATACCCATGCTACTAAAAATCTGTTAATTGACTATTGGCCCCTCTTAAAAATGATGAATATGCTCAAATTTTAATATAGTTTAAAGTTGTTTTGCTCAAAATTAAAAATTTGTATTCAAATAATATATTATTTTATAATTATAGAATTACTAAAGATTCATTATAATATTAATTTTTAACTATAAGATCATAAATCGGATGTGCATATTCGTCTTTTTACAGGGGTTAATGATCCCTTTAATTGACACCTAATAGCATGGTTATATGATAAATTAGGATGAAAATTCGTAAATATAAAAAGTATTTTTGAAAGTTTTAAGTATAAGCCTAGAATAAAATTCATGTATATATTAAAAAGTCACCCTTTTTTAGGAGTTTGGCGGATCCGATCGCAAATTTGATAAATGCAAAAAAGGGTGGAGCTTTACAGGGTTTAATTTACAAAATACTTTTATAAAATCAACTCTCTTCGATCTTTGCATTTGAATCCCGATCGTTACTCCTAGGCTTTGCCCAGATAATAACATATTCTATTTTAAAGCATTTTGGAAATTTAGAAAAATATTCAGAACCTACATGCTGCTTCGCGGTGGCAAACATATCGTGTCGAAGAAAAGCATAACGTTACCGAACCACGGTGGCCGAGTATCATGAGGAAGAGTTGCCTTGAGGAGAAAGTCAATTACCCGTTTAACCCTTCCCGGGGAAAACAGCCAGATTTTCCTACCCTTTCCAACTCGGTTCTTGCATTTCTTCATCTCGTTTCTCGTTGAAGTCGCCGGCGACGATCGGTTTCATATAAATCCGTTAAAAACCGCCTCCAGTGTCATTACACTCACTATCGAAAAGCGCGGGAAAGCCCATCAATGTTCAGGTAACCGTAGTTTTGAAGGATACGAAGAAGTTTAATTCCTGGTATGAACAGATCCTTCTGCTTCCCCATTTTTCCGTTTCCACAGGGAAAATGGCAGGCGTTGGTGTTTCGTTGTCGAATTGGGCCGAAATTCTTTTGAAAACTTGGGAAATCATTGGTACATTTGGGAGAATCGTTGCTTGCATTGTAGTTCTTGATCCTGATAAAATTATGCAATAACTTGGGGAAACAAGGCTTGGGTTTGTTTCAAGATGCAGGCTTTTCTTTGTTCGAAATTTATGTCTGTTGGTTATTGGAAACCGAAATCTGGGGTTGTTTACGGAATATTTTGATTGGATGAAAACTTGAGAGTAAATGTTTCACTGGTGATTGGCTTGGTTTTTCTCCTTTCTCTCATATATTTCAAACACGGTGTTTTTAAGAATTGTCACTTTGATTTCTAAGAGAAGTCGATGGGTTGCCGATATTTGAAAGTTTGGGTTTGTCACGGTTAATATTGTTTCATAACAATTTGTGCATTTGACAATGCGGCTGTCTGTGGAAATGGCTTTTCCGTTGAGAAAAATGTGTTTGGTTAAAGGAACGAACTCCTTGTTGTGCCAAAATTTGACATCCTCTCTAGTTGGAGGAATGCAAGTTTTCTTCAGAAAGGGATTTCATTTAAATAATGTTGTCTGGTGGTATTTTCTTTTCCAGATGTAGAAATATGGAAGTTCAGTTCTCCAAGAATAAAAGAGTAAGGAAGGGCTTGAATACAGAAACTGCACTTTTGGTTTGGTCAAGTTGAATTTTTCTATTTGAGTGAAGAAGGTTATATTTTGCCAATTGAGTGCATGTCCTTTCTATGAAAACATTTTAGTGAAGAAGCTGGGTTAACTTCCAAAGATACACAGAAGATCGATCTGATGAGGCCTTTAATTGGTATGGGTTAGCTTCGTTTAGTTCAGCTTGAATGGATGTTTTCATGTTGACAGCCCATTTGACCAATAGAAGAAGTGCTGGCATCTGTGAGACCCAGTATGATATCTGTGGAAAATACGCTAGGGCCATGAATTGTCATGCTCATTTAGGTTAAGATTAGCAAGAGTGAAGGGATAATATTATTTTCTGTTAACTGCTGAACCTGTTGTGTGCTAAACTTTTTAGATGAAGCTTACATTTGTTCTTACAGCCGTGCATGTTGGATTAAGCTTATGAATGGCTTGGATGTAAGAGAGCTTGAGATAAAATAAGAGTAGAATGTGAGCATTTGCAACATTGAAACATATGACAATATTTTCTAACTTCAAGCTTTCTTTTTTGTCTCTATCCAAAGTTCCAAAGTATGTGATAATATTTTCTGACTTCAAGCATTTTTGTCTCTATCTGAATTACATGTGCAAGTCTTTGTAGCCTGCACAATGCTAGATCTGCTTTTGGCTTGTGTTCAAGCACCATATGGACGGTCCTTTCATTAAGTGAGTCAAACATCAGTGAACTGGCGACCAGTAATGTATTTTGGTTGCATTCATGATTCATTTGCTTATGCTTTCTAGGAAAAGCATCCAGATTGGCAGAATCCAGTGAGCAGCTTGGTGATGCGTCATCAAATTTCTGTAACCTATTGAATCCCACCAACATTTTCTTGAAACATAAACAAGCTGGCCATCAGTAATGATGAAAAGTTGTTATATCCATTATTAAAATTTGAATTTCACAAAAAAATGTTTGCTTGAAGTTTATACAACCGTAGCTAAAAGAGAAGACCTAACTCTGGACAATTGAAAGTCTATGGTTGCAATTGACAGTATATAGTTGAATGATTGACAGCTTTGAGATTTTTTATTGATTAATATATTATTTGTGATAGGGTCCTGAATATTCTTCTGAAGGACGTGATGGAGCCTGATTCTTTCTATGCAGTCAAACCTGAACATAAGGATGACGTTCATAAATCCCGATTCAAGCCCAAGGTAGATTTCCTGTCTTTTCTTGATTTATCTCCATTGATTATGCTGCTTTAAATTCTCCATTTTATGCATTTCTCATCTTTGAATGTTGGGCACATTTTTCTTGTCTTTGTTTTCTCTTTTGCTAAGGACAAAGGAAAGAATATCTTCTTCAATTATCCTAATCACAACACTTATTTTACTTCATTTCTTTGCATATGTTATCAAGTACCATGGCAAAAGCATTGATACAGAGACGAAATCCTTGCACTGTGAAGTTGGAAATATTCAGATAGTTGCCTTTTAATCAAACAAGTGGACAAACCTCCATCTGTGTTGGATTTGTTTCTCTATTGATGGAAGATAGCCCTACACAGGCTACAGCTTCATACACTTTAATGTGAACCCAAACTCAACTAGGACCCTTTATAGTGTATGACTTTACCCATTTATTGTCTGACTCAGGAATTAACCTCCATTACTCTATTGTTTCTATCTTTCCAAACAGAATAAAGTACTTCCATGAATGTGAATGTTGCCTAGTAATCCTTCCAATTTAGGGTTTATAACCAAACGGCATTTCCGGGAAACTTGTAATTTTGTCAAAATCGACAGAAACAATGCAACCTGACCAAATTAGTTCTAGCAGCTAATTGTATATCTTAAGTACATAGTCGTCAATGAATTCTCCTTTTTTGTATTTTCAAAAGAAACAAAATAGTCAGCCTAGTTTATCCCCTTTGGTATTCTTTGCTAAGTGTCTTCCAGGGTCTTGATGGAACTGTCTACAGAAAAAAAGCACCAGAAATGTCCAACCTCAATCATTTGATCATGTGTTGCTGTTTAATGACAGTTTAGTTTCTGAAGCTGAGAAATGCTGTGAAGTTATGTTTAATATGACATTAACTCTGCCACATAGCATATGCCGTCAAATCAAAAGGTACACTTCCCTGAAGTGCATTAGACCCAGGATTTCTCTATGTCACAAAACCTTATGCATTGATGTCTGGGACAGAGCTATTGAAATCAGATTTGAACGCAAGCATTATAGGTAAAACTTGTTGACACGTGATAATAACATAACCTTGATTAATGCATTGTCCCCACTGAATACTACGTATTTTGTTTCTGTCTGGTCATAGATGTCCACTTAAAGTTGTAACTGGCTCTGGATCCTTGAAGCACAGTTTCCATCTTTGGAAGGCATGAAAGGCAGTTGTTTGCTTAAGATGCCCTTGGTATCAAGAGTCATTTGTGAGTTTTCTCCGTTACACGTAGTGGTTTATCTTTTGCCACTGTCGAATGTCTCCAGTTTCCTCATGAGATCAAACATGAAAGAGAAGAAGGTTCCCCATCTTATTTTTGCCTCTTCAAAATCCATTTCTTGCTCTTTTAGTTCATGGTCAATATCCAGATTGATCTAATCCAAATGCATTTTACCCATTGTGACAATGGAGGTTTCTTGATTTTAGAAGTGAATAAATTTTGGTATCCTCTTGTATTCATAATCTGCAAGCTCGTCCTGAATGTTTGGTATTCTATTTGCATATTATATGAGTGATCCTCAAGGATAATGATAAGGGTTAAGATACAGAGTTCAACTGTCATAAATTTTTATCGCCACTAAATAAGTCAATCTCTCACCCTTCTGAGTAGGATTGTATTCATCGGCTTTTTCTTGATTCTATGGTAAAAATGCTGTGTTATTTGATTCACCATTGATGATTTCTTCTAATGTAAAAATGCTACCATCTTAGTGCTCCACAAAACAAGCCACAAATTTATGTTCATTTGTTCTCATTTAAGGTTGTTTTTATGCTTTATGAAAATTGTAAAAATTCCCATCAAAGTGATGACCTTGTTATCTGCTAACACAGCCAGGAAAAACTCTCAGTGCAAGGAGGTGGCATGCTGCTTTTTCTCAAGAAGGTTATTTGGATATAGGAAAAGTGCTAAGCCGGATCCAACGAGGAGTAGGCTTCTCTAATTTTCAGGACTTTTTATCTTCACAATTATACTTCGGGGACATTGAACAACAATGTTTGATGTTGGAAGTCAAAGCATCACATTCAATGACATGGAAAGCAATCTACCAAAGAATTGTGAACTCCTACATGTAGTTTCAGTTGTTGACATGTGCAGTTGGATTCGCTCAAGCCTATGAGTGGAACTGATTACCTTTCTAACATATGAAGAAACTTCCATCGGATTGCTTTTGTATCTTGCTAATTCAAATGATCTATATAGTTGTAGGGTATCAGATCTTGAAACTGCATCTATCGATGGGCCTGAATTGCCCTTAAACTTTTTTTTTTTTTTTTATCAGAATCAACATTAAGGGAACCGTAATATTACCCAGGCAAATACTGAGGAGGTGACCAATGCATCCATTTCCATGGCTACTCGTAGTGGGACAATAATAATCAATGGATTTTGTCTTAGATATTACTCACTCGTCAAAGAGCACCAATTGGTCTCTGTTTATATTTTTTGATACCCTAACATTTTAAAGAGGCATTCTATCACAAATTTTGAAAATACTGTATAAAAGTAACTTGAATTTTAATCGTGAAATTCTGCTTTTCTATTTTCCCCCCTTTATCAGGGTGTTCATCCATCAATCAAAGGAGTTGTTTGGGAATTCTTGTTAGGTTGCTACAGTCCTAACAGTACTTTTGATCAACGGACAGCTTTGAGACAAAAACGGAGGTATTAATACCAATTTTATGATTTCAACATGCAGAAGATGACACTGATCACAGTTATCAACAGATATTAAAATCATTTTCTTTGAGCGCTGATGAGCTGGCATGCCTTTTAGTGCTTTAAATCTTTGTAAAATTTCATGCACTTGCCAGGAATATCTTTGGGGTTGGAATTTTATATCCTTGTTGTTTCATTTACTCACCATATTCCATAACCATAGCAGAGACCAATATGCTGCATGGAAAGCAGAGTGCAAAGCAATGGAACCTACAATTGGCAGTGGAAGGATTTTAACAACACCAGTAATAACTGAAGATGGTCATCCAATCCAAGATCCTTCTGCTAGGAATGATGGGTTGCCAGATAGCGTGTCATCTCCTATGGATCTTCCTCTTGAAGAGAAGGTGATTCAGTGGAAACTTATCCTGCATCAAATTGGTAAGGGTTCACTCTCTTAACTGTAAAACAGCTTGAATATTCAGCTAATCCTATAGGGAATTGTAAATTTCAACTATGATGTTGGCTCTAAATCAATCAAGTTTGTTATTAATCACCACCTTTGCTGAAACAGACTTTGGCGCTAGTGTGTTAATTGATTTGAACCACATGGACTGAAATTATTGGTGATGTTTTGTGCAGGGAAATTTCTGATATGCATATTTAAAGGATCATTGTTTTTTAGAAAAGAATTTATGTATACATCTAATCTAACTAAATATAAAAACCGATTCCTTGGCAATGGTAGAAATCCAAATTCTGATTTTTTTTTTGCCCCTGGAAAACAATGACAAGGCTTCTCCCTAAGATCTGGATGGGGCAATTATCTGATGTCTGATCAACTTTTCCAGTCCTTTGTTTCAGTCACTGCTTGTGTGAGTGAGGATTGATTTGCAGCATCAGGATTAATTATAACTTCTAAACAGATCCATAGGTTAAGAAGGATTTAGAATTCTGGAGCATTTGATTCTGCGGCACTGGGGTTGCAAATTCAATTATTTTGTTGTCGTTTATTCTGATTTGTGTCTCTTAAGTATGTTAGTTGTCATCATTTTGTTCACAACATCCCCATCAGCCTCCCCATATGATAGGGTTGTCTTTACGATCCTGTTTTGCCTGTCACCACAGTTTGAAAAAGTGTGACAACCAGCCATCTGACATTGGATGTCCTTTTAACTTCTCTGAGGAGAACATCCAACTGCTCTGAGAACAAACTCATCACACTTCCCCTGGTGCTATGTCACTAGCCAGTACGAGCAAGCTGAACTACACAGCATTTGCATGGCAATAGCTGAGAAACACTGCCAAAGAGAGATGCAACATCAGTAGATGCTTTCCGAGCTATTTATATATAAGTTAAACGCTCATATTCTTCTCTTTCTATAAGTAAAAGTTTCTGAACATTTGCTGCAATATATTTCTATTCCATTTTGTTACGGTACTCACTTCTCAAGTAAGAAATAACTATGATTTGTAGGTTTGGATGTGGTTCGGACGGATCGTGCACTTGTCTTTTATGATAACCCAGAAAATGATGCAAAGTTATGGAACATTCTGTCAATTTATGCGTGGGTAGATCGAGATATTGGTTATTGTCAAGGTGAGTCCAAGGCCAGCCCTGCACTTCTCTTGCAACCTCATCTTAATTATTTAAAGCAGATACTAGAACATTACTATGTTGCAATGCATGATTCTAACTCTTGAACAATGTCAGGCATGAATGATCTGTGTTCTCCAATGGTAGTTCTTTTTGAAAACGAAGCGGATGCCTTTTGGTGCTTTGAACGCCTGATGCGTAGAATGGTAAACATTTATTAATTTCTGCCGCTACAGGTCATTGTTAGTGCCAGATACAATTTTGATCTCTATCCTCAGTTCCGTGATTCATATTATTTTACTTTGCATTTTCTCAAAATTTGAAGCGAGAAAATTTTAGGTGCACAACAAGTTCCATTGGAGTTCAGTCACAGCTGACTACACTTTCATCTATCATTAAAGCTGTTGATCCTAAGCTTCATCAACACCTTGGTAAGTTCTATCATCTATTTGAGATGAAAGGAAAATTGAAATATTTGTATTACTCTAGCTAAGTTTATAATTTTTCTATGGGCTAAGCTTTTATGTAACCGGGTTCCATGGAAATTTTTTATGCAATCCCATGGACGGGAATAATTTTGATGGTGAAATTAAAATCTAACTCATCCGTTGTATTTAAAATCCTTTATTTGACTAGTATACCAAGTTTCATCCCAATCAAAGATATGGATCGCCCAATCTGGAAAATTTGCAGACATCAATGTAATAAAATAGTTTAATTTATATATCAATTCCAAAGTTGTATTTTCAACATTTAAACCATCGAAATCGTCATTCTTATGTAAATAAATGATTCCATAAAATATTACTATATTCTAATGCATATAAGCATTTTTTTGTAATTTATATAAATATATATATTTTTAAGTAAATTTGGCCACACCCATATCTCTGATTGGAATGATTTTTGGTCCAGTGATAAAACAAATGATTTTCAACAATTTTAATTGTTGGTTTTTTATTCCATCAGCAAAATGAGTCTCATCCATGGGATTACATGAAAAACTCTGGCATAATTTGGGTTACACCAAAGGAGGGTCCTTTTTTACAAAGTTCAGGTTTTGGTCAAGTCATTCAATCTATTTCAAGTATCACCTTCACCCTCAAGAAAGGCAATGCATTGATCACTTATCTATTATGCAAGGATGCAACACTCAGCTCTAACCTTATGCTGTGATTAATGTGGTCTTGCTTTTGTTGGTTTTCTTGTTATGTGGCTGATTGTGATCAATAGAAAATGTCTTGTTTCTTCTTCTGATAAAGTAGTTATTGCTAGACTCAAATGATAGTGAAAATATCATTTCTTTTCTTTTTTACTTTCCTTTTTGAGGTTTGTTTCAAACTTTCTGACTAAACTATCAAACACTCGTATAAAAATGTCTATTTTGCAGCTCTAATATTATTCAACTCACTGTGCACGAAGCATGGAAGAAAAAAGGTTTATAGGAACACCGCTTGATGCTAGTAAGGACAAACTGTAGTTTTTGGTAGGATAGACCTTGTTTCTGTGTTTTGGCATTTTTATGGTGGTACCTCTCCTGTTGGATGATTGATAACACAGATGTCCTGTTTAGTTCTATTACTAGCTGTTTAGTCAATAATGATGGTGAAAGTACACCCATGCCCGTGTATGCTGATGCGTCCAATATTTCAACAGATTCTAGTGGCTCGTGTGTCCCTGATTGCTTGCATCTTCTTTCACTTGACTAAACTCTCACTTTTTCTGTGCTTCTGTGCTTTGAAAGTGCATGTTGATGAATAAACATCCTGATAGAAGATTATACTTGGCAGAAAATCTAGATGGTGGGGAGTATCTGTTTGCTTTTCGTATGTTGATGGTACTTTTCCGGAGAGAATTCTCATTTGCGGATACTATGTATCTTTGGGAGGTAGGAACTCAGCTTAATTTGAATTATTACTTCTCGCTCACTGAACACTATTTCTTTCACATCTTATTAGATCTTTCTAGAGACTGAAGATTGAACATCCGATTTGTATAATTATCAGTGTAAAACTTCTCTCCAGGTTTGGTCCATGTGTTTTCTCACTCTGTTTGTGCACCCGCAGCATGGTTCCCATATCTGATTAATTTTGTTTAATGTTGTTAGCTTATAATCATATTAGCAATGTCCCAGCTGGTCCACTCGCTAGCGCTGGCATTATGAAAAATATGTGAGCCAAAAATAAAAATAAAAATGCAACAGCTATTATGTGCTATTCTTCTTCTTTTTAAAAAAGAGAATTTCACTACTTGCCGGAGTGATAATCCTCATATGTTATTTTGAAGGCATCTTTTCTTAGGTTCACCGCTGTGATGAGATTGGATATGCCTCTCCTTTCCTGATTCCTGGTCTAATAAGATGACGAATCATTTATAGTCCTTTTCTGAGCTCTGAAATTTGATTCTGCCAAAAAAAAAATGTCAACAGGATTAGTCATTATGAAAAAAGGTGAAGTTTCTTGGGCTTCTATTTTTGCTTTTATCCTGCCACATTGATGTGCAAACATGCAATGCTACATTCAAACTACACAGACACGTCTAACTTCAGCATTGAATTCGAATGTGCACATCTCACTTGAATATTGATGTTGTCTAAAAAATTGGCTCCCTTGAATGTCGATGACAGCAGATCACTTTGTTATACCATACCTAATCTGTGATTGAATCTATGACTTCAGCAACAAGCTTAATCCCACAACAGAAATGTCTTATTTCACCAACCTCATCATCCTGGCTCTTACATTTTTTGCCCTTTAATCTATGATTTCGGTTATGAGCTTAGTGTCACAAAAGATTAGGTCTTATTTGATCAACCTTGCATCCCTTTCATCGTTTCTTGATTGAGTTTGATTAGTTGTTTAAAAAATTCAATGTGGTATATTTTCAAAATTTTATTATAGTGTTTGAGATGAGCTTTTTGCTGAATTAACCCTTTAACTTTGCAAAATTGTGTATTTGACATTTTTCTGAGTATTTGCAAAACTAAAACTTAAGGGTTTTGCAAATCTATCCCTCCATCAGAAATCATCCATTTATAATGTTTGGACAAATTTGCCCTTATCTTTTCATTTGGAGTTTTTGCAGAATTAACCCTCTAGCTTTGCAAAATTGCAAAAGTGACTCTAAGTTTTGGAGTAGACCCTTCCTCAAAAACTGTTTATATATTTATTTTTGGGGCAAAATTGCTCCACTTTTGAAAATCCCTTAAAATTGAGGGTTAATTTTGTAAATATTCAAATAATTTTATAATTTATTATATTATAATAAAAATATAAGAAAATAAGTTTAAAATATAAAAGTTTTATTTCTAAAAAAACCTTTAATGAACTTTTTATAATTTATTGTGTTATAATTTTATAATAGGAAATGTAAGAAAATAAGTTAAAATATAATAAGTTTTATTTTCAAAAAATATCCTTTACATTGAATAAATCACTTTGATGTCATTTTTGCAATTTCACACAACAAATAATATTAAATTAATCTTCTTGTATTGTATAAGAAAAATACAAAAGTCCTTAAAATATCAAAAGATTAGTAATTATTTTATTTATTTTTCCAAAGAGAGGGCAATTTTGTCCTACAAAAAATTATAAACAGTCTTTTTTTTAAACGAAGGGTTTGATTAGCAAAATCCTTCAAAATTAGAGGGTTACTTTTTTGCAATCTCATGAAGTTAGATGGTTAGGAAAGTGCTGAATGACAATGTGAAGACAATGTCGTTCAAGAAACATTATAGAGGTTTGCTTTTCGGAGGAGGGTTAGATTTTCAGAAACCGTAAAACTTAAGAGGCTCCGCTTTTATATAACCAGATGACATAAAAGCGAAGCTATGTAACTCCTTAATTTTTAAGATTTTAATTATTGATGAAAAATCTAATTTATTTATTGTATTTAACATCATTTGTTTATCTAAGAGACCAAGTTTTATCCAATTATATGTTTATGGGCTACTTTGTTGAAAAACATATATATTCATGTGTAAATTAAGAAAAATGCTTACATTCATTTAATATATTAGAATGTAATAATACTTTATAGAATTTTTTATCCACATAGAAATGATATTTTAGACGTATTAGATGTTGAAAATACACTTTAAAATTGATACTTAGAATTAAACCATTTTATTATGTTGATTTTCAATGGAGCCCATGCACAGTGATGTTAGACAAATAAAAGGATTTCCAAAATACTATAAATGATTTTAAACATAATGGATGGAGTGGATTTTTCATCAACTATCAAAATTTTAAATATGAAGGAGGTTACATAGAAAGGGGGTTTCATAAAGCACAACCGAAACTTAAGAGAGTTGTTTTTTTAAATATTCAAGACACAAGGTTGAATATGCAATTTTGTGAAGTTAGAGGGTTAATTTTGCAAACTCCCCTGTTTGAAATGCTTGAGCCATACATTTGCCAAGTCTTACTGGATATGATTGGTGCATCAAATACTGTTTAGTGGTCAGAAAATATCATAAATAAGTGGTTTATTGGAATTATGAAATTTTCAGTTGATGTGGGGAATGGAGTACAATCCAAACATTTTCTATTTATATGAGGAGGAAAGGAACCAGACTGCTGATCCAAGCACGGTAACAAGAGTAAATGATAAGGTGCTAAAGCATTATGGGAAATTTGAAAGGAAAAATCTAAAGAGTGGACCAAAGGACCCGCAAACTGCCTTTTCAATCTTCCTTATAGCCAGTGTCCTTGAGAACAGGAACAAGCGGCTGATGAAAGAGGCAAAGGGCCTGGATGATGTCGTCAAGGTCACATCTCTCCCTTTATACTCCTCAATGCGCTTGTTTGCATCCAATTATGCATCTTCTGACAATTATCTTCCATTGAATATATCCAGATATTGAATGAGATAACTGGCAATCTAGATGCAAAAAAAGCCTGCAATGAGGCACTGAAGCTTCATAAGAAGTATTTGAGTAAGGCAAGTCTTCTGTAAATTTTTATTCTCAAATTCAGTAAGACCTGAATGGAGCTGAAAATTAGGTTGGATTTTAGTTTTTGTTATCCTGCAATGTTACAACTGGTCCCATCTTTGGTTAGAAAGGGTATTAATCTGCTGGGATTCATTATTTAGTGAAGCAGCTTCATGCGAGAAGTGTTTCTCATGCTGTGGGGTCTAAAATGAATTCATTTGCTGGGGTGTTAAGTCATTCTTAGATATAGACACATAAATCATACAGATTGATGCACATAATTACAGAAATTTGAATGTTAACTTCAGCTATTGATTTCAGATGGAGTGGAACGCTTTATTTATTCATTTATATTAACCTTTTATTTATGTAGAAAATAAATCTTAAATTGAAGGTGTGTTTGGAAAATTATAAAACTTTTAGATGAAAAGTTTTTGGTATAAAAGTTTTTAAAAAATGATGTAATATGATTGGGATAATAATAGGGAATAAAAAAATACAGTTAAAATAAATAGGTTAATTGTACGAGTAGTTGTGTAGAAATAATTGAAAAGTAGGGTAATTTTTATAGAAAGATATAAATAAGAAATTAAAAAATATGGCAGTCGTGTAAAGTGAAAATTTTCAAATTAAAAAGTTTTTGGGTGAAAAGTTTTATAGTGAAACAAAAAGTACTCTTAAGTTTTTAAAAAAGCATGAAACAACATAGGTGAACCAAAAACGGATGATAGTCTCCATTCCCCCCTTTTTTTAACAAATATGGATGAATAGGAAGTTTTAGCCCATCTTCCCCATGTTTTAATTATCTCTTTTGCTGATATTCAACCGCAGCTTCTGATTTTATTAAGAGCCTTGTGAGAGATGCAAGCATTAATTTTATCATGTAGAGGTCGTGCAATCTTACAGGCATTAGTTAGTCATGTGGAAGGAAAGCAGCACTTCACATTGAAACCAATGCCTTCTTTGATGGAAATGTACAATTGCCACAATCACAATAAGCAACTTTTAGCGTAAAAAATAGAAATTGAGAAAGTCAGTTTTGAAGTCTGATATGAACTGTATCAGAGCACCTCCCTTCTGCCACTTTAGAAACAGCATGGATGAGCAGCCAGCGATTCAAACTTTCACAGTGCTTCTGGAATGTTAGCATTTATGGTGACCTCCTTGTGCATGCAGACCAAGCAATGATGAACTCAGATATTTCAGCGTGATCGATGAGCTTGACAATGAAGCTGTTACAGGTGTGATAGGAATTGAAATAGTTAAATGCAGCATGGGATCCCTGCAATGCCAACAGATGAGTCTTGGAGATCCATTTGAGGTGAGATGCACTATTGTAAAGTTACAATGACGAGGAATTTTTTTTCCCTCCTACCATAAGTCTCTTTATTGATTTTTTTTTTCTCCCTTTTTCCAGGGGGAATTCTACTACTTCATACTTTCTATTCTGATGTTGATTTGTATTTTTACCCCTTCTTTATCCCCATAATCTATCAATGAAATCTCCCTGAGCTTGATTTGCATGTTGTCTTAAACCTTGCACCCATCTCTCGCGCATACTTTACTAGGTGATGAGTTTACAGGACCGTTTGAGTGATGAAAATAGGTGGTGCGTGTTTCAAATTTGAACACCACCCTAAAGTTTCTGACTTGGGTCTGATGAAAGGAGTGCAGAGAATTGCTCGAGAGCATTTTCAAGTCGTTTTCCATCTGACTTGGGAATCTCAAATGGAATGTCCAAAGTCATTCCAAAAATGCTGAAAAAGTTCACTCGACTTACGTAATATCTATTTAGTACTTGTCCCAATAGCCTAATGTGCTCTAATTAATATATTTAATTGTGTTTTTACTTAATTTCATTTATTTAATCATATTATTTTATTTTATTTTTCTACCTCTTTTCCATCAACAACGATCCAAGGGAAAGCTTTTCTTGGGACAGCAGAGATGGAGCAAAATCTTTTCTGATTGTTATGATTAAATGCTCAATTAAGAGAAGAATTGGTAAGGCTACAAAATTAGAACCATCTAAGAGAGTACACAACATCTTTAGAAAGTTCTCTCCACTTCCATGATGCAAACTTAGGGCAAATATCGCACGTATCTATGAATTTTATCTCCAATTTCACTTGTACTAATGAATTTTCAAAAATTCCAAATATACTTGTATATTTTGCTTAAAATTTCATTTATACTTTTGTTATTAAAGATCTATTAAATAAGTCGTTAGCCTCTTATAAAATGATGAATATTCTCAAGTTCTAACATAAAATTGAGGTTGGTTGGTTTGGAGTAAAAGATTTATATTTAAATGATATATGATTTTATGGATATAGAATTAATAGAAATTCATTAGAATTACAGTTATGAATGGGCATTCTTGTCATTTCATAGAGGACTAATAGCCCCTCTAATGGACCTCAAAACATCATAAGTGGAATTTTAAATAAAATACATGAGTATATTTGGATTTTTTAAAAGTTCACTTGTATAAATGAAATTAAAATTAAAATTCATAGGTATACATAGAATTTGTCCCAAGTTTTATGGAGGTCTTATCTTTTACAATCGAATGCATGGGGGCAGCCATGCATCCTCCATGCATTCGGCTCAAAAATATATATTTTTTATTTTCTATTTTTTTCATGGACAAGAAAGTTAGGTGTACTAAATTTATAAATTAAAATTTACCATTTTTGGATATTTGTAAGTACTCATTTTGAATTTGTAAACACAATGGTGTTTTCATAATTTTCTATCTCAAATAATTATGAAAATGTCATTGTGTTTAAAAATACAAAAATAAATACTTAAAAACTTCCAAAAAATGGTAAATTTTAGTTTATAGATTTAATATAAATAGCTTTAATTGTCTATAAAAAAATTTAAAAAAGATGTTTTTGGGCCATACGACGCTTGACGGCCCCCATGCATCCAACCATAAAAGATTATACTATAAATTTATGATGAGTGATCTTGTTAGTTCGGGCTAAGTAAATGTTCCACTTAGCCCACCTTAAAACAACTATTTACTATAATTTTTTTTTTACTTTTTTATTTGTGCACTTGTTTATCTAAGTGTATTTAACATATAAACCAAATTTTACCATGTTTAAATACATTTATCTATTTTTTTGAGATTTTTAAATATCTATGTGTATATATGTATTTAAAATATTCTTATTTTTAAAAATCTAAAAAATATATATACACATATCAAAAAAAAATAAAATTTAATTTATATATTAAATATACTTAGATAAACAAGTGTACGAAGAAAAAAGTAAAAAAAAATGTTTTAAATAGGGTTTTTGAGGTGTGCTAAATGAGAAATTTACTTAGCCCGAGCCCACTGTATTATTCCCCATTTATGATACTATAATGTATGTTTTTTTTATAAAGGCATTATAATAATTCAATATATATTAATCCAAGAAACTTTTATAGTTTAGAGAGTCTTTGGCATTGTCGAACGTGGTGGTACAAGTAATCAAAAATGATTTTTTTTTTCAATTATCGTAATTGAATAAATATTTTTAAGAGCAGTCATCAAATTAGATCAAGTTTCATCCAATCAGCATTGGTGGGCCTAAGACTGAGATTCGTTATTCCATCGAAAACTTGACCAGAGCGTAAAACATTAATTTCAACCCTACAAGAACAACGGAAGAATATTTCGCCAAGTTGTCCGCATATTATCTCTCGAAGGCCGCCTGAGCTCCATTTGTATTGTTTCCAGTTTCCACGACGTGCTCGCCCTCCCCCGCCTTTCGTTCTGCCACGACGTGGCCGAAGCGACCGTTCCGGTATATTCGCCACGCGCTTCTCTCTCTCTCTCTCTCTCTCTCTCTCTTATGTGTGATGAAGAGAAGAATCGCTTGCAGCATTACGGACTCTCTTTTCTCATTTGATTCGAATACTTCGGTCGGCACACTGCGATTTCTGACCAACTTTTTAGCGAATCGCAAACAGATCTCTCTCTGTCTTTAATTGTTTTTTTCTGTCGTGTCTGGATTTTTCCAAATGTTACTGTTTTCTCCTTAACATGAAGCAGTAGAACGACAGGATTTTCATGATTCTCGCTTAAATTGTCATAGGAATGTTTGTGGATCAATCGTTATGAACATTCTTCATTTCGACGTTTGCCTGTAAATAAACATGACCGTGGAGTCATTTCTTTCCGATTCTTCGGAATAAGGCTGAGTTGGTGCCATTTTATGGTCTGTTGACTGGTTTTGTCTATTTTTAGTCATTTTGTTGGGATATCTGCACTGCATGCCTGGTTGTTTAGCAAGCGAATGTCTTGCCCCATATGTATGTATTGCGTGCATGCCCGTTAACGGCATAGATTTTCGACATGAGTTGTGGTTTTGGCTCTCAGAGCTGTTACCTGATGTAAATTTGAACAATGTTCATCCGATAAAATCATTTGTGCGTGCGTGTAGAGCAATTTTATTGTTATGGGTATGCCTGTGCATACTTTCTTTCTGGGGCCACCATTGTGTTTTGGTTGAATTCATGTCCACTACCACACTGTCTTTATACATATGATTCTAAAAATTACCTTCGTTAGAAACTTGCTGAGCTTATATTGTAATGATTCTTTATTTAAAACCTTCATTATGCTCTGTATGAGCTTAGTTCTCTTAGTCATCTGTAGTTTTCTTTCTGATCTATATTTGATACGTGAGAACTTTCATATATGCAGTCCTGTGTGAATCATTTAAGGCAACGATGTCTTGTTCTCAAATTAATTGGCTTCTAATTCCTACCTCAGGCAGAATCTGAGTGACAAAGATGGCAGGCACTGTGTTCACCCCCTCCTTGGAAGGGATGAAGTCTGTAAAATCAGAGCAAGGGGAGATTCTGACCAAACCTTTTCTTGAGGCCTGCAGACATGTTCTACCAGTTATAGGTATGACTTTAATTTTTCAAAAAAAAAAGAAAAAAGAAAAAATTCAATGGTAAAGAGAACTAGGTTACCGTTCTGTTTGTAGTTTCCTTGTGCATTTTGGGACCAGAAGTCAATGGCTGTGTTCTACTTTTGCTTTTCATTTTCTGCGTTGTAATTTTTACATTTATTTCTTGAATGGCAACATCTTTTGCACATTCATTTCATATTTCATTCAACAAAAATCCATGGTTTTTTTTTTTTATCCTGAATATCTTGCAATAAGGTTTTGGCAAAAATGTTGAGAGGAGTAAGCATTCTACAATGATGCATATGATGGCCCAGTCCAAAGGAGTCCTTAATCCTTGTATTTGATGGCCTTTGCAGCCCATAACATGCATGTGATTCAAATTATCGGAATGCGATTCTGGATTGTATGTTCTTAATTAGGAGGTTTACCATTTAAAAGCTTTGATGTTTTACTTCAAGAAATATGCTAATTTATTGCAAGGAGGCAAAAAAAAAAAAAAAAGACTGTCTGTCCTTTGCATGAAATTTTACTCGAAATTACTGGTCATTTTTCTTACGTGATGCCTCTTGTTATTATTTTACAGATAAATTCGGTGCTGCAATGTCAATTGTAAAATCTGATATTGGGGGAAATATTTCAGTGAGGATTTTTTCTTTTTTTTTTCACATTGTTAAGTGTATACATAGAATTCTATTATTCTGTCTTTAAATAAAAAGTATATATCCTTTGGCCATGGAATGTCTTGCCCATCTACCATTCAATAATATCACCTTGAATTACCAAAGGTATGGTGATGATGATGGGAATGGTTTCTCCCAGCTGACTGGTTTGATATGGTGTTATTGCCGGTTGTGAATTTTCCTCTTGCAGAGGTTGGAGACAAAATATTCTTCGAATCCTTCTGAATTCAATTTCTTGTATGCAATGATAAGAGCTGAGGTTGAAGCAAAAACAGCAAAAGCTTCTTCAAGTTGTACAAATGGTCTTCTATGGTTAACAAGGTAAACGAAATTCTGCCCATTTTGTTAGTTGCATGCCGAAGTGATCTGTGGCCATTTGTGTATGCGCTTGTGAACACACTTTTTTCCTTTGAGAATCCTACATTTGCTAATTTTATCAGGGCAATGGACTTCTTGGTAGAGCTGTTCCACAACTTACTAGCACAGCCTGATTGGAACATGTCTCAAGTCTGCACAGATTCCTACAACAAGACCTTGAAGAAATGGCATGGCTGGCTTGCCAGTTCTAGCTTCACTGTAATGTCCAATGATCCCTGTAACCGATTTTAAAAATTTTCAGATGAAATCACAGGCTTTTAGATAAGCTGATATGTTTCATTATGTGGTTTACCTTTTAGCAATGTGTTTAAAAATGCTTGTAGCACCCTGATTTAACAAACCATGTAGCTGAAATGCCCGAGCATATCTGAGTTGGAGGCAATTTTTAATTTTAGACTGTAAATGTTAATATTCAGTAACTACTAATTATTTTAATATCTAGCAGAATATTCGTGAAACAGCCTTTTAGATAATACCATTATGACATCCCACCCTCATGGCCCACAAGCCTGTCTCCATAATTTTCCAATTTTTGATCTTTCGGGACTCATGTTTCTTTTTCTCCAAGTTGCCTTTGCGGTTCTTGAATTGATATGACCCATGAGGAGGATTACATTAAAAGGATTTCTGTTGTTTAATACAATCAACTCATACTTTTTGTATCAATGATTTTAGAGCTTGACAATGGACTTAGAAGTCATGGGTTTGACTTCCGAAAGGGGTATCCGATCCACGATTAAGAGAAGATCCTTTTTTTTTTTTTTTTTTTTTTTTTTGTGATGGCTAAAGAAGATCATGTTTTATTGATGAAACTAAACCTAAATTTATATTTACATAAGGAACAAATGTTGCATAGGAGACCCCAAAAAAGCCATGTCACGTTTAAGGTCCAAACTTTAACAACTACTGGCAGCTACCATGATGGGTGTGATAAATCCACTTTATTCATCATTCGTAAGCGCTTGTGTTAGCATATAAACAAAAAGGAAAGCGCTGGCATAAGGTACAGCGAACTACAATTTAGGAAAAGATATAAGCTGCTTGAGCTTTCTCATTTGTGTTTACATAATGCTACG
The DNA here is from genome assembly GCA_035584095.1 of Annona squamosa. Lineage (NCBI taxonomy): Eukaryota > Viridiplantae > Streptophyta > Magnoliopsida > Magnoliales > Annonaceae > Annona > Annona squamosa. The sequence goes on from JAXCLR010000001.1 coordinate 84,482,903, forward strand.
GGGCTGGTATAATAGGTTTCACGCAGCCAGCCAAATGAATTACATTGACCGCCTATTAAATTGGAAGTGTGGTCGTATCAAAAAAGAGAAGAACATCTGTTTCCAAAGAAATTTGCTGAATCCTAATATGTCGCATTGAAATGACAGGTTGCGTTGAAAATCGCTCCAGATAGGAAGAAGTTCATGGAGGTGATTGCAGGAACTGGTGACGTCAAAGCAGATATGGAACAATTCTGTGCCAACTTTGCTCCCCTGCTCGAGGAGAATCACAAATTCTTGGTAAGATCTCATTTGTTCCTTTCAGGAAAACAAGATTAATGAGTGATGCAGTTCTTAATCCTACGTTTAGTTTGTCTTGCATTGAATCATATCCCTTATACCCTTTTTGGTGCAGGCTAGCATCGGCATGGACGATATGAAAGCTTCTTGAGGACACTAATCCAGCCATGATTTCTATTTTTCATGCTGTATCTTGTGCCTTTTTTTTTTTTTGCATCGAGTTATAATCATTGACAATCTTATTTGTTATTAATAAAAATTTCAAACAAACATAAAAGTATGCTTTTGGTTTGGACTTGATGCAATCACTTTTCCATTTTATTGCGATTTGGCATCATGTGCCTTTCGAGCATTGCAGTGGACGCCTAGTTTATGATATCTTCTTACAGTGCTGTTATCGTGGGTTTACCGTTTGGATGTCATCGCGAGCATGGTCACGTTGATCCGAATCGGGTGGTGCTTTCCTGTTCAATATTTAGGGAGTGTTTCACATAAGGTAAAAATGGTGGGAATGGAATATGATTGGTTAGGGAGTGTTTCGCATAAGGTAAAAATGGTGGGAATGGAATATGATTGGAACATAGGAGTGGAAATGGAAAAAAGTAAGGTAGTTAATCAATGCTTTTGACTTTCTAATTATGTTGTGGTCCATTCCATTTACATGTTACGAAAATCATCAAATGATCAGTTTCTCAAAAAAAAAAAAAAAAATTTCATCAAATGATCCTCGATTATTGTTTTAGTGTAATCCACAACTACCTTTTAGATGGTCTTCAGATCGAAAAATAGAGTTGAAACTTGAAAGAAAAGATATGCCAACTTATAGAGGGCATTTCCGTATGTCTCTCTAGACAAATATGAGATCTTTGGAATTTCGCCTCAAATTTTATATGTGCATCAAATGTCCTCAATTATTAAAAATTTGCATAATCAGTCCGGCTCCTGTCATTGGCGGTCCACCATTGAGGCCATTGGGGTAGGGGTGCAACTTGGGCCGGGTTGAGCCCAAACCCGATTTCCAGCAGCATTAGAGCTCGCTCTTCAACAACCCAAACCCAATTTACAACCCAAACCCAATTCGTAAATATGATAGGATTCACGTCCGAGTGATCTCAAGCCCAATTTCTATTTCATATTTATTAGAAAATATATTTTATATATAATATCTAAACAACATTTCTTTATATTTTATGTATTTTATGTTCTTTATATTTATATTGAAATACATGTTTGACATATTATAATATTATAAATAAAGTATATTATTTTTAATTATACTTATCTTTTATTTATATAATCTTTTTCATTTATCTTGTTTTTTATGTTAAATTTTTTCTGTAAATATTTTTTTTATAGATAAATGATCTTATTAGCCCAGGTTAAGCAAATGTTGCACTTAGTCCACTTGAAAAAACTCATTTACAATAATTTTTTAGTTTTTTCTTCATGCACTTGTTTATCTAAGTGTATTTAACGTATAAACTAAGTTTTACCATTTTGGGATATGTGCATATGTTTTTTTAGATTTTGAAACATAGGGATATTTTAAATATATATACACACATAGATGTTTAAAATTTTCAAGAAAATATATAAACATATCCAAAAACGGTAAAAACTTTATTTATACGTTAAATATACTTAAATAAACAAGTATACGAAGAGAAAAATAAAAAAATTTATTGCAAATGAGTTTTTTAAAGTAGGCTAAGCGAGTCATTTGTTTAGCCTGAGCTAACAAGATCACTCTTCATCTTTATATTATTATATTTTTAAAAAATATGTGGTTTGAATGTATATTATATGTTTACTTAATATTATTATGTTTACTTATATAATTTGTTATTATTATACATTCATATAAAATTTTAAACTTATAACTCTTAAATAAAATGTGAATTTATCAACCTAAATTTCAACCCAAAACTCAACTCGAACCTAATTTTCAAAATAAGGTTAGGGTTTATGTTTTATACATAGGATTAGAATTGATATTTTATAAATAGTATTAGGATTATAGTTGAGGTTTGTAAATTAACAAAAATGCCCTTGTCGTCCTTTTCCAAGCCCGACTTTCCCAACGTTTCACACCTACGCTAGGTCCATTTGGGGATTTTCTAGATTAGGTTCATGTAAAATCGATTGAATGAAGAAAACCATGATGGATGATCCGAATGATCCAGTAATGTATCTTTGTATTCTAATATTTATCCCATTCTTTATTTTTAAAAATCTATCGATCAAACTCATACGTGTCCTTTAAAAATCATATTTGAAACGAAATTTTATATTCACAGAACACTTCATTACTAGAAGATGAAAACATAATTTTTTTCATTTTCCATGCTTTTTTTTTTTTGAATTTTGAAGCAATTTTTACCACCACTTTTCATCCCACATCCTCGTATCATCCTTATCTAATCCGACAGCCCATTCCAAAGACGCAATCCATTGATCCTGAGCGTTGGTTGAATTATGCTTAAATGGCCTTTGTAAAAAAGTTTGGTTAGATTGGGCTAGTTTTAATTTGGTTAAATATCTAATAATACGAATTCATATTTTTTAAAAAGTAAAAATCTTTCCTAATTAAAAAAATTAACTGAAAAAATTTCGGCCTCAAGGCCAACTTAAAATTAGCTCAAATCCAGCTGAATTGTCGTAGGAATGGATTAAGAGTTGGATGGAGGATTTAAAATAAGGTTGCAATTAGCATTGGGTTACATGTTTTGCCCATAACAAATATCCATCCAATTTACGTGATGAGTGAGTGTCGTATGAGCAATTGAGCATTGCCCATTTTAGAGTGTATTTAGTTGGAGGTAAATTTTTTTGATGAAAATTTTTCAGAATGCGTTTGGTTAAAGGTAAAATTTTTTGACGAAAACTTTTCAGAATAGAAGTTGTTAAGTTTATAAAAAATATTGTGATATAATAAGGGTAATAATGAAGTGTAAAGAAAATAAAATGAAAATAAATAGGGTACTTGTATAGGTATTTGTGTGGAAATGATTAAAAAATAAGATTGTTTATATAGAAAAATGTGAAAAAATAATTAAAAAATAAGGTAATCATGAGGATTGGGGAGTGAAAAGTTTTGATTGAAAAGTTTTTATTAACGTGTTTTGTGTGTAACCAAACACACCCTTAAACGTAAAATTGACATTTTACAAAGCTGCTGCCGTGTTAGCCGAAATGTAATTAGCTTTTGACGGACCGGACTGGCGAGGTACACTTTGTACGCCGATCGGATACGGCTGGTCATCGTATATGGGGAAATGTGCTGCTAATTCTCAATGTACTTGTAATATTTTAAAAATTACTCCAGTACCTATAATATTTTATCCTGAATTTATATTATACTCACTAGGCAGAACAACCGTTAACTAACCTGATATAGTTATGTGAAACTATGCTACTAATTCCTAATATACTTATAATATTTTTAAAAAATCCTCTTATATCTATAATTTTTTTGTCCTAAATTTTTATTATACTCACCCACCAAAACAACTGTTAACTATCCTATTTAAAAGATATTCTTTTAAAAAAAATCTTTCATAATTGAAACAATTTAGCTATAATATGGTATTTAAATTACTTGAGATAAGAAATTAATGATTTATCAACATTAATTGAGTCATATTAGAGTTACATCATTTCAATTAAGAAATTATGGAAGGAAAAATTATCTTTTCAGTCAGGTTGTTAATAATTATTTTAACTGCATGAGTATAATAGAAATTTAGAATAAAATAATATATATATATAAATTTTAAAAATATTGTGAATATAATAAGAATTTTAGAAAAATATTGTGGATAGAAGAGCAATTTTTTCTATATATACACATCTCTTATTAAATATATCTAGAAATTTCTCCGGTATGCATCTCTAGAAATAGTAAATTTTAATTTATATATTAAATATATCTAGATTAACAAGTTTATAGGGGAAATTTAAAAAAAAAAAGAAAGTTTTTGAAACATGAACTCAGATCAGTTAGCATGACTCATGTCTTTCTATTTTAAAAAATTAAAAAAATATAAAATTTGACAATCCAATAGATCTGTTGCCTCGTATAGTCGTATGTACTTAATGAGAGAGATTTCAAGCTTTTGTGTGATGTCTTTGAAACTCAATGTCTATGTAAATCTTACCCATTTGTTTTTATTTTTTACTTTTTATGAGGAAATTTTTAAAAAAAGGTAATTTGAAAATATACTCACACTATTATTGCACCGTTACAACATAAGTATATTCGCAAAAACTAAATATACTCACTTAATTTTTGAAATTATAAATATATCCATGTAGTTTACTTATTTTTGTTAATATACCTATGTTATAATAATGTAGTAACGGCGTTATAATAATGTTAGTTATTTACAATTATAATCAAACAATATGGGAGTTATTTGCAATTTTTAAAACTAGATAAATATATTTGCAATTATAATTAAATTAGGTGAGTGCATTTGTAAAATGGACCACTTCCATAAAACCTTCTTTTATATAACTCCTTTCATTTTTAATTTCTTGATGGTTGATAAAATATTTACTTCATCTATTTTATTTAGCATCATTGCTATTATCATGGAAACTTTTTTATTTATTTAGTACCGGTGTATATAGGCATTATCTATAAATATGCAAAATGAATGTAATAAAATAATTTAATACTAAATATCAATTTTCAAGTAGTATTTTTAACGTCCGAACTATCTAAAATATCATTACAAAGTGGATAAATAATCTTATAAAATATTATTACATCGTAATACATATGGGAATAGATGTAAATATTTTTCTTGATTTACATGTAAATATACGTTTTATGAGTAAATGTGGCTTATACACATATTGAATTTTGATGATACTTGATCTCCTAATTAAAAAAATGATATTAAATGTAATGAATAAATTGAATTTTGTATCAATCGTCGACATTTAAAAAATGAAAGGGTTTACGTAAAATCATTTCTATATAACTCAGGTACATAATAGCGTATTCCATTTTCAAATCCCCACATAAAAATCAAACTTTTTCATGCTTCGACAAATGAAAAATATTTATTTTTTGTTTCTAAAATTCAAAAAATATTAAAAGAGTGTTACAAAGGATAAGATATCTTTCAATGGAATGTACATTCCAGTTCTTGAAATAGATTTATTAATTTCTAATACGTTTTTCTAATTTCAATATAATTTTTTACATTTCCAATATATATTATATTCTCATCTTATTTCTCCATTCTATTTAAGCTTCTTAAATCATTCTAAATAAAAAGGTTAAAGCTTGTGCAACCAAATAGTTTCAATGCTTATGCAAGCATTGAATCACAACCCATATAGAATTCATAGTCATATTATGAAATGCAAATAGAATAGAATAATTCGTATAACATTTTGTCGGTTGAATAACATGTTAGGGATTTTAAGGAAAATAAATTACTTTAATGGATTCACGAATTTAAAACTTAGGCATTAATTGAAATGACAAGACACGATGACGCTTACGCATTTGATGCAGCGGTATAAATAAATGAGGAGGGACTAGGGACTGAGGAAGTGACGACTCACAGAGGCATTGCCTCGGTGGGTCTGAGTTACACGGTTTCGAGGTTCAGCTGTAGCTTTTTTTAAGTGGTGCTGTTGTGGGGAGCGTCCACCAGTTGGAAAAAGTAGAATATTGAAATCTTAGCATTTAATGAATATTATTAGCAATTTGGATGATATTAATATAAGAATAACTGAATAAGTAAAGAAAAAGGACTAAGGAGGAGGATTTTGACAGGTAAAAAAGTAAACCGTTGCCTCCCGCGCTTTCTCCAGCAAACCCGTTAAAGCCGTTGGCGGGAACTCAGAATTTCCAGCCATTTCTTCGCTCCGCCTCTCCCAGCATTCCAAGATTCCACCCCAAAATCGGACCACCTGCGGCCCCAATTCACCTCCCCTTCTAACAAACACGTCCATCCAAATCCGGCCTTTAAACGGGATTTCCATTTCCAATTCCTCCTCTTTCTATTCCTCCTGCCATTACATACAACACCCAACCCTACTCAACACCTCCACCGCCTTTTATCCCTCTTCTTTCTCTCTTCTTCTTCTTCTTCTTCTTATCTTTCTAACCCGGATTTCGAACATGAAACGATGCCGGCCAAGACCAATCGGGCGGGATCCGGTCTTCACTCAGATGTGAAATGCTATGACATTTTGCAGACTGGAGGGGAATCTGACTCAGAAGGTGAGCGGGGTTTCTTCATAGATCAATCTAAGCTGAGATAAATTTCGGGAAATTTCCGTTCCTTTCCATCAAAGCAATTTCTTTGCCTGTTTCTAACATCCGTTCCAATTTCTTTATCCAGGACCCTGGAAGGTCTGCACTGCATTCCGATTTGGATGGAAAGAAATGCCCTAAACACAAAAGTAACCTTTCTATTTGAATCTACGAGTACCAGATATTTGTTAAAAAACAAACAAACAAACAAACAAACAAACAAAGACCAAATTCCTGATTCAAGTATTTCCTTGGAAAGTAGTACATAGGTGAGAAACAGTGGGATTGTCCGCACTGAGAGCAGATAAGAAGCATCTTATAGCTAACAAACTGAAGGTGGGAGTTGCAATTGAAAACAGGCAGTCTAATTTTCAATTTTTGAAATGCATAAAAATTCCCACCAACAACCAGTAGCATTAATTTCAGGAAAAGCGATGGTGTCGACTCCCACTGATCTCTGTGCTCCCTGGTGCGCATACAAGTCGTCCTGATCTTATTGTTATCATCAATCTCTGATTTGGTTTGTTTCCACTATATATACATCATGTCAGTTTAATCTCCTAACTAACAGCTATCCACACACCTTTTTCTTTTTCTTTTTCTTTTTTGTAAATTTTCTTTACATTCAGAATCACAATAAAGAAGGAATTCCGTGGATGCTTTTGTCTGGCAGACGCCCTGTGCTTCCGCCGCCTATGACAACAAAAGTGAAAGGCCTATTCAAAGGCCTGAAATCCATTTTTGGTGCGTGGTCTGTGCTCTCCATGCCAGCTTGCTGCTGCAACATGCATGCAAGCCTGCCTGACTGCGAAATTCTCTGTCATTAATTCAAACGTTTTTCATGACATTAATTAATTAATTAATTCTCTATTATCATTACACAAATTCTTCTGTGTTTGGCTTTGTCGCAGATAATAACTGTAAAGAGCCTGAGATGCAGATTGGTTACCCCACTGATGTAAAACATGTGGCCCACATCGGGTGGGACGGCCCTACGGTAAATTCCCCCAGCTGGGTGAGTTTTTTTCTTTCCAAATTTTTGAAAGGCTAATCACCTAATTAAGAGTACGGCTACAATAATCAGCCTATAATAGGTTCGGCTTATTTTGGGTATTTTGATTGTGTGTGCATTCTCAAAGGCTGATTAGTACGTAATTCTTAATTTATTTTAAGTATAATTATGTAAGTTAATACATAATTATGTATTATTACCCATTAATCACTTATAACCAAACTAACATGGGATTATATATTATTAATTTTTAATTATTACAATATCAACGCGAACTACTGCATTACTTGCAATATAAAATTTTATTTAATTAGAAGATTAACTTTTTATTCATATAATGAAATACATCAATATTATATTATGTTATACGCATAACATGATCAAAGGTTTTTCGGATATAAAATTTATTTTAACCTTAACAGACCATATTATGGTCTTATTTATTTATATTATACTCTATTAATTTTTAGATGTCCATAATTTAATTTTTTAAATCAAAAATAATATATCGAACATTTAAATGCAGATAAATAAATTCAAATATAAAATATCGAGTAACGAGGTTTATACAAATCAATAAATTTATCAGTTTATCTTGTATAGACCCAAAATAATGTGCAGCGGTTACACTAATAGTTCGTGGCTTTACGCAATGAATTTCTCGAAATTGTTATGAACTAACATGCTTCTTTTGGTGTTCTTTCTTCCAATTTGTACAGATGAATGAGTTCAGATCTACGCCTGACGGTTCAGCACCAAACATGGGAACGGAATCCAATCCACAAGGTTGCTACTCACTCTGTTCCATTGATGTTCGATCTATGCACGGATACAATTAATATCGAAGCTTTTCAATCTGCTCGTCCTTATTAGAAGAAACAATTTACAATGGTTACCATTCAACATAGGACCATCATCTAGTAGGCCAATTCAAGGCATGCATGATAGTCTGTATGATATGTTGTTGATAGGTGTCGGATGAGTCAATGCATTTGCCTTATTATTGAGCAGGTTTGATTGCAGAGCAAGAGTGGTAACTGAACTGCACGTGTTCAAATTTTTCTTTCACTTGATAATGCAGGAGTCCAAAGTTCTCAATCCAGAGACATGCCAGAATTACCAAGGCCAACCAGACGCAGCAACCAAGCTTCCTCTGCGGACACCTCCCCCACGAAAGAGGTCAGTAGCAAAACAAAGCATTCTAGGCGCCAGCAACACGCAGGTGATGGCCCCAGGCAATCAAGGCGGTCACAACACTCAGGCCCTGGCTCTGAATCTCCCCAGACAGACACATCTGTCTCCTCCAAAGGACGACGAAAGAAGTCAAAGGGGTCATTAGGTGGCGGGTCAACAAGAACAAGACAAAAAGCTGCAAGCTATTCAGATGCTGATGTAAGGAGCGCAGGTGTAACTATACCTGCGAAATTGATTGAAGAAGAAGAGGTGTGACTGGATTGATGTGTGAAAGTCATGGACTGATGAAAAACCAGAAGAAAGATAGCGAGAAGGAAAGAAAAGAAAAGAGAAGAAGAAAGTATAATTTCATGTTGGAGGTCATATTTTGTCTCCCTGGCCCAAATACTTGTTGGATCATAGCGGCCTTTGCATACTATCTAAATCATGTTACTTAGTGAGGTGATAGAATTTGAAGATTAGGCGAAGACGGTTTTTTTGCATGCAGAATTCGTTCCTCAAAGGGAAACATGAAAGCTCTCAATGTAATTTATATCCTAATCATTTTGGAATACAAGGGATGGTTCAAAACCATTGGACACTTCTCTAACTGCCAAGCTTCTATGAGAATGGAGAACCTACCAAGGTGATCATGGTTAGGCTGGTTTTGGTAGTGTTCTTTTCTAGTTTTTTTTTTTTTAAAGAATCTCCCCCACATGAGATCAACACAGTGATGTCCAAACCCATGCAGCAGATGATCAAAAAGACACGGTGCACCAGCTCGGCTGTTCTAGGTCAAGGAGAAGTCATCAAAAAATGCTGTGACCGGCGCCAAAGAATTCAAGTGTCCACTGTATAGTTTCCCACAGAAACATCTGTTCAACCAAAATTTGGAACCGTGTAACTCAAACAGGGTAATGGTGAGAGGGGTTTTCGTTAGAACGAATGACGGGAACAGTTCTTAGACTTATTTATACACATAAGACAGAAGACAGCATTCCTTGGTTCGAATGTGATGTGGTCTAATCTTGATGATAAAACACCAGCATCTTGAACAACACGCTTCCCATTTATGGAGTTTTGCTCTTGGTGGTCATTCATACATCCCAACCTTTATTCTGAGAAAGTTCGACTGGAATTTTATTAAACACCAGCTAGCCTTTCAAGAAGGTCGGATTTTTTCTATGAAAAAGAGAGAGAGAGAGAAGGTTGGATTGCGCTTGATAGGTGATCTTATGGTTGTTTGTATTGACACATACTAGTTAAAGATTGGTTTTAGCCTCCAAATCTTTGGCATCGAGCATTATGTTTTTTTAATCTGGGGAATCATTATTCATTACGTGCACTGCAATGTCGTTCCGGACTGGAGTTGCATGCGATGGGTGGCCGCCATATATTAATTGCAGTTGCCAAGTCTCCCCACTCTTCAAACGTTTTCGAGATACGATAATCTCTTTAATGCTAGTTGCAATGCTTCCCGTTTCATAAAAATTATCTTCGGCAGTGTAAATTCTCTCCAGTTGGCCTGCTTTTATGGCTGCCAATATCTCAACCTTCACTAAGATCTTGATTCACAATCATTGGAATCCGTGAACATCTTACCAAATGCAAATTTCACATAATTCTATGAGATTTTTTTTATGTGAAAAATTTTTAAATCGTAATTCTATGAGATTAAGCCGTAGAGACAGTGAAAAACAAGTACAACAAGCGCTGGTCTCGTACACGTCAAATGGCTGACAACATATTAAAAATAATAATTTTAAAATTGATATTTACATTAGATTATTTTATTATATTGATTTTATATCATTTTAAGTTATGTCTTCCTAGACATCAAATTTAGGTTGATAACATGTGATCAATGGAGTGCAACCTTCCGTAAAAAAAAAAATTTTCATTTTTTTATAAATATGTTTTTCTAAGTAAAACAGCAAAAGTTAATATATATATATAAGTTAAATACACTAAATATGTATTTATTTGTTTATCATGAAAGATTAAAAAAAAATTGTATAGATGGTTGCACTCGATTTATCGCAAGTAAATGGAGGGTTATTTGCATGGTAAACCCTCTAACTTTGGCTAATTGCATTTCAAACCTTGAAGTTTGGCTATTTGCATTTTAAACCACTCGAACTTTCACCTTTTTCTTTTTGAACCCTATGGTAAAACGGCATCGAAAAACTGACAGTGCTTTTCGACACTGTTACGCCGTGGGGTTCAAAAAGCAAAAGGCGAAAGTTCGCAAAGTTTAAAATGCAAACGGCAAAATTTCAGGGTTCAAGATGCAATTGGCAAAACTTCAGAGTTGGAGATGCAATTAGCCAAAGTTAGAGAGTTTATCATGCAAAAAACCCGGTTCTCCTCAACTGGGCCGTTGTTGGAATGGGTGAGTGGAAGGGCGACAGGACTGTGGAGTTTACGCTTCCATTTTCACTTGGTGGAATAGAGGGTGCATATGGGACATGTAAGGGATTGGAGTGCAAAAACAAATGCAGATGACGGGGTGGAAATGAGGCAAGGGGAATTGTATTGGGAAGACTGGGGAGATACAATACTAGTTTTTATCATGAATCGAGAATGGTGCAAAGATGGAGAAATGGAAGGAGATTTATCACCAGTGTCGACAGCGGGGGTGATTTTGATGGTGAGGAATGACGTTTTCAAAGGCCCCGAAAAGCACCGTCAGTTTTTCGATGCCATTATGCCGCAGGGTTCAAAAGGCAAAAGATGAAAGTTCGAGTGGTTTAAAATAAAAACGGCCAAACTTCAGATTTGAAATGTAATTGACTAAAGTTAGAGGGTTTATCATGTAAATAACCCGGTAAATGGAGGGTTACAGATGAGTGCGGCCCGGGAAAGCACTAATTCCGAAGTTGGTGGAAGCCGGATATGTAGCGCGTCAGAGCCGCGTGGTTGAAATTTTTAACGCATCCGCGTGGTGAACGTGAAGCGGTGTTTGTACAAAATGGTCCACCTCGGTATAAGAACTTACGTTTTAAACTATTTGCAAAATAAACCCTGCACGTTTCAAAACCTTTCAAATTAGCTTTATGGTTTAATTTTGGAAAGCAGCATACTAATCGAAAATGCTGCTTATATTCGAAATTAGATCCAGTGCAGTGCAACTTTATTTCACCTGACGATGGACTAGTTAGATTTTTTAATATTTTTTATAAAATTTATAATATAGTTCTAATTAACCTATTAATTATTTGAGATGTACGTATATTTATTTATATTTTTAAATACAGTAAATAACCACAATGCTCCTATGTTTAAATTTTCGAAGTAAATATATACTTTTACAAAATGGTAAAATTTATTTAGTTTTTAAGTTAAATACTCCTATATTATCAATTTTATAAAAAAATCAAAGAATTAACGAAAATGGCACATTGCACGGGGTGCACTAGACTAGGGTATTTTGAAATGTAAAACATTTATTTTCCGAAATACAGAAATATATGCTCAAAATGCAATTTCACGTTTATTTTTGTTTGATGAGCAATACAGCAATTTCACACACTTTTTTTTTATTGGTGCAATTTCACATACTTGGAAGGTAAAACTTTCACATGTTCACAAGGCAATGCTCCTTTCAACGCCCGTTCGAGCAATTAATTGCATGTTAGCTTTATTCGTTGACATTTATATTTATGTTATTTTTAGATAATATTAATTTATTTTTATATTATTTAACCAATATATAAATCAATATCATTTATAATATACATTTTGTAAATTTAGAATTATATTTTTATTTATCAAATAAAGTGATGCTCATAATAAATGGGGATAAAGAAATTTATTTTTATAATATTATAATATAAAAATAAAACTATCGGAATGCCTCGCGAGCGAAAAAAGTCCTTATAAAAATTTATAAATATCTTTTTTTAACGTAAATTCCTAATTCTATAATAACTTTAATCCTCTTGTAGTTAATCGATTATGAAAAATTTTACAAGAACTATAAGAAAAAATTTGTAAAAAAAAATACTGAATTATATGTGCACTTTAACTATTCAAGTCTAGAACCACTGAAATAATTTTGATTTTAAAAAATCATAAATGCATAATCGAGGAAGAATAGAAGGAAAAAAGTCTAATGTTTCCTATAATATTTTTTAAAAAATTAATAACGAATTAAAATTTTTATTATATATTACCCGCCTTGGCTAATTTCTTCTTTTTTTATTCAATTCGATGTCTAAATTATTTTTAATTTTTGGTTTTGTTTCAGTTAGGAGTGTTAGCTTATATATTTGCTTTTTTGAAAAATGCGTATGTGCTTTTTAATTATATATTATTCGATTTAGAAAAGTTTCAATTAGTTTTTTATTTTATTTTTTCTAATTTTCAACTATAAGACCCTTCAGATCATATAACTTATTTAACTACATACAATTTTTATCATATTCGTCTAAACTTGTTGCACAGACACAGTGAGTGGTATCAATCGCTTGGGCATCTCAACTGACAATGCATTGAACTCTTTCAAATTTACAGACTACGTAAGTTATATCACGTTTATAATAATAAAAAAAAGGTTATATTACAATTGAAACCCATTAAGCTCTATCGAACCTTATGCACTAGCAATTTTAAACACATCAAACTTTGTCAACTCTTTAGTCAAACCTTATTGACCTTATCTGCGTCCTTTATGGAAGCCTGAACTAAGCAATTAAAGTTTATATAATTAGAACATGATACAGTGCTCAAAGTGCATTTAACTTCGGTGGACCTAGGTGCAAAAACTCATTTTTATATTTTTCTGAAAATTTCGTATACAACTATTAATCTATGTGTATTTATCATGTGTATCAATTGTTACTAATTTTGGAGACTTTTAGATATATTTTATTTTTAATTCAAAAAATCTAAAAGTATTCGAATTTGGTAAAAATTAATATACATGTTAAATACACTTAAATTAACAATTATATTAAAATTTTCAAAAAAATTAAAAATGGGTGTGAAATGTCAGCACCATATATAATTTAGGAGAAATTTCTTTTAACATTTACCTTTAATTTTTAATATTTCTATAACATTTTATCCTAAATTTTTGTTATGCTCATGCTATCAAAATAGCCATTATTTGCTCTATTGACAAGAAAATTTTGCCTATAAAAATTTCTTAATCAAAATGATTTGACCCTATTATAACTTAATTGATTATAATAAATCATTAATTTGTGGTATCACATTATTCAAGTGTCACATTAGGATTGAATCATTTTAATTACAGAAATTTTAGAGGGAAAATCATTTTCTTAATGGAGATAATGACTGTTTTAAGAACATGAGTACGATAATAATTTATGTTAAAATGTTACAAGTATGAAAGTAATTTTTGAAACATTAAATACATTAGAAATTAAAGGGAAATGTTGTAAATATAAGAGCAATTTCCCCTGCAATCCATAAAGTTGTTCTAACCTAGGAAACTGGTCATCACAATAATAGAACTTGTTAATCTTATCATATGGAATCATATAAAATTGATATTTATTAAGCATTAAGGCATTAAAAATAAAAGAGATGGCATAGAAAAAAGATTTCATTGAAGCGAATACCATTGCAATACATGTTAAAATGCATTGTTGTGTCCATCAAACCTCGTCAAGTACTATCAAATAATTCCATGGGGCTTTTCCCCCAAAGTCTTGTTGCAAGGGGGTCTTCTCATGTAAATCAAACTCAATCAATCCTGGAATCTCAACATCGCCAGACCCCCAAAGTCTTGAAACCCACCGAACGCTGTCAAGCACAATCAACTCATTAATTGAAGCCACCATCAAACATAGCCGGTTTCAGTGATATACAGAGCCGGAAAGATGGAGTGGGGGGTCTTTCCCCGTCTGTATTTTTTGGCCGCAAGCACAAACTGGCATGCGGTTGCTCTCCTTCGTAAACCCATCACACCGAATCCCATCATCTCTGAATTCGGAAAGAGGTCTCCCAGTAACAAGATGCAATTGATAGCATACCCCTTTTTTTGACATGAGAAAGCACACATCTTAATCACAAAAACCGTTACACTAATCTGTTCCATCTATAAGCCAGTACGAGCTCTACTCGAGAGCTGCAGAATAATAGAATACAGAAATTAACCCAAAAGAAAAACCCATCCATTACGAATCAACTCCTCGCTGTAATTGCATGTTGGATACATATACACAAACAGATAGAGGTTCGTTATATTTATATTGGCGGGACCCCTACCACGACTGGAGAATTGCCAAGCTTCTGGTTGATTGTAGGTGAGAAGCCTTCACCTTGTTTGACTATGGAAGGGGAATTCGAAGTGAAAGGAAGCCTGTTTTCTAATGAGCTGAATGGAATATGATCTGGCTTTTGAATCTTCTTGACTGGGCGTAAGCAGGCAAGACGGCTGCTTGCATGATTGTTCCAGATTGGCAGCTTGCTGACCTGTATTGTAGCTTCGCTCTCTTTCGTCACTGGAGCTCCAGTTGGAACCTGGTAGTTAAAGACAGCATTTTCATTCTTCAGTTTTCCAAGTACAAAATGCAAACACACAGAAAATCTGGGAAATTCATCTGCACTGAAGCAGAAACGAACTTGAGAATACCAAAAATATGCATGGAAAAGTATAGTTAGCTGTTATCATGTACAGCACCCTAATGTTACACAAAGAACAGTTGATTAACTAGGGAAAATAAACTGCCGAGTGCACAAGCATATATCGGGGCTCCGTCTCTGTCACAAGGTGTGTTATCAGCACTTTCTCGTGCGATGAAAAAAAGATATCTTTTTCTTGGGTGAACACATCCAGTTGAAAAGTGAATAGATACAAGATGCTAATTTTTTTACCAGCTATATCTCTATTTAGGCTCCATGTTAAAATATGGATCAGAAAATGTCAACTTGAAATCAGGAATACTGGCGCTTGAGATGACAATTTATTGTCTTCCCAAGCGACCAGTTCCCACTCCCATCAGCCCCCCTCTGTCATGAGCCTTTTATAACGTTTACTAGATTAAGGCATTAAGCAAACAATCAGGAAGAAATGTAGGAGAAGGGTAATTTACTATTGTCTTCCCAAGCGACCAGTTCCAGCTCCCATCAGCCCCCCTCTTTCATGTGCCTTTTATAACGTTTACTAGATTAAGGCATTAAGCAAATAATCAGGAAGAAATGTAAGAGAAGGATAATGTACCCCCAGCATGAGAAAAGAGAATGCTTGCATGCTATTTTCTGTGCCAAGGTGTGCTTCGATAAGCTTCCGCAAATCTGCAAGGCTAGAATCCTGTAAGATCTTCAGCTGTGTAATGAACTTCCCAGGACATTCTGTAGCTGCCTCCCATTTCACATACACTTCTAAAATTCCGTCTATAGCTCCATCCCTGTTCTTATCAGTTTCCTTCGATTCTTTCAAAGTTTCACAGGCACTTGGGGTCCTACTCGATTGGGTGCCTGTTGATTTCAGCTCATTTGCTACACAGAGTGATGAAAATGGATCCAGAAGTGCTGATATGGGTTTAGTCATGATGCTTTTGATTCCAGCATTCCCCTCAGATGGAAAACCATCTTTTGATCCAAATTCTGGTTGGCAAATGACTTTTAATGGAGAGAATTCTTTTGACTTTGTTTTTGGCGTTGAATCCTCACTGGGAGTGGCAGGAGATGATCTCACTTCACCATCAGCAATTTTTTTGGCTGGCGTTGGAAGCCTAACATGTTGTCCGAGTTCCCTATGATTTCCACACAGCATGAAAATATTTTGTATTCTGTTTTTCCTAGCTGAAGCAGCGTCTTTTGAGTTCTCAAGGTCACCACCTGTGGGCTCCAGACCTCTAGTCTTCTCTAATATACTTCTGTAATCAACTTCACCAAAATCTCTGCAACAGGATTTTGGTGTCTGTGAGAGATTGAGAGGAGCAATATAAGCATGCACATTGACATCTGTCTGTCGGCTAGCATCATGACTGCCAGTATTCTCTATGGCCTGTACTTCAACCACAGTTTTTTCTACCTCTTCCTCCTCTGTATCTTCTCCCTCCTTGTCTCCCTCAAACACAGTACTCAAATAGAGCTTCTCAGCAAAACTCAGTTCAACACCATCTCTCTTGTCAGAAGCCCAGGGCTGAGAACTTGATCCTAATTCATTCCAAATATTTTCTGCCTTGTGTGAATCATTTATTTCTTTCACAACCGTTGGTGGATCCCCTATATCTAGATCCATTGATTTCTCCATTCCCTGATCCCCGTTAGCATAGATTTCAGACAACCGTTTAATGAAATTGCTCTCACCCAAATCTTGGAGTAACCCAGCTGAGTCAGTCTCCCTAGATTGGCATAGTTCTGATTCAATCTCCTCCAATCGTTGCCTCAGCATATCAACCTCATCTTGCTGTTGTAAGATCTTTTCCTCCATCCTCTTTCCCATGTCAGCAAACTCCTTTTCCATCTGCTGACACTCCACCAGCTTCTTCTCCAACTCAAGTTTCAAAGATTTTGTTCTTTCATTAACCTTCACATCAATCTCCTCATTCTTCACTGCTGATCCACCTCCTTCCATCTTTTCAACCCTCGCCCTGAGCTCAGCCACTTCCTTTTCTTTTCTTACAAGTTCTCGGTGAGCTTCATCCCGCTCTTTCTCTCTGAGCTTATTTTCCATTTGCAGCTTGTAGATGAACTGATCCATGGCTGCGATTCTTGACCCCAAGACTGTGGATGAGTCATCAGAGGCATTCCTGTCCTTGCTGTTTGGAGTATGTGCCCCACGAACAATGCACTTTGCTTTTGCACCATACTCGAGGGTAGAAATCGTCTTGTGAATCTCTTTAGGATCAGGGCTTGCACATAAAATCATAAGAATCTTTGACTTGTCATCCTCAAAGGAATCCTTGAGACAGGCAAAACAAAGAAAACAAAACAAACTCAGCTTCTCTAGATAGCTGACAGAGTTTCAAGTATTAGATTAAAAACAAGCAATTGGCAGCAGATTAATAAGACCTGAAGCAGCATGGTCAGCTTGCTGTCTCGAAATGGCACATACGAATCACCATTTGCAATGGATTCCACCACTCTTTTTAGTGCTATATTTCCTTGGTTTATTTTGGCAGTCTGCAACTCACAGAATTTAATAAGAAGGATTTCAACAGAAATCCAGTCAAGGATTTCACTTCCATAGCATAAAACAAACAATATCACTAGTAAAAACATGCAAGGTCAGTAACAAAAGCAAACTCCAGCACAGTAAACTTCAATCAGAAAGAACTGTTCACCTGCATTTTTGCTTCAGAGCCAGCTTGTCCAGCTTGTTCTATATTCTCAGAACCAGCCATGTCAACAAGCATCAACCTTCCTCCCACAGCAGGAACATCCAAGATTATCTGTAAATTCAATTGCAGAAAATGAATTTCGATGGAAAAAATTCAAAATTAGAACTGAAGATTAAGAAGAAGGACACAAACCAGGCAGTGGCTTCTCGAGCTTCTCTCATTACAAAGTGTGCTCTTAACAATCCGTCGCTTTTCTACTTTCGCAACTTCTCTTGATATCTTTCCTGCTTCATTTCCAGAAATAAATGTAGCATTTTTTGCTTTTTTACCCATCACTTCCAGTCTAACCTGCATACATCAGGAACGATCAAAGGATGAACTGAGACTGTGTCACAGAGACAGTTGGAACTGAAGCCCTGCGACTGCAAATGCCTTCTGAAGTTCCATATGAACTAAATCAGCTATTTATATTTTATGCTAACCACTTTAAAGAATTCATAGTGAAGTAGAAAGTCGTCAGGCGTTTCCCTTTTTGCAGGATCCAAATTCTTATATAAGAATAATATGATAATCCGTCATCTTGAGCAATTGGGTCAAAAGACAGAACTGTGTGAAATCTAATTTTGTGTAATAGTATTTTTCAGGGGCTTTTTTTAAAAAATCTTTCTCTAAAGTTCTGGTAAGAATTCATTTTACCAAAGTTGTAGAACTGCTTTGGCTGCTTGGAAATCGACTCACAACGGAGCCCCTTTAAAAAATGTAATTAAGATGATATTTTTTTTCCCGCAACTAGTTCCAAGAATAACTAGCAGAAAGCCTATAACGAAGAATGGAAGATCAGATGCAATCAGAGTCCAACATACCTTCGATGCGTTCCCTCTGGGCCAGCCAAGGCTCAATCCTCCGCCGCTGTTGTTAGAGTTGGATAAAAGATCATAAATCTCCTCATTGTAGATCTCCAAGACCGTGACATGAACAAACGATCCGCCCCCAAAACTCCCTTCAGCTGTCTCGTTTTCTTCATCCCCTTCCTGCAAAATGTCTCTCAGAGCCCGATACACAATCCCTGGCTGCTTAGGACACCCGAACATCGTATGGCTCTTCCCCGCCCCCGTTGGGCCGTACATCATGATCGTACATTTTGAGCCTAATTTTACGCCATTGATCCTCGATTCCACGAATTTCTTGTAGAATTCATCAAGATCTTCATCTTCCGACAACGAGACCCCGTCAAGGATGAAATCCCTATACCCAATATCAGTCCGGACCCGAATCGTCTGTTGGTCGGAAGAGATCTTCAATGCTGAAATGGGCTTCTCTTTTCTGTCAGGATGGTCGCGAATCCGGCCAATAACTTCAACGGGGTGCTCTGCGGTCGGATTTTCCCTGACGGCGGAGGATGGGTTTGGAGTCTGTTGGGTGTTCCGCCCGCCGTTGTGATGAAGGCGATGTTTCGATTGGGGAGTTTTGGTGGAGCTTCCGTGGCCTGTAATGGGTTTCGCTGGGGTGCTGGGGGCCATGGGAGGAAACCCAGAAAGGAAAATGGAGGTTTTTCTTGGATTAATGAAAAAATGGGTAGAAACAGGAGGATCTGAGGAGGAGAGGGGCTTCTCTTTTGAGGTTTTAGAGGCTGCTTCGGAATTGAAAGAAGCTGGTGATGGTGAAGACGAGAGAGAGAGAGAGAGAGAGAGAGAGAGAGAGAGGAGGAGGAGGAGGAGAGGGGCGAGAATATGCGGGCTTTGAAATTCGAAAGAAATATAGCCGTTACTGCCCAACGTCTGTTTTGGAAGGTTGGTAATTGATAAAGCAGGAAGAGTGGAAGACGCCTGTGCGATCGGCGGCTAGTGTTATTTTTCCTGGGGAATAACCGGCCCTGTCGATGTATATTCTACAAATGCCAGTAATTCTCTAACTTTGCAGTTTGGTAATTTAAATTTGAAAGTTTACTTATTAGTATATTAGATTCGGTAAAGTATGTGTCTTTATATTTTTAATGTCCCTATATTTTTAACCTTCACTTCCGATAGCGTTGAAAAATTCATGTATAATGTCGAAATTATACTTATATTTATAGAAAAAGTAAAACAATCATGGCTAAAAACTAATATCATCTTTTCAAACGTCATAATTTCTCTAGAATTATGACAATTCATTGTACAGATGATATTAGTTTTTAGCCATAACTGTTTTGCTTGTCATATAGATATAGAGGTATTTTCAACATTACACGCCAATAAGGAATAAGGATTGAAAATATAAAAACTAAAATTTTACAAGATTTAATATACTAATACACAAATTTTATGATCTAAATAATTAATACGTAAAGTTAAAAAATTTACTATGCAAATTCCGTACAAAATGCTAATATCCAAAGGTGGGATGTTTAATCCTGACCGCTGGACATCTAATCTTTAGCATACATATAATGATGACAGTTAAATACTCCATTGGGAGTCTACTCTAACACACTTACTAAAACAATGTGTGTGTTATCTAAGTGCGAAGTAGTGTTAATTAGTAGGCTAAGTAAGATAGCATGTTAAACAAAAAATTTTCTATGTTCTGATAAGTAGGCTAACCAGTTTAGCCTTCTAATTAATTCTCAAGGTTATCACTTCTATTCACTGTCATAATCCACGTCCTATTTCATATGTAAAGTATGATCCACACACTTTTTTAATATATAATTTTATATCAATGATCAGTCTTACCTGCTAATCATCAATGAGTTAAATGAAAAAGTTACTTTTAAATGACCTGCACATCCATTATATAAATATATTAAAATAATATTTAATATACAATGAATAGGTTAAGCTCTTATAGTTTTTTATTGATATTTATATATCATAATAACTGATATTATATAATAACTGATATCACAATCAGAAATATTTTACAACCTTCACGGCACGGAGGGAATTTTATAATCCCCACACTAGGAGGAATTTGTAGACACTCCCAAACTAGGAGAATCAATGCTAAGGAAGATAAATGCCCACTTGGCAGACAAGATTATCGAACTCGAGGCTGACGTATGTTTTGTCATCGCCTTATAATCAACTGTACTGCCCAGTAATTAGCATATGTTTGTCATTCACTGTACAGTCTTGACTCTTATCTATCGAAATGAATTGATAAGATTGGCTGGTATGGGCCCGTCTTAGTTATTTTTTCAAATCTAATCCCTTCAATAATTCGATAATCATAAATTCAGCTAACAGGATAAAATTCATTTGAATCCATGAATTTTATTTTAAAAATTAAGAATCGCCTAAAAGTAATTTTAAAACCATTGGAAGTTATTTATCTATTAGGTTTTAAATTTTATTTATTTCTTATAATACCCATAAGGTCTTATTCAACATTTAAATCATTTAAAATATTCGTCTAATATAAATTATGATTTCATAACGTTTTAAACTTTAATGCATAGATTCAAATGAGTTACTAAATTTATATATATTGTACATATTTTTAAAAGATATGGCATACGAAAATCCGATCAACATGATTTTTGGTACTTTAATAAAATGAATAGAAATAAATAAATTGATAGATTGAATTTAAAATAAATCATCAAAATGGGGCCGAAATTAGGTTGTGCTGCCAATTCACTTTGGTTAAACAAGATATATAAAAATTGAACCCTAGTGAATATTTGTTTTTTTATATTTTAAGTTATCTTATTGTATTTTTACTATAATTAAGAAAATTTACAAAATTATTTATTTAACATGAGGAGTGTTTCTAAAAATAAGTATTTTTTTATTTTTCGTTTTTATTATCTTCAAAATATATTTATGTAGAAATATAATTTTATTTATATATTACTTTCTTATACTTACACATGTCCTATAATATAATAAATTTTATTTTGATATCTTTATTTTATTATATATTGAAAAACTCACAGAAGGTTCGCTCACGTAGAAAGTCACACTCTAAAGAAATGTTTAACGGTCCTTTGATAGAGGTTAACTATGTTGGCATAAACGCGAAATATTTTAAAATTTATTAGCATATACGATTAAAAAATAGTTAATATAGATACAAATTAATATTTTACTTTTCAGTTCACATAGATTCAGAAAACCCTAAAAATAACCATTTGACTGATCGGAACGTCAAACTGTCAGCGAGTGTTGGACTTCTTACTGATCGGAAGCCATTGAACTTTTCACACTCGTGGAAACCGTCTGAAAAGCATCCATTTTGCCTTTTCTAACGGTGATAAAGTGGAGTTTAAGAGCATAATGAAAGTTACAAAAGGAACTTGGAAAGAAGTCCAAAAGACCCGCACTTTTCAAGCCATGGTGGAGGTCCAAATTTTATCCGGAAAATAATTATGATAGCATTACTAAGGAAATGTTTAGGATTATAATTTGATTATAATTCCAAATAGATTCCTATAATTTTTATAATTTGCAAATAACTTCTACATAATTTAATAGTTTAATTATAATTATAGATATATCATGTCGTCATTATATCCTTACCGTGTAAATACATTTGCAAATATATATAAATTATATGAATATATTTGCAAAACTAAATATGCTCACTTAGTTTCTAAAATTTTAATTATACTTACATAATTTGTATATATTTACAAATATGGTTATGTCGTAGCGGCACCATGAAGACACAATAATGTCACATATATATTTGCAAATATAACCATACTATGTAAGATTATTTTCAATTTATGGCCCTCATAATATGTACGTTAGATTCAATCCATTTATTACGTTGACAGTAATTTTTATCATCATTTATTATTATAAGATGGGAATCAATATCTCGTCGTTCACACGTCCATGTGGACAAATAAAAATTCTAACTCAAAAAATGTAATAGCCATCGCCATTCGGCGCAGTATTCGGCGTCGTTTTTTTTTATTTTGTTTTATTAGGCACCGTTATGAAAACTGTTTTAGTAGGCACCGTTATGGAAACGGTGGGATTAATGGGTCATGCGCGTTCAATTAAACCAGCCGTTTAACACATGGATTAGTATAAAAGACGCAGACGAGAGATGGGTTTTTGCGAAGAAGAGAAATCACGCAGAGACAGAGAGACAGAGAGACAGACGAAGGAAGGAAAGAATTTTGAAGGTAAACTGCGTCGAACCATTTTCTCTGTTAATCTCATTCATTCTATGTTATACGCAAGTTATTTCATAGATCTAAACCATTC
>JAXCLR010000001.1:84506204-84583960 GCA_035584095.1 Annona squamosa
TATAATAACTCCTTAAGGAGCAAACTTGATATGTAATAGTTAAAATTTTTATGATTTTGCACCTTGGTATCTATTTCCATATTGGGAGATCTTATTTTAGTTTTGACATAGTAGACCATATTCTCAATACCTTAAAAAGGGGGGTGTTACAAAAAACCCCAGTCAACATAAGGTACGTATATTTATAATCGAAACTTTCGGAAATAAAACTTTTTAATTTAAAAATTCTCACTTTCCATAATTATATTATTTTTAATTATTTTTTCATATTTTTCTATATAATTGTCATACTTTCCAATCATTTCTACATAGCTAATCTATTCATTTTAATTTTATTTTTTTTTACTTATCATCATTATTTCATTCATATCATATCATTTGTTATTAATTTGAAAATTTTTCATTTAAAAATTTTATCATTTTCTAAACATACTCATAGAAAAACGACCCAAGTAAGATGTTAGAAAATACAAATCAATAATCAATACTATTAAAGATTCCAACAAAGTCGCCCTTGATGATTAAGGGAGTATTTGTTGACACCAAAAACTTTTTGCTCTCAACAACTATTATATATTTTAATTATTTTTTTATTTTTTTCCGTATAATTACTCTACTTTTTCAATCATTTATATACTACTATCCATATATTTAATATATTTGTTTTAACTTTATTATCTTTACTCTTCGTCATTATTCTCATCATATATATCATTTTTATTTCAATAATTTTTACATTAAAAAATTTTATTACTTTCCAAACACACAAATTTGAATTCATAGCACTGATTTGGTTTAATATTACAAAATTTTATTTCAATAAAAGTATAAGTAGGCCTAATCTACTTTGAAATATTTATAAAGATGGGAAAACGTAAAAATCATTTAGACCCTTTCGTACTATATTAGAATATTTTAATAATTTAAATAATCATTTATTAAAAGAGAAATAATGTTGTTAGAAAGAACAAATGTTTTGAATGAGAATATTAAAAGAAAGGCAAATTCATTTTTGAAAAGGTTTGTATTCAAATACAAAACCATATTTAAATATATCTAAACACAAAGAAATTTATTTCACTTTCATATATAAATATCAGGTCCACTTAGGCCCAGTGCACCGGGTGCATTTAACCCATTTTTTAAATTTAACTTCATTAAAATACTATTGATTTTAAAAAATTTAAAAAAATATTTACAAATTCCCAAAAGTAGTAAAAATTGATGTGTATGTTAAATACACTTAAATTAACAGCTGCATAAAAATCTTCAAAAACTTTAAAAATAGATATTTGCACCTAAATACACCAAAGTTAAGTGCACTTGGATGCACAGGATAAGGGCCCCATAAATAATAATAGTTTTTTTTTATGAAAGAAATAACTCTACCCCGACCCCTCCCCATTTTGAGAAAGGTTCGGGATAGAGTAATCCGTAAAATTCATTGCATAATAATTGTCAACACAGATTTTCTGAACAATAGTATGTAGGGGGTTTCCCCACCAGGACAAACAATCCAATTCATAAACCGAAATCAAGTCCACGACAGCATGCGCAACCGTGTTCCCCTGTCTCAAGACATGGTGTACGGAGAGATGATCATTGACTTTTAGCATTGTTCTAATCTCAGAGATGAAGTGGCCCGCAGGGGAGAGAATTTGGTGATCATTGGTCAGGTATGTGCATAAAAGCAGCGAATCAGATTCAATTAGGACTCTGGGAAAGTTGAGATGAGTTGCCCACATGATACCGAGGTGAAACGTGTTTGCTTCCCACAATAGAGGTTCTCCTCCGCCCTTCCGTTTCCATCCTCGAGCAGCAATAAATTGTCCACGAGAATCCCTGATCACTGCCGCGAGGCCCAAGGTTCCTCGATCCGCAGAACATCGGGCATCAACATTGATCTTGAACGCACCATCCGGCGGTTTGGACCATCTGGGAACAAGGGGAAGATCCGGAGCATTCACCCTATCGAGGAGCCTCACACGCCTCCATTGCTCAATATACTCCATACACCACGGTAGAATGCTAGCAAATTCTGGTTGGGCCCCCTCTGCCTTCAATTTATTCTGCATAAACCAAATCCTCCAACAGAGCACAATAAAAAAGGCAAGCTCCTCAGATCTTGGGTTAGAGGCCAGGAGACACAAGATTTCCTGCAACGAGGATGACCGAAAGCGAGCCGGAACAGCTTGCCTAGTAATACTTGCAATACTAACACAATCCAGAAATAGGTGATGAGCGTCCTCAATCTCACTCCGACAGAAAAGGTAGTGAGGATCCACATCAATCCCCCTATGCGATAGATTGCACATAGTAGGAAGAGTATTCTTGAATAAACGCCACCCGAAAATGAGTATCTTACTCGGTAGCCTAGTCCTCCAAATGGCCCTGAAGCAGCTTAAGGGAGAAATAGTTTCGGTCCCCGCCTTAAGCCATCTATGAGCCGACTTTACCGAGAACTGACCGTTCGCCTCGTGCCTCCAAAAGATACAATCCGCTTCTGGATGGCAAGGAAGTGGGACGCGACTAATAGCTTCCCACCCCACCTCACCAACTACAGCCAGAACCCTATCTTTGCACCACCCATTAGATCCCCCGATAAAATAGCTCACCGGAACATCCTCCGTGATGGATAACGGAAGGGGTCCCGCTTTGCAAACTCGATCATCCAACCAGTCATCCTTGAAGAACCTGACTCTTCTCCCGTCACCAATCCTCCATCTGCATCCTGAAGAAATCATATCACTCGCCTTAAGGATGTTTTTCCATGTGTAAGAGTCAGATTATCTTGACACGCATTCCCAGATGTCAGAGTTCGGAAAATATTTGGCTTTTAAGACCTTGGAGCAAAACGATGTCATGTTCGCAGATAGTCTCCAGGCTTGTTTGGCAAGGAGGGCATAGTTGAACATATGAAGGTCTCTAAATCCCAGTCCCCCCGCACATTTAGATTTACACATGTCTTTCCATGCAACCTAGCTCATCTTGCACTTATCCCCCTGTTCTCCCCACCAAAACTTACTTAACATCCCGTTGATTCCCTGGGAGAATGACTGAGGGAGTAGAAAAATACTCATCGCATAGGATGGGATTGCTTGTGCCACTGCTTTGATAAGTACCTCTTTCTCACCCCAAGACAGTAATCTCCCTTTCCATCCCTGAATTCTGTACCAAATACGATCCCTGATTCCCTTAAACATCCTGTTTTTAGATCTCACCAACCACGCCGGGAGACCAAAATAGTTGTGGACTACCTGGCCCGAAGATCCAAACCGATTAGACCACACCTCCCTCTCGCATACATTCATGTTTGAGCTAAAGAACAAGGATGTTTTATCAACATTTACCAACTGGCCCGAAGAAGCCGAGTAGATCTTGATTATCTCCATAAACCGCGTGATATCTTACATATCTGCCCTGAGAAAGATAAAGGCATCATCTGCGAACAGAAGGTGAGTAATTTAGGGCCCCCTAGGATTTAGTCTAATGTCATGCAGAGATCCACAAGCTATCACAGAAGAGATAAGAGCCGACAAGCCTTCTTCACAAAAAAGGAATAAGTAAGGAGATAGCGGATCCCCCTGTCGAAGCCCCCTTTGGGGTTTGAATAGCCTGGATTTGAAGCCGTTGACTTTAACACGGAAGCTGACAGTATTCATGCAACATAACATCCAGCTAATCCATTTTAGGCAAAAGTTCATAACCCCCATGATCTGTTTTAAGAAATTTCATTCTACCCGATCATAGGCTTTGGACATATCAAGCTTGATTGCCAACTCACGTCTTTTTCCCCCCCCTACGCCTCCGAAGAGAATGAATGGTCTCATAGGCGATCAACATATTGTCCGTGATAAGCCGACCCGGGACAAATGCGCTCTGTTCCGGCCTGATGATGTCGTTGAGAGTAGTTTTTAGCCTATTCGCCAATACCTTAGCCAGTACTTTATAGACAACATTACATAGGCTAATATGCCGAAATTGCAACAAATTCTGGGCGCCCGCCTTCTTCGGAATTAACACCAAGGTGGTAGTGTTTGCTTCCCGGATATGTCGAGCCATTTGGTTGTGATCACTCTCCTCCATAAACAATTTGCACCACTGAAAGATATCACGCCCGACAATGCTCCAATGCTTCTGGTAGAACCCTGGTGACATCCCGTCAGGCCCCGGAGCTTTTGAGGGATGCATACTTTTCACAGCTTTCACAACCTCATCTATAGATAATGGCTTAGTCAATCCCTCCCGCTGAACATCAGAGATTTTCTTTGAAATGAGACTAGGGATCCAGTTCGCATCCGGGGGGTTAGATGATGTATAAACATCAGCGAAGTGGGTGACAGTGAGGTTTAACATGTCATCTTGGTCACAGATCTGCTTCCCATTGTTGTCTATGAGCATCTTGATAGAATTAGTTCGTCTCCGATTGGAAGCCACCCGATGGAAGAAGCTTGTGTTCCTATCCCCCTCTTTGAGCCAATGGGCTTTAGCCCGGATACTCCAAAGTTGCTTCTCATCCTCCAATAAGATATTGATTTGATATCGGAGTGTTCGGATTTCATTGTCCCTCGCATCAGTAGGGGCATTGTTCGGTAAGGCAGAAAGTTCTCTCTGTTTCCGTTCAATGGCCTTCCTAATGTTTCTCCTCCTCAATCTGTTCCATTTGGATAGTTCAACATCGCATTTCGCAATCTTCCTTTGCAAAACATCAGAAATTTTAGCTCCGCTGTGCATATTCGACTCCCACACATGTTTGATGGTTTTGGTGGTGTTGGGGTCACGG
The DNA here is from genome assembly GCA_035584095.1 of Annona squamosa. Classification (NCBI taxonomy): domain Eukaryota; kingdom Viridiplantae; phylum Streptophyta; class Magnoliopsida; order Magnoliales; family Annonaceae; genus Annona; species Annona squamosa. The sequence goes on from JAXCLR010000001.1 coordinate 84,510,988, forward strand.
GCCCAGAAAGATTCATATCTGAATTCTTTTGGGGGCCTTCGCCTTCCCTTCATGGAATCCAGCGATAATATAAGAGGGCAATGATCCGACGAGGCCGCCGTGAGGTGGAAGATCCTCGCAAAAGGAAATAAATCGGTCTAAGCTGGGTTTGCTAGCCCCCTGTCAAGTCTTGCCTCCACCTGCTGAGAGCCACTCCTATTATTGCTCCACGTCATGGCCGCTCCTTTAAATCCGAGATCCTGTAGGTTGCACTTGTCCATAGTATTACAAAAGAGGTCCATCTGAGCTTGATTGCGCACCCTCGAACTGATATACTCGCTTGGACCTGTCACCTCGTTGAAGTCACCCATCACGAGCCATGGAGCACTACAATTAGCCGCTATCTGATTGAGGATCTGCCAGGAAATATGGCGGCGATGGGTCTCGGGGTGGCCATAGAACCCAGTGAAACGCCAACCCAAAAAATCGGCATCAATATGATGAGCCAAGAAACTCCGTATAGAAGCATGATGAGCATTGTTCCATAACATGGCTAAACCACCACTTCTAGCAACGGATTCCACCACAAAACAAGAATCAAAATGTAGTCTGCGTCTTATGTGCTCCATTTCCTGCTTATTACACTTAGTTTCGCACAAAAAGATTAGCTTGGGTACTTGTTTCCTAACAAGATCAAAAAGATTTCGAATTGCCCGTGGGTTCCCAAGCCCACGGCAATTCCACACCAAGATAGCCATATCACTGGAGGCAGGCCTGGGAGAGCCCCAGAGCCTCCACCTCCTCATCTAGAACCTCCACCGACTCCTTCACCCTCTTTCCCCCAATCAAGCATTCGTCTAGCACCCCCTCCCGCCTCCTTTTGCCCCTCTCAACCATCACCCCTGAATCACTCACCAACTCCATTCCCTCCCCCAGTCTTGCTCTCCTTTTCCATCCACCTTTGCCGCCCATCGGTGGTTGGGCGGATACCCCCTTGCACGGCCCTCCTCCAATCTGTACCCTGACCTCCACCAAGCCCCTTTCCGTCTCCTCCTCGCAGCCCTCAGCACTCCTTGTCACTCCCCTAGGTTCCTTGCCCCTCACTGCATGTGAATCCCCCCGTGTTTGAGTCTGCTTTCCCCCGTCTGTCCTAGCCTTCGACTCACGGGTTTCATAACTGCCACTTCCTATTATCCACCCCACCATTGAGTTTCCAGCTCCCCTCGTCTCCTCCCATTCAGAGAACAGCAGCTTTGAGCTCTCCGATACTTGGGTAGCAGCCGGGATAGCAGATTGCATTGCGGCACCCCCAACCTGTCCCGTGGAAGAGCTTCCTCCATCCCTCCTTTCCACCGCAACCCTCTGTTCATCGCCCACCATACCAGCACTGCATTGACCTCCCTGCATTACCACAACCCCCAACTGATCACTAGCCTCCCATCGAACATCATTCAACCCGTCCAAGCACCGCAGCCCTGTAGTTTCCTCCTCCCGTTGCCCTTGCCTATCGAGGTATTTGATAGGCTTAGATCTGAAGTCCGAGCCTGCCTCACCCCTCAACCTCAACGGCTTAGAACCCACACGCAGCCAACTGCCATACGGCATGTCTGCCTCCGCCAAGTTCCTTCTCTCCATCGGAGTTGAGCTGCAATCTTTGTGAGTGTGCCCCAAGACACCGCACCGGTAGCAGAATATGGGGAGCTTCTTGTATTGGAAGCTTATCCACCTCCTATGTTGATCCCTAACTCGGATGAACATGCCCCTACGTAATGGTTTCCTGCAGTCTAGCACCACCCGTATCTTCACGTCGTTCTCTGTTGCTTTAATATCCACTACCTCCTCAAAAGTGTCAGCCACATTGCGTCCCAAGCTGTGTCTGTCAACGATGAAAGGAATGCCTTGTAACTGGACCCACAGAGGAGTTTTGACGAGCACAATCTGTGCATAGTCCAAATCGTCTGACAGTTCTTCAAGAATGACCAAGTTCCGGTCAAAGAGCCATGGCCGCCCCTCCATCACCCTGTGTCTATCATCGTGATCAGAAAAGGAAGCCAGCAGCAAGTTCTCCCCAATCTCAGTAAAATGAAGTTTTCCTTTCGTTCTCCAGAGCCGGCGCATCATGCCTTTGAAATATTCTGTGTTGTAGGATTTCGACGACCAAATCGTGCAGAGAAGAGCCGGGTCCTTGCCCGGTGCAACTTTCCTGATCGCATTTCCATCAATGGAAAGCGTCTGGAGCTCTGCCTCTAACAGCTCCTCCGTCGTTAGGTCCATCGTCTCTTCCCTGTCCGTCCGACAATTCCCCAGGTGCGAGCTTCCGATCTCTCCTACCTGTATTCTAAGCCTTTCCCAGCCGAGTTTTGTCGTCGATTGCTTCTCCAATACCCACACCCAAGCCCGAGCGCGAAACCGGTCGCCTGTCTGGCCTTACAGGGGAGGGACGACAAAGGAGTGTATAAATAATAATAGTTATTGTTGAGTAAAAGGAAAAAATTATACCAAAAATATATATATATTCTCATTTTTATTATACGCAAATTAGATCGATTTAATTTAGGTCTATTGATCTCCTAACCCATACTAACCTCATTTTCCAACATAAGTATTTTAATTATTTTCAGGTTGGGTTAGCCATGTTCCAGCTAAGCCTGACGAGGTCGGCTGCACTGGAACTTGAATGGACCCGATTCATTCTTTTGATTGTTTTATCAATATATCGGCCCAAGTAAATTCTACATATATGTAATTTTAACATTTTATGATTTTATTTAATATTTTTAAGTTTTAAAAATAAAAATTACTGCTCATGCTTGGGGTACACATGAACACTGCTATTTTTAATTTTAACTAACAATCTAATTTTAATAAAAAATAAATTATAATGTCAATTAGATAATTTTATTATGTTAAGGGACTGTTTAATATTTAATAAAACTTTAAAAGAGAAGTTTTTAGTATAAATTTTTTTCAAATAAAAGAAGTTACATGATATAACAAAGATAATTATAAATAAAAAGAATAAAGTAAAAATAGATAAGATAGTCGTATTAATAATTATAAAAAATAATTAAAAAGTAAATTAATCATACAAAAAGATGTAAAAAATGATTTTTTTCCCAAAAAAAAAAAGAAAAAAGAAGAGTTATGGTGAGAAAAAAATTTTAAATTGACATGATTCATGGGATGCCAAACGTGGACTATCCGGATGGGATTATCCCAGCACGCAATTTCCTCCTGCTTCCCAATTTCAACAGAGACACAAATTCCAATAAGCCCAATCTTAGAACGAGGGATAGACAACCTGCTAGTGTTAGTCCAACACCCGCCACTCATTTTCATTCTCCCAGGGGAGAGGAGAAGGGAAAAATTCGAGATTGTTCATGGCTTCTTCCCTATCGATTTCTTCGACCCTCTTATCTCCTTCTCACCGATTCTTTCCTCCACCACCAACTACTTGTAATCTCAAATCCCAGGCATACAGGTCTTCAATACAACCTCAGACATCGAATTTCCCAAGGACAAATCACATATGTAGAGCGACGCCTGGTGAGAGACCAGTCCTTGACCCCCCGCCCCCGCCGCCGCCGCCGCCCCCGCCCCCGCCTGAACCTAACGACACTCCTACTTATTTGAAGCTGAAACTGCTGGTGGGCATCTGTTTTTCTTGAATTATATGTGATTTTTCTTTATTCCGAATGCTGAGTTCCTCTGAACAGAGTTGAAATTTTGTTTGTTTTATTTTTAAAAAAAATTCATCTTGTAGCTTTTATCTGCTAGAAATCTTAACGGGTTTGGTTGATTTTGTGCTTTCAGTGATTGTTGTTGGAATCTGAAAAAAGATAACATACTACCCGACTGTTTATGCTCATTTGATTACTGATCAGGGTCGTTCTTTGCAACTTCGGTGCTTTTCTAGACTTAGGAATTGGGTCAGGTAGTAATATTGATTAGATTGACATGCTCACTAACTTGTCCTAAAAACAGATTACTTTCTCCAATGATCAGCTAGATCTTATAATCAGAGTTCCAAGGAGTGCAGTTGCAATCTGTATGATACTACTCACTTGTACATTCGTCTTACTTTTAAACAAACAGAAATGATTGCTAGTTACGCAAGATATAAGTAATAACAACTGACCTTTTCATTCAATCGAATAACTAAAACGGGCAATAAAAATATCTCAGGCATGTCTGCCAACTTTAAGTACAGGTTCATAGTTGTTTTATCGTATGAAAAATCAGAAAAGATAGGTGTTGATGAAATTTTGTTGACATTTGAAATCCCATTGAGAACGTATTAGCTCATGTCTATTCAGAGATTTCTTGTTTATCTTAACTTGCACTTCTTTCATTGCAAAGCTTTCTTCCTTCAGCATAGTTATAAAATGATGGAATGCAGAGTGCTGTTTCTGGACTAAACAGAGGTCTGGCTGCAACTGAAGAAGATTCGAGGAGGGTAGATTCTGCTGCCAAAGAGCTTGAAGCTTCCAGAGGGCTGGTCGACCTGTCCACTGATCTGGATAAGCTCCAGGGTAGATGGAAATTGATCTACAGCAGTGCATTTTCTTCTCGTACCCTTGGTGGGAGCCGTCCAGGGCCTCCCATAGGAAGTCTATTGCCCATAACTCTTGGCCAGGTGTGCCTGAAGGACAAGATTCCAATTTTTTATTTTTTTATTTTTTTTTTCCATTTCATGTCACTTCATTTTTCTTACTATTTGCTGTTGGTTCATCTTCCTACCTGGAACTAACATATGGCCATTCGGACCGTGAAATTTTGACTTCTGTTGTGGATGGAAGATATATCTAAATCAAATAGATGAGTTAATCACAGGCATCCAGTCAACAGCTATCAAATTCATTATTATCATCATGGAGTCTAATTTCAGCTAAATTATGCCAGCTTTTTGAATTGAACTGAGTCCTAAAGTCCTTATTGACTGCTACCAATGTCCCTTCAGTCCCCTCTTAGGGCCTTTGACCTGAATCAACCCGCTATCAAGTGTAGTTCTGCATGTTGTTGAACCCTCTAGGTTTTGTTTCCCACTTTCTTATGGCCTTACTATCTATTGGTGTTAACCTAGTTCCATATTTCCTAATACTACCACTCATCTCTGCCATGTTAATACTATGTACCTGTTGTTTGTCAAACGTCCAGCATTCATCCTCATAAGGTGTAGCCAGTCTACAACTATCAAATAGAGTTTTTATGCCATCAATATCAGTGTTGAAATTGAAAGGGAAATTACAGATTGTTTTTTCTATATCACTTTGTTTTTTGTCGGTGATCCATCTGCTACTTGAATAGAGCGAGACCAATTTGTGATAAATGAGAGAATAGATTAAGATGGTTTTGTTATGTTAAAAGTAGGCCTGAAGTAACACTGGTTAAGAGAACAAAGTCTATCCAAGTAGAAGGTGGGAGGAAAATGAAAGGAAGACCCAAAAAAATATGGATGGAAGTAATTAAATAAGATTTAAAAATATTACAAATGACAGAAAATTTAGTCTTAAATTACCAAGAATGCCGCAACAGAATCCATGCAGCGGACCCCACCTAGGTAGGAAATGGCTTATGATGATGATGATCCATTTGCAGCTTGAATAAATACTTTACCTACAAGGTTAATGAGTAGCCACTTAAGTTTATCCTAGGGTATGTTTAGTAATTGGTATTTAAAAAAGCGGGGAAAAAATTGCGGAAAAATTTTTTTTAAATGTGAGAAAGTGATGAGAAGTCGAGATCAGAAGTAAAGAGAATAAATATAAAAGAAATTGAAATTGTTGTATGGGAAGATATGAGAAAATAATTGGAATGTGATGGTAATAATAGAGAAGTAGGATATTAGGTAATTAAGATATGCAATCAACTTGAAAGGTTTGTAAAAAGGGGTGAATTTTTTTTTTTTTTTTTTAACCAAATGCTAGACGGAACTCAAATACCAATTCAAATGGAAAGTTAACAGGGGTTAACTGTTGTCTAGATAATTTCATCAAGTGCTCCCGGCTGAGAACATTTACCATAATTTATTACATGGTGACTCAGCCATGTGACTTGCGTAGAGAACTACTGACCTTGTGAGTGGAGCATTTCGTAGAAAAGAATAGTACTTTCTGATGTTAAGTGATTGATTTTTTTTTCTGGTAACACTTTAACAAGCTCCAATTGGATGGTTTCTATTGTGTGGCAAATATGATTTTCTGGAATTCTACGTTCTTAACAGTACCATTTATGTGGATGTACATATGAAATGTGATGCAACATTCAGATAGGATTGTAGATGAGTTATTACTGCAGGGAAAATGTTGGAAAATAAAATGACAAGTGATAAACATTTATCCTAGAAAGAATTTACAGAAACTGAAAAACTTACTTCCTGCCTCTTGATAGGTTTTCCAACGGATTGATGTCCTGAGCAAAGATTTTGATAACATAGTGGAGCTTCAACTTGGCACTCCATGGCCTATTCCGCCAATAGAAGTTACAGCTACATTGGCTCACAAATTTGAACTCATAGGTTTGTTTCTTCACCCTTTTCTGATCTACAGCTTTAATATGCTCAACGTTTGATCTTCACTTTGAAATTGGTATTTTTATGTCATTGTTTGACTTGCCCGGATAAAGTAGACATCATGTTTTGCTTGGTTATCCATGGGAACAATCTGAGTCACTGAATCTTTGTAATGGATAACTCTCCCTTTCATTTGTGGAAAAAATTTTGATAACGATGCCTATTGAATTTTTGTAGGCTCGGCAAAGATAAAGATAAAATTTGAGAAAACAACTGTCAAACCCAGAGGAAGCCTCTCACAGCTGCCGCCACTTGAGCTGCCTCGACTTCCAGATGCATTGAGGCCGCCCTCTAATAGAGGAACCGGTGAATTTGAAGTTACATACGTTGATGAGGATACCCGTATCACACGTGGTGACAGAGGAGAGCTTAGGGTGTTTGTCATCTCCTAAACCCAATCAGTATAATCTTTCTGCTTCCCCATTAAATCTTACTTCCACAGTAATGAAGAGAACCCAGTGCAATACACGTCCGTATGGAAATGAAACCTACTGGAGCAAACACTCAATGAATGTAGAGAAGTGATCTAGCCTGCAATTTACCATCATTTTCTCATGATAATAATGCAGTTCGACTGAGAAGGTGACGGAACCATGGTTGAAGACATACATAAACAGAAAATGCAACCACGTAATCCCATTTCATAGTTTCTGATATCAGTTCTCCAATTAAATTTATGGATATCCAATATAGAAAAACGGACTAGTGCTTCGAATCCGTATGGCTTATAATTCCAAATGTTATATTAATAAAGAGAATTACATCCCCCTATGATTGTAAATCCAAAACCAAGTCTGCGACATTTTTGTAAGATGAACGCCAACGTCGACGTCGTCGAGCTTCATATCTTTCTACTTGATTCCGATGCAAGGATTGGAGCTACTGCAGTCTAATTTCACAGCAATCTCTGTCGCGGATAATCCTCGGATCTTGAGAGAGAGAGAGAGAGAGATGAATAATTGATTAAGTGATTGACAAGAAACCAAATTAAGAAAAGACGAAGTAGAGCGAAAATAAAAAAGATTATTAACAACCTGTGGATGCGAGGGTGGATTAGATGCATTGCCAGGTTGGGGCAGTTTTCTTTAGCAACGCAGTAATGTTGGCCGATGATGATTGGATTTTTCACTCTTCTCGTGTAATCAAAAAAAAAAAAAAAAAAACGTCTGTCTTTAACAAACCCATTTCTGGGCCGTGCCCATGATTGAATCCCCACGCCATTCGTTGTTTCCCTAGGCTCCCAATGTTGTCATACTCATCCAGTATATATACATTACTCAGCCAGGTTAAAACCTTGAAGATTGAAGTGAATTTGGTTGAGATTTTGGTGTCGTGGGCAGGATTGCAAGCAATTTGGTCATTCAGGAAGTGCTTTTGTGCCTAGGCCAATCGATTTGCAGTCCTCGCGTGTCCTTCTGATGGTCCTAGTAATTGCGACGCTGGCGGACGACTGAACATGGATGTAGCTGGTGCTTGGGCTGTTGCCAGAGGCCCTCTTTCTCACTCCATTCATCATCACCTTCTTGCAGCCATGGACTACAATTTTCGACAATTGGTTGTTGATTGATTCTAGGCTGCTGATCTTGACGTCTTCGCCGTTGGTGAAGGTAAAATTCAATATTTATCCATTTAATGTCCGTCATAAAATGAACTTATGGCTGCGGCCTCTGAGAACCGTATTCCGGGTGCCTAGTTTGCCAACAAACCAGACTCAGGCCCGTCAAGCGTCCCACCGTAGATGGAAACGCCTCTCACGTTGTCGAACCAAAGCCAGCAGCCCCATGAACCAAGCGTTTTTACGTAATTGTGCTGTAGCCCATCAAATCATTAACCAATATACTATATATCTATTTTTAGGGTGTGTTTGGCAATCCAAAAAACTTTTCACCTAAAACTTTTCAATTTAAAACTTTTCAATCCCTACAATTCTTCTATTTTTTAATTATTTTTTTACATTTTCCAATACAAACCACCCTACTTTTAAAACTCAACGAATCAATTATTGTATATCTCATAAGTTAAGTTCATGATCTCATATCAACCTGAAATGGCGGTCATTTCACACAGGTCAAAAGACACATTTTTTGTTTTTTATTTTATCAAACTTTAAATTTAAGTATATTTAATTTGTAGACTAAGTTTTGCTATTTTTGAGATACATATTATTTTTATTTTTAAATAAGAGGGTATTTTAGTTATTTTAAATTAGATTCCCGATTCAATTCATCTGGTGTAAAACTGATTTTTTAAATTTTTAAATTTTTCTTATAAAAATATTAATCTTATTTAACCTATGCATTAAATTTTAGCTTTTCTAGATTTATTTTTTTTTTTAAGAACAAAAAGAGATTTTAGTGTTTCTTAAGGATATTTTAGTCATTTTCTAATAACTAGAAATACTTCTATTCCTAAAATTAATATATATATATCTCAAAAATTGTAGAACTTCATTGATAGTTGAATATGTCTTTTAATGCATTGAATCTGGACTCTTTAAATTATTGTAGTTTAGAATGTCTAAAATATTTTTATGTTTAAAATTTTTAAAGATGATATTTTTAAATTGATAAATTTTGGTTTATCAATTTAATATACATAGATTAGCATTTTTATTAAAAATTAAAAACGAAAATATTTTTTGCTTGGTTGCAAATGGTTAGCCACCAAAGTTAAAGGCTAGTGCAGAAGGATATAAGGAGCTTAATTGGGATTTAAAAAAATGAGATAAGAATATAATGATATGTATTAAGAATGAAAAATCATATTAAAAATATATAAAAATTTATCATAGATTGAAAAAGTTAACTCGGGATAAGAAATCTCATGACTGCTTTAGATCCTTTGGAACATCATCCATTTAGTGTTCTTGTAGCAATGAGCTAAACCTCCCATAGTACATTTTTTTATGTATTTGCACACTAATCTTAATATCTAACAATATTTCTACGGTTTCTACTTAGTGGATAGTCTCATACATCAAGAGGGAAACGTGCTTGTAGCTACCACCACTTGAACCATGGCCACTTAGTGAAAGGGGCATAGGCACAGCTAATTATCACTGTGCTTAAGGCATGACGGGGACATCCCCTAGTATATTAATTCATAATTTAGGTATGCTTATTAAACATAAAAACTTTTCAATACAACTTTTTAATATAAAATTTTTTACTTTAATTATTATTCTATTTTTAATTATTTTTTACATTTTTTCATACGATTACTATATTTTTTAATCATCTGTACACAACTATTAATATGACCAACTTATCCATTTTAACTTTATTATCTTCATTTCTCATAATTACCTTATCATATCACATAAGTTTTTTAATATTCAAAAACTTTTATATTAAGGGTGTGTTTGGCAATGTTTAAAAAATGTCAACTTAAAACTTTTCAATTTAAAACATTTCGCTCTTCATGACTATCGTATTTTTTAATCATTTATTCATATTTTCCTATACAACTATGCTACTTTTCAATCATTTCTACGCAACTACCTGCAAAAGTATCTTATCTCTTTTAACTTTATTATCTTTACTTTTCGTTATTACTACTATTACATTACATTATTTTACAACTTTTACTTTGTACAACTTTTCATCAACAGTTTTATTCATTTCTAAACACACCTTAAAAACTTTTCATCCAAAATTTTAACACTTTGCAAATACACCCAAAACAACGGCCTCCGTATAATGTACAGGGCTATGAGGAGCATTGAAGCTCACCGTTGCCCGTCACTACAGTTCCTTTTTAAATTTTTGATCGTACTCAAATATTAAATATTTTATATTGGTAATATTATATTTTTAATTTCTATTCTTTGAAATAAAATAGGCATTCTGTTTTTAATTTTGTAAATTTAAAAAATTTTAGAGATTCAAAAATGTGAAAACCCGAATATAAACATCTTATTCTCGGGCCGGCATATTGGTGAAAAAAGAAAAAAGCAAAAAAAAATTGCTACCGTGACCAGGAGCACTGATCGGTGAACCGGTCATTCCTTTCAAATTTCAAATAAATTCGAAATTGAAAGATCGCACGGGGCGCCGTGTATTTGTTCCGAAAATGCTTGGCTTTTTGGAAGGATCGCACATGAACCACTGGCGCGGGTCATGTGACCACACCAGCCGTCCGAATTATATATTAAAAAACAAAACAGGCAGGCAGATCACTTGGTGCACCCCAACTGACGACTTGGCTGCACTTGTCCTGTAATGACAACGCACGGTACAGCCAATTTCATAGACAGCGTATTTCTGATCGTACAAAATGTGGCCCACCCCATGATAAATCCCTTGATGTGAAATTCAAGTACTCGTCTGACCCATCCAATGAGTGCACGGAGCCCCGTGGCTAGCCGCACATTTTGTAATTTGTGCGCCAAGTTAATAATTGTACGGCTCGTTTGTAGGCAAATGGATGCAGCTGTTTTTCATCAGCCGTATAATCTTCTGTTGAATACAAGTGTGTTTACAAGAGTAAAATTTTTTAATCTAAAATTTTTAGCTTTTCATAATTATCTTATTTTTTAATTATTTCTTTATTTTTTTATACAATTATCATACTTTTCAATTATTTCTACACAACTACCCACATAATTAACCTCTTTATTTCAACTTTATCTTATTTATTTTTCATCATTATCTCTATCATATTACATCATTTGATAACTTCTACTCTCTATAACTTTTCATCAAAATTTTTATCTATTTCCAAACACATTATATGTTTCAATACTTGTGGGAGTTCAATTCGGACGACTTTAAGAGAAACTCTTACATCTTGTGCCCCATTAGCGATAGGGAGAAAAAAAGAAAGAAAGGCTAGAATGACACTACGGTGTGAATAAAAATCAAAATAGAAGACAATCTAAAAATGACTAAGAGGTGGTCTCGAGCTCAACCGGACGAAATTTCTGATTGAAACCGATTCCCTTCTCCTTGTCCACTTCATTTCATCGGAGAGTTCCATCTCTTCCCTGGTTGGTCTGATGATTGATGAAATTACGGCTATTCTTCAGTCTTCCATTGGCATCTTGGTGCATCATGTTCTGAGGCAAGGAAATTCTGTCGGCCATGCATTAGCTGATTTTGTGGCTATCACCGTTACGGATCATCAGGTTTGGTGGAACAATCCCCCCATGTAATACAAAGGAAAATCTGTACAGACATTTTTTTGGCAATGAATTGCTCAGATCATCTTATCCATTCTCCCTTCCAAGCTGTAGGGGGGAGTGAATAAGGTTTTCTTTTTCATCAAAAAAAAATGACTAAGAGGTCTACCGGGACTGTGTATGTACGCCAAGCAAAAAATAATAATTTACATATATACTTACTTAGTTGAATTAAAATTGCAAATATACCTATATAATTTCAAAAATTATAAATAACTCTCACATAATTTAACTATAATTACAAATCACCTCTACATCATTATAACATTGTCATGACACGAGTATATTTACAAAATATATAAACTATGTAGTTGTATTTGCAATTTTAAAAATTAATTAATATATTTAATTTTTACAAAAACCTCTGTTTAAAAATAATTATAAACAACTATCGTATCATAACAATGCAGTAACATTGTCATAACAACACGAGATTATTTATAATTATGGTTAAATTATCTAAAAATTATTTGCAATCTTTAAAATTGTATGAATATATTTTCACTTTTAATTAAACTAAATAGATATATTTGTAAGTTACCAGAAACAAAAGACTCATGGACTGTGCCTGAAGCCGTTGCAGTTGGGGGCTTGAGGGTGACTCCGACTCGTGTGGTGTCGCAGGCGCAGCCGTTAAAAAGACAAGAACGCCCTTGTTCGGAGTTCGGACCAAATAATTGTGGGCCTAACCAAATGAACAATTTGCAGGTGTGATGCCTGCATCTTCAAATCAAATGGGGCCGCGTCATTTCTTCAATCCACGGGCGGCCAGCCACCCTTTTTTGTTTTTTGATGGCTGATGCAAGCAAACGAGGGAAATATACTTCTGTCATTGAAGATTTTTGATGTTAATGTCTCATTTGACTTACTTTGATTGTCATACCACAATATAACCCGTTTTATTTAAAATTGTTTGTTTGACAAGACATCAAGTTTTATCTACGTCAAATATTTGTGTACCCCTTTGATAAAAATAATAAAAATATGAGGTTACTATAATAAAATTATTTAATTTATATATCCATTTCAACAATGTTAATTAAACTTTTATACCATTTAAAATATTTTTATATAAATAAATGGTTTTATAACTTATTATGATATTTTAATAAATTTGTGAATTAATATGAATAATTTTAAATTGTACATATGATTATGAACATTTTAATCCATGTGTGGCCTACTTCAATTTAAATAATTTTTTGGTATCGTCTTAAAATGAAAAATTTTAAACAAAACAAGTAAATCAAATTTTGCTTAAATGATCAAAATGGGTTGGTGGGCAACACTGATAATTTCGATGACATTATTGCATGTAAATATCTTTATAAGAGCCTATAATCGAATCTCACATCGAAAATGAGAAAAAGTTCCTGATGGTTTATAAGTGAGTCTCAAAATTAAACATAGTGTAAAACATTTTAAAACTATACGGCAAAGCTACTGAGTCAAAGTGAACAATATCATACTATGAGGCTCACAGCTCACAGACCCAATGGTCATTTTTCCATATCTATAAGTTATAAGTATGATAAGAGCAATTCTCTCTCCAGTAGATGCAGTTTGGAAAATTAGACTAGTGAAAGCTAAGCCTCTAGTAAATGCGGTTTGGAAAATTGAGTCAATGAAAGCTACAGGCAAATATCCAAAGTGGAGTTCCGGAAAGGGGAAAAATTACTGACAGTTTACAAATGAATCTTAATGTTAAATATGGCGTAGTACATTTTAAAATCATGCAACTAAGTTACTACGCTGAAATGAACAATATCACATTGTAAGACTCATAGGCCTAATATACTTTTTCTGGGTATGTGAGTCTTGTGTATTAGGCTCAATGGTTATCTTGTAGGTCTATGCGTGACAATCTTCATGAGTTATTTGGCAACTTGCAAGTGTAATGGAACGTAGAAGAATAAAAAAGGTAAGTTATTTTTTATTATCACGTATTAGAATCATCCTCTACAAAATTATCCACCCAAACACTAATATGAGACAACACTCTTAAACAAATTATCTACAAAGTCAAACTTAGGTTCTTTAACACTTTAACCTTAAATATCAACTACACTATGTGCTTAGGCTCAAAGTTAAAGCTATTAATTATCTGTTCATCATGCTTTCTATTTTTTATCTATGTATTTCAATCATTTTTTATATAACCACTACATATTTCCACTTTATTTCTGCTCTTCAACTGTTCCATTACATTCACTCATGAATAGCTACAAATTAATAGTGCTTCTTCTCAAAATTCTTTTCCTGGCATGATGTACTTGTTTTTGCAAAACATCTCTGCTATCTACCTATAGGAGTGGGAATCGAAGCAGGTCATACTAGGATAGGGTTTGTCCAATGCTAACTCTACTTTTTAAAAGCTTAATTTAACTTTATTTTTATACTCGGTCGGGATAAGGTAAGTTAGACCATTACTTTTTAAAAAAATAAGTTTTGAGATAAATTTCGGGTAAGACCGATTTCAGGTTAGCGGGTCAAGTAAAAAATGCGGGGCAAATAAGATAATTTTAAGAATTTATATACCTATCAAACATAAAGATACATTTTTACTAAATTTAAATATTGTATGTTTTAATATTTTACTGATTATTAAAAAAACACCATTATTAAACAAAAAATGAGAAAATATAGTATAAATTTATTAAAACAGTTTAATATATAATTATACACAAGAGTTATATATGTATATATATTCCTCTTATTGGTTCTTATATTGTTTTTTGGATAAATTAATTCTTCCAATGTTGATGTGCTAATTATAAAAAATGTGAAATTTTGGAAAGAAAATAATAATAAGTTTTAAACACGAACTTATAATTTTTAATAAATTAATATATAAAGAGTGGGTTAAGACTTTTAGATTAGGACATGGTCGACTCATTCTGACTTTATTTTTGAATTAGGACATGGTCGACTCATTCTGACTTTATTTTTGAATTCAGGTCAAAAATTTTAGCCCATTCCTATAATGAGTTAAAAAAATTAGTTTTACTGTGTCCAAAAGGAGCTAGATTGAGGAGGGGTCATAGGTCGACAGATCACAATTCTCACCTCAATTGCCAACGTGTTAGACCTTTTACGGTTAGTGTGGTTGGCATGGCAAATGGAAATAAGGAATAAATATTTGAGGCCCATGTCGCAATTCACAAAGATCAAATAAACAGTGGGGATGATGAGCGGTCGCGTAAACATTTTTGGATTGATTTTCATTTTTCATCAAAAAGGATGGGACCCACCCTAGGAAAACAACATGTGGAATGAACACCGTACTTTGGGTACGCCTCTTTTTCTACTTGCATTGGAAGCGTGAACACCCACAGAACAAACTGCTGCTACGCATGAGATGCGACCGTTGCTATGCGCTACTTGCTTTATTTTTTCTATCTTCGACACGTTTTTCTTTTCTTAATACAAAATTCTTTTACTTTTTCATTCTTAGTAGGGAAAAATTATATACATACTAATAAATTTTACCCTTAATTTTATTTATACCTATGAACATAAAAAAATTCCAAATATACTTTGCATAAAAATTTTCACATATTTTATCTAAAATTTCATTTTTATTTGTATCATTAAGGATCCATGAAAAAGCCTAATGACTGTATCATTTCTTATAATTTTATAGTTAAAAATTCATATTCGAATAAACTTTAAACACTTCTACGAAAAGAATATATTATTTAAATCTAAATTTTAATTTCCGGCAAACAAGTCCCAATTTATATTAAAGTCTGGGTGTATTTTTCATTTTATAAGGTGAATGACTCATTTAATTGATTTATTACAGCATGAGTATCAGTAAAATTTTAGACGAAATATGTGAATATATTTTAAAATTTGAAACTTTTAAATATAAATAAAATTAGACATAAAATGAGTAACTTGCAAATACATCCACTTAGTTCAACATATTTGCAAATATACCCACATAGTTTCAAAAATAAAAAATAATCTTACATGGTTTGACCATAATTGCAAATATACTCTTGTTATTTATGATGTCATTATTGTACCGTCATGGCGTAATTATATTTGAAAAATATAAAACTAAGTATGTATATTCATAATTTCAGAAATTAAGTAGATATATTTTATTTGTGCAGTTATACCCATATAGTTTGGGCCGGGTTACATAGAAGTAGATCCATATAATCTTTTCAAAATTTAAGATTTTGATCTTTAGTGGAATTCAATCCGTTTATTATATTTAACATCATTTGTTTATCCACGGAATCAAGTTTCTTCTTAATAAAGTATGTTTATAGGTCATATTTGTTAGAAAATTTATACATTCATATGTAAAATATGAAAAACGCTAAAATATCCATTTTAAAATAGTATTTTCAACTCTAAACTGCCCAAAATATCATTTCTATGTGAATAAATGATTTTATAAAGTATTATTGCAGTTTAATACATATGTAAATATATCTAAGCATTTTAATAATTTACACATAAATAAATATATTTTGAAATAAATGTGACCTATAAACATACTTGATTTGGATGAAACTTGGTTTTCCAAATAAACAAATGATATTAAATACAGTGAATGAATTAAATTTTCCATTGAAGATCAAAATTTTAAAATTTGAAGGAGTAATATAGGTTCGCTTTTACGTAACTTGGTTAAACAGAAATGAAACCACATAGTTTGTTATATTGCAAATATGCTTATTCCGCGATGGTGTAGTAATGACACCATAACAATGATGTTATATTTACAATTACGGTTTAACTATATAAGATTATTTATAATTTTTGAAACTATATGAGTATATTTGTAATTATGATTAAACTTAAGTACATATATTTGCTAATTACCCAAATAAAAAATTGGTGAATATATATATATATACAGTTTGAGTCTGGATCTAATACACCTGCGTACATTTAGCTTCGGTGCACTTACGTAAAAAAATTTATTTTTTATTTCTTTAGAATTTTGTATACAAATATTAACCTAAGTGAATTTAACATATATATCAAATTATACTATTTATAAAAATTTGTAGATATTTTTTAGCTTTTTAAAATCAGTGACATTTTTGTACTTTATGAATTAGGAAAATATCACTGATTTTAAAAAATAAAAATCTACAAATCTCTAAAAATGATAAAATTTAATATATATGTTAAATACACTTAAATTAACAGTTTTATAAAAAAAAATTTAAAAATTAGTTAAATGCCCCCTAGTGCACTGTCATGCGCCATGGAATTTCTTGATATAAACTTTTATTTTTCAGCCATAAAAACTTTCTTCCTCCATGCTTCTCATCTAAATCTCATTTTGATTCATTCCACTGAACCTGTCCAACGATCCTAAAAGACGCAGCTCGGAAATGAGCTGGCCAAGTTCAAATAAGCATTCAGTGGCTTGCGTTCAACTCAAATGTTGGGAGGCATAATGATCATCGGAATGTCATTATTGGACCGCTTGGTTACGGCATTTCCGAGAATTTGATAAGTTTGAAATGTTTGGATTATCTCATTAATTACGTGGTCCCCTTGTGCTTCATAGGGAGTTAATTTTGTTCCACTGAATCATGGGTTAGGGACAGTGGCATGCATAAATATAGGCAAGTACCCGGAAAGTCTACACGCACTTTTGAGGGGCTGCATCCGGCTGGTGAGAACGCAAAAGGATCATTATAATCGATGGCTACAGAGATACTCTCCACTAGTATACATAATCTATATAATACAATATGTATAATCTGACCATCAAAAGCAAATGCATAATTAGACAAGTGCCTGATTATTATTTCCAAATATTAATTTAGCTGTATTATAATCTTTCAAGTTGATGGTTTCATTTCTATATATATGGATTCCATTTACAGAGGCCGTTGATTTTACAATCCCCTTCGAATGATTTTAATTGTGAACGGTGTACCTTATGTTCAAAGCATTTTAGATGATAGGATTAATAGAATGTAAATTGTATGGTCCCTTTTTACCAGGCTCTATCGCCGGGGCGTACAGAAGAATCCATTTCCGACGAAAGCCACAGGCACATGGAGAGTGGGGCCGTGGACAGTTAATCATGCAGGGATATGAGCAGGCGCAGACGGAGCACTCAGTGACTAGTGAGCAGCAGAGTCTTGGAGTGGCTAGCTTATGCGTCAGTTGATCTAGACGGACACGATCAATCACTTAACTTCATCAGCAATATATTTTTTTGTAGGCATCCATTATTCGTGGAAATCTTACTATCTTAGGCATCATTTGGCCACAATGGTAAGTAATCATTTTCTCGCACAAGTATTTCTTCCTCCTTTACTCTACCCACGTTACAAAAGGAGTGCCTCAAATTGGACATTTATCGAGCCTACGGTTACGATTCCCAAGTCATATCTGCAGCCTAGTGCAAGCCTGCTTACCATCCATCGCAATCTGGCAGAGTGGCCAAGCTTTTCTTTCCAAAAGAAATCAGGCAAAACGAAAGAAGGTTGGTGGCTGCTATAATGAATAAAAAGTCCTCAAAAGAAAAGCCGCAATCTATTGCAATGCGAGCGTAAGTAGGGCCCACCTCTCAATGTCTACACCACCATCGACTTTGATCCAAATTACCGGTTCTACCCATGATCAGGGCATCGTTTACGACCGTCAATTTCGTACGCTTGACACGGCCCAGAAGCACGTGCAACGATTGAGAAATTGACTCGTCCGGCTGTCTTTTGCGGGTTGAAAATTGAAATGGCTAGCTCTTTTGATTCTTAGGTTTCTCAGGCTCGGAAAAAATCGCAAAACCTCAGATAAATTCCTTACAAGTGGGCCATGCAGGGGCGATTATTGGACTTGTCTTTCGCGTAACGAAATGTTTAATACTCGGGCAGAGCATGACCCACAATACGCGACATTCCTGTAAAAATATAATTGTCGTGATTCCGGTGTGTTGGTTGGGGGGAATAGCCGAATAGGATGCAATGCTCATGAGTCATGAGTCATGAGTCATGGCCGTTTCTTTTTTCGGCTTCATCGACCGTCAGCTGTTCAAAACATTCGTCTGGCTGTGGTCAATATTCGACCGTCGCATCGGACGCGTCAATTCCAAAAGTTCCGCACGACAAATTTACGGATGACGCTGTTGCATGGCGGCACGTGTCGCGGATTAATATCAGGCTCAGCTAGCCTATTAACATTTATTTGCCGTAAATGGCTCTTGATGATGTTGTAATATCTAGACAGGTATGGTATAAATGAAGGCCTGTTTAATTTACATTATTTTCTAGGCTTATTCGTTTATTGAATGGTGTTCATAAAAATATTAAATGTGTGCAGTATACAGGTATATATAATTACGTGCCGCATAAAGAAAATGGGTGGAAGGAACAAAATGCTATAATATGGTTTGGAGTCATTAAATGGGACCGACTTAGGGTATCGATTTCAGCTAAGTTTCAACAGTATCTCATGCTTGCCATGAAAATCTTCATTTCAGGCATCCGATTACGCGGGCAGCTCATAGCTTCATAAAATTTACTATATCAGTAATAAGGATATGCGAGAAACAATTCACTTTATAGTCTGTTATGGATTGCAACAGAAGTTCTACAACAACAAGTTATTATTTTCGATTGGTTTTGAAGAAAGCGAATGCTCAAATACTGCGTGCAAATCAATAGGAGGATATAACTAATTTTGAGGATATTTTTACGCATCATCATGAGAAAGAGAAAGTTTTGGAAAGCTTCGTATAAGGACCTCAATTCTGGTGGCATGGTAGCGCCCGACACATGACTGTTAAGTTCATCCACGAAATCATCTTTATTTAGGGTGTTTAGATCGTCTATTAAATGGTACCTTTGCCTACTTTATTCTTCTTCCAAAATCAAAATAAAATACTGAAGAATTTAAAAATTATTAAATTCCGTAAACTGAGAGATCTAGATGGAGTACGTAACTTATAAAAAGCATGACAAAAAACGTTGGCCACTTGTAGCCGTATAAGATTGCAACATTTCTTATATATGGTGTGTTTGATTGGTGATAAAATTTTCTAATGAAAAGTTTTTAGAGTAAAAGTTGTAAAGTTGATAGAAAATGATGTTATATAATAAGGTGTAAATAGAATAAAATTGAAATAGATAGGTTATTTGTAAGGGTAGTTGTGTATAAATAATTGAAAAGTAGAGTTGTTCCTATAGAAAAATGTAAAAAAATAATTAAAAAATATGATAGTTATACAGAGCGAAATATTTTAAATTGAAAAGTTTTAGTTGACATTTATTTTTTACGTTCAACCGAATGCACCTATAATATCATAAATTTTTATTAGCTAAAAAATCCAACCAAATTAATAACACACACCTTTGTGGTGATGTAAATTGGTTTTAGGTGCATGTTTAATTACTTTTTTCCATGAGCTTTAACATTCATATGAGCTTGTTGAAGAGCATATTGATGTTGTTGTTGCATGCTACTAGCCATGCTAAAATGAATTCGTGTGGATAATTAAAATAGAAGAGCTATTAATGTCACCACATTAATATAATAAACTTTGCATGATAGAGATGTTAAAGGTGAAATGTGAAGTCAATATGTGAACAGTATTTCGTTGTTAATTTTTAGGCAAAATTTGTAATATAATCGCTTTTCACTATCACTTGGAAGTTGATGTAAGCTTGTGGGGAATCTTGTTGTTGTCGCTTAGGCTTAGGAATGGTTAGACTCTGCTAGATTTCTTTCGGAGTATTGCTCTTGATGGCTTTGAAGTTGTTGGATTTTTTTTAACACACTTATATACTTAACTTGATGGCTTTGGGAGTATTGATGCACTTAGCCACATACTACCTTCCAACATGAAATGTGGATTGTATGTTTTGAAATGTGATAGGATGAAATTTCATGTCTTTCAAAAGTAATATTCTCATTATTGAAAGTAACAAATAATTTTTCTTAATTATCATACATTTTTTTTCATTTATAGCACAAAAAAAACACTTTTCTTTCTTCTATCCTCGTACCATCTTGATCTAATTCAGGTTTTGATATGACATAACAAGTTGCCTTCTTTCACAATGTGTTATAATTTAATCAATATTGTAATACAATAAAAAAGGAAACAACACCCTAACCAAAACATCGATGCAAGATACGCAAAATAATCACTGAATCTAATTTCAATAGTACCTAGATCATGTCTTTCCGAATCAAGTCAAGCAACAGTCCAAAAACTCTGCATCAATTTGTTGCTCTTGTTAGGAGTGTAAATATGGTTGGTTTTAACTCGAACTAACCCAACTCGAACCATAATGGGGTTGGGTTCGATATTTTGAAAAAAAAAAATTTATAGCCTGATTTGAATCGAACTGATTTTAAAAATGGGTTGGTTTGAGTTAGATTGTTTTCAACCTGACTCGACTCGATTTCATATATTAGTGTACAATATAATAAATTATTAATAACTTGTCTTACATTAGTAAATAATATGTAGAAATTAAACAGACATTATTAATTTAAAATAATATTGTTTAACACTTATATCATTGTGTGTGCTATAAATTGGAAAATATTCATATAGAAATGACTAATTTTTATTCTTTTATATAAATTTATATTTTAAAATCAATTTAATTAAGAAAAATATTTTTAAATATTATTTATTTACTAATTTGATTTCTAATTCGAACCGAACTGATTTCTATAATATTAAAATAAAATAGGGTTAAAATATAAAATATAGAATTGAATTAAAATTTTATAAGATATAGCTAAAATTATATTTATCTAAAATCAAGTTAACCCGATCCGACTTCCACTCTTAGCTCCTGCTCACACCGAATGGCAAAGGAGGTTATTTCCCCGAATGAGAGCGGAAGATGAGAAGCCGCAAGCCGCATGAGTAGAGCCGGAAGGATCGCGCAGGGAGACCGAGGGCGCAATACCCATATCAATGGCCCGTCCCGTCAAATCAATGGCCCGTACCATAATTTATTGCCCATCAAGGGCGATTTCGCAAACCTCTCTCTACTAAAGGCTAAAAAAAGAAAATACAAAAAAAAGCTGGGAGCCTGCGGCTGCGGACGCTAGAGAGAGAAGAGAAGAAGGCGGGATCTATCGGTCTTTCGCTTCTTTGTCCGCGCTAACGGCGGAGCGCAGCCGGTAACGGAGATCGAGCGCCGAATCCGATTCGAGTGAAGCTGCTCAGCTGCGGAGTCGGAGTCCGTTTCGAAATGCTCACGCTTTTTTCGGTGGTTGAGGCTTCGGGTTGGAAGGATACAGCTCACTAGGAGGAGGCGACGTTGATGACGACAAAAAAAAACCGATTTCTGCCGTTGCAGGGGATTTTCTTGGTCTTAGTTGACGGACCTTGAAATTTCTCAGAAACTACTGGTCTCGCTGATCTGAGCTCAGGAGGAGGGAGGATAGTGAGTCTTGGGTTTTTGAGGTGATTCTCTGGGTATTTGGTTTTGTAGGGTTTTAAATTTGCGAGATTTGGGGTATTGCATGAGATCCGGTGGTTCTTCAGCGTGTCTGAGCTTGAGGAGAAGAATACACGAACGAACAACGAAATAAAAAATAAAAAATAAAAATAAAGAAAGAGTGTTCTTTTAAGGTAGTTTTTGGCGTGTTCAGCTGAGAAATTGCAGGGGAAGAGCTTAACTGAGGAAAATTAGAGTGGACAGGTGTAGTTCTGACATTTTTCCTGATACTGAAGTATTGCAGATTCCGAGCTCGGAGATTGCTTGAAGGAAGTAAAAGGAGAGGAATTTCTGGCGATCGTTAAGTTTTGATACTGTGTGGCTTGTGTTGCGCTGGAGATGGTCTCGTTGGCGGAACATCTGGGTGGAGGATGGCAGGCTTGACTTTGGGGGATGTTTCTAGGGTTTCTGGATGTCGAGAAGCTGGAGCGGCTGAAATCGCGAAAAGAGGGAAGCTTCTAAGTTGGGGAATTTTGCTTTGTCTTTCAGGTGATTTACCTTCTTCAACGTTGCCTTTTTGCCTGAAGTTCTTATTGCTAGCATACGAAAACCCAGAAACCTTCTTGTTGACCCAAGGCCAAGATCTTTTCTGTGTACGATGAGATAAAAGTTGGGAGTTTGCTTTAAGCAGATTGACAAGAAAAGGAGAAAAGAAAGTTAGCCCATGGAAGATCTTTCCAAATACTCTCATAGCCCTGTCCATTTGGCAGTTGCCCGCCGAGACTATGCTTCCCTTCGGCGCATTGTTGCTTCTCTACCTCGCCTTGCCAAGGCTGGCGAGGTGACCACTGAATCCGAATCTCTAGCTGCTGAGCTCCAAGCTGATATCGTCTCTGCTGCCATTGACCGCCGTGATGTGCCTGGCCGTGAGACCCCTCTCCACCTTGCTGTGCGCCTCCGAGACCCCGTCTCTGCAGAGATTCTAATGGCAGCTGGGGCTGACTGGAGCCTCCAGAATGACAATGGGTGGAGTCCTCTTCAGGAAGCTGTCTGTGCTCGGGAGGATTCCATTGCTATGATAATTGCTCGCCATTACCAGCCCCTTGCCTGGGCCAAATGGTGTCGCCGCCTGCCACGTATTGTTGCCTCCGCCTCGCGAATTCGAGATTTTTACATGGAGATCACCTTTCACTTTGAGAGCTCTGTCATCCCCTTCATAGGTCGAATTGCTCCTTCAGATACATACCGAATATGGAAGCGGGGTGCGAATCTTCGTGCTGATATGACCCTTGCAGGCTTTGATGGGTTACGCTTTCAACGATCAGACCAAACATTTTTGTTTCTTGGCGAGGGCTTCTCTTCAGAGGATGGTAACTTATCTTTATCTCCAGGTTCATTAATTGTTCTTGCACATAAAGAGAAAGAAATTACTAATGCCCTAGAAGGAGCTGGTGCACGGCCCACAGAGGCAGAGGTGGCTCATGAAGTTGCCTTAATGTCTCAAACAAACATGTATAGGCCTGGGATTGATGTTACCCAGGCTGAACTTGTTCCCCATTTGAATTGGCGGCGGCAAGAGAGAACCGAAGTGGTTGGGAATTGGAAGGCTAAGGTATATGACATGCTTCATGTGATGGTCAGTGTGAAGTCTAGGCGGGTCCCTGGTGCAATGACTGATGAGGAGCTGTTTGCAGCTGAGGATGATGAGAGGATCATGAATGGTGGCGACCATGATGAAGATTTGGATGATGTTTTGACAGCTGAAGAGAGATCACAGTTGGATTCAGCCCTTCGAATGGGGAATTCAGATGGTATTGGTGATGATGAGGAGAATGGGAGTTTTGATTTCCCAGAAAATGGCACTAATGGCCATGAAAATAATGAATCAAATGGTGTTTCCAAGGAAAGAAAGAGCTGGTTTGGTTGGAATAAGAAGGGATCGAAGAGTGGAGGAGATGACAATGATGATTCGAAAATTCTGAAGAGGTTCTCCAAGCTAGCTCCAGAAGGAAGCAATCAAAAGTCTGTTGACCACCAGAGATCTGAGTCTGGAAGAGAGGACTTGGGAGACCTTAAGAAGGTGAAGGAGAAGGGCAATAAGAAGAAAAAGAAGGGGGGAGCTGCTGCTGAGTCTAAGCATGAAAGTGAGTACAAGAAAGGTTTGAGACCTGTTTTATGGTTGACGCCTGATTTCCCACTGCAAACGGATGAACTCTTGCCTTTACTTGACATCTTAGCTAACAAGGTTAAGGCAGTGAGGAGACTAAGGGAGCTGTTGACAATAAAACTACCCCAAGGGACATTTCCCATTAAGGTGACCATTCTTTCTGCATGTTTCCTTTTATTCCTTCATTACTCTTCAATTCCTTCCTTCTCCTTGCTTTGGGGAAGTCCCTAAAGTCAAATTGATTAGATGCATAACTTCTATATCTATCTTTATTTTATTTCGATCTTGGGTTGTTTCTCCTTCAGTCGATTTGTTTTCATGTTGCTTGGGATGCATTGTGTTTATGCATTGTGTTTATGTTCTGGAGTTAGCATCGGCCATTTATTCTCCATTTTATTCAATTGTTGTCAACTTAAGTAAAATAAAAAAAACATAGGAAAAGGTAAAACACCTTCTCTTCTTTAGTTTTATTAGCAGAGAAGATAAAGTGGCAAGACCTACTTGAAGTGTCAATAGTCCAAATTGAATCATTTTTGTTAAAAAATTCTTGATTATATAAATCAAGATGTATTTTAGGCTAAAATGCAACATTCATTTATTTTCGTAATTAATTATATTTTTTTGATTTTTTCTTCATAAACATGTTTTCTTAAAATTAGGAATGAAATAATTCGAGAAATCTAAAAGTGAGACCAATTTGTGATAAAATGAGAGAAAATAGATTAAGATGGTTTGGTCATGTTAAAAGGAGGCCTTAAATGGCACCGGTTAAGAGGATAAAGTCTATCCAAGTAGAAGGTGGTAGGAGAATGAGAGGATGATCTAAAAAAAATGGATGAAAGTAATTAAACAAGATTTTAAAATATTACAAATTACCAAAAATTTAGTCTTAAATCGCCAAGAATGGTGTAATAGAATCCATGCAGCTAACTCCACTTAGGTGGGAAATGACTTATGATAATGATGAAACATGTTTTCTTAAGTGTATTTTTATATACAAAGTTTTGTCATTTTATAATATTTTTATATATTTATTTTTAATTTTTTTGAAAATTAAGTTTTTTAAGGGTTGGAAAATGACTTAAATGACCTTGAAATTGATAATTTTTTAAAAATAAATACATAAAAGTATTGTAAAATGACAAAACTTGATATATAGGTTAAATACAATTAGAAAAACATATTTATGAAGAAACAATTAAACAAAAATAAATATAAAATGAAATAAATGAATGTTGTATTGTAGCTTAAAATACAATATGATGATATAACCATGCTCCTTATTAAAATACTTCATTCTGAATTCTGTCATTTCAGTTGGCTTTTCACAGGAGTATTTTTCATTCTGCTTGAATTTGATTTGACACGATCTTTTTTACTTTACCCATCTTTTCTCAGCTGTTTTCTGACAAGCAATGAAGCTGCCATTGTGAACAATTTGGACTCTTCAGTCACATGAATATTATCCTCATGCCTTTCCTTACTATGCTTACTACTTGTTTGTGATTCTCTTTAGGAAACAGTGAGGGATTTATTCTTCTTAAAGCTGCAAATTGCTTCTCTATTGTTTTCACATTTTCTGTGATTCATATAACTGCTTAAAATTTCTTTCCTTTGCTTACATTATATATGATAGGGTTCCACTTCTATATAACTATGTTACATAAAAGCGATATCATGTAACCCCCCTCTATTTTTGAGATGTTGATAATTAATCCAAAATTCAATTCATTCATTGTATTTAACAGCATTTGTTTGGTTAGAAAATCAAGTTTCATCTAAATCAAATATATGCACAAGCCATATTTGCTCAAAAATACATATATTCACGTGTAAATTAAGAAAAAACGTTTAAATTCATTCACATATGCATTAGAATGCAATAATACTTTGTAAAATTATTTATCTACGCAGTGGTGGTATTTTGATGGTCTAGATGTTGAAAATACTACTAAAAAATTAATTTTTAGTATCAAATTATTTTATTATGTTGATTTTATACATTTATAGATGAGGCCCATATATGGTGATGCTAAATAAAGGAGACGGTTTTCATGATAATATAAATGATGTTAAATATAATCAATAGAGTGAATTTTCTGTCAACCATAAGATATTAAAAAATGAAGGAGGTTACATAGAAGAAGACTTTCATGAAAGTCAGTCCCTATGTAATAATCTTTAGTTTTCTACAGATTTTACCCATTTGTATGTTATCATCAAATCCTCCATAACTCTAGCTGCTTCCCTCTATGTTAGAATTATAATCCATATTTTTCAAAGTATAATATCATACAAAAGTTTTTTAATCTAAAAATTTTCATTCTTGACAGCCATCCAATTTTTAATTTTTTTTCACATTTTCTTATACAACTACCTTACTTGTCAATCATTTCTACGCAATTATCTATAAGACTAACCTATCTATTTTAATTTTGTTTTCTTTACTCCTTATCATTATCCCTATTATATTACATCGTTTTTTTGTTATTTAAAAATTTTTTACATAAAAACTTTTCATTCAAAAGTTTTATTACTTTTCAAACACTTTCGGGTGCATTTCACCTATTTTTAAATTTTTATTGAAATTTCGAATTACGAAAATGCCACTGATTTTAAAAAATAAAAATCTACAAGTTTTCAAAAATGGTAAAAATTGATATTCATGTCAAATATACTTAGATTAACGTTTGTATAAAAAAATTTTCAAAAAAAATATAAAAAATGAGTTTTTGCACCCGGGCACATTGAAGGTAAGTACACTCTGGTGTATTGTATGATGAGTCTAATTTAATTATATAATAAATACGAAATAGTTGCCTACTTATACGACTTTTAAAGCAAACACAAAGACTTCCAAATCACTTGATTTTATGTGCTGTTCAACCATTTATAACTTGTCTTACACAAAGACAACAAGAAAATCAAATCATCAACCTGATTCCAAAATTACAACTTTCTGAAGAAAGGTTCCATGTGATGCGGCTTAGCAAGTTTTTATTCAGCAATGATGAATAGGATAGATGCATACATATGTCATGATGTAGCCACATGATTGCTTGTGAAGTTGTCTTGGTGTATCCAAGCAGTGAGAGTTCGTGGAAGGAACTTTGTGGTGATTTTCTTTTGGTATGCATCCTATTTAGTGATGTGAACTGAAGACCTAATTTGGTGAAAGTTCTCTCCTAATGAAGCTCATCAAGAAGCTTACATCATTTTGAAGAGAAATTTGTCTTCGGATGTCAATATGCTCATTGCTGTGTAGCCTCCGCGGTCCATCTCTCCCTTCATGAGGAGAGCTGGGCGGTGCGGGGAGGCTATGGTTATGGTGATAGAATGGGATCCTACTGGATAGCACACCTTCAGCCAACCTTTTTATGTCCTATTTCTAGTAGATACGGATATTGATAGGGTCAATCCCGACCCTGCAACAGATTTAAGAGGAATATTTTGATGATAGATTCTGGCAGTTGGAAATCCTTTTGACTCTGCA
This sequence comes from Annona squamosa, assembly GCA_035584095.1. Classification (NCBI taxonomy): domain Eukaryota; kingdom Viridiplantae; phylum Streptophyta; class Magnoliopsida; order Magnoliales; family Annonaceae; genus Annona; species Annona squamosa. The sequence continues at coordinate 84,538,765 of JAXCLR010000001.1, forward strand.
AAGCTGTTTGCAAGCTCATCAAAGATCTGCTCCCTAGACTTCCCTGGAATCTTGGTGGCCATTTAATAGATGGAATTGGCCGAAATTGAGAATGTTATAACACCATCAGTTGCACTTAATTTTTCTTGATGGCTGAATGAATGACGTCTTCCTGTTGAGTTTACTTCTGCCAGGCACCAGCTGTCCTTGCAGCAAATCTTTTTGTTCCAAACAAATTGCATGATGCATATGCATTTTGATGGAATTCTTTATGATAGGGCCATGAACATCCAGCAGTGGTGGAGCCACGTAGAGCTGAGGGTGGGCAAATTTTTGAAAATAAAAAACCCCTCTTGAAAAATTAAAAATATTTAAAATATAGTTTATTTTTACAAGGTTGCTCTCCTTTGCCATTGATGCGCCCCCAACAGTGTCACAACTTTCCAGTGGCAGTTGGGTAGAACTCCACTTGAAAAGGCACGTCTTGTGCGAAGTTGGGTGCCAGAGCACCAATTTGTGCTAGATATGTATTTTTCAATGATGGCAACAATTTTCAGTTCTCAAAATCTCTATTTTGTAAGGCACAGTAAACCATCAGCTAAAACTGGGAAGTAAATAACCTTTATGCTCTGAACAGGGATCCCAACAACCCCACACAACTGAATTAAGACTTTTGGCCCATGTGGCCCAACTTTCATGCAAGCATAGTGCTGTTTTTTGACTATTATTTATCAAGCATTATCACGGAAAACGTGTGAACTACATTGATACAAAAGTAGACTTAGTATCTCTTTAGTTTTCTATCAGTGTTCAGTGACCCTGACAAATAATCTCCTTTTGTCTCTGTCAGTTAATGATGTCTATTTTGTGGCCTATGGTAGCTTAGACCTTAGAGTTTTATCTTGCAAATATCTAAAACATGAGGCCTGACTTGCAACTATGCAAACTTTCATGTCTAATTTGCAAATACTCCTGAAATATAAACCAAAAAAGCCCTTTCCCTTGTTAAAATCCTAAGTGTTTTTTTTTACAGCTTGAAATTTTAGCCTTCTTGCTTTACTTTGGCTAGTGGATCCTCTTGCACCAAACATTTAGCTAGGAGTCCCCATTCATCTCACACAGACATGTCTGAAGGCTGAAGGTAAGTCAGCTTCTGTGTAATGTTTATATGCAAGCTTACACCTGAGCTTGAGTTCCTAAGCATGAGGTCTGCTAAAACAATCTTATTCTAAAACACTCCAATAAGATTGTTTTTCCTGTCTGGTAGAAAGGCCTCTGCTTTATTCAAGAAAGAGAAATGAAATGAGATTTTTCATTTTACTGATTCTTCTCCTCAGCATTATGAAATTACCTAGCTTCTAATAATCAGCAAGTCGCCAACACCCACTGAGGCATGTTGGTCAGGCTTGGTGGCACAATTTTCAGTGCCCTGCCTGGTCAGGGGATCGAATGGCAACAGATGCTAGTTCGGTGTCCCTGCTGTCATTATTTGTGGGAGTTATTGTCTCCCTTAGATTTAGGGGGGTGCTTTGTTGTATCCCTTGTGAACGCGGTAGGAGCTTGTTGTCTCCGTTGTGAATATGCTTAAATGTAATATTAAGATGCCATGTTGTACAGAAATACTAATAAAAAAAATAATCTGAAAGTCATTTATTTGTGGGAAAGGTATATGTTTGCACACCTCATCTAGGGCACATAATGGCTGGAATTAAGAGATTTATCATTTTACTTAACTGATTCTTTTCCCTAGCATTAAGAAATTACTGATTTTCTAATGATCTGAAAGCCATTTATTTACTGGAAAGGTATATGTTTGGACACCTCACGTAAGGCACATATGGCCGAAATTGAGCATTTTGCCATTATGGCTGTTAATTATTGTCTGGCGATTTTGTCCAATCTTGGTCTAGCCAGTTTAATGTATTTACAGAGTCCAGCAAGTTCTGAATAATGTTAGATAATGTTAAGCACTTGTGTTTATGTATCCTTAGCAAAGAAAGATGCAGGATTATGATGAAAATTGCTTTGTTATTTGTCTAGGAGTAAGATATCTCTAAAGAAGATTGTAGCAAGCAATGGTGCGACTGCGCATTTTTTTTTTAATGAAAAATAAAATACATTCTTCATAGTTACCTCATTGTACGATCTTTATTCAACAGCTTGTCATTGCTTTAGTTTATTGTGCAATAACGACAAGTCTGTTGTCTTTTTTTTTTAAAAAAAAAAAAATTTGTATTTTGCACTTTTTGGTTCCTAATTTATGGTTATCTTTTTGCATATGTAGATTGTTGAATAATCTGTTGGATTCTTTGGTCATGCTTAAAACTTTATTTCATTCACTTAATGTTGAGTTTGAGCTTTATTTCTTGTGCTGTTTTCAGGTTGCCATCCCTATTGTTCCAACAATTCGGGTTCTTGTCACTTTCACAAAATTTGAAGAGCTTCAGCCAGCAGAAGAATTCTCAACCCCTCTTTCCAGTCCTGCCCGTTTTCAGGATAGCAAAGCTAAGGAAGCAGAATCGTCATCTGCTTCTTGGATCTCATGGATGAAAGGGAGCCGAGGGCAGTCAAGTGATGGGGAAAGCCGTAGTTGGAAGGATGAGATTGACCCATTCCACATACCATCAGACTACATGTGGGTTGATGCTAATGAAAAGAAGCGCAGGATGAAAGCAAAGAAGGCGAAAAATCGGAAAGGAAAAAAGCAGGTCACCAGAAGCACCGAAGGCCAACAGACAAACGATTATTTGGAAGAGTGAGGGTTGGCCAAACAGGGGTAGATTATTTCCTTCTTGATTCTACGAGGAGGAGGCAAAGTGAGTGTGCTTGACCGAGAACCCCACCTGAGTTTTGTTTCTTCCATTTTTAGGGCTTGGTGGAAGAAAGATTTGGAATTATGTTGGGTATTTAATTGTCCATGTTAGGAATCGTTTATCCTGCCCTTGTGTTCCTTGTATCGATGTTATGTGAGGCTAGCGGGGAAAGGAAGCTCATTTGCTTTGTAATTTGTTCGTTCTATTTCTCATAACTAATTTACGCGTGTATTAATGTCGATTATCACTTTGTTCCTTTTTCCTTATTCCTGGGTTTCTCTGTGATCTCTTGTTCAACTAAAGTTGATTCGATCCAGAGTCAGATAGAAGCTTTGATTGTTCATTATAATGTGACTATGTAGACCTTTTATAGGGTTAATTTGCTTGAATAGGGCGCACAAAATATGCATACCTAGGCATGAATGATGAGGCTTCTTTAAGGCAAAGCTATGTTGCCGAAGGACATTGGTGGCAAGCTTCACTGTTGTGCTACATTAAGAAAAGAAATTTAAAAAAAAAAAAAAATTTGGGGAAGCGTAGCAAAAGATATTCATAGAGTCGTAGACAAAGATAAACAATCAAGCTTACAGCTATCCCAGAAATGCTTCTTCACTTTCTTATTGGTCAAGCAGAATTTTTAGTTTTGTAGCTTTTACACTATTAGTTTCCTTCAAAAATATATAAAAAGTCACAGACAAAAACAGTCGAGCTTGGTGTGACAACGATATGTTAAACTACAAAAAAAAAAAGAAAAAAAGAAAAAGATAAGATTGATTAGAACACGTAAAATGACTTTTCCAGAGCAAATTAAATACTAACGAATATGGCTTGGTTGCAGTCTTTGTTTCCTCAATTAACCGAAGGTCAATGACGCTGACGGTTTCGTAGGCGGGCTGCTGTCGGACGTTGGTTTTTGGAGCATTTGATTCTTGTAAGCACTGCAATGCTGAACTTAGTTTTATGCTTCCGGGAGCACTTATACTCGGTGCTCCCAGGTGCAAATAACTCATTTTTAGATTTTTTTTTTTCTAAAAATTTTTAAAACTGTTAATCTAAGTGTTTTTAACATGTGTATTAATTTTTTTCATTTTTAAATATTTTTTTCAGATTTTTAAAAATCAATGGCATTTTTAGTAATTTTAAATTACTAAAATGTACTGCTTTTTAAAAGTTAGAAAAACTCTAAAAATTATAAAAATAGTAAAAATTGATACATATATTAAATATATTTAAATTAACAATTGTGTAAAAAATTTTCAAAAAAATAAAAGAAAATGGGTACATGCATCTGGGAGCACCGAGTCTAAGTGTTCCTAGGAACATAAAAGTGGGATCCCTGCATGCCAGCTTATAAAATTGGATCCTGATTCATTGCTCCCAAGAGTACTGAGGCTCAATGGTCCAACTCGTGATTCCTTTTCTATTTTGATGTTTCGAATACATGCGTGGGGTAAAGTTTAAAAATTTGAAATATGTTATTTTTATGATTGTTTAATTTTTTGAATTATAAAAATAAAAAGTGTTGATCTCGGCAATGATTTTTTTGCATTTTTCATAATTTAAAAATAACTTTTAAACTCCCATAAGAAATAAAAAAAGAACTCCCCAGAGCGCAAGCATCGGATCGGAAATTCGGAATCTTATAAAATTCAAAATAAAAAAAAACAACCCAAATGAGAGATTATAAGTCATAAGCGGCATATTTATTTCTTTATTTTTGTAAAATAGACACCGTAACTTTATGTTTTTTTTTTTTGATGAAATAACTTTGTGTATTTGTATTCTCGCAAGTCCGTTTTTTTAATAAAAAAAATTATGAAACAAGTCTACGTATTTTGGATGCCTATAAAAATCTGTAATTTAAGTACAAAGTTTTTATATTGAGTTTTGATACAGATATTGAAAAAAGATAATTTTACAATACGCAAGTGCGTAAGTTCTCTGGATTATATATTTTGGGATTGTCCTAGCTTTGTTTGCTGGACTGTGGAACAGTACTAGCATGGCTAGCAATGGTTTATTCTCGGTCCCTATCAAGTAGAATGTCATTTGGGTCATGGAGATACATGTGCACAATATGAACGATTAATTTTTCATTTTTATCTAGTTTAAATATTGAGACAAAAGTCATAATTATAACAAATAGTTTTTGAATGAAGGAAATTATTATTTTCCAGCCGCGACTTTTGCTGGCAGTCAAGGGAGGACTCCCAGCATCCGTTCGTGTGCTGGCGAGAAAATCAGGGAATCCAGGAGACAGATTATGCCCTATAGTAATATTTGGATCCCAAGAAAGGGCCGTCAAATGTATCTTCAGGCAACTGGCTGGACACAGTAGGGGTGATAAGCTAACACCTTCTGTTCTACTCAGCTAGAGGATATAGGGTGTGTTTGTTTGAGCCAAAACTTGTTAATTAAAATTTTTCAACCTAAAACTTTTCACTCTTCATAACTACTCTACTTTTTTAATTATTTTTCACATTTTTCTATACAAACTACCCTACTTTTTAATCATTTCTACACAACTACCCATACAACTAATCTATCTATTTTAACTTTATTCTCTTTACTCCTCATAATTACCTCTATTATATCACATCATTTTTTTTTATCAATTTGACAACTTCTACCTCTAAAACTTTTCGTCAAAAGTTTTATCTCCAACCAAACACACCCATAGTTTCTCAGGAATCAGGTGAGAGAAATGAAGAACCTCTCCTCTTTTGAAAAGATTTTAGAATGGCGCAGGGATGTTTAAGGGTGGTTCTAGTTGTGTATATCTTCTAGCTGGGCTGAGGCTATTTCAGAGGGAGCCGTTGCCACAATGGAAGAGACCAGAAGAAGGAAGCTATGAAATTAATGTGGATGGTAGTGAGAATATGCGTGGTGATTGCATGGGTTATGAAGCAGTTATGAGAAATTCTAAGCAAGTGGTTTTTTGTTTTTTTTAATGATACACGTAGGGTGTATTTGAAAAAAGTGATAAAAATGTAGATGAAAAGTTTTTGTGTAAAAGTTTTTAAAATAAAAAAAATGATGTGATAGAGTAATAAATTAATAATGAATAGTAAAAAGAATAAAGTTAAAATAAATAATGAATAGTTATATAGAAATGATTTAAAAGTAGAGTAATTATATAGGAAAAAGTGAAGAAATAATTTAAAATAAGGTAATCGTAGAAAGTGAAAATTTTAGATTGAAAAGTATTTGTAGAAAACAATATCCAGGTATTTATCCAGCAAAAAAATACCCTCATAGTTTACAAACTCAACCCAATATAATATTCGTATTTGATCCAACACAAGAGGTACACAAGGAAGATAAACACCTACAACCTATCAAGGGAGACAACTCTCGTACGAAAATGAGGAGGCAATTCTGCCCCATAAATTAAAATAGGGGGATGTCTTATGCTAATGGGGACAAAGTTCCATTAGATGGGATTACTTATTAAATGACTGTTTTTGGTTGCTAGGTGCTGCAAGATAGAGGAGATTACTTACTCCTTATGTAAAGAGACAAGAGCCTTTTGTTTTAGCATGGCATGGGGAGTGGAGATGAATCTCCAACACCTAAAGCTTGAGAGTAACTCCAAGACTTTGTTTTGTCATTAGTTGACATTCTAATCTAAGAAATTCGGCTCAAAGTTATAATAATCCAATCCATGAAATGCCTTCATGTTCTTTGAATGGGGAATTAGGCTGCATGCAATTTGGTTTATGTTTGAAACTTGTATGTCTTGGCAGGGATGCTCTAACTGTAAATTATTTGCACATGAATCTTTTTGGGTGTTACTATTGGCAATTTACAAATACACATTTAAAAAGGAAAATTTTTTCTCATATCCATAACATTTGCGCATAATTTTTTATATACTTATCATGTTTCATAAATTCCTCATGTATTTATAATATTTTATCATAAATTTCTCTCATTCTTATGCCATCAATACAATTATTATCTACCATATTGAAAAAATAATTTTGCACATTCAAAATTTTTTAATTGAGACAATTTAATCTTAGCATGACTTAATTGATAATATAAATTATTAATATATGATATTAAATAATTTAAAATTCATATTAAGGTTGAATTATTTTAATTAAAATTTTTTTAAAAAGACAAAATTATCTTTTCAATGGAATAGATAATGATTGTATTAATTGTGTGACTATAATAGGAACTTCGGCTGAAATATTATAAGTATAAGAATAATTTGTGAAATACTCTATACATATTAAGAATTAAGAGCAAATATTGAGGGTATAAAAAAAATTATCTAAAAAAAAATCCGTAATGGGTCGTGGGCCGCCCGAAGCCCACTATAGAGTGATTGATTTGGGGTTCCCAGACGCCACAATTCTCCCCACCCCCGAAAAAGATTCAAATTCAAATTAGAACACGTTTCCCGCCGTTATCATTCTTATTTATCCCGTCCTGATCTTTGTCTTTTTATGCTTTCCCCTTCCATCTCTTATCTTTCTCACATTAATTATCAAAGATTTCCCTTCTATCGTAGCGAAACCGGAAGTCAGTCTTGCAAATGTCTTCATCCGTTCGAAGGGTGAAGGAGCGAGGTGGCGGCGGAGGGAAGATAATGGCATCCAAGCCCCATAAAACCCTAACGGAAAACCCTCCCAAGGGGTCGGCCGGAACCTGCAAAAGGCCCTCTGGGAAGGAGAACTTACGGACAGGTTCCGGCGCCAGAACGCCTTCCGTCTGTCAGAAGGCAGCAGTGCGTCATCTGCCTATGCAGCGGAATGACAAGGTGGCGGCAGCCGCGAACATTGACAAGGACGGGGAATCACGATTCCGGTGGTCTACGTCCTCGTCGCTTAAAGGTAAGAGCTTGAATCCATCCGATTTTGGGCGGTTTCTTTCTGATCTGCGTAACGATCACCACCCTAAGGTTTCCGGGTCTGATCGGTTGGCTAAGACCCTACGAAGAGCTTCTGTGGCTGCTGTGGAAACATCGGATGAGGGAAAATCTGAAAGTGGTGGTCGGGTTATGGAGAAACGGGAGCCGAAAAAACTCTCTTCAAGTTACGATTCGAGGGGTCAGGGCGATAAGCTTCTAAATGGTTCTAGGGTTTTGGAGAGTTGCAAAACCTCGGGCTTGAATATGAAGGGAACTTCTGATAATGCTGTCCGGGTTTCAGATAATTGCGGCAGTAAGGTTTACTTAGTTTCAGATATGGAAATGGTTTCTCAAGGCGACGGAGGTGGTATTCCAGAAAATTGGGAAGCAACATCTTCTTCTAATTTGAGTTCCAACGCAAAAAGTGAAATTACGCTGAACGTAATTCCAAGTGGAGATGGTTCTGATGACCGAACTTGTTCAGAATTGAAGGCTGTTGGAATTTCAAAAAGCCTAGCGCATGCAGATCAGAATTTGAAAATAGTTGAAATGAAAAGATTTTTTGAAGGGGATGGAAATGGGGTTCTCAGGAAATGGGAGGAAAGATCATCTCTACATTTCAATTCAGCTGGGAAAAGTGAAATTAGGCCGGGTGGGATTCGAGTTGCAGATGATTCTACTGAAGCAGCTTGTTCAGAATTGAATTCCGGAGGCTTAGGCGAGAAAAGTTTTAATGGCATACGGGCTGCTAGATTTTCAACAGGCACAGTTCATGCAGATCAGAATTTGAAAGCAGCTGGTGACAAGTGTTTGGTTGGTTCTGGTGTCGATGGGAAGGCCAAGGAGCTGAAGACCATGGATGAGAGTAAAGGTTCTCGAGTCATTAACAAATACCCAAGCAGGCTTCACGAGAAGCTGGCTTATTTAGAAGGAAAGGTTAAGAGCATTGCATCTGATATTAAGCGTACCAAAGAGATGTTAGATCAGAACAATCCTGATTCATCCAAACAAATTTTATTGGATATTCAAGATAAGATTTCAGGAATTGAGAAAGCAATGGGCCATGTTGTTGATGACAATAAAATGGAATTGGGTCTATCTGAAATTGTTGAAAGTGATAATTTGCGTTCTAAACAAGTGGAAAAGGTTAAAGACATAAAAGTGGGAAGCTTGAAAAGTTTGGTAAATGTCTTGACGAATGATGAGTTAGAAGCGAGGCTTTTTCCTCATCATAAATTGCTCAGGAGCCGTGGGTCATCTGGGTGTTCTTTGGGTAAAGATCAAAATCAATTGCCAAATTCTTCAAAGTATAATTGTAATCCTGCTGAAGATAAGTCCTTGAGCCCCATAGATGAAAATCCTATTGCTTTGGAATTCTTGGCATCACTTACCACAGATCTGTCCAATGTTGGAAATAATTGCAGAGTTCTTCAGCTGGAGCATCCTGCAGTACAGGCAGCAGATGCAGATACAACTTCTGGCACTCGGGATGCTTCGATCAAGGTTGATTGTGGAAATCCTGTTGGGGATGTGGCACTTGGGGCTGATGAAACATTTGATGACTTTGATGATAAAGAAAACAGCGCAACAATGATACTTCAAGAGGATGGTGAAGATAATTATGTTGATCAGTTGAAGGAAATGGGGCCTAAGATCTCAACTGGTGGATGGTTTGTGTCAGAGGGTGAATCTGTTCTTCTTACTCATGATGATGGTTCATGTTCCTTCTATGACATCACTAACTCAGAGGTGTTTCCTTTGTTCTCAGCTAGCTCCCCCTATGATTTCTGTTATTCATTTGGCCTGGTTTATTGATGCCTTTTACAGCCAGCACAAAAAAATAGAGTCTGCTTTCCTCTGTTTCTCTGCTTAATGCATCTCCACCTTTCTGAACTCGAATCATATTTAGATTTCAAAGTGATATGATGATCATAGTTTCAAATCTTATAGGCGAGCATTTCTGACCCTGTTTTGTTGGGAAACCAAGTGTTGATGGTGATGTTGAGGGTAGGCAACAACATTGTGCTAGTTCTGGTGTCTGTTCATGCCAGTTATTTCTTTTCCCTTCCTTAATCATCATATTCTGAAATCTACAGTTGCTCAGAAATATATATTGCCTGCATCAGTATTTTTGCATTGTTTATCGGACTGGCATAAGATGGATATCATTCAAACTAATGGTGTCTAACCATTGCTGTGATGATTTGTCTGTATTTTAGGTGAAGTCTGAATACAAGCCACCCTTGGAAGTGTCACAAAACTTGTGGGGAGATTGTTGGTTAATCCGTGCTCCTTGTTCTGATGGCTGTTCAGGAAGGTATGTTGTTGCAGCATCTGCTGGTAATACACTGGACTCTGGTTTTTGTGCATGGGATTTCTACAGCAAAGACATCCAGGCTTTTCGAGTTGAGGGCAAAACAACACTGCCTTCATCGAGAACAGTTCTTGGTTGCTTGCCTAACAATGAGCTGCACAGAAGAAATGCTTTGACTACAACCTTAGCTGCAGAAAATCAACAGTGGTGGTATAAACCTTGTGGACCACTGCTTGTGTCAACTGCAACATGTCAGAAGACCGTTAGTATTTATGACATACGTGATGGTGATCTGGTTATGAGATGGGATGCACCAAAGTCAGTTCTAACCATGGACTACTCAAGTCCTTTGCAGTGGAGGAATAAAGGGAAGGTTGTCATAGCCGAAACAGAAGCCATTGGTCTATGGGATGTTAATTCGCTTAGTCCCCATCCCTTGTTGTCAATCGCCACATCTTACAAAAAGGTTACTGCTCTTCATGTGAATAACACAGATGCTGAATTAGGTGGCGGAGTCCGTCAGAGGTAAAACTTTTCACTGAACTATTTGAGATCCCATTTAGTCTTTTTTTATAGACGGTGTCCTGTCAATCACTTCAGGAAAATGTATAGTGAACCTGTCATTAATTATGCAATGATTAATGTTTTTATTCTTCATCAACTAACTTGCTTACTGTTAGATTTGCATCTATTGGAAACTGAAAAACAATGTGAACTTGCATCCAATGCGTTGCGTTATTCTGTTTCTTTTCTCATGTTTTCTGTTTCTATATAAATTGCAGTTGAACGGAATCATAAAATCTTCTATACAGGACTGTGCTTCTGTACTTTTTATTGTTTTTCCTTGCACTACAAACTAAATTTTGCTATCAAGTATAAACCAGTTTACCGAAGATAACATGACTATTTAGAAGAAATGTGATGATTCCTTCTCAGAGTTGGATTACCTGTCACTCTTCATCAAGCATATGCGAGTTTTTTTATTCTCATTTATGCAATTGCATTGTGTGCAATGAATAATAGATTGGCAACTGTGGTCATTGATTCCATTGTGAATGTTGCAACAATCAACGAGCAATAAGCATGTACTGCTCTCTTGAAATTGATATAGCTTGTGGATTCTTGTACATCGAGGGGATGACATGTTCTAAGTGCAGTAGTTAAAAAGAGAAATAGAGAACTCTAACCCCGTTTTCGTTGTCCATATCCTAAAAATTTCTGTATTTGTTATGTAGAGTGAGTTCTTCTGAAGCTGAAGGGAACGATGGTGTATTCTGCACACATGAAACCATCAATGTCTTAGATTTCCGTGTCCAATCTGGTTTGGGCCTTAAGATAACAAAAGAAGGAGCAAATAGCCAATCCATTTTCACTCGTGGAGATTTTATTTTTCTTGGAAGTACTAGTGCAAGATCAATGACAAAGGATAAACCTCGCTCATTTGTCCAACAATACTCATTGCGGAAGGGCAAGCTCATTGGAAGTTACGTTTTGCCAGACTCTAATGCTCACTCTCACCACTCTTCCATCACTCAAGTGTGGGGAAACTCAAATCTTGTTATGGCCTCTAGTGGATTGGGACTGTTTGTTTTTGATGCACTTAGGGAAGATTCCTTACAGCTGTTTTCATCTAATCATCGTGGTGCTGAGGAGATGAGAGAAATTATTGGGACAGATGATATGTATCACCCTTCTTTTGATTATGCAGGATCTCGAGTTCTACTTATATCAAGAGACCGGCCTGCTCAATGGAGGTATTTATAAGCTATTTATTATGTAATTTAAGGACTTGCTGCAGTATACTCAATCTTGTAATGTTTTGTTCTTGTCTTGTGTAATAAAATGTGTTTTGAAATAACTTGCTCTTTCCAAGTCAGTTTATTCTAGAAATGTGGGTGTCATAATGTCAATAAGATCCACCGCCCAATGCCCGCCTACAGGTTCATGGCTAGTTTGTCACTCCTTCATGCGCTGTTTAAAATTCGTCAATCTTATGCAGAAGAACTGCCTGGCTATATTTACTCTGTTTGTCTTTTGTTTTGTCCATTCTTGAATCTTGATGTGAAGTTGCAGGAAACGGATATCTTATTCATCCTGTCATGGGTTGAGTTATGGCATTGCAATCCATGGAAGTTGTATAGTTGGGGGAAATTGTTTTGACCCTATTATTTTAATTGTTTCACTTGAGCTGCTGATATTCCTACCTCGCTTCTCTCGCTAAGCAACAAATTTCCCACACTCCAATGCCATTACTGTGAAACAATTCGCCGTCAGGAAAGACTTACTGCTACCTGCCTAATTGTTTCTGCTAACTAATCTCATTAATCCGCCATTTGCACTTAGATGGTGTTAATGAAGGGAGGAAAAGCATTATTGCTGTAGAAGTCTGATTAGTGGATGGAATTGGGTAAGTTATTGAGGAGCTTGTTCCTGATTTTGGTTCCAACACTGGCGTGGCTTAAACGGATCATATCTATGGTTTACGTGGCATGTGGCCATTTGCATTGTTGGGGCTTACGTTGTGGTTGTTGCTAGTATTGATTGTGTGTAGAGAGGAGGCCACGTTCCATGTCTTCTTGTATTGTCCGCGTCCAGAGGTACAAATGTTGTATGTAGACGTGTGACGTTCGTCCACAAGCTTTGTGGCTGGCTTCGCGTGATCCTTTCCGTCGATCTTGAGATGAAGAAGGGAACGGACATGCACCGGACGAGATCCATTTGTCGCTGCACGCGCCTTCCGTAGCTTTCGAATCGGTATGCGAATCAGACGCTCGATATATAGAATCGACGGATAATTTTTTTTCTTAATTTCGGAGGTTTATTTTATTGTATTTTTTATTTTTAGGAAAGTGATTCAGTGCACTCTGGAGCACTTAGGCTCAGTGCGCTTGAGTGCAAATCCTTATTTATATACATTTTAATTTTTTTTAATATAATTGTTGATTTAAATGTATTTAATATGTGCATCGGTTTTTATCATTTTTAGAGATTTATAGATATTTTTAATTTTTTTTTAAAATTAGTTATATTTTAGAAAATTTAAATTATTAAAAATGTCATTGCTTTTCAAAATTCAAAAAAAAAATCTAAAAATCATCAAAAATGACAAAAGTTAATATACATGTTAAATATATTTAGATTAGCAATTATGTAAAAAAATTTCAAAAAAAATATTAAGAAATGGGTTATATGAACTTGGGTGCACGAACCTACATGAGATTCATAGGGTTATCATTGTATGCACTTGGGTGTATTGAGCTTCAATGTACTTGGGTGTACTATACCTATTTTTTTAATTTTATAATTTTTTTATGAAATTGTTAATCTAGGTGTATTTAATATATGTATTAATTTTTATTATTTTTGAAGATTTTTAGATATTTTTTAGATTTTTAAAAATCAGTGGCATTTTAAATTATTAAAATGTTATTGATTTTTAAAAGTATAAAAAAAATCTAAAAATATCCAAAATTGGTAAAAATTAATACATATATTACATACATTTAAATTAACTGGTATGTAAAAATTTTACGATAAACAATAAAAAAATGGTCGTATGCACCCGGGTACACTTAGCAACCCAGATTAGCATTGTAATTTTAACCCCAGAGGGTCAAACTCGCATCATTGTTCGCTGCGTCCACGTATTGGAACATCGGAGATATCTAAGCCAGACACTTCTGTCAAAAATCACGGTATGGGTAATTTGATGAGTATCAAATTCTTTTATTTAGTAAAAAATATTTATTGATGCAAAATATGCAGTATGCTTACGACACAAAAATAGCTTCAAAGACCAAAAATTCTCCATTATCGTTAAAAATAAGTAATATTTAAAATATTTTATGCAATTGAAAATTTGAAATAGACTTAAAAGTCCAGTTAGCTATCATTATGGTTTGAGATCCCACCATAAGGCCTGGATCTCTAACCCAACCGCAGTGTTGAATATATTTCGACAATGATATATTTTTATCAGCAATCTTGTGAACCAATGGAAGTCGACTGGATTGGAAGAGCATTCGCAACTTAAAGAGAATTGGGGCTAACGATTTTACCGAGGATAAGTAATGACTTGGTCCACTTCAAAGAAGCTATTTAAAAATTATTTTTTTACTTTTTTTCTACACTTGTTTAACTAAGTATATTTAATATATACATCAAATTTTATTATTTTTGGATATATATATATATTTTTAAAAAAATTTTAAATGCCGGAATATTTTACCCATTTTCGGGCATTGAATCTCGTGCAAGCATCTAAAAGCATTTAAATATCCACCATCTGCAATACGTATGAATATTCTAACTTAGCTGGTCTTTCTTCGATTAGCAACAATCCAAACTAATGACTAATTTACGTGTATTTATGGTGATGTATGCCTATGAGCTAAAGTAGAAATATTAGCTGGTCTATCTTCAATTAGCAGCAAGCCAGTTTTGAATTCATAATAATAAGTTTCTAATAATTTTAATATTTATGACATTTTGCCCATGTTTTCTTAGCAATTAGAATCGCCTTTTAAACAGTATGTCCTATTTGAATTTCACTACTGCAACTTGTAAAAGAATTAATACTCACATGTTTATAAAATTTCCTTTTTTTTCCCGCCAAATCAAATTAGAATTCTTTTGTTTTATAAAAATGGGAAAACCGAGTTTATATTTGGTCCCCAACATATTTCCTCTTTATTCGTTAGTAATCCTTTCATATCTCTTCTAATTATTAGGTTAATAGAGTTTCTATAAATGCTCTTTTGTCACCCTTACAATGCTGCATTATATGTATATATTTCTCCCAATCATTTTTACAGTATTTTACTTTTCCGTTATTTACCACGTTATTCTTTTGATAGGGGCTCAGCAACATGCTCAATTCCAATCACAAACCGTTCCAAAATATTAGTGATGGACTTGGACACACAAACTGCAAAGATAAATGCATGCTACCAACCGTGAGCGTGAATCATGAAATTAATCCGAATTTATTGGATTTTTCCCGACCCAAAAATTCATTGGAAATTAAGCTCCCACTGGATAAATCATAGAATTGGATTAATTAACCAAGCTCATCCGCAAAATCTACTGCGCTCTTTCCTTTTCGAAACCAAACGGAGGGGTGAGATCATTTGTTTTACTGCGGTCCATGTTGATGATAAGGGACGGGATGGATCTGTTATTGGTATTAAAAATGGCTAGATGGGAGATGGGCTTGGGTACAGTAGATGACGTAGCATTCCTTCCTTTGGGAGTCAAACTGGCTAGCGACGTCCATCCAATGATTCCATGCCAATCCAAGAAAGAGGACCAACCCCACTCCACCATATGCATCCATGCATCTTTACAACATATCAGCGGATTACAAATCATCGTCCATGGCATGCACCCTTCTATAAATATAATATAAATACTGACTCTTGGGTTGGGACTTGGGAGTGAGTTTGTCAGAGTTGCTAAGAGAAATGGAGAGAAAAAGGAGGGAAGGTCATCCTCTGCTAAGAGGTGGTAGAAGGCAGGGAAGCTACACCCACGGCTTCTCCCCTTCGGAGATGCGATCCCTGTCGTCTATTTGTGGGGCCTTCATCCCATCTATTCCCGTCCATTTCAACAGCCACGGCAGCGGCAGCGATTCTAGTTGCAAAGCCGTCCAGGACTTCTACCTTGCTTCCGGCTCTCAACCCCCGGTTCCTGATGAGGTGATTTTTTTTTTTTTTTTTTTCCAATTTTAATCCTCCTCCCTTCCCCTCTTCTCCCTTTATTCCGTTGCTGCGAAACAGACCGAACCGCTCCGTCCAACCGGTTCTGGTCGGTTTGGGACTGTTTTTAAATTTTGTTCAAAATCGTCCAACCTCTCGTTTAAATTAAAATTTAGCCAAGCAAAAGCGACACCAGCCACTTTTTAGCGCACCAAATTCTTGCCTATGCATTGTTCCAGAGCCTCGAACCTTACCGATTTGTGCTGTTTAAGCTATTCTTACTCACCCTTTTGTCCATTGATTATTTTCAACTTTAGGAACGCTCTGCACAGCCATACTTCAGGATTTAAAAACCTTGCTTTACTTATTCCTTTGCTTCGATTTTTCTTCCGAGGGTAGTGATTTGGAATCTGTTTTTGTATTCCTAATATCTGCATTTGCTGGAAAATCCATTGGTTTAGAATCTTGATGTGACGACCCAGATGACCCAAACCACAACCACGAGTCAGGCTTAAAATGTATTATTAATGTCTACTCACAGCTAACCTGGAGTAAAGTTTATATCTCTTTCATGAGTTTATATCACGGGATTAGCCCCTTTTTCTTAAAATTTTTAAATACATTTACGGCTCCTTATTATATAGTTATCGCAATTTTTAAATATATAATTTTTTTTCTTATCTACGTTGGTTTTTTTTTTTTTTTGACAAACTATCTACGTTGGTTTTTTTAAATTTTAAAGTCAAAAAAATTTTGATTTTAAATATTCAAAAAAATTACGTAGATAAGTCATAGAATCAGCGACCAAAGTTTAAAAATAGACAATATTTCATATATATATTTTTTGATGGAATACAATATTTCACATTTAAATATATTTACACGTGGCCAACCGGCCCGGTTGCTTTTGGCTGCCAACAGTAGACGGGGTTTCGAACGGCCAAAGCGGGAGCTTTGTTCAAGTTGATAAGTGGGAACTTGTTAATAAAGCTATAAATATATAAAAATTTAAAAAATGTATACAAGAAGTTATCCTATATTTATATGTACTATATATATATATTTATAGGAGCTTTGACTCAAAATGGGTTTTACATGCATTTAAATATTAATATTTTATACAATTATTTATCCATGTATAAATTATATTTTAGATAATTTACATATTCAAAAAAAATTTTGAATTTACAATTACATCAAACTATTTTATTAAATTTATCTTATAACATTTTCATATGAGACATATATACACATCTAATTTGGACAAAAAGTAATATGCTAATAAATGAAGTAGTTCTAAATACCGTGGGAGGAGTAGCCCATTATATTTAGAATTATTTCTTTTATTAGTATATCAATTTTTATCCAAATTGAATATGTATATGAGCCAATTTGAAAATAGTATAAAGTTTACGTAACAAATAACTTGATAGAGATACCAATTTTAAAGTCTTTTTTAGTATGTCAACTATTTAAGATATAATTTGTGTGTATAAATAATTATATAAAGTATTAATATATTTAAATGCATATACAACACATACGTGTGAATGCAAAAAATAACTTAAACTATGGGTCATTTAAAATTTGGCTCCCCTATTGCAAGTTCAAATCTTCACTCAGTCTAGTTACAAGCCTCTCATATATCTGCTTTCTTTTTTCTTTTTTTTTTAAAAAATTATTATTAAAAGGATAATTCATCGTATACCTATAACAAATGTACATAATTCATAATATACCTCGTAACATTTCATAAATTGCTTTATACTCATAACATTTCATCCTAAATTTCTCCCATATCCACGCTGTTAAAACCACCATTATCTATCCCATTAAAAAGAAGATTTTGCCATTTTAATTTTTTTCTAATTAAAATAAATCAACCTTAATATGAATTTCAGGTTATTTAATATATTGTATTAATGATTCATTACCATCAATTGAGTCATGTTAAGGTTAAATTATCTCAATTAAAAAATTTTAAATGAACAAAATCCTCTTTGTAATGGGTAGATAATGTTGGGTTTAACGGCGTAGGTATGGGAAAAATTTGGGGTGAAATGTTATAGGTATAAAAAAAATTTACTTAATGTTATAGATATATTAGGAATTATGTGCAATTGTTACGAGTAAAAGAGGAATTATCTCTTATAAAAAAATTCATTTATCTGTTATCCACCAATCTAAAACTTATGCCGATCTGGATTATTCCCGAACTTGTCCCCATGCAAACGAAACGTGATTTGTGCTGCTACGTTTCTTGAATCGCACAATGCACGGTGATTGTTATTTTCGCTTTATTATTATTATTTTGAATATGACATTACACGAGTAAATAAAAATTTTAAAAAATAGTTTGATCTAATCCTTCTGCATTTGCTGAAAAATCCATTGGTTTAGAATCTTGATGTGACGACCCAGATGACCCAAGCCACAACCACGAGTTAGGCTTAAAATGTATTATTAATGTCTACTCACAGCTAACCTGGAGTAAAGTTTATATCTCTTTCATGAGTTTATATCACGGGATTAGCCCCTTTTTCTTAAAATTTTTAAATACATTTACGGCTCCTTATTATATAGTTATCGCAATTTTTAAATATATAATTTTTTTTCTTATCTACGTTGGTTTTTTTTTTTTTTTGACAAACTATCTACGTTGGTTTTTTTAAATTTTAAAGTCAAAAAAATTTTGATTTTAAATATTCAAAAAAATTACGTAGATAAGTCATAGAATCAGCGACCAAAGTTTAAAAATAGACAATATTTCATATATATATTTTTTGATGGAATACAATATTTCACATTTAAATATATTTACACGTGGCCAACCGGCCCGGTTGCTTTTGGCTGCCAACAGTAGACGGGGTTTCGAACGGCCAAAGCGGGAGCTTTGTTCAAGTTGATAAGTGGAAACTTGTTAATAAAGATATAAATATATAAAAATTTAAAAAATGTATACAAGAAGTTATTCTATATTTATATGTACTATATATATTTATAGGAGCTTTGACTCAAAATGGGTTTTACATGCATTTAAATATATTAATATTTTATACAATTATTTATCAATGTATAAATTATATTTTAGATAATTTACATATTCAAAAAACATTTTAAATTTACAATTACATCAGACTATTTTATTAAATTGATCTTATAACATTTTCAGATGAGACATATACACACATCTAATTTGGACAAAAAGTAATATGCTAATAAATGAAGTAGTTCTACATACCGTGGGAGGAGTAGCCCATTATATTTAGAATTATTTCTTTTATTAGTGTATCAATTTTTATCCAAATTGAATATGTATATGAGCCAATTTGAAAATAGTATAAAATCAACGCAACAAATAACTTGATGGAGATACCAATTTTAAAGTCTTTTTTAGTATGTCAACTATCTAAGATATAATTTATGTGTGTATAAATAATTATATAAAGTATTAATATATTTAAATGCATAAAGTATTAATATATTTAAATGCATATACAACACATACGTGTGAATGCAAAAAATAACTTAAACGATGGGTCATTTAAAATTTGGCTTCCCTATTGCGAGTTCAAATCTTCACTCAGTCTAGCTACAAGCCTCTCATATATCTGCTTTCTTTTTTCTTTCTTTTTTTTTAAAAAAATTATTATAAAAAGAATAATTCATCGTATACCTATAACAAATGCACATAATTCCTAATATAGCTCATAACATTTCATAAATTCTTTTATACTCATAACATTTCATTCTAAATTTCTCCCATATCCACACTGTTAAAACCACCATTATCTATCCCATTAAAAAGACGATTTTGTCATTAAAAATTTTTTTAATTAAAATAAGTCAACCTTAATATGAATTTCAGGTTATTTAATATATTGTATTAGTGATTCATTACCATCAATTGAGTTATGTTAAGGTTAAATTATCTCAATTAAAAAATTTTAAATGGGCAAAATCCTCTTTGCAATGGGTAGATAATGGTGGTTTTAATGGCCTAGGTACGAGAAGAATTTAGGGTCAAATGTTATAGGTATAAAAAGAATTTATGAAATGTCGTAGATATATTAAGAATTATGTGCAATTGTTATGGATATAAGAGGAAGTATCTCTTATAAAAAAATTCATTTATCTGTTATCCACCAATCTAAAACTTATGCCGATCTGGATTATTCCCGAGCTTGTCCCCATGCAAACGAAACGTGATTTGTGCTGCTACGTTTCTTGAATCGCACAATGCACGGTGATAGTCATTTTCGGTTTATTATTATTTTTTTGAATATGACATTACACGAGTAAATAAAAATTTTAAAAAATAGATTGATCTAATCCTTCTGCATTGGAAATGCTAGGCTGCGGAGCTTATCAGGAATAGTTCACAGCCAGACGCAGTGGCACTGATTCGAGTGGTCCTGTGGCTACTGAGCACTAGAGTGGGGACACTGATGCTGTGTGGCACAGAATGCCTGGTTGGGAAATTCCCATTCATCACCAAATTCTCGGACTTGGGCGTGGAGAAAAGGGAGCAGATCCTGAAGAAATGGTCCACCCAAAAGTCTATACTTCCTCTGAGACTGGTTTTCGTCCTCCTCAAGGTCTTTTGCCTCTACACCTTCATCTCTATGGTAAGATGCATGCTTCCTTTCACCCCAATTTTTCTGTTTTGCATCTCACTAATTCTTCTGGCGGGGGCCCACCCACTTATTATTATTTTTATTATTTTTACTTACACCAGTGGGCTCCACAAGGAGATAGATAATTTTTGGAGTTGGTAACGTGGACAAATCTCAATAATTGAAGGGATGGAGGTCTCACAACAACATATAAAACAGAAAAAGCAGAGAGCGTTTTATCGTCGTATAACAAGTTCCATTCGTAGTTCATGCCTGTAAGTTTTTGTGCTTGCCTCAGAAACGAAAACAAGCGGGAACTATCCAGAGAGTAGAATTTCCCAAAATACAGAGAACACATGTGGGGTGCTCTTACGGGCACATGCGTCTAACCATAGGCTGCGAATGCCGTTAAAAGGCGGGACACGGCTGGCGATTAGTACTCGTCATATTTGGTTCGATAAACAAGCTTGGAGAGAAATGCTAAGGTGCAATTGATGATAATTAAAATCTAGTCCAACTATTAAATTTAGAAAAATATTTATTTCATTAGCATACAAAATTTCATCCAAAATAGGATAAATTTACAACCTCATTTGAAATTGACGCAAGATTAGCTTAATGAAATGGTTGGATTTATCTTGGAATTTTCAAATTCTATTTTCAATGTCTAAATAATTCTAAACATCATTCATATAAGAGTAAATGGTTATGTAAAATATTTTTATGTTCTGATGCAATAGAAAATAAATTTAAGAATTTTTCATAATTTGCGTATCATTATATATTTCAGAGCCGCCCATGTTAGATTGGTTTTTGGTACTATGGTAAATTAAACACACTAATGATCGTGTTAGTTCGGGTTAAAAAAATCACCCCCGAGAAAAAATAATTTTTAAATTTTCACAAAACGAATAAAATACTTGTATATTTAAAAATTCAAAAAATATATACACATGTTTAAAACGACAAAACTTAATTTACAGATTAAATACTTCTAGGTTAAACATTTTATAAACAAATTTCAAAAAATTTAAAAGTAAACTTTTTGCCTAAGCTAATAAGTTATTTTCTTAACCCAGGCTATTAGGATCATTAATCAAACAAATAATGTTAAGTAATATTGGCGGTGGGATTTTCATTTTATGATTGATGTGGGCTTCGTTTGCAGCTGGCAGCACCTTCCCGGGAAAAGCTTGGAAAAAATAATAATAATAATAATAATAATCATCCCATGTGTAATGCACCGTTGCCAGTCTAATCAACAATGACAGCTGGTAAATCTGTTTTTCTTTGACTTGTAAAACGAAGTAGAAATCTCTTTTGATTGCTCCGAAATCTGGATATAAGAATCCGGATATAGACGGCATTGAAAAAAAAATTGAACCATTTAAAAGAAGTCGTTTTCTATTATACATGTGAAATGAAAAAACAAAGAAGTCGTTTTCAGAGAAACGTGGTAATTGCCGTAAGACTATTTTGAAATGGAAGAGTGGTTTGAAAAGTGCTTAGATATCTGAAGGGAAGCTCCCGATGAATCACCGCTCTCCTGCCGTTCCATCGCGGGTTGCGGCGTTGCCATAGCCCGTAGGGTGAAGGGGGGTGTTGTGGGGGTTTAACTCCCACCAAAATCCCTATAGGCTATGGATTAGAATATGGGAGAAGAAATTAGATAAGTTCTTATGAGAAAATCAAAGTTTCTTTTTTTACACAAAAATATGAATTAAAAATAGGACAACGAACGAATGTTAGTGCTTCAATAAGCATTCAATCCGCACTTGTTGTTTTTAAAATTATTTATTTAACTAATACAGTGACAGCTAAAAAAATTTTACGGCTCTTTTCTACACACTTCTTCGTATAATTAGACATTTTCAATACCTATTTTTTTTTACTTTTCTATCGTTATATTCTAATGATCTTTTTACATAACTACCTTATTTATTTTAATTTTATTTTTTCTGCTTATAACTATTATTTCATTCGCTCACTTTTTAAAAATTGTTTCCATTTCTACTTTCTCACTTTTGTTTTTACATCTTCTTAATGCATTTAATTTCATGCAAATCTAGTATGCGCTTGGCCTCCCTTCCAAATAAAGTTGTAAATCCTACGTAATAAATTTTTAGATTTATATATTATTTTTAAAGTTGTTAACTTATATCTAAAATATCACTTCTTTAGAAATAGATAATTCTATAAACAATCACGACAGTCTAATAATTACATGAATTAATCGAAGTATTTTTTTATAATTTATACATGGTTATATACGTTGTAGGCAGGTATGGCTGACTAAAGATTTTTTTTTTTTTATTAGTATTCATACACTGTGACAATTAATATTATAATCAAATATTTTTCATATAAACCCTCACACTGTGGAGAAAATTTTCTATAAAAACCCTCACCTCCTCGTAGGAAATATGTAAAAAAAACCATGATTTTTGAGGGAAAATTTCAATTAAGCGGGACTTAATAGCGTATGGGCATCTTGGTGGCCCCGATGCGTACCACTAAGGCAGTGTTCTGGTGGCGGCTAACTCCAATGGATTGGACGTCGATTTAATCATGGGCCATAATAAGCGAAAACACACTGAAATATTTTGGTGCTTCGGTGCCGTCGGAGCCATTGAAGAGCTCTGTTCTTTATAGGATTTTGTCTTATGCTTCTTTTTTGCGAATTAGTCATCTTTGTCAGACAAACGAGAGGTCCAACTGTTCGGACGACTATATATGATTATATATATTGTCATATGGAAAATAATCAAGCGCAAAAGCAAAATACGGCCCACTCGATTATGAAAAATTAATATCTACTCTATCAATTATATTTAGAATTACTTATTTTAATAATATACCAATTTTTATCTAAATCACATGTGTATAACTACATCTTAACACACACATATATATAGGCCGATTATATAAAATTAGTCGTATATATGTTTAACTTATAATATTTATTTTTAAATTTTAAATTTATTTATTCTTTATAAATATATTTTCCAAAATATATTTAATCCATATGTAAAATTTTTACCACACCTTAGTGCAGAGATGGCGCACCTGATGATTTAGACTGCGCTGTCATTTTGTACTTGGTCATGATGGTAGCCACCTATTGCAGGACACGTGCACCCATACACATGCATTGTATCTGAGGCTGGCGAGCATTCCCTCTCGTTCTAGCCCACCGTTACCCCAATGCGGAAGTGTATTTTAGAAATATAGAAAGAGGCCAGTGGGTTGATAACGTGGGATGCATACGTCCAAAAATTGCAAAGCAGTGGGGGAAATGCCTGTAAAACAATCGAATTTCAAAATTCACGTCCCCTTTAAAAAGTTTAAGATGAAAGTAGTACAGTGGCAAATTTTTTTTTATGGGCAATTGGTATTACAGTCAAATACTTGAGATATTTTTATAATATTCAAAACTCGTTCTACAAATAACTAGTTGTTCAATATTTTACTTTTTCCAACACAATTTCCTAAATTCCCAACTAACGGACACTCTCATAGAAATTTCCCAAGAGAATACACCGTCACTGAAATACATGAATGTTGCTGCTGAGAGGCTTCGAAACAACGTCACCATGAGTTGGGTGAAATGTCGTTACCACTGAGGCAAAGGAATACAGTGGCAATTTAGAACACAGCAAATATCTGATATATCAAAAATGCTGTATGACCCTTTTCTCCGTCTCTTGTAGGAAAATGAAAATTCAGAAAATATATCGTGGAATGCAATTGGGTATAAGGTAGACACCGGCGAAGAGGGGTCGAAAACGAAAACAGAGCGACCCCTCCAAAAGGGGATCATAGAAACCGCAACACAAACAGATGCAACACTCCTCAATTCCCTCATCCAAAAAGGCCTAAATGTCACCGAAGATCCACTCCACAATCTTTACAGGATTGAGTGTGATGTTGTCGTCGTTGGTTCTGGGGCGGGTGGTGGAGTGGCAGCAGCTATTCTTGCCGGTTCTGGCCAGAAAGTGGTGGTCATAGAGAAGGGCAACTACTTTGCCTCAGAAGATTACACTGGGATAGAAGCAGCCTCAGCAGCGCAAATGTATGAAGGGGGTGGATTTGTTTCGACGCGAGAAGGTCAGGTTATGTTGTTGGCTGGATCGACTGTTGGTGGAGGCACAGCCGTGAACTGGAGTGCTTGCATAAGGACACCTCAGTATATACTTAGGGAATGGGCGCAAGGCCACAAACTCCCACTTTTTGGGAGCCCAGACTATCTTTATGCTATGGATGATGTTTGCAAGAGGATCGGAGTAACGGAGAAATGTATACAAGAAGGATTTCAGAATCAAGTTCTTAGAAAAGGGTGTGAGGAGCTGGGATTGGAGGTAGAGTATGTGCCTCGGAATTCATCAGAGCGTCACTATTGTGGCTTCTGTTGCTATGGTTGTAAGAGTGGAGAAAAGCAAGGGACCCAGGTTACTTGGCTGGTGGATGCTGTAAATTGCGGCGCGGTTATCTTAACGGGATGCAAGGCAGAGAGGTTCATATTGGAGAGCAATGAAACTTGGAAGAAAAAACAGAAGAAATGCACGGGAGTGGTGGCAAGAATTGTGAATGACAGCATCACCAAGAGACTACAAATCAAAGCCAAAATTACTGTTTCTGCGTGTGGGTCTCTTCTAACACCTGTTCTGATGAAGATGAGCAAGTTGAAGAACCCAAACATAGGCAAAAACCTTCATCTCCATCCTGCTCTGCTTGCTTGGGGATACATCCCAGAATCAGTATCCGATCTCACGGGCAAGACATTTGAGGGAGGAATAATAACATCATTACATAAAATGTATTCAAATGGCCCAAATCCTGGGGCTGTGATGGAAACTCCTGTAGTTGGACCTGCATCATTTTCAGCACTGTCACCTTGGGTGTCAGGACGAGACATGAAGGAGAGAATGCTCAAGTATGCGAGGACTGCGCAAGTATTTCCCCTGATCAGAGATCAAGGAGAAGGGCAGGTGAAGGGGGAGGGCCAGATATCGTACAAGCTGGCTGAAATAGACAAGGATAACTTAAGGGAAGGATTGAGGCTGGCGCTGAGGATTTTGGTTGCTGCAGGAGCAGTTGAGGTTGGGACGTATCGGTGCGACGGACAGAGAATTAGTTGCCAGGGGATCAAGGAAGAGGATTTGGTTGAGTTCCTGGATGGGGTCAGTGCAGTGGGAGGTCCAACCTCAGGGGAAGAGCATTGGACGCTATACGCCTCAGCTCATCAGATGAGCAGTTGCAGAATGGGTGCCAGCGAGAGGGAGGGTGTTGTGGATGAGAATGGGGAGAGCTGGGAAGCAGAAGGGTTGTATATCTGTGATGGAAGCATCCTGCCTACTGCACTGGGGGTGAATCCCATGATCACCATCGAATCCATTGCTTACTGCCTCTCCAAAAGGATGGCAGAGTCCTTGAAGAAGAAATGAGATTTACTCCCAACATCATAATCATACTTTTTCCTTCATGTGTTCCTCAGTATTTTCAGCTGATACTAGGTGGTGATAAAAAAAAATGCTGAATGTGGCCGCAGCCCACCTTCTCCAAATTTGGATATATACAACTCGTCTCAGGTATTAGATGATGAAATAAGCCATGATGTCAGTTACGAATTTCATCATGTCGTCTTTATTTTCCTTTGTTACTGAGCTTCTTGGTCTAATTCGAAAAATTCAATGCAAATTCGAGACTCACTTTTTAAGATTCTGCCAGTCGCAGTCATTCTATTACTAATTACTTGCAACATATATTCATGCGAGGGTCAACGCAATTTCGACAACACTGATCTAGATCAGAACGTGTAAGTTACGATCACATCACATGTTCCACATCCCGCAGATCAAGCCATCGTCGTTCTAAAAGAGTACATCCACAAGTTCTTAACTGATGACGTTGTGGCATGACACTTAATCCGTAGGAGTATCCATAAGAAAGATATTATTAATGTGTTTCCTTAGATTAATGTCGGATCCCAATTCAGTGCTCCGGGGAGTTTACAGATGGTTGCATGGAGTTTACAGGGGTACTGATTCCGTGCCCCTGCGGTCACCGCTGGAATCAGTCCCCTCCGCCTCGATGAATGTTCACAAAATCTTAAAAATTTTCTGCAGTTATCTGAACAGTTTATTTCTCTTTTTATTAAAAAATTTACAAATCTGAGGCCTTCAAACATATAAAAAGTTTTTTAAACAAAACATGTGATTCCCGCGATGACTGCCTTGCTGCCCCGCGTGGCGCGCAATTTTATATATTGCTATACTTCTTAGAATCCTAATATTTACTATTTAATTTGCAGTACAGTTTCATGCAACTTCCGTTATGAACTATGCTCATGTAGGTATTAAGAAAAATTCCTCTTTGTGCCTGTAACGTTTTTTACCATTATTATTTTTGTACTTCCGTCATTTTAAAAATTCTCCCGACGCACAACATTTCATACCTAATACCCAGATGCTTTTTACCGTTACTTTTAGCTAAAACTGATATTAATTATATGTAAAAATGTCAATTTTACTCTCACACCATTGTGTAAATAAAGATAAAATAAAATTTACTCTTTTTATTATAATTTAAACAAAAAAAATATCAGAATTGTTTAACAAAAAATAGAATAGAAATTCCATTTGAAATCTTTTTAGAGAACAATGTGTCAAAGGAACTTCTACATCAGATTTGTTTAACAAAAAATATAATATAAATTCCATTTGAAATCTTTTCTTACAAATGGCATTAAGGCAAAATCAATATTTCCTCATATAGTTTTTTTTATTGATATATTTTACATACATCTCAATACATTTTACATTGAAGTTCTGAAACATTCTTACAAATTTGAAGACACTTGACTCTCTCAAAGAAATCTAAAAACACAGCTCCGCCAAAGAATAAGGAAGATACAACTTTCAACAACCGAACAGAAGACCACAACTCCTACTAACAATTTTCTCCTTCTGGCCAAAATCCCGTATGTGGGATTTGAACCACGCACCCCAGCACATGCACAGCTCCACCACGCATGGGGTGACCAACCGAGCACGGCTTGGTTGGTAATATTTTCACATATAGTTAACGTCCATTTTAGGCTGAGAATAACGTGTCAAAGGAACTTTTAAAATATTGTGGATATAAAAAGGATAACAGTCAAATACCGTGAATATAAGAGAAATTTTATGGCAACAATAGAGGATCCCATCAACTATGAAAAATGTTTGAATACAATCGGCTACATTGAAATTCCCATGCATCCAACTATAACTTCCATTTCTTAATATTTATTTAAATTTTTTTTAACTAGAACTCTTAATCTAGGTTATTTAATTTATAAACTAAGTTTTTCCTATTTTTGAAAACGTATATATATATTTGATTTTTCAAAAATAGGAGGGTTTACTACTTTTTAAATAACTAAAATACCCCTATTTTCAAAACTAAAAAATATATACAAATTTTCAAAAATGATAAAACTTAATATGTAAGTTAAATACATCTAGATTAAAAGTTTTATAAAAAAAAAATTAAAACGTGAAATTTCTAGCCGCATGAATTAAAACAAAACCCACCAACCACGTACTATTTCAATGCATCCGGTTGCATCGAAACAAAACCCACCAACCACGTACATGCTTACGTAACCGCAGCAACGAACATTTATAATTGGCAGCATTACCTTTCCATTGTCAACTTTCTCTCTCTCTCTTCTTAAATAAAGAAGAAGAAAACAACAACAAAGACAACAAAAACAGAAGAAAAAGAAGACGAAGAAGATGAAGAAGAAGATTTCTAGCTTTGTACAGCTTTGACTTCATAGTGTGTGTTGAAGCAGCGCTGCAGCTTTAGGCATTGCTACTCGCTAGGCATGAAACACGAATCGCACTGATCATTTTCGTAGGCAATAAACAATTTCATACAAAGAAAACCCTCTTTAATTTCATAATCAAAAGAAGCCATGGACAAAAGATTGACAACAATTGAATGAGACAGAAAATTGATACCTAAGTCGGTACCTAATCAAAAAGTGCATAAGCATGTGCGAAATAATCAATTCATTGCATAAAAATCGCTTATTCTGGAAGCTCGGTCTTGCACCCGAATTCAAACGCTCAAAACCAGCTTTGATCATAAAAAATTCCCGGCAACAATGCATGTTGGAAAATGAGGAGAAAAAGGGTGTGAAATGGAGCACCACTCCTAACCCGCTATAGCTTTCACTGCTTTCTCTGCTGCATCATCCAAGTCTTCAGCTGTGATCAATGTCATCCCACTCTCCTGGATATGACAAATCACAAAAATGGCAGTCACTAGTCAGCCACTGGAATATGTATTTGGCTTCACCATTGCAAGACGGCGACAGTCCAGAATGTGAAGCACAGGAAATCATTAGAAATTTTAGGTGAAACACTGAATTTTACCTTGAGAATTCTTTTCCCATGATCCACATTGGTCCCTTCCAGGCGAACCACCACTGGCACTTTCAGTTGAACCTAGCCAGCAAAGAATTTTTTTTTTTTTTAAAAAACTATTTAATTTAATTGGACAAGAAGTTAAAATAGATAATTTACAAACCCTTGTCAAATATTTTTACAGAAGCACACAAAAACAGTTCACATCATGTATAGTATCACAAAAGACTAATTTGGTGCGGCGACATGTTTTTCTCTTTTAATCTACAAAAGACCATAACTACCTGTCCAATGCTCAGCGACATATAAAAGCAACAAGCCTAAAGTTCAAGGCATAGAACCCAGCTTCGTGGTCTTTCTTCAATAAAAAATTGGGCATCCGAGTGGGCACAGAGCCCTCCAATCCCCTCTGGTTAACCCACGTACAGTAGGGATATATAATCCAAGTCCATATAACAATGTTAACAGGATTAAAAATCTTTACCAAGTACATAGCAGATATAGTTCTCAATGATGACTGATAATCCAAAACTGGCCAGAGAAACTTATCTTACATTGTGTCCTTCTGGGTCACAAAGACAAGATATTAAAAAAGATCAAAGCTTCATCTGAGAAATGTGCATCTCCTAAAATAGAAAATGTAAGCATGGAAATTATTTACTTGTTTGAGAATTCTATATAATTATAATTGTCATCTTATGTGTCAATTTCCAGCGCTTCCAAACAACATGGAAACGCATTATCGCAAATGCATGATCTGCCAAACGGGCATACAATTTATTAATTTTTTTTTTCTCAAGGACAAATTTTTGAAAAAACATAAATACGTAGTCACAGCAAAATCAAAGAACTGATAATGTAAGGTCATCTACCAGCTTGGCTGCATTTACAATCCCGCTTGCTATCACATCACATTTCATTATTCCTCCAAAGATGTTGACCAATATAGCCTTCACCTTCTCATCTGATGTTAATATTTTAAATGCTTCGACCACCTGAGAAACAAAACTGAACAAGGATCAGATGGGTCGCAGGAGATGCACATGTTCACATTTCACATCAATGGTAAGTAGCATAAGCTACTAGAAAAGGAAAAAAAAATTAGTGTCATGATAGAGGTGTCTGTAAGTTCTTTTTGGGTAAAGTAGCATAAAAAATTCATCATCTCTTTTACAATTTTTCTACTCTAAATTTTATAAGCCTTCATCTCAGTAGCTTAGCGAGCTGTCCTAAGAAATAATGTCCGAATTTGACAGCAGGCTAAACAAAATCCAAATGCACCATCGTAAAGGCATGCATGACACACTCATAACATTCAAACTCTTATCGTTACTGGCCTCAGAAATGCATTCCCAACAAAAAATGTCCACAGACAACCAAAAGAAATTCAAAATGAAGTGGCATTATACCTACTAGCTCACAGTCAAAGCTTTCAAAATCATATGATACCTGGCTCTCTGATGCATTTCCCCCAACATCTAAAAAATTGGCAGGTGTACCACCATGCAATTTTATTATATCCATTGTAGCCATTGCCAGTCCAGCTCCATTCACCATGCAACCAATTTCCCCGTCTAAGCCAATGTAGTTGAGATCTGCTTTAGCAGCTGCTACCTGCAGAAACAATAAAGAGAAATTAAGAACCCCTAAACAATATCCTGATATTAGAAATCTTCACTTTGAACTCCTCAACTGCAGCTAGGCATCATGGTCTAATTGCAGAAAAAGCAATACTAGATGACTTCTTGACATGAATCTCCATCTGGACCTAAGACCAGAAATGAGAATCCAAAATTACCAGACACAAATTTGTTAAACATCTTAGAAATAATTAAAGGGCTTAGATGCAGGCCAGGCTTCTGTGATTTCCTAACAGTCACAATCTATAGATGTGTGTACTTTTAATCTCATATGTCAACAATATAAAAAGTAATGAGACATTAATTGCTTGATAACTTTGATCAAAGCCAATCTGGTTAAAATTCTTTTTACCCAAACACTTATAAGCTGAATTTCCCTACGTTTTCAATTCTAAATCCTAATGGTCAATTCCCCAAATCACACATCTTTAGAAAGATTTTATTTTCCAAATCCCCAAATCTAAACAACAAAAATATGTAATTTTGCCAAAATTTTAATAATTGAAGACATCGAACCCATATCTTCGGACTTCTTAAGTCTGCAATTAACCTTAAGCATCTCGAACAGTTCCATCAAAGCTCCAAGTGATCAGTTCATTGAGACAGTTCTGTTCACATCTCTAGTTTCAGTCCCAAATGAAGTACATAGTTTGGACCATTAGTGGGCAGTAGAAACACTGGAAAACCAACAGGCAGCACATATACTGAAAAAATAGGGTACACCATATAGAATGCATTCGCATTTCTCTTCAATGTATGGAGACAATCAAATGGATGTATATGAACAGATTTGAAACATGTCTCATTCCTCAAATGCAATCAAAACGGGTGAACAAAACAGTGACATTTATCCAGAAAATTCACAGAGAATGGAGAACCATTCTCTTTCAAAAGATATCATAGCACAGCCAAAATTTTTATTATTATTATAATAAAATGCACTATCATGCACTTCCAGGCTATGAAAATTTAATCTCAGACCTCTCTAGGGTCCTCCTGTGTTGGATCCCGCAAAGCAAATATCTCCTTTTGCCGGAAAGCGGCATTATCATCAAAATTCAACTTTGCATCAGCAGCGACCAATTTGTTGTCAGAAGTCTCAGCAATTGGATTTATCTAGCCAAAGGGGGAAGAAAGATGTTAAAATGGGTATAACAGTTTCCTTAAAAAAAAAAAAAAAAAAACTCCTTTATTACATAACACTTAACTCACCTCCAACAGTGTGCAGTCAGATGAACAGAAAAGTTCATACAGCTTCTTTATTTGTTCTATTGATGCATTTCTATCTGCAACCTTGGGAGCCAAGCCATCTACAACTTTGGCAGCATCCTCATCTGTAATGCCTTTGAAAACGTCAATTGGCACCTGAAAAAATTCGAATTGAAGAATTAGTTGGCAAGTGAACTATTTAAAAAAAACTAGACAACTTAAGCCACAATACAGAAATGGTTCAGAGAAGTCTTACCTTAATAATCATGTCAGGGAACTTCTCGGCAAGGTCTTCAATGCTGGTTCCTCCTTTTCTACAGGCTATTATAAGCTAGAAAATTCACAAAGAAACAATTAGTGAAGATTGAATGGCCAGGCCTACAGCCAAATTGATTATTACTGATAGCACGCTTCTAACTTTCAACTGAAAACCTAAATGGCAGAAAACCATCATGCACATCCCTGAGCGACCATGATATGATGCAAATAAACCGTAGCCGAGGCCTAGCTTGATGTGGCACAATATGAGTGCATAAATACAACTCTGGGTCTCTGAAAACTGTTAAATGCCCACAGCACGCTCACCAGCACCAGGCCTTGATGGAAATATAATATCAGATGCACACAAAACTCCACTCTCACTCTCCTGGTTTTTTCCAGATAAATATTTTTTTTAACAAAATAGGCAATCAGCTGAACAGCTGAAGGCAATCAACTGAAATGCATCTTTTCATTTTGAAATGCAAGAGGCATACGCCTTACAGAAGAGGGTCAATAGAAGATGTCAACACCTCAGTATTGAAGCACATACCAGACCTGTCCACCAGTGCCATAGGTCAAAACCTCAAATCCGCCCAAAAAAACCAAAAAAGTCTCACATAAAAAAGTTGGCTACTTTGTGTAATTAGATGAAGTTCTCTTAATATTGTAGTTGATTATTTTGATCAAAATTGACCGATTACAAATTTCAATTACGGTGCACAGGATACAAGAATTCTGACAGAGGAAATAAACCACTTGATTTTTCCTTTAAAAAATGGTGAAAATGCATAAGCGAGGATGACAAGGAGTCATTGGAATCGAGAGGTTATGTTGGGGAAAAAGAAAAACACCATAAGAGAACCAACAGAGAGACTCCTGAATTGCTTAACAACGCCTCACACAAGCAGTGCAATAGATACTGTTGATCAAAGCAATTTTTGGTCCACAAGGAGAAAAGGATTCATCATAACATCACAATAAGCTTGTAAAAATCCTCATAAAGTAAAACAGCAATTATTTAAGATTGATTTCCTGTGGACTATCATCATCATCATCATCATCATTATTATAACCTAAAGATGGCTGAAATAAACCAGGATATGAGGGAACCAAATTATCAATCTAGAAAAATTCCAGCAGACATGAAAGCAGAGACTTCTCTCAGATCCTTCTAAAAATACAAAATTTTGTTTAATTGTGATCTATCAACATGGACACTTATATGACCAAAAAAAGGCTACTTAAGCTAGCTACTAAGAAATATGATCATAAACCAAAGAAATAGCTGTACGATTGCCTCAGATTTTCACACTGGGTGATGAATAGTTGTCTATTTCTTCAAGAGAGGAAGGAACCAATCATTGCCCAACCACCCTACTTTATTGAAATCATATGAAAGCACAAGTGGAGTTTCATGACCGGTGCATGTAGGAGTCAATAACCATGTGATGACTAAGACTGCTGATGTATAGAGTCATAATTTTGAATGGAGCCACGAGGGTCTTTGCAAAACCAAATCTTGAGGCAGACAAGATGACCAGAACAAATTCTACCCCTTAACCAACCTATATTACAGAGCATCTATCTATCCGATTTTTCAGTTATTCAAAGAACCAATCGTGTCACATGAACAACAACAGGGTTCAAAAAGGCATCATCAACCAATAAAGACTTGCTATAGATGTCAAAATCAAGAGATTTTAGAGACTAAGCCAAATAACACAGTTCACACAGCATATGACAAAGGAAAAAATCCACTTTCTGAGTGGCCAACAATGGAACTTACAGGACCAGCACTAGTACGATCAAGAGTGATGGCAAAATACATTTCATTCACGAGAGATAACTTCTCGCATAGGTACACCTGCAAAACATAATTACAAGATTTTTGAATTCTTTTTAATTGAAAACATAAATTTGCATGACAGACAAACAAACATCATTGAAAGACTCTATCAATATTTTAAACATTGATGGTATTAAAGAATCCATCCTGCTCATAATCATATAAATCCATACAAAAATGTGTTTTCATGGACTTTCCTAGTATCAACAGCCATCTCATGAGGATTTTTTTTTTTTTTTTTAAAAAAACTGCCATCTCATTGTGCCATCAGCATTGCACAATAGGGGAAAACAAAGAGCAGCTGCCCTCAACTCTTCTTCTTCTTTTTTAATGATTTTAGTGACAATATTGATACTTACAAAATTCCACCAATGAAACTTTGGAAAGGAAAAGAAAATTAAAAATAGAAGAACCCCAAAACTTCATATGTTAATTCCTTTTTTAATTTTGTATTTCAACAGTCATTTTGAGTTCTTTGAGAGAAAGCAGGGTTTTGTCTGACATTCTTTTGATTATTTAGTTCGACTAGATTCGATGGTAATTTCCCTTTGCCTGTTCAGCTCAGTTCATGGACACCAATTTCTTGAGGTGCTAGTACATGGTCAACTAAAACACCCTATAGTCATACTTGGACATTCATTGCCATTCATATATTTTGTAAAATCCACGTT
This sequence comes from Annona squamosa, assembly GCA_035584095.1. Lineage (NCBI taxonomy): Eukaryota > Viridiplantae > Streptophyta > Magnoliopsida > Magnoliales > Annonaceae > Annona > Annona squamosa. The sequence continues at coordinate 84,573,085 of JAXCLR010000001.1, forward strand.
GATCATCATCTTCAGCCCATCTATTTATCTAAAAAACTAAAGGTCAAATCTTCAGCCCATCTATTTATCTAAAAAACTAAAGATCAACCGTTAAAAATTTAGGTACCAAAGAAAATGGGAATAATTTGTGAGTAGACATAAAAACATTAAAATTCTCTTGCAACCCATGGGACTCAAATTGCACTTAATTTATCTTCAGCTGCCCAGCTCAGTTAATAGACACTTATTTTCTGAGATGTCAGTCCAGGGTCAACTGCAACTCTTTGTTACTCCTACTTTGACAGGTTATCATTCATATGTTTTGTAAGATCCAAGTTGACCATTATGTTCAGCATCATATATTTGGCTAAAAACTTAAAGCTCAACCCTTAGAAAACTTTTTTTTTTTTTTTTGATATACAACCCTTAAAAACTTGGGTATGCCACAAAATGGGAATCATTTGTGGTAAATATAAATCCATCACAATTTTCTCCCCGCCTATGGGACTCAAATATTTTGTTGGCAAACATGTATCCCTTGCAAAACGTTCTTTCGATATAGATAAGTAATTCTCCAAATTGTAGTAACATTAGTATTTGCAAAAACTGATTGAAGTGTTTTTTAATAAATATTTTCCCATGATTTTATAGATTTTCAAACAATATGGTGTACAAAGTCCAACATTTCGCCACTACAGCGTTTTAATGAATGATAATGAATGCAAAAGAAAAGTAGCATCCACAGCTTACCAGCCAAACCTATTCTAGATTTTGGTCTCACCAGCAGCAATTTCAAATTCCAGGCAGCATGGCCTAAGGCATTGCCACATTTTCTTAGATAATGGTATCAAGCATGCAGTCTAGGCACCACAACTTCACAAAGTTGCTCATGGTTTGCCATTTCTTTGAGGAAAGTCCTCAATTTGTATTGGATGATTAATTAAGCCTGTACGTCGGTACCGGGAATTTTGCAATGCAGGACTCAAGCTTAGCCAAACACTTCTACATCAAATATTTGGGAAACCATTCTGAAAGTGGGTCGCTGTAACATCAGACCGATTCACCATACTCATCAAACCAGACCATTTGGAGGAGAAGAAATACATGGAAGCAAAATAATTTTATCTTTTTTATTTCCAGATTCTTGTCAACTAATCATGTCATCATTTTTTTTTAAAAAAAAATGGAGAAATCTTTTGAGTAAAACTATAAGAAGTAATAAGTAAAAAAGAAAACCAAAATGAAAATAGAGTTGACTTGATTGCAAAACATCTTTTCTGCAATACAACAACTAAAATCATTGAAAATAGGATAAACACTGGTTACCTTGCTCACAACTTTTCCTTGAGGACCCGTTTGTTTGGTAACAAGTATTTGTCCTAGCATCTTACCTGCAAAAACATTAAAAAAAAGAGGGGATGTTGTTTTAACGACGTACAGAGGAACATGCAACAACCTGCAAGTATTTTATTGGGTTTATAATCTTAGGAGTGTCTTGATGGAAAAGGTTTATTTAAGTTTCTTGGACTAGGGATGTAGGATGCATCCTGTGCATTCCTCTAGGTTTCATAATCCAAACAAGGCCGTGACAACTCTTTAGTTGGATTCATATTTGTTGTTTTTCAAATGTACAAAATTACATTTTTCAAATAGATTGTAAAGTTTTTCTTTAGTATTTGATTTCACATGATTCAGCCTTGAAGATCTCCAGAATCAAGTGTCATAAATAATATATTGATATTATAAGCAAGAATCTCCAAAATTCAGAAGACAAATTCAAAATTGGGCACTTTGGATTGAGGACCAAGAAAATCCGTTGTTGGCAATATAGTGTGATGCTGATTTTTGCAAATGGGTTTTATGACATGATTAGCTGGATGGAAAAGAAAGGATCTCAGCAATTTCGGAGATAATGACAGCTTACCTGAATGAGGAAAAACAATTTTACCTCCGCAATACAAAAGGGATCAACTCTACTCTGTTTTAGGCTTTGGGGGGTGGTTGGGGGTTGGTAATATTGACTGTGCATCATATTATGCATTTAAATGCACAATCCTTAAAGTCAAACTGCCATTTTATGCAGGTAATTTCAAGACCTTCATTTTAGGGCTTGTTCAGCTACATCCAATTTGGGTTTCCATCCAGTAGTTTTCTCCATTCGTGATTCCTAACACATAGTGACCCTATTTTTCCTCATTATTACCCAGATTTTCATCTCCTAATACACGATTTAATATATATATATGTATGTATGTATGTATCTGTATATATATATATATATCTACTACAACAACACTACTTTTCCAATTTCCCTTTTTTTCCAGTTCCAAATTCCATGAATTTACCAGGCCCTTATAGTGTTTGTGCTCTGGCTCAGCACCACTATTAGGATCTGGACCACTAATTTATAAGGAAGCCATCTATGCAAGAAGGTTTTCCATCATTTTCCAGGTCATATCGAAGGTAATGCTTGCAGAGCTACATTTGTAGGTTGTTCCAATTCATGATGGGGGCACCCCATCAGATAGTTTGCATGCATAACTACAAGACATTGCACATAATCTTCAAATGGTAATGGTTTAGTACAGTGCAGCCTTTTTAATTTTTAAACTTTTTTTTTTCAAATGTAAACCATTTACCTGGTTTAACAGCACTTCTTTTATCAAGCTACTAAAAATATCTTTCATTGAAGATTTATGTTTTGTAAAAAATAGCATCTTTTGAGAGTGAATTATATGACTATTACTTTTTTAAAAAGTGTACAGTATAATAGTAAAAGTTTTTAATACATATGGTTTTTAATTTATAAGTAAATGTATATGGATAAACATGATAAATGATTTAGATTTGGGAAAATTTTAAACGAAAAATCAAGGGGCTACAATGGAGGCTCCATACAGCAATAAGGTATTGAATCATTACCTATCTTGAAATGTTGACAGGTTTCATTTTTAGGCCAGATCACAACTGAGTTGAAAAACGTATCAGTTTCATACATGTCAGATACATGACACTGGGAGCTGTAAACTACATACTTGAAATCACTGCTAAAATCATTCTATAGCATGAAAATTTTCTTAACTACATTAATCATCATGTTTTCACCTCTGGTTAGACTAGACAAGTGCCATCAACATGTCGAGCATCAATTACATAGATTATATCAAAAGCCAACCAAGTTGGTCTAAAAGATTTGACCTAGCCTTCGAGATACAAAAAAAAATCTTTAGAAATAACATGAAGTAGATGCCAGCTATTGTAAAAGAACTTGAAATATGCAAAAAAGGGAGAACTAAAACTAGAAGAGGAAACTCAAATACAAATTTGTTATTGCTATGTCCAGGGCTTACAAAACATAACCCAAGAAAGTGCATCTACGCAATTCAGAAAGGAATAGAAATTTATCTGAAAAGGATAACAAAATAAGTACCTGCTAACTCTTCAGCTTCTTCTGCCTTAACAATATGCACTCCTCCCTTGAGTCCATTTTTGAAAGTTCCCAAGCCTCTTCCGCCAGCAAGGATTTGGCTTTTTACCACTAACTGCACCAAAACTCAGACATGTAATACTTGCTATATGGCTTCAGAAAACCCCAATAACACTCTCAGGCCACTGGTGTACAGATCACTCAAAAAAAGCATAAATGCTATGCCCGCCATACTCAACAGAACATAAAGAAAGCTGACAATCAATCTACAGACTGCACAGGGTTTCGCGAACATAATCTATTGCGTGATCCAGTCACATGACTTTTCTACCGGACAAGCGCAAGTGCATATTCTCCATCCAATCAATAATAATTACCTCCTTCTCGCTAGGGAAGGTTTCTTGGATCGCCTTCTTCACCTCTTCCACAGATGAGACAGCCACACCTTTTGGAACATTAATACCATATTTGCCCATCAATTCTGCCCCCTGTTTTAAAAAAGAAAAAAATAGTATCGCAATTCTCAATAGCCGGCCACAAAAATAAATTCACCATAACGACAGCAACCAATTATTGCAGCACAATCGAGAGCAAGAGGCAAGACGGTTTCGTTGGAAAAAGAAAACAAACATTTCATGTGCATCGAGCTTAAGGAGTATGAAATTCACTAAAGCCAAAGGACCGAACACAGATCTGACAAGGTCAACCAAAATTGCAGAGAAAAAGTAAAAGAAAAGAAAAAAAGAAATGGAATACCTGATATTCGTGGATATTGAGACGGCGGACCTGCTGCTGCTGCCATTTCCCAGCGACGGAAAGCGTCTGAGAAACAAGCCTTTTCGCCAATCCTCTCACCATCCTGCTCTCTCTCTCTCTCTCTCTCTCTCTCTCTCTGCGGAGATGGAATGGATGCCGCCGAGTCAAGCAACACAGCGCTTCGTACCCGCAACTCTGGTCAGCCGAGAAAGGCAAAGGGAGATTCCGATTTCCCGGCACTTTCCCTTCCTTAGCTTAAAACATATGCGCCACGTTACTGAGGCAGCACATGCGTTAGGAAGCGTTCTAATTTTCCCGCTTCGATTCGTTCCTCGTTCACGAACCATTATTACGAATAGCTTGGTCGGAAAGGACATCAGAAATCTTTTTAATATGGATCATATATCATTTTAATGCAATCCTTTTAGTCATCCTTTTACTCCTTTTTATGCTTTTCAATTGATACGATATTTACGAATTTTCCTAATTATTTTATTTTGTTATTGTTGTTTGAATCTTTTTTCTCCAAAAACAATTTTTACAATTTTTGGTCTATTCGTAATTCTAATCTTATCAGATTCAATCATGGTTTCTGATTTAATGCAACCAACTTTTTATTTTAAATTTTTTTAAAATGCAAACCATTTGTTATTTTTATTAAGTATTGTTTATGATGTCAAAAATAAATTTGATTGGAAATTTATGTATTTCAAAATTTTCATACTTTCGAAGGTAAATATACAACGGTTAAAATTTAAAAATAAACATATAAAATAAGGTAGTTTTGGGATATATAATTTTTGATATCATAAACAAGTCTATATGGATGAATTTTATAAATTGTTTGGACTTTCAAAATACTTTTTTTTTAAATTAACGAAAGATCATGTAACATGAGTTACATGTGTTTTGTATGGAGAACGGAAATAGAATGGTTGGAAATTCCAAAATTGAAAAGGGTCCGATATTAGATTAGAAAACGACAGCCGACGGTGTGTAGTAACCGCCTGGCCGGGCGAAAGTAGAATGCCGCCGGATTTTGAAAATCATAGGATCGATATAAAATAATGACGGTAAAGTTTAAATAAATAGAATAGTTTGTAAAAAAATAATAATTAGAATACAAAGATAAAGTTGAAAAAAAGATCGTTAGTTAAATTAATTCTGAAAAATGTACAGAAGAAAGAAAAATCGGGTAAAACGTGAAGATGGATCACCAAAGGTGGCCTTACTTCTTGGCCGATAGCCTCCTGTACCGAACTAGTGTGGAGGTGAATGCCAATGATACTAAAGCCCAACTACTGTTCTATCAATGGGACTAACAATAGTCCAGGCAGTAGGTGGCTTTCATGTGTTTTGGCATTTAAACAAACTTGGAAATTGTTACAAGCTGCTAGACTATGCACTAAAACTGGGCCTTCTTTTTAAAAAAAAATAAAATTAGCAAACCTGAAATCGACTTATGGACATTAATTTTAGGTGAAAGCATATAAGAAGGGAGGCGAAAGAAAACGTAGTGCTAGTCTTGAAAAAAATGACTGCATTTTAATTATTTTGGAGAAAATTGCCGCAACTTGAAAAAGTCAAAAAGATGACTTCACATTAATTATTTTGGAGAAAGTTACCATGACTTGGAAAAAAAAGCCTTCATAATATTATTTCGGTTGAAAAAAAATTATCTCGTATTATTTGGTTTAGAGAAAATTACCAACCCCCTAGGACCTATATTGATTCAGACCTGATTACCTAGGGGTGCAACTTGGTACCGGGTTGGTCCAAACTCGTTCGACATAACTCAGAACCAAAACCAAAAATGAGTTTTATTTTTTAGATTTTTTACAAAATAGACTCAATTTCAACCCGACCCATAGAAACTCGAAATAAAAAACTGGATTCGCACAAGCTCCGTAACAAAACCCGACCCGGTCCAAACCTGGTGTAATTTATATAGTTGTTTCATAAATTATACATGTTTTTTAGTTTTTTTTGAAAACTTTGGAGACATGAACTCATTTGAATTTTGAATTTGTTTAAAAGTGTATGTAAACTTATTTAAACTTGAGATTTGTTTATAATATTATTTTAAATTTGGATTGCACTTAAATTAGATTAGAATGTTGAATCATTATGCTTAGTATATTTAAATTTAGTTGCTTTGAATAACCGTTACGTGGATTATGTTTGAATTTAAGTTGACATGATAAATCTCTTTCATATTATACTTTCTGTTAGTATGAGAAATCTGTTAGTTTGAATTTCATACTGTAGTATAAATTTGATTTATATTTTAAGTTTATTAATATGACAAGTGATCAATTTTTATTTTAGCAAATTGTATGATAAATATTCGGTTTGAATTCAATTTCAACAATTTGTATGATAATATTTAGTTTCAACTACAATAGTTGGTATAATATGTTTATTTTCTATTTGCTGCACTTGAGTCATTTTTATTAGTTATTAAATAGAAATGATCAATTAATCATAAAACTAACTAATTTGTCATTTATTTGTGTCTATAAAGTGCTTAAAAATTGCTTGCAGAGTTCATTCAAAGAGTATTTCAGAATTCAGCATGATGTTACAGAATTCTTTGAAAAGGATGTTGCAGAATTCAGCGTAGAGCTTGACTTTATAAACACAGATATATATATTCCAATAATTTTTTTTAGATTACAATTAAATTTGGAAAAAAAAACAGTTTATTGTTAACCGGAATTCTAACCCAAAACCAAAATCAATGAGAACCCGGTCCGAACCTGGATTAAATTCATAGGGTTAAGATTTTGATTTACTCCAACCAGGCTTAGGGTTTGGATTCACTCCAACCTGGTATAACCCAACCCGAGTTGCAACCCGAGTTACACCCCAATGATTACTTGACTACTGTGCAGTCAGATTTTTTTTGATTAGGCTGGCAGTGAAAATACAACCAACACACATTCTATCGCAAAGACATCCCCATTGGACTTTGGTCTTACACATTTTGGAAAGAGAGAATCAATGGTTCTGAGAGATTCTTTTTCAATCTGTCCCATCAAGAAAAGGAACAGTTGAAAAAATGCTTGATTTCCTCTACAAGATTGAAAAATATTTTAGCTTCAAGGCAACGGGTCGAAACTTCAGTTTTCGACGGCATAAAAACGGCATTTGAGAAAATATCGCAAGAGAAATACCCTGTTAAACCGTTATAAAAACAATAGGGCGATATAAATCGGACTTCAATTTTATGCTCCTAAGAGCACACACTTATCTAAAATATCTAAAATAAAATACTTCAAAAATAGTAAAAATTTACCCAGAAATTAAATGCATTTGGGTTAACAAGTTTATAAATTTATTTTTTAAAAAATATAAAAAATAAGTATATGCACCCGGGAGCATGCAGCGCAACCGAAGTTCATATAAATCGATGTCTAAGAGTAGTGAATTGTTATAAATAAATTTAAAAAATAGTGAATTCGTTCATAATTCCTGAAAATACGATGGCTAAATGCATATGTTGCAATCGTCATTTTGAATCTTGGTTTCCGTTGCTAGTATTACTATAATCTCATTATGAATCCAACTTGAAAGCTTACTGTGAAGTTGGCTTGGCACACATCATCACGGGATCGGCCATCATCCTTAGGAGCTGGCTTAGGCATGGCATATGCAAAAATGTGTATGCAAAAGGCTTGGAATTGTTCAGTTCGAAAACTTCTGTAACATTTTCACATAACATCATAATCAACAAGAGTCACCTTCAAGCTATAAAGACCAACCGAACTCAGAGTCGACAAATGCCTGATGTTGAACGCTAAAGATACGTATGATCAGAAAGCAGTTCAAAAGCGAGCAAAAAAATGCAATCCAAGATTTGATTCAGGCTTTATTAAACAGTTTCAAAGAACAGCTCTGATGACTGCGAAAAAGTAAGACGCAAAGATGTCATTACCACATAACACTGCTGAATAAACTTTCTTGAAAGTCACAAGAAAGCATACAGAAATCAACCCGTCAGCTGTTCAACATTCAAAAAGACAAATGGTGGTGAAGGCAGTGTTGAATGGTGGTCCCTATTCTTCCGCAACCACACTTATTTCCCCTTTCTGCAGCATGTCATAGAAGGCCTTGGTTTTCCTCTGCTGATTCCACTGATGCATCTTCCACAAACCTCCAGCAAATAATCCGAGAGAGAGCCCAATGCAGATCTCCTTCACCACACTGGGTCCTTTATAGGCAGCATGAGCAATCTTATGAGCAGCCATTTGTTCCTTTCTTGCTTCAGTAGCAAACAGCACCTTCCATGTAGAGAACATGTTAGTGAGTAACTACAGCATGGGAAAATGTGAATTATGATTACAGCAGATAAAACGAAAGCCACCCAAGAAACAAACAAAATGACATCAAAGCATGGTAATGAATTTGCTGCATGCAATTAAAGGCTATATCAAGCTGGTCGTAGAAAGATTGGGCCACGGAGACGCCATGCTGAATAAAGAAATGCGTATCCCCATTCTTACATCATTTTTTTTTATGAAAGTTCTTACATAATTAATTTGCAACTATTTCAGTCTTTGAACTTATCTCTACTTGTACAATGACAGCAAGAGCAGATGACCTTCCAACCATCAGCAGGATTCCCAGTTGTGGCCTTTTTGTACAGAAATGTGGCTTGTTCTATACAGTCCATGGGTAGCAACCCTTATTAAATCAATGACAGCAAGCTGGTCATAGAAAGGTTGGACCACGGCAGTACCACACTGAATAAAGAAATGCAGAATACCATTCTTACATCATTAATCTGCGAGTGTTCCAGTCTTTGAGCTTATCTCTGCTTACGCAATGACAGCAAGAGCAGATGACCTTCCAACCATCAGCAGGATTCCCAGTTGTGGCATTTTCATCCAGAAATATGGCTCTTCTCTACAGTCCATAGGTAAAAATTTAATCTGATAAACCCAATGACCACCCCATGTGCATGAGGATTGTTTTGTTTGCCTACAATTTTCTTTCTTAGCAAGACTGGTTGTTGCCAAGTATTTAGGTCTGACTGCATGATGTCATGAAAACTCTAATAATATTGTAATTCTTTACTTCGATATGTTTTAAAATTATCACAAACAATTTAATGGCTGGTAAACTCCAACTTTGGTGTTGAAAGTTGATTAATGGAATCCAAGCCGATGTGCTTGAAGAGTGGAGTAGAACCAAGTTAGGCTCAACTACTACAATTCTTGTATTGCCTTCTGAGTCATTATCATTTAACTATATCTCTATATGTGGCATATTCACATGTTTGCTTGAGCTTCTTAGTGTGTCCTACTTAGCAATTGCATTTTAAGCTATCATACAGGGCCAACATTTATTCCATGAGCACTAGCGCAAGTCCCTACGTAATATGAATCTAAGGTACAACACCAAATTTCAGCGTTGTTGGAAATGCTGGCTGCAGTTTTTTTTTTTTTCTAACCTTTAGGTACAAGTTCATACAAGATGCAACCAAGATAGGTTAACAACATGTTATCCTTCAATGCAAGTGCATCCTATCTGAATCCACCATTTGGGTAAAAACTTCAACAGGCTCAGAATTTCAATATTAATTCAAGAACTAGCAAGAAGAACAAGTTCTCCACTGCAACAGATTTCACCATAACTTTTGCAATGTCGTCAAGTTTTCATGAACTTTCCATTGTGGATTAGAAGTGTGATAGACTACATTCTAGCAAACTGTATTACATACCATAACAATCAAATGAATACCATCAGAAACTAACACTAAGTCTTTAAGTGACCTTTTCAAATAGAATGTTCCTTTCATGCTTGCTTAAATAGTCTACCCTACACACTGCTTTCATAGCAGATGTAGAAATGTGTACCCCTGCTCAAAGTAATTAGGTAGCAAAACCCTATGGACCAGTTCAAATTGATTCAAATAAACGGTTAAACCAACTAGAACCAACATGTTCAACAAACTGCGATAAATACATACATACATATAAATATGTTCAACAAACCAATATACACAAGAGTTATACTCAGAAGCTAGTTCGTAGAAAGTAGTAACATAGTTCTTCATATTAAATTTTCTATTCAAATACGCTCTTGTTATCATAGTACCCTCTTTAATGTGTGTGCAATGATACATATATAACAGGAAGATGAAGAAGTCATCATGATAACAATTTCGAAGAAAATAACATGAAAGCTGCATAACATATTCTAATAATAATGTCACAATCAGGAACCAAACTCTGCTTATACTAAAATCTTAGAATAGAAAATTATGGAAAGAAAAATGTTCAATATAACTGAAAATTTCTTTTCTATAGATGTCAGCCATACACATTTTGCCAGTGATGACATCCTAGCTACTCGACATGTGAGACAACTGCATAACACATAACCCATCCTTTCCTTTAAAAACCTACTGCTGTAAATAATATTGTTTTTATTGAGATTCAATCCAGTTGGTACAGATTTGATCCCCTCAAACTGGATTCAGATCATCAAATAGTATCTCTCAGACCAAACTCAGTTGCAGAAGCAAGATCTGATTATTAATTTGAGACCAAACATGAATCTTTGTCAATCAATCCATACACACAGAGAAAGCAGATCTTATCAAGCATCAAATGCCCTGATCAAAATATGGAAGTAGGGGTGTTAATGGTCATGGTCAACCCGTTAACCCGCTCGTTCAACCCGTTAATAAATGGGTTTGGGTTGGAA
>JAXCLR010000001.1:84596520-84608294 GCA_035584095.1 Annona squamosa
GTAATTATGGAGAGTGAAAAGTTTTAGACTGAAAAGTTTTAGTTGACATTTTTTGATGCGAAACAAACGCACCCTTAGGATGGAGATGTAGATTCAATTCAAGAATTTTATACGACTTAAAGATTTAAAATATTTTTAAATTTAAATTTTTATTAATAGAAGATACTTTTGCATGTTAACAAAGTAAATATTTTTATTACTGATTTCATCATAGTATATATTTTTAAAATTTTTAAAATGCAGAAAGGTATAAATTTTTTAATTTGATCTAATATAATATTTATTATTTAGGGTAATTTATTTTATATTATTTTTATTGTACGGATATAGTGTAATAATTATTAAATACCTATTTTTACATTATGGGTATAGATTAATAATTATTATATGGTTTCTATCTAGATACGTCACTTTACTGTTTTAAAGCTAGCTGATAAATATTTATAATAATTTTAAAATTTTAATTAGGATAATTTAAAGATTATCACAATTTTTAAAATTTCAAATCAGCACATATATAAAATCTTACCTTACAATTATGTTAAAAAATTAAAATGTCCCTTATCTAATTTATATTATTCAAGTTTAGAGAAGTAAATTTGTCTTTTCCTAAGTATCCAGTAGCGATTGGCTTTTACCATCCACAGAAGCAGTAAATTGGCGCTTATGTGAGATGGTGATTTTAAGTGGAATCGTGATTTTCATGATTCCATTTGCTATTGCAATTTCAAGTTTTATCCAAACACCCATAAAACTACTTTTCTGTAGAAAAATACAATAAAGGGGATAAAAAAGCTCGGTCGAACAAAACTTTAGGGTTGCTTTTTTTAACAAGTTAAAAGAATTAAGCGAAAAATGGATAAATAAATTTTGAAAAATAAGAGCTAGCGTAATGTAATATAATAAGATTATTAATTAGGAGTAAAAAACAAAAATAAAATTGTTGATAAAACTGACCAAGATGCTTTCACGCCTCAAATTAACGTTGCAAACTTCTTCACTAATGAATCCCAGTTTTTCGCCCATGATTTGTAGACGTCATATGCTTGGCGGTACTTTCGTTTTTGTTTTTTTGCTTTTTAAAAATTAGTTAGCGGTATTTTTGTTAGTTGAGGCTTGTTAACGAATTTGATTGGAGTAGATGAGATAATTGTGTGAGATGAAAAACAAGTGTTATTGTGCACTAAAAACGAAAAAAAAGTTATCGAGACCAGCTGGATAAAACTGGTGTATAAGTGTGTTCGAATACTTATCACGTAACTACTGAGGCAATATTTTCGTCCAAATTTAGAAATATATTTAGTTTTCTGCAGAAGAGAATGAAAAAGGGAATTAAATAGTATAATAAATACACGAATAAGATTTTAAATATTGGAGAAATAAAATAGCATAACAATAATCAAGTAAAAGCAGATTATTGTTGTTAAGAAGAGATCAATTTTTATTTTTCTTTTTTATATATGCAGACGATTATCTCTAATAAAAAAAGGAAATATATGCAAAAAGAGATTCTATTTATTTTGTTGAAAAGTTAAAACAAGGTGGAAGAAAGAAAAATATATAAACGAGGACTCGAAAGTATTCCTATGAAATTAAATGACGATGAACGTCTGTGGAACATGAACGTGTAACGAATAAACATCCCATCAGGAGCGAATGGCGTATTTGTCCCGTCTTTCCACACGCAAAGCGGGAAATCCAGCTGTTAGCCTGTTACAGGTTCATATTCTCACGTGGTTGTCACAAGCAAAGTGAGTGATCACTACCATTCCATGTCTCTTGGCAGTCTTAATCACGAACATACAAAATGCGGTGGATTACGTGTCTCTGCATGCATGAGAAGGAAAATTTTGAGGAAAAAATTTTTAAAAGATCGAAGCTGAGGAACGGACCTGTAAGTTTTCAAGAGGCCAAGCCCTCTGTAGAGTTCGACGAAAGCTCCTCTGATCATCTTCTCAGCACGCTCGATCTTTTTCCGAGTGACGAGCCCGCCCGAACTCTCTTTCTTCGGGTCGTTCACCAGGTCTTCCCACAGCATCGATGTGATGGCGGTGATCGCCCCGGTCGGCGTCGTGGCCGGGATATCGATCCTCACCACTGGCGTCTTGGGCTTCCCTTTCTTTGCCTTCGGCCACCCCGACCCTACGAAATTCAGGCCATTCCTTCCCGCCGCCTCCGTCGGTTCATTTGCAGGGGTGCGATCCGAGGGCGGATCCTCTGATTCCGTCCCACTCCCTAAAATCCGTAAGAAATGCAAAGCAATTTATCTTTTTTCTTTTATAGAAGTAAAGCAATTTATCTTAACTCTTATATTAGTCCGTTACCTGAAACATCAGAGCCCCAGACCGAGGACGAGTTCGAGAGGGGGCATGTGACGCCGTCAGGCGCGAAAATCTTTCTGCGCCGCTGGTGGAGGATCTGCTTCAGCTCGACGAGAAGCTGGAGCTGCTTTTCGAGGATCTCTCCTCTCTCAAGAAATTCTCGCTCTTTCGACTTGTAAAAAAGGTTAACCTTGTTCAGCTCCTCGTCCAGACTCTCGAAGAAGTCTTTCACCTTCACTCACGAGAACATAATCAAAGAGCAATCAGGCTATGAAATTCTCGGCAGAAAAATATACAAGCTGCCGGATATATACTCGGTCTACAACTACCTCGTCCGTTTCGGAAGACGGCCGGATGAGATGCGTCCGATAGAGATTGTCTTCTTCGCTCCTCACCTACATTGAGCACGCCGAGAAAATAAGATTTTCCCGACGACGAAAATTTTGGGACTGGCACAACGGCCGGAATTACCTGGATGACGTCGGCGTGCTCAGCGCCTGCTCCAGAGCAGAATTTGGCGGCGATCCTGGACGAAAAATATCTGATCGGATGGAGAAGGGAGTATTGAATATCGCGTCTCTCTTTGGACAGGGGATGGTTTCTAGAAAGCTTGATCTTCTTGACGCTCTTCTTCAACTGCCGGTAGTTCACAAACGCGTCTTTCCATTCCGGGATTAGCTGTGCTTCGAGCTCTTTTGAGAACTTGACCATTCTCTCGACTCTAGGCCCTAGATCGCTCGTTCGCTGGGATATTCGGTCTTAAGGGAGACGAGAGGGAGAGTGAAAGTAGCTGGAGAGGGCAGTAGGGAGACGAGAGGGAGAGTGAAAGAAGCTGGAGAGGGGAGTTAATTTATAGAGGCGGAGGGCCGGAGGCGGGAAGAGGGAGAAATGGACTAATTGAGCTAATTGAGCTTTTAGGCGACAGTGGTGGGCCATCGGAAGAAAAGCCAGATCGATCTTTAGGAAATGTGAACTAGTTGGAGGATCCGATCGATGGATTTCGGGAGTTTTGTTCGGAGGGTTAACACGGCGAAGTGCTGGCTGGCGACGAAATGACGTGAGCAGATTTAGGCAGTTGAAACGGAATAGTTCGACCAGCCTGGTACGAGACGTGGAAACGTGTTTGGCTATAACGCCACGATATCGAACGGTCGATGTGGAAAGCTGGAGACCGAAGTAAGGCCCATGGGATTAGGGTGATTACGTTGCACTGGGACCCAAATCCAATCCATCGTGTATTATTATTATTATTATTTTCTCTAGACGTGCACGACCCTGCGCGGAAGGCGATCGGTGCGATGACGTGTCACGAACATTGCGGTCCATTCGCAGCTCGTGACCGTCTCAACTAAAGCCTGCATTTATTTCATGAGCAATTGTTTGGTTTATGGGTAGTTACAAAAATAGAATTATTAATAAAAAATTTAATTTTATAATACGAAAATGCAATATTAATACTAATTTATTCTTATTATAAATAATGATTTTAGTGAAAAAAGAAAAAAAAGAAAAGTAAAATCACCCATGATCTGCAGACCATTCCTTTGATCCCCATGTCTTAATTGAAGCGTTAGTTTGTATACGCGTCCAAGTGGAGTGTTGCTTTTACAGAGAATGGTGGGGGCTGGGGAATGGTTTGCGGGGTTGTCATAGGAAGTCACCATAGCTTGTTCAGTCGCAGATACGTAGCTTCCATTAACAGAAACCAATAAATTTAGCCCCAAAAAAGCCATTTGCTGTAAAATTTGAATGTGAGTGCTGGCGACCTACTGCAAGGCACATAACTTATAAGCCATGGATGAGGCATAATTACTATCTCAAGTAGGTTTTTTTCCTTTATTATTGGATTATGGTTTCTGTTAGTATGCCGCTAGCCGCAATTTACCTTTCTTAAAATTCTTTTTGGTAAAAAAGTGAGCCCATAAGTGAAATCAGTTCATATACTAAATTTTTTACCTAATTTTTAAAATTTTAATATAAAAAGGTAGTTTTCATAGGCTGGTGCATAAAAATTGCCTCTTATTTTTAAAATTTAGTAGGTAAGAACCGAGGCGCAACAGTTAACCATAACTTCGTTAAGTTGAGTGGGCTATTAGCCACTTACTAACAGAACCCTTGCATTATTGGATATTAATTAATTAAACTTGGTGGGTCGGCTGGAATTGTCAGCCACTGCACTTCACGTGCTTAGCATTTGCGTTAGGACAATAGTGATTTCACACTGAGCAGCTCGCTTTACTAATGTGCTGCCCACCGTAAACTCGTAAATGCAAAGTGCCCCCTTCTATTTTTATTGCTAGTGCTGTGGCAAGCACGTGGTGTACATGTCAAAGAACCGATTAGCCGTTGGTCAACTGAATGTTAACCGGACCAGTCAGGTTTGATGCATGCGAACGAGTCAGACTGTTAAATCAAAACAGGTTTAAACTATGGTATCGAGTGCTTTGTTTTTATGTAATCAAATTACATAGAAACTATTTTATTGAACTTTTTCCATTTTTAAGAAGTTGATAACTGATATAAATTCAATCTATTCATTATATTTAATATAATTTTTTAGTCAAAATATCAAGTTTCATCTAAATTAAATGTATCAAATATATGCATGAACATGAACTACGTTTGTTCAAAAATAAATCTATTCATGTGAAATTTAAAAATACTTAAATCTATTCATACACATGTCAGAATATAATAAATAATACATTATAGAATCATTTATCTATATAATATTAATATTTTAAATACTTTAAATGTTAAAATATTACTTAAAATTGATATAATATTAAATTATTATATTTTATTTTGATTTTACATATTTATAGGGTCCATGTAAAGTAATACTAAATAAATGAAAATTTTTCATAATATAAATGATGCAAAATGTATCAGATTTTTCATCAACTATTAAGATATTAAAAATAAAAAAATTAAATAAAAGTAAGGTTTCCTAAAAGTGGAATCCTGATATCAATACATAAAAAACTCAATTATAAATATTTTTAAAGATATATATTTATCTTAAATAATATAATAAAAATAAGTATGATTTACATACAAACAAAATTTTCCTAACATTTATTTTATTTTAGGAGTCAAACTAGTTTGAGTGGTTCACCAGTCAAACCAAATTTCATAGATTTTGATGACATTCGTGGGATCAGCTTGTTCTTTAATTATAATTCAAGCCTATGTACGGCTAGCTGGTGTATCTCTGCATGATACCCATTGGATTCTAACATTTTAAATTTGGTGATTTTAATTATACATTTTCAAATATATATTAAATTCTATGCATGGGTGCCAACTATATGTATATAATTGTTTGAGAACCGCACTAGCTAGTGTTGGAAATTGGCGCATGTGAAAGCACTAATGCAAGTGGGCATATGGGCGGACATAGAGAGTGTTGTGATACTGCTCGCCAGTACTTGGAATATGGTTTTACTGCTCTTCCTACGGAAGCAAAGAAAGGCTGAAAGAATATGAGAGGAAAGGCATGGTTGAAGGGAATGTCCATTTTTGTCTTTTACGGATATTTTTTTTTTTTAGCTGTGCTGAGTGCAAGGTTTTTAATTTACCAAATGAGTAATACGGCTTTTGATAATACTCTGGAGCACTGAGCAATTAGTTATTTCAAAGCTTAATGCACTAGCTTGACAGTGGAAAAAGCAATGTTGCTTTCAGATAGCACCACAGCAGCTAATAGTGATGCCGCTAGCATTTGTCTGTAGCTATCTGTTGGTCAGCTCAGAGGGCCAATCCATAAATTTCTTAATAATTAACCATATGCGCCAAATTAAAGGTGACGGTGATAAAATAAAAAGTATACCGCACTATAAAAAGATTTTATTTTGCGACAAAAAGTTTAATTTTGTTTCTATAAATATGGGGTTGTGGCATATACGTATTTTATGGCATGGTAAGATTACAGTGTAAATTAACACATACAGAAGGCATAGTGAAATTATAATGTAAATTAATACAAACGTCGACATGTACTTTGCTAAAAGTTTATAATTATTTTCTTGTAGTGACAAATAATGAAAAGTTTTCTTGTCTAAGGGGTATAACCATAAAAAATGAAAAATTTCCCTCCATAAAAGCGTCATTATGAGTAAGAAGATTTTTTACTGTATACATATTTTTCTTGCTAATAACAACTATCAGGTGCTAATAAGAGCTGTGAAAATAAAATTTTCAAGTGCGACGTCGTGTGAGTGTGAGACTCTCTACCCACCCACTAGGGGCTAAGGATGTGAGAATTTAATCACTTGATACCACACAAGGGAAGCCCACTTCAAAGGAATTCATATCGGATACTTCCAGTTCCCATGTAGAAGTAAGAAATTCTGTCCTCTAAGTTCGTCTTCCACTTGGATATAAGAAGAGTGACTTCCCACTCATTTCTTCGAGCATGGCTACAAGTTCTTTTAATATTGTAAGTGAAAGTCTATTCATTTCCACGTCATGTATTGAAATGGTTGGCAATCTATATACACATCGACAATGTGAGTGATGGGTACTATTGCCTTTGATACTCTAACATAGTTGCACTTTTTGGTGATATTTTGGAACATTACATATATTTCATTACTTCATGTAAGGTTCCCACCGCCGGAATTGACTTCACGAAACTTTTTTTTTTTTAATGGAAAACTTTTAAGTCATCCATGTCATGTTTAATTCACCCCGAGAAAGTGAACTTTTAACCACGTTATATTTACCGATTTATACTACCATATTGCTAAAGCTAAATTGTTGTAAGTAAATTATAAAAGACTCTAAATTTTTGAAGATTTCATTGAAAGTATAAACTTTAGTGACAAATTTTGTTGCTAAAAAATTACTTTTTATAATATTCATTACACTACAATATAATTCACCACGAGAAAGACTTTATAAAATTACTTTTTTAATGGAAAACTTCATGTAATTTTAAGTCATCCATGTCATGTTTAATTCCCCACGAGAAAGTAAACTTTCAAACGCGTTATAGTTACCGATTTCTACTACAATATTGCTAAAGCTAAATTTTTGTAAGTAAATTATAAAAGACTTTAAGATAATTTTTGAAGCGTTCATTGAAAGTTATATTCATTAAAAGACTTTAGTGACAAATTTTGTTGATAAAAAATTACTTTTTATCATATTCATTATACCATTATTGTTAAAAGTTAATTTTAGCAATAACAATATTTATGTTAATAAATAACGCCTTTTGCAACAAAAAAGTGTTACCCATAGCAAAAAATATGGTTCAAAATGTTGACTTTCTTATAGTGATTGCATTGCTGGCTCTACCACGGAGTTATCGATAGAAAATTAGAAATAGCTCCAATATGGGGCTGTGAATTTGTATTACTTTTATCCCCAGAAAATGAATTTTTAGCATATTGGAGCTGTGAATTTGTATTATTTTTATCCCCAGAAAATGAATTTTTAGCATATTGGAGCTGTGAATTTGCATTATTTTTATCCCCAGAAAATGAATTTTCAGCTATGCTAAAATTTATCACTATATTTATCGATTGAAACTGTGCTGTTGCTGTAGCTAAATCAGTCCAAAAAGTCTTTAGGGACAACTTTTTGAAATTATCGCTGAAAGTTTAACTTTTAGCCGTAAATCTTGTTAAAAGGTTTCTTTTTGCAATATTCATTACATTATTTTCACTAAAAGTTAATTTTATATATATTAATCATTTAAGGGTTTTTTGGAGCTTGGATTATAGGAATATGAGATGAGAATTTACGATAGAAGTGTATTGGAAATGAAAAAAAGTGTATTATTAATGAAAATGAAAAAACGAGGCTGTTATTTTTTGAAACATAAGATATTCCGTTCCAGAATTATCCCATCCTAGTTCACTCCTTATGTTATTAAATAATATCTTTTGCACCAAAAAGTGCCTAGCTTCTTTAAAAATATGTTGTAAAATCTAGATTTCAGTATAATGTTCAATCATCATAATTTAGCTTACTCTGTTGCCATCAATTTTTAGCTATTTTTAATTTCCAATGTTTTTCTGACCTAATTACCTCTTGCAAAGATTAAATCACCACTGTAATTTAACTATTTATTAGAGAATCAACCGTTTGTAAATCGCAATTATATACCGGAGAGATTAAAAATAAAATTTTTGCACATTATATTAGAGGTATACAAATGGTTGATTTATATATTTTTTTCGCCTCCAACCTGTTTGAATATGTATTCATCATGCCAAAAATCACTTTTATTCGAAACTTGTATGCTACAGTGCTTGCAGGTGAATATACAATTATGAAAATTTATAAATACATACATAGTAAGTAAAAGTTATCAAAATATTTAATTTTGGGTACAATAATTATAGGGCTTTGCTTATATGTAACTAAGTTAGAAATGATTCTGTGTAATCCCTTTTATTTTTAATAACCTGATGTTTGATGGAAAATTTGCTTATATGTAATTAAGTTAAATAGAAGCAATTTTGTGTCATCCCTTTTATTTTTAATAACTTGAAGTTTGATAAAAAATTTACTTCATTTGATATATTTAACATCATTTATTTAATTGAAAATAAATTTAATATAAATCAAATATAAGGTTTTTAGCATTTTGGACCCTCTAAGTTTGCATTTTTGTATTGTAATCATCGAAGTTTTCATATTTGCTTTTTTAAACTCTGTAAATTTGAATCTATTGCTTTTTGGACCCTATTGTTTCACACTATTAAAAAACCCAACTAACGTCCATTTATGTGAGGTAAAAATACTAAAATATCCTTAAGTTAACGTCTTGATTAGCCCACATAAAAAATTTTATTTAAAATATTTTTTTAAAATTTTCCTTATACACTTGTTTATATAAGTATATTTAACATATAAATTAAATTTTACTAGTTTTGGATATATGTATATATTTTTTAGAGATTTTTATTTATTTTTTCTTTATGCGCTTATTTATCCAAGTGTATTTAACATATAAACTAAATTTTACCAGTTTTGGATATATCTACATTTTTTTATAGATTTTTATGTATATATTTAAAATTTTCTAAAAAATAAATACATATATCCAAAATTGGTAAATTTTAATTTATATGTTAAATATAATTAGATAAACAAGTGTACGAAAAAAATTAAAAAATATTTTTAATGAATTTTTTATGTGGGTTGAGGGAAACATTAGCTTAAGGACATTTTAGCATTTTTACCTCACATAAACAGATGTTACTTGATTTTTTCATAGTGTGAAACAATAGGGTCCAAAAAGCAATAAATTCAAATTTATAGGGTTTAAAAAGCAAATATGCAAACTTTGAGGTTTAAAATGCAAATATGCAAACTTAGAGGGTCTGAATGCAAAAAACTCTCAAATATGTCAATGAGCCACATTTGTTGAAAATATATATTCATGTGTAAAATGTGCAAAATTTCTTGGATACATTTACATGTGTTAAAAATATAACAATAATTTATAAAATTATTTATCCACATAATAATGACATTTAAAATGGTTTAGATATTAATAAATATAACTTTAAAATTAATATTTAATAGTAACGCATTTGTGGATGGTACTTATCCGTAGTTATACCATACAAATGAAAGGATTTTTATGATATAAATAATGTTAAATATAGGGAGTGTTTAGCAATCGACAAAACTTTTCAATCTAAAACTTTTCACTCTATATAACTATCATATTTTTAAATTATTTTTCACGTCTCCCTATATAATTACTACACTTTTCAATTATTTATACACAACTATCCGTACATATAACTTATTTATGTTAACTTTTTTTTTTACTCTTTATCGTCTCTATCATATCATATTATTTTATAATTTTTACTCCAAAAAACTTTTCATTAAAAGTTTTATCACTCTCCAAACATACTCATAATATGCAAAATGATTTTTCTATAAATACTAAGATATTTAAAATGGAAGAAGACATATGGAAGAGAGGTTTCACTTAAAAATGGCCCATAATTACATATATATACATACACATTGTAAACAGTTGAAATATTAAAAAATCATATGAAAAAACCATTTTTACAAACCCTGTAATGTAGAAACGTTTATTTTTAATAATCCCCATATATATGATATTATGATCTTCAAATATTTTAAATTAATAAAAAACTAGTTCCACACGTATTACCTATATGAATAAAAAAGGAGACAAGGGGATCAATTATATGAATTCAACAAGGAGTGGGGACCAACCGAGGCTAGCTTGGTTGGTCGTTAGCAGCGGCGCAGCACAGGCGTTCTGCGGCTGGCGGGGGATCGAATCCCATTCGGGATTTCGATCCCAAATAGATGGGTGTGGGAGCAGGTGGTCTCCCGGGTGGAAAAAGTGTGGGAGCAGGTGGTCTTCCGGGTGGAAAAAGTGTGGGAGCAGGTGGTCTCCCAGGTGACTGTTGGAAGCTGTGTCTTCCAGATTTCTTTAGGACGTTATGTGTCCCCAGATTTGTAAGAATGTCTCAGATCTTCAGTATAATATATGTTGAGATACATGTAATTATATACCAATAAAAAAAACAAGGAGTGGGGCAGTTAAGAACCATTTTCCGTATTGCTTCCTGGAGTAAAAAATTTCAACGATCCTATTGCGCTCCAGTTGTTCCAATCCATGTCCCAGTGGAATTCCTTGTTTTAGCTAATAAAATCCCAATCGGATTTTCCCACTCATCTTTTATCCAACTCCATCACGTCAAGTTGATAAATTTGAAATCAGATGTTTGCCAAAAAATGATATGCCCCTTTTATGTAGTTAATCCTTGCCATTTAATTGCCATTGAAATTAGTGACCCATTTAATACCTCATATGATTTTTTTATGTATATGTTTGTAATTATCTTAATTTATATTACGTTGCGGGATGCATATGTGGGAATCAAATATCTGAACTCACCAAAACTGACAATAAATATTACAACTAGGGTAGACCCCTGGTGACGATACCCCACATAATTACTTGGAGAAGACATGACAAATGCGTCAATTCGATGACGCAAGTTCTAATAGTCGAGGGTCACGGAAAGCACGCCAAATAATATGAATCACTGACGAGAGAAATTCAATTTATACATTGCTGCACGGCAACAGAGACAAGCTTTTTTTTTTTAGGAAAGGAAAATACCCTATCCCACCACCCTAATCACCTGAAAGGGAGGAGGGATAGAATGATCCAGAAGCTTTCATTGCCAAAAAATTGTATATACAAATCTTTTCCTGTATAGCCTGTGGGGGGGGTACCCCACCAAACATGATGGTCAACAGGGGAGACAGAAATGGCATCGGCTAATGCATGAGCCACAGTGTTCCCCTGCCTAAGTACATGATGAACAGTAACACGGTTGGAAGAAGAGAGAATAGCCTTGATTTCGAAGATCACGTTCCCAGCAGGAGAGGGGATGGGGCCATCGGACAAAAGCAGGTTGACAAGAAGGAGCG
>JAXCLR010000001.1:84608394-84621636 GCA_035584095.1 Annona squamosa
CCCTCCGATTATTACTCCAAGTCATAGGGTGACCCACAAAGCCCAAGTCCGTGAGATTGCAACTGTCCACAGCATCACAAAATAGATCCATTTGGGTCTGTGAGCGTCTTCTTTGGCTAAGATATTCAATGTGTCCCATAACCTCATTAAAATCCCCCAAAACAAGCCATCGGTCATTTGAGTCACCTTTCAGTTGCTCCAACATTTGCCACCCACGATCCAAGAGTGGGATCCAGATAGGCTCCAACATGCGCTTAACAGGTTGCTGAAACTGCTTTTCATGGCGATTTCGATGACGTAAAAACATTGGAAAAGGTGATCATGTCCCTCGCAACACCTTTTTTTATTTTTATGTTGCATTTTATGATGTATCTTGACTCGCACGCAGAATCCATCAAATAACGACGGCTTATTGCTACTTTCAACCCACCCCATGATTCTCAACAATCACTATGATGGCATACAGGAAAGGAACCTTAGGAATTGTGGGACTTGTGCCTAGGTGGTTGGGATTAAAGGAATGGATTCCACTTAATTCTATGGAATCGGTTCCATATATGTGGATTCATGGAACCTCTTGATTTGGACCCACCCACCATGATAACTAAATCAAAATCAATTCGCTATATCATTTTAAAAGCAATTTGTATGACTCTGACAGCAAAAATCATTTCAATCACAAGTTTTATTATCTCCCAAGAGGATGGACGGAAATTTAATGTTTCTTCTATGCGAATGAGATTGATTGCAATACTAGATGCCGTGTTGGGAAAAAACTAAAAAATAATGTGAAAATTTCATGGTTGCTTGGATGATCAGTTCACATGAGCATAGATAAGATGTTTCGGTAAATAAAATAACAACTTTACAGGCTAAAATATGTAAGTGAACGCTAATGGTGCAACTCGAATGAGATCATATCGAGTTTGGACCGTTTTAGCTTTGGTTTTGTCTTCAATTTCAAATTAAAAATATGGATTACTCTCAAAATAAAAAAATGTTAAAATTACTGATGAAGATAACAAATTTTCCGAATATTATTGTATCATACATCAATAATTTAGACGTGAATATATTTATATGACTTATAATATTTTTGGTTTTAATGAAAATTGGTCTTCTTATTAAAAAATAATTCTAAGTACAATGAATATAATGAATTTATCCATTAACAATCAAGGTTAGAAAAATAAATGAATTAAATAAAATTACTATATAAAGTTTAATAAAAGTAAGACTTATATATCTTATAATTAATTGGTATGCATGCAATAATTTTAAAGAGTTAGTATATTTGTAATTATTTGAAAATAAAGTTAACATAAAAGCAATATATTCAACTTTTATAGAAAAATATAGACACGTTTAAGTTTTAGAATAAATGTTTTACAATTTAATAAAGTTATGATTATATGAAAGAATTTTTATTATAATTATAGTTAAAATGCTTAACGCATAAATATATAATTATTTTAATAAATCAGGGGGAACATCAGGGTCAGGTTTTCGGTACTGAATTATTGTAAACTTGGTATTGATTTCAGGTTCTCTCACATCAGATTAAAACAGAGCCTAAGTTTTTTTAAAAAAATCTTTAAATTAAAATTTAGATTTGTTCGAAAACTGGATTAAGTTAGTAAAGGCTGCAGAAAATAAGAGTTTTCTCATTCATATTTAGTTTGGGCGAAATTGCAATGGTATCGCCACTTTTTTAAAAAATTATATACAGTGTACATGCCCGTATACTTTGTGAGAAATTTCAAATTTACCGCGTATCGCTTCCAGTGACGAGCGTTGAAAGTATCATTAAAATGACAAAAATGCCCCTAAAAGAAAGGGGCGCGTCTCCAGAAGCGAGATTTGGACGCCGGATCGAAGAGGGTAGTGCAATAGAGCGTCGGATTCTGGCTGCTGATGAACGACCAAATCTAATGATGGAGGATGGAGGCTCGCTTCCGCCGGTTTTAATGGCAGAAGGTGCCGGCGACGGATTTGCAGCTGAGCGCACTACTGGCCGGCGGAGTTGCAGCGTCGGAGAAGATGGGGTTGATACTTAGGTGGGTTGGATCTGTTGGATCAAGAGAATCGGAAAGGACGACCGGTGCTACGAGCTTAGTCGACGACGGATCAGTTGACGAACCTGGTGTGTCGGGCTTGGAGACGGACAAGCTTTCTGCAGCCGTGGTCGATTTGGGAAGATGATGGAATATTTTGATTTGGTGCTTCACTAGTGCATTGAATCTAGAGTACATGGCCGTCCGCACTCCGCTCCCTTGTTGCAGCCATAAAAATCAAGCCTGCCATCTTCAACAACAATCCGCCGCCTCCATCGATCTGCCGTCAATCAACTACTACAGAGCCGGTAGCACTGCAAAGCTGGTCAACCCTCTTCCTATCGATCGTGCCTGCCTATGGCAACAATCTGATGCGATCACAGATCCTCACCGAGACACCGACCAGCAGACCGGGGACGCAAAAATCCACCAGATTTGGCCAGTAATCCAGCTTGGATCCACCAGAAGCCCCTTCAAAAATGGGGCATCGATTTGTAATCCACAATTGCCGAAAATCCAGCCGCTGCGGTCATCGATTCCATTAGAGCTGGTGCTCGTTGCCATCTCCGTCGATCCCAGTATTTGCATCTTACTTTCTTTGACCGTCAGCTACTCAGCAGCGTTATCACTTGAAACTGGCAGCCTCATTTCTGCAAGTGCTGGTAATTTTCATATATCAATGACAGATGACGACCATTGCTAGAATCGTCCCTTGACGGCACAAGCAAAATGGAAGGCTAATTTTGTCATTTCATCGCATACCGGGCATGTCATGTGAAGTTGCGAACGGACGCGGGTTTTTTGCATTTTAACCTTCTAATTTTGTGTATTTGCATTTTAATCTTCAAAATTTTGGCCGTTTGCATTTTAAATGTTGAAAATTTTAGTTCCTTTGTATTTTAAACCCTGACATATAATAGTATTAAAAACTAATATTAATCCATATAAAATGATGTTAACACCCTCTAATATTTAAAAAATAATTTTTTTACATTTAAAATTTGATTATTAGGCGTTCTCTCTTTTGTCGTTAGAGACTCTAAAAACATCTTTACCTGTAATACAGATTTAGGAGTTTTTTTAGAAAATATTAGAGGATATTCATATCATTTTGCATGAAGTAACGGGAGTTTTTTAACGTTGTTACAGGTCAAGGTTTAAAATAGAATTTTTTGCATTGTGGTCACTCTAATTATGTGGAATTTATTTTTAACTCTTAAATTTTTCATATTTACTTTTTAAACTCTGTAAGTTTTTCCTTTTTTATTTTAGTCTTTGCCATCAAAACATACAACTAACAACTGTTACTTGTAAGTAATAAGCCTAAAATACTCGTATGACTTAATTGAGTCGCAACTCATATACGTTGCCAAAGCCATTTTATAGGGCTTAGTTAAGTCGACCCATGAATATTCATAAGTCGACTTAAATTTGTTGAAGTGCAATTTTTATTATGTCAATTGAGTCCATTAAAAAATTTGTATGATAATTACTGAAATTTTTTTCATTGGTTAACTAACTTACATTAATGGCTATGTCTAAAATGCAAATATGGCAAACTTATAGGGTCTAAAAAGTAAATATGTGAATTTCATAGGTTAAAAAGAAAATTTGCATAATTAGATGGACCAAATGCAAAAAATCCTTGAAATGTAAAAGAACTAAAGTTTTTAGGGTTTAACATGCAAACTGCTAAACTTCGGAATTTAAAATGTATATATGCAAAGTTAAAGAGTTTAAAATGTAAAAGTCTCAACGAACACCAGAGATACTGCATGTGATATGCATATTATTTTGTGCATGCACTTGCCATTTTAACAAAATCGTAATGCTCTTGCAATTTCATAAAACACTAAGGATGTGTTTAAGAAGTGAAAAAACTTTTTATGAAAAGTTTTTTATATAAAATTTTTTAACATAGTAGAAAACGATGTGATATGATAGAATAATAATAATGAATGAAAAGAATAAAATTAAAATAGATAGTTAAATGTATGAATAGTTGTATAAAAAGGATTGAAAAGTATGGTTGTTATATACGAAGAAGTAAAAAAATAATTTACAAAATAATAGTTATAAAAAGTAAAAAGTTTTTAGTCTGAAAGATTTTTTTGGTAAACAAATACCCCTAAATAAATTTGAAAATTAACAGATTTCACAAGCTAAAGATCTAAATGAGGCTGGCATATGTTTTAAAAAATCAAAAAAATAAAAATAAAAATCTTTTAAAGCCACTTGTAAATGCAACCGTATACAATCGGACGGCAATTAAATATGCTTGTGAATATGCCAACGATGCAAAGCTTTGTTTCGCCATTCAACTACGTGGACTGATTAAAAACAAAGATGAGCACATAAGAAGCCTAATACAAATATTTGTTTTTCCATTTTCCATAAGATTTTTATATTTAAATCATTTATAATGTTCGTTTATATATTTAATTATGACGCTAAAAATTAAATATTTCAAAGATTTTGCATAAGACCTCTTTATTTACAAATTTTAATCGATTCATATTTGCCGAGTGGTCATTTATGTTTTTTAAACTGTTTTAGCTTTTCCTAAACCTGTTAATTGAGGTGTATATAATTCATAAACCTAATTTTACCATTTTTGAACAACTATAAGCACTTTTTAAATTTCAAGGCTTGAGTCTTTTAGTAGTAATTTTGACTAAAATGTTCCTGATTTTGAAATTAGAAAAATACTTCGCATCTCTAAAAGTTGTTAAACTTAATTTATGGATTATATATACTTAGATTAATAAGTTTATAAAAAAACTATAAAAAAAAAGTTTTTAGGCCAACAAAAGAAAATCGTGCCTCTTCATATTCACACCACAACAAAATCTAGTTTCAGCAACGAAATTGGTAAACTCTTGTTGCAAACTTAGTCACCGTCGCATTTCATCTGGACAACGGATTTCCGTTTTTTCGTTCATGCCGCAGCGACATGTAATTAAATCAATGGCAACAAAAGTACAAAACTTGTTTTCATTTTTTTACTGAAAATATAATTCTTTTTTTAGTAACTTCTTTTCATTGTTTTGCTGAAATATAATTCTTTTTTTAGTGTCACTCTCAAATAATATTAAATATTTATAACATAATAATTTTCCAATCGAAGTGATTATTGGCATCATAAATATTTATATATTAACTTATATTTTGGTGTAGATACAGTATAAAACTTTGAAAAATATATATGAAGAAAAAAACATTTGTATACCCTTGTGTACAAACATTTGTTTTAAATCATTTCCTTTAAATTATTTGCGCCTTCGCCTCTCCATCTCTCTATTATCGAGTAATCGTTATCTTATGACTTTTAATTTGTAAAAACACTCTGTTTATGAACTTGTTTGCAAAAAAACGTGCATGAAAAACACTCTGTTTATGAACTTGTTTGCAAAAAACGTGCACGACTAAATGTACTCTAGTTGATTTTATAACCAAGTTAGACTCCCGAGCGCATACCCTTATTTTTTTTTTTTTTTTTTGAAAATTTTTTCATAAACTTGTTAGTCAAAGTGTATTTAACATGTGTATAAATTTTTATTTAAATTACCTAAAATGCGACTAATTTTCAAAAATAAAAAATAAATATATAAAAATCTTCAAAAATGGTAAAAATTTATACACATATTAAATACACCTATATTAACCTTTTTAGAAAAAAAATTTCAAAAAAAAATAATAATAAGGGTATGCACCCAGGAGCAGGCAGCGGTGCAGGTGATCGGAACCCATGATGAAACCCATGTAATTATATCGCATATCGCCCTCGCATGGTCTCGACGGTAAGTGAGTAAAAATTTAACCAGCAAAAACCCTAACGGCCGTTGTTGGCAAGGTTTGCAAAATATATACTAGTTATGAGTTGAAATTGTAAATCAAAGAAGAATGATCTAAGGATGTAATAAAAATAGTATAGTCCATTATTTATTTGTTCGTATCAACATTTGAATATATGTTAAATGGGGAAAAAAATCAGCAGCCGCATTAACGACAAGAGTCACGAAGTCAGAAATGATCAGTTGGAAAACTTGGAATGTGGGATATGAATGAACTGTATCTATAGGCTGCATTCCTCCGATGAATTAAGACTCTTGTATAATATTGTTAGTGCTACTACCATCATAATGTCCATGGGCAAGGACTTTTGTTATGAGGTGCCTAGCTCTTCTTGGTAAAAAGAAAATGAAAATGAAAAGGCAAACCACCACTGGAGTTCTCCATGCAATAGAAACCACACCATCTTGTGGTGGAGCACAACGTGGGGGGAATCATGCATGTTAACACCAGCTAGCAAGAAAAAGCATTCTTTTTTAATCCACTCAATGCCAACGGCTTTAGTGGGTGATAGAAAATAGAACCATTAATTTGAGACCATTCTTTTTTAATCTACTCATCAAAACATAATCAAGATTTGTACCAAAAGCACCTTAATCAAGATTTGTACCAAAAGCACCTTTATAGGGAGTTCATACGTGCTGGATGCACTTGGTATTCTGAACAATCACTTTCTTGTATGTGAACCTTTCGTTTTTTATTCGAAGAATGCATTGCCCATGTCGTTAAAATTTCTACAAATAGCTGCCTCTTTCTTTTTTGACCGCTGAATGGATTTTTCATTTTTTGAGGACTGTACCGTTTCTTTGCCATAAGAACTTATAATGGTAAAGAAGCATCAAACTCAACAGCTTCTTATGGGAAGTCGAGTGGATAAAAAGAAAGAGTATCTATAAATGTGCATGGCCAACTTCAGTGTTGATCCAGCTGAAAATTGTTCCCTAAATCCGCTCATCAGGTGATGGGTGGAATTTATATGCTTGGAATGGTTGGATGGAAGGAAATTTGATTTCAAATCAAAACTCAACCCAACTCGAATGGAGACAAGGGTTGAGAAAAAGTCAGTTCATGGCTTCCGAAAGCCAATTGGACGGCTTGGATGGATCACACAAGGTTGCTGATGCACGTTCAAGGACGGTCATTCTGCATATTTTTACGAACAAAATCACGAACGCTCATCGCACTTCCTGGCACAAATCACAAATGCTGGACTTGAAAGAAAATGATTATACAATAACTGCAGTTTCATTTGTCATACAAACGACAAACAATAAACAAGTGATTTTTTTCTTTTCTTTTCTTTCCTTTTCTTTTTTTTTTTTTTTTTTTTTTTGTTCGGGGGGAAGCTTTCACACGGAATACAAAGCAGATGATACCATATTGCCTGCAGTGCTTGAGGAACAAGAACCATCAAGATGCCCTCAAGGCCAGAACAAAGCAGCTTGCAGTCATCCAATCTGCTCTTACGGCCAGAAATTCTGATGTGTTAGTAGTACGCAAAAGGCTCAGGTCCGCCATATGCTTGGTGTATGTGGAAGCGCAGGTGGGCTTGGCAAGCTTCCTAACAAATGTCTCTGTACAAAACCAATGCTGATCTATGGAGTGCCTTTATACACAGCAAAAAATGCAGATGGTACCAGGTTGCGTATGGACATTTTTCATTTTCACCACTAGATGATGTTACAATGCCACCACCAATGTTAGGAGTTGAATTATCCACGTTCTTTTTTTAGGTTGAATGGTTCTGAGCAAATTACCAGAAACGATCCTTGTTGACGCTTAGATAGCCTGCCATCACCTTCCCACCTGTATTCCTCATGCCATCGATGAGAAAACACCATGTTGAACCCAAGGCTCCAACAAAGAAATCAGCATCAGTTGCCATCAGAAAATTGACAAGGGGGTAATTTGTGCTGGTCTTCCTACCAAGACTTGCCTCGTAAGCAGCCATAGACATATTTCCAACTTGACGGGTCACATTTGTGTAGTAGAAGTTCCAATGATGATAGAGACTCGTTTTATTGATGACTTCCTGGAGGGAGATCATGAATCAAATTAAAGGACAAGAATCTAATAATATTTTTGAATTTTTGATTGATTATCCTATCTGTTGCGAATGCAAGCCATCATGATATTGTTGTGAGTTTAATTAGCAATCAATTAGATTGCCTCATCAGGTGGGCAATAATCCACATCTTTTGAACCTGTCCACCGGGCGAGAAACCAGTGAGAGTTGGCAGACGAGCGAAACTAATAAATTGATACTCCTGTATTTAAAAATTCAAAATAAATATATGCATTATCTCCAAAATTAGTAACACTTGGTTTAAAGATTAAATATACCTAAATTAACAGATTAATAGAAAAATTTTAATATGTTTTTTGGACCAGTCTGAAATGACCAGGCCTTGGATATACAAGTCTTAGCTCTGAGGCTCCAGTAACAATGTTTACCACATAAAAAGCGGTCTACATGTCATAAATTTTCATGTTCAAATTTAGCAGTCCCACCCCGCGCCCCAACCCACCCCCCCGGCCTCCGCGACAAAAAGCATTTTTCTTGAGGATAATCAATCATGAGTGAGCAACAAACCTGCATTTCAGTGGAAAGCCATATGTTGTTCAGGTACGGAAAGCGCATCTTAATTCGTTCTGCAAGTTGCATGTACTCTGTGAATCCAACCACCTTCATTTCAGAAGCCTTGTCACCCATCCTGACATGCATGCTCAAAAGTGGTCTAGGAATCCATGGCTTCCGATTTGACCATACCAACTTTTCAATGCCAGCTTCAGGTATTCTACCAACTTCCTGCACAGTGAGAATATCTTAAAATGGGAATTGAACACCAAACAAAAGATAGATGGAGGGCTGGTTTCCCTGGAATTTTCCCTAAATTATTCAAATAGTGGCCCAAAAATGGATCAGTCAATGGGTTAGCTTCATGATTTTTGCTGGCCACATAGTCAGGCTTAGCCACATGGTTTCAGGTTCCTGTTTGCTTTACTAGTGTACTCAGTCTGAAGAAAAAAGTGGAAAGATGAGTCGTAAGCTATCAACTTTCAGACTAGAAACGACAATTCCATGTAAAAGATATATTAGTTAGATGTGTAAGTATTTTCATCATCGAATGTACCTCTGGCCACTGAGTATCTAGGCTTCTGAGAACCATTTTTGCAGCTTGCAATCCAAAGGCGCTATGCCGAGCGATGTTTAGAAGACCACATGTATATTGGCTTGGAAACCTCATCAGATATCGAATTGCCTAAAATGAGGACAAACAATAAAAAATGAATGAAGACATGCATCAATGGTTCTTCAGAATGAAACTTCTGGAAAAGAAAATAGCAAACAGAGGATGAAAAGTGTCATCATGCAAAACCATGAATAGAAAGGCGTTATAGTTCTCGGGCTACGCTAACTTTCAAAACTAAGAAACTGGACAACTCAAAATTTGTTATCCCACATCGACTGAAGTTCATGCATCCCACGCATGTTAGGGTCAAATGTGTTATTATCAATCTGAATTTGTAAGCTATGGTCATTGTTGCTATTTGAAAGTCAGTAGCATATCCTTAAGTCTTTGTTATTTCCCGTATTGCAATAAAATTTTATTTTGTAACCCATCAAGCCCATCAACTTTGAGGCTTTCAGCAAAACATTATGCCAAGTGTGTCATGACAAATCAAACTCCAGGAACATCATGTTTTCATAATTGTGTCTTGGATGTGTGAGTATCGTAAGGAAACATTGGATATGATAAATGCCCTGTTTGGCGCTGCTTTTCTGTAAGTCAAAAGCATTAAAATTTTCCACTTCTTGAAGGTTTCAGGCCACAGGCTTATACAGTCAGCATAAATTTTTGCATTAAAAGAACCATAAAAAGCGCAGCCTTTTTGCTTAAAGCATGATGTGTGGTAATAAAATGCTAGGCCAAACAGGTCCAAAGTCTATTTATTACTGTAATTAGCTAACAATATTCTGCCATTGTCAAGGTTCATCATATCACAAGATAAAATGGATGTCTTGTCCCACCTGTGCTCGCCACCACCTCCAATCCATTTTACGATGATGTGTCACCAGAGTCCCACGTATCTCAGTTGTTGGCTGCAAATGGCTCCAAGGACTACCCCATTTTCTGCATCCAACAAGATGAAAAGAAACATGACACAATCATTCTCCATTGGATGATGTTTGAAACAGAAAATTATACCAAACCTTACCTAGGAATTTGCCCAGTCCATATTTGCTTTGATGTGTAGTTCTCCTTACTTGTTATAATTCCTTTTTCCCAAGTTTCCTGTTTGGTCATAAGTTCAAAAGCTCTATCTTGGCATTCCACAGATGTCTCGGGAAAGAAGTAGCAAGACCATCGAGAGCGTGAAGGACCTGTCAGTGGCACACAATCAACATAGATATATTTTCAAGGTGACCAAAATCAAATGCTGCATGAACCTAAAATTCTAACTTTTACTCAATTTGAAAATGGAATTGAAAATTTCATTGAAGACCTGACAAATCTCAGAGTCAACTTTCCTGGTTGACACTAGTACCTTGGCAACCGTCATGGTCAGCACGGTTATAGTAATTTGTGACAAGAACTCGTCGCTCATTAATTGCAATAGCAAGTAATCCACACATTGCAGCAAACTGGGCACCCATGCCAAATCCAGGTAGCCTTTCCCAGTCGGCAACCAGAAACTGAACTTGTGGATCACTGCAATTTGGTGGGTGTTGATGGATCCATATGTCATGTTGCACTCTCCTCGTCAAAGGAAAATTATCTTCATCAGATCCCACAATCTGTAGACATTTCACAGCATTAGCATAGAACATAAATAGATGTTCATGAGAGTCACACTATAATGAGGAAAAAACATCAGCGGCAAAAACTTCAAGCATCACAATGGCAGTTTGAAGATTCAATATCAGATCATTGCAGTGATGACAATAAGGTAATGCTTAAAGCGGACCTTCAGCCCACATAACATGAAATATTAATGTCATGGCGAGAATAGCAAAGAGGCAGTGTGTCACCAATCATGAACAAGGCAAATCATCCAAATCTAATTCAAACTGCATGCAATTGAACTCACAAGCATCTTGGTCCAATTTGAAGAAGCCACCAAACATTTTCATCCACGAGTTTCATAAATATTTGCCTGTGAGGATATTCGCAAGATTACATTGCAGATCCGTACGAAGTTGTCGATATAAAAGAAAATTTTCAAAATTTCTCCTCCATGAAAACATGTGTAAAATTACTTAAATATATAACTACTTAGGAAATAGGGAAAATTGGCAACTTCGCACACTTCAAAATGTATAAATTTTGTCATAAGAAAACTGCCAAATGCACAGAATCTAACTTAAATCCAGTCAAGCCAAGAACCCCAAGCACCATGGAAATGGAAGGTAAAAGAGGAGACAAAAAGCTTAAGATGATACTTGGATGAGTTCATACCAAAACGCTCACATACCCAAGGTGGATGATAAACCTCTTCCAGAAGTGCATCGTCCTGCTTTGAGTCCAACTTTTCTTTATTTGTCTCCAAAGATACACCCAATGCTCCTTTCCAAATGGACCACAGAGGAGGGTTTCCATTCTCTCTGCGATTGTCAAGCTGCTGATTTATCTGGGAACGTAATTCACAATTCTCCAAATGGGGAGCATCAGGGACATTTGGTTGATTCAGAAACTCTTTCTTGTCATCATTTGATCCTTCCAACTTAGCACTCCAAGCTGAACATAGCAACGAAGCTCTCTCATCGTCTGTCCCTCTTTCAATTTCCACTCGTTCCACAATTTCCTTGGTTACAGAATCATTTGAAACTACAATTTACGAAGAAAATGCTCAGTAATGGGACAAATCCCTGAACAAGATGCTAGTCGTCTAGCCAAATGATAAACTTTATGAAAGTTTCAGCTCTGCAAAGAATCAGGTGGACTCCAAAACAAGAATTACCATTATCGTGGTGAATGTGTAATTTTTATTGTGGGCGTGGAATTTCTTAATGCTTGCATGATTTGCAAATCATTTTTCAATATGAAACGGAAGAGTCAGAAAATGAAGCACATTCAATAGAAAAAAGGTTGTCTTCAGCTATGCCTCCAATGATGCGTTACCCTGTTAACTGGGATTTCCTACCAACAGCTGAATTTATAAGATTCGAATTTCAAATGCAAACCAACTGACTCACCACTGCCTGCAAAGTTTGAGCCCTGTGATTGTACAGGAGCTTGAGATGAAAAGACAATCCCGAGTTCCACAGTTCTAGAGGATGTGAGAACAGCCACAAAAATGTAGGTGAAACAAACGCCAAGGAGAAAACCAGCCACACAGATCTTGCAAGGAAAAGAGTTGCTCATTTGCAAAGCCTTCTGTGATACAACTCTCTCTAGGCTCTTTTCAGCTCCAGATTCCATGGCTGTCTGTGACACGAGTCTGCTGGTGTTCTTTTCAGCCGTAGCTTCCATCTCCATTCCTTGAATTTGCATTCTTATCTCCGCGAATTCCAACAAAATTCACAGAAACTTAATTTTCTTCCAATCTCCTCAGATTAGTCACACCCAGCCATCTTTCTTAGCTAAGCCACAAATGAAGTTAGGTGAACCAATCCACATCTCCTCCAACTGCAAAACACACGAATTGCCTGTCACACTCTCTCTCACTGGAAGCCAGGTGGGAACTATAGAAAAGCTCACCAACAAACACCCAAAAAATCGAACACATTGCCACACGGGTGCCTCTTGCAGAGCAAAAGCGTTTTTTTCTGCCACGGATGACAAATTGCAGAAGCGAAAGACTATTTGGCATGAGAATCTGCCTTGCAGAAGGCAAATGATTGGAACAAACGCCTTGAGAAGAACTTTCGGGGGAAAAAACGCCCATTTAAAATCACAACCTACCATCATTTTTTATATAACAATATTGGTTTTACAAAAAAAAAAAAAAAAAAAATTACACTCACTAAATTGCACATCAACTCGAGCAACAGGGAAGGTAAGAACCAAACCGAACACCCACATAAATCACAACTAATCCTTTTAGGGTCTAAAAATGCCTCAAATTTGGATATTGGAACATGCCGATCCGGAGATAACCAGCATGAGACAACCTTCCGACTACCAACAGAATGCACTATCTTCTGGCGATGCAAGTCTCCAAATTGTCTTCACTTCCATGAGTCAAACAAATAATATATATTTTCAAAAAAAGGACAAGAAAACTCATCAAAAATGTAAAATCACAAAAATGCAATCCTAAGTTCATAAAACCTTCAAGCACCAAAAAATTCCATAGTGGGACATACAGCTATGGTACCAACCCAAGAAGA
>JAXCLR010000001.1:84633587-84651761 GCA_035584095.1 Annona squamosa
AGTGGGATCATGGACTTGGTCCATGGACTTGGTTTGATGGGCTAGAGCTTGGCTTTAGCCCATGGCTTTTGGATGGGTCGTTGTAGAGGCCCAAAATAGTGGAGAAGCCCGCTTCTGAGGCTTGGTGGGCTAGAGCTTAGCGAAGCCCATTTGTTTCGTCTGATGGGCTGCTTTGTGGAGCCCGTTGAGATGGCCGGAGTTTCGCTCTTTGTAGGCCGAGTGCGAGATGGCCCGCTTAGTTGCTTGAATTTCCTTTTGCATTGAATTTGGTTGGGTTTGGAATCCATTTCAATTTATCCATCTTTGGTCCCCGAGGGTGGGGTGTCAACAACATCATATATTAAAGTAAGGAAATGATGTTGCTCATTCCCTTGCCAATATGGTCTCAGTCTCTAGGTCGGACCACCTGTCTTGGTAGGGGAACCCCCCCAAGTCATTTTTGGAAAAATTTATACAGACAATTTTTTATCAATGAATTGTGTGGATTACTGCATCCGCAACCCCTTTCACATCGAGAGGGATTAGGGATAAAGTGTATCCTTTTATCAAAAAAATTATAGAAAAAAAGATAAATATAAATGAAAATAATATACTTTATTTATAATATAATTATAATATGTCAAACATGTATTCAAATATAAACATAAATAACGTAAAATACACAAAATATAAAGAAATATTATTTAGATATTATGCATATAATATATTTTATAATAAGAAGGTGTTTGGCAAGTGCAAAACCTTTTCAATTTCCACAACTATCTCATTTTTTAAATATTTTTTCACATTTTTCTATACAAACTATCATACCTTTTAATTATTTCTACACAATTACTCATTCAACTAACCTATCTATTTTAACTTTATTCTATTTACTCTTCATCATTATCCTATTATATCACGTTATTTTCTACTAATTCAAAAACTTTTACGTCAAAAGTTTTATAATTTTCCAAATACACTCTAAATATAAAATGGAAACTAAGATTGGGTTCACTTGAATCATAACGTTATCATATTTATAAATTGAGTTCATCAGATTTGAATTTTTTGAACTCAAGTTGTAAAAAAGTGAGTTTTAACACCGTTGAAAATCAAGTTTAGCTTAAACCCATGTTGCACTTGTAGCTCCATATGCCCTAGTGTCCATATCCATGCGGCCCTTGACAAAAGAAGTTTTTTGGTTAAAACTTTTTAAGATGAGACAAATGATATGATACGATAGGTATAATGATGATGAGTAAATAAAATAAAATAAAAATAGATATATAATTTTCATATAAATAATTCAAAAATAGAATAATTACATACAAATGTAAAGAAATGATTAAAAAGAATGATTCTAAAAAGTAAAAAGCTTTGATTAATAACTTTTTACGATTGTCAAACACACTTGGAAAAATAAAATTTTACATACACATCACTACATGCCAATAATAAAATAAAGATATTTTAAATAATGAAAATATAAAATTAGATCTCATTTCCAAACTTCCCTTTCTACCATTTTATGGGTAAAATAGTCCTTTAAAAAAAAGAGACAGTTCTCCAGTGTTTTGACTTTTGATAAAAGCCCAGGGAGATGAGGGGTAAGATTAGAAGATTTAATTTTAAAAATTGTACTGTATATCGGAGAGCGAGAAATTATATGAAAAGTAAGAAAAATGGTATTGAATATTAAATAAGTAAGGGCATGTTAAAGATGAATAGATGTCGAAGGCATAAGAAAAGGATGTGACAAGAATTTTTATTTTCAATGCACAATAGTTAGTTTTTAAATTTTCAATATTACTTTTTATACTCGTAATAAAAAATTTATGACTCAGTACACTATAATATTTTTTCATTCTCTCTTCTAATCGCGTCGTCGCCCCAATTCACTTACGGAAAAATACTCGAGAATGAAAAACATTTTTTGAAAAATGAAAAATTCTTTTCTATTCTATCCCACCCCATTCGCACCCACTTATCAATTATCGTGGGCAGGCCTTCTATGAATATGTAGCCATTTTGACGTAACATGAAAATTGGGATCTAAGAGCGCTACAAGTCTGCAAATTCTCCGTCTCAATCCCGGCCGAAAATAGGGAGAGTTGGTTCGTGTCCCTGCCCTGGTGCCAACCATTCTCCGACTTCGTAAGGGAGCGTTTGTTTTCCTCGAGCGTTCGGGTATAATTTGTTCAGCGAAAATGGAGAACTTTACTTGGATGATTGAGTTGCAAAAGAGAACTTATAAAGCATGTTTCCTGATGGAACAAATTTTTATTTTTTTATTTTTTAAAAAAAAAACGGCGAGTCTTGAGTAATGGGTTGAAAGGAGATAGATAGAAGCGAAGTGGTACCGAATTGAGAGACAATATATCTTGCAATTCCTGAACATATTTCATATTTGTAGGATGATAAAGCAAAGAGGCCTTAAGCTGTAAAGGCGAGGAGAGGCCTGTTTTTTTTTCCTTCCTTTTTGAGAATACATGAGTGCCAGCTCTGCTTCATACATCGTCTGGAAATCCTCCATGCAATGCATTTACTTACTATCCAGGGATGGTTGTAACCGGGGTAGGACGATCCTTGGGAGTTTTGTTTTATTTTTTTTTTATGAAACTTGAAGGGAGTGTTTGAAAGGTTATTCTTGAATGTAACGTGTATTTCATTTTTAATATATATATATATATATATATTAATTTTCAATATAACTTTTCTCACTTATCACGTCTATTGTTACATTCTTATCTTAATTTTCCTTTCTATTTAAGTTATTTTAATCTTTCTCGAGTAGGGAGTGTAAATGAGATCAAGTTGACTCGGGTAACCCTAGCTGCATCGTAAAATTTCAACCAAACACTGCTTTCAATTATATTTTTCATACTTTAACTCAACCTTATTTTAACTTTATAGAAATTGGTTTAGTTTAAGTTATAAATTGAATTAATAAATATATAATATTTAAAAATATTTTGATTAATTAAATCTATTTTAAAATATAAATTTATACCAAAGATTAAAAATTAATCTTTTTTATATAAATGCTTTTCAAACTTATGACTTATACACTAATACAATTACTAAATAATATTTTTTTAAAGCAATAATGTTTAGTTAATTCTTATGTATTACATGCTAATGTATGCCAATTTTTTTAATAGTCTATTATATTTTACACTAATACATGAAATTGAGTCGGATTAGATTGACAATTATATAATCCAAACTAACCTACTTTTAGAATCGGGACAATTCAAGTCAGATTATACAACTTAATTCTTTTCAAAATATCTAAGCAAATTTTATTATAAATTGAGTTAAATTAGTCGGGTTTGGGGTGAGACAAACCTCATTTACACCCCTGGTCGTGGCTCACAGCTTGCTATTGATGTTAATAATTTTTATAATCTGAAAGCCTTTCCCATCTCTCTCTGTCTGTAGATTCTCCAACCTCCTGTTCAATTACCCGAGTCTGTTATTAATTTTTTAATTCCAGAACCGGAATACTCGTGCTTAATCTTTCAATTAAAGAAGATAATTATCGGTAAACGCTCTCGTGCCTGCTAATTTGTAGGCGAAACACGGGATCTTGGGAACGTGATAAACAGAACGAAAGCCGAGCCAGACAGAGAATTATTATTCACCAGTTGTCAGCTACTCTGCTTGTCTACGAGGCCATGTTGGGACTCGCCAACCTCACGCGCTTATCCAAGCATATAGGTCAGACGCGTGCAAGCACATCCGAACCGTCCACCTCTCTGTACTTCCTAATTTCATAGTGTTCGTTTTAGCTCCAATCATGGACATTAATTCCACACCTCCTATATTAATTATTAAATTTTATGGTGCGTTCGGTTTGGAGCAAACAATTTAAAAAAAAAAAAAAGGGAGTAAGCTTTTCTACTATTTTTGTTATTTGACATGATTTGATGTTTTAGTTACTTATCTTACTTTTGATTCTTTAACATTTCCTCATAAAATTATATTATTTTTAAAATTTTCACTACAATTTTCCATTATTTTTTTCAAAAAAAAAATTACATCAAACCAGAAGCTATGATATTTGGGTATGGCTCTTCAAATTATCATTAGTGTGCTACTACTAATTTAGTACATTATCTAGTACGAGTGCAATTTGGTATTGGGTCGGTCCGAACTTGCTTAACTTAACTCGGTTTTAAAATCAAGTTTGAGTTTAATTTTTGAAATTTTTTTTCAAATTAGGCCGTGTTTCAATCCAACCCGAGAAAACCCGAAACCAATACCGAGTTTACGTCAACTCGGTACCAAAACTCGACCGGTCTGAACTTGATATTCTCCATAAGTTATTAAAATAATAATATTTGTTTATGTATTAAGTATTTTAATTATAATTGCAATAAAAATTATTTCATATAATCATCACTTAGTTAAACCGGAAGATGTTTATTTTAAAACTTAAACATTATATGCGTGTGCATATAAAAAGTTGAAATATATTACATTTACATTAGTTTTATTTACAGATAATTATAAATATATCAACTCTTTAAATTTATTACATATATATTAATTAACTACTTCAAATATAAGTTTTACTTTTATTGAACTTTAGATAATAATTTCATGTAATTTTATTTATTTTTCTTACCTTGATTTTTTTAATGACATTAACTCGATTGTCATGTGTAAATTCATTATGTTTATTAAAAGATTAACTTTCATCAAAATTAAATATATTATAGGTCATATAAATATATTCATATGTAATTATTCATTTGCTCATGGAATAATATTTTAAAAAATTATTACATTTATCAATAATTTCAACTTCTATTAGTTTGAGAATAATCTGAATTTCAACGTAAAACTAAGAGTGAAGCTACTACCAACCTGCTCGGATCCCGGATTCTTGGATTCTAATGTTAGGGTTTGAGTTTGAATTCACGTAAACTAATGTCAACTATCACCCCTGTTACCTATTCCATAAGCAACGAAGCTGCTCCGAATTAGGCGGCTGGAGAAAATTGCATGATATGATGCAGTAAGGTAGATTGACAAACAGTTCTACAGCAAAAACAAGCGACAATCGAAGCTCTCACGGACCTTCTTTCGCGATGAACTCTGCCACTATAACAAGAATCTATGTCTAACGAAACGGCTGTAGTTCTAACCAAAACAATTCACCTCTCATATGTGCTGTCTGCTCTTATTTTATACTCTTTTGGTGCTTGAATTGCCCCTCAAACACGTCCGCTCCCACCAATAAAACCTGTCACCGCAAGTTTTAATGATGAATGGAACGAGGGAAAGCACGCTTGTGGTCCCTAAAGGAAGGCATCAATTCACGGTTCGTGGGGCGGTTGATTCGTGGTGACTGCTAACTCGAATGCTGCATGATGACTAGGGTGCGTGGCGCTCTTTTCCGCTTTGATTTTGACAGCTCCGTTTGTTGGCCAAGGTCCGTTGTTGTATAATTAAATACCGTAACTGCAAAGTATATAAAAAGTAAAATTAAGGGTTAG
Source organism: Annona squamosa (assembly GCA_035584095.1). Classification (NCBI taxonomy): domain Eukaryota; kingdom Viridiplantae; phylum Streptophyta; class Magnoliopsida; order Magnoliales; family Annonaceae; genus Annona; species Annona squamosa. The sequence continues at coordinate 84,639,074 of JAXCLR010000001.1, forward strand.
TTTGACAATGTGCAGAAATGTTATATTAAATTTTTTAATTTAAAATTTTTCAATCACTATAATTATCATTTTTTTAATTATTTTTTCACATTTTCCTATATAACTACCGTACTTTTCAATTATTTTTATACAACTACACTTACAACTAACAACTAACCTATATTTTTTAATTTTATCTTCTTTACTCTTCATTATTATCCTTATCATACTACATCATTTGAGAACTTCTACTCTTCAAAACTTTTCATTGAAAGTTTTATCCATTCCCAAACATATTCTATGCCTTGTAGGTAACTTCGCATAAATCATGTGTCTTTTCTGGTCATATGGGTATTTACAAAATATCCCTTGAAAGGTAAGCTCTAAAAAGGCTGGATTTAGAATCTCAAATGTCACAAGTGTGTATAATATCAATAAAAAAGTAAAATTAACTATGAAAAATATTTTAAATCGATATGTTATTCCATGAAAATAAGGGAACTACTAGGATAATGAAGAGGAATAAAAATAATAAATTTAAAAGTTAATTGTATGAGTTCATGTATAGAAATAATTGAAAAATAAAATAATTAGACATGAAAATATGAAAAAATAATAATAAATATAATAGGAAAATAAAAAATTTTAAATTAAAAAACTTTAGTTTGAAAAGTTTCTATGGAACCCGTACAAAATTTTTGGGATGAAAATTGGTTGTCAAGAAAAGTAATCCGACGTACACCGGGTGGATAACAATATTTTATATCTGTACCGGCTTCACTTTACGAAAAGGCCGGATACAAAAGCCACGGACCAGAATAGTCTTTCCAGCGACGTCAGTGGGCTGACCCTGACGATGTCCCCGTCCAACAACACAGCTCTTTGGTGGGCGAAAACTCCAAATACTTGCACTAGGTCGATGAAGGTACGAAGGCTCGTATTTTATTTGTTTTTTTTTTTTTTTGGTTCAGTCTGGCCGTCAAGAAAATTATCAATCTGGAACTTTTTACTCTATAACTCTATACAATTATCTTAGTTGTAATAATTTATCTACATTTTCTTACCAAATTATTCTATTCATTTAACTTTATTTTTTTTATCTTTCATTATTACCCTTATAATATCATGTAACTTCTCCCCTCTCAAAAAGTTATAATTTTTTTAAAAGAAATTGTTGTAAATATGCTTATAAAGTTTGACCAATATTGTATTTGTAATACTAAATTTGCCGAATTTGCAAATATGCTCACAATATTTGCATAAAATTACAATTGTGCCCCTTCCATCATGACAACGTTAGATTTTTATATGAAATGACGATAATGCTTTGACCCAAGCGATAAACTTGCAATTTTTTCAAATATTATAGATATGTCTGCTATTTCGTTATTTTATATATTTTTGCAAATATTTTAGATTTTTTTAGCAAAAATGCTTACAATATTTTCAAAAATTGGAAGTGTATAATTTAGCTTAAAGACATTATCATCATTTTACATAAAAAATTTAACAACATCATAACAAAAGGGACACAATTGCAATTTTATACAAACTTTGTGGGTACATTTGCAAATGCAGCAAGCTCAAGGACACAGATGCAATATTGGTCAAATCTTGTAGATATATTTGCAAAAATTCCTCTTAAAAAAATTTATCAAATGATAAATAAATCCTTCACTTGAAACTTTTTACTTTTATGATTATTTTATTTTTCAATTATTTTTCCTTATTTGTTGATACAATCATAATAATTTTTCAATTATTTTTGACAACTATCTTATTATATTAACTTTATTCTTTTTACTTTCATCATTACTTTTATCATATTATATCCTTCTCACCAATTTCAAAAATTTTTCACAAAAAACTTGTCAAATACCAAATACACCCAACCCATGAAGGACTTTATTTATATGAAACTTTTTTTATGTAACCATTTACATTTTTAATATAATGATATTTGATTAAAAAAATTTACTTTGTTCGTAGTATTTAACATTATTTATATTATCATGGAATTGTCTGGTATCACTATGCATAGGCCCCAATTGCAAATTTATAATTTGATATAATAAAATGGTTTGATAATATATGTTAATTTTAAAGTTGTATTTTCAATATTCAAACCATCAAAAATATTATTATTATTTGGAGAAACGATTCTAAAAGTTATTATATAGTTAGAATACATATGCAAAAATATCTAAACATATTTTATAATTTACATATGGATACGCAATTTTTTAGCGTGGTAATAGATGCATATATTTAGTTTGGATGAAATTTAATCTCTAAGCCTAACAAATGATGCTAGATACAATATTTGAATTAGATTTTCCATCAATATCACGACTGTGAATCAAGAAACAAAAATAAACGGATAAATTTTACAATAAAATGGATCACGGACCATCATACAGAAAATGAAAATATCGGATGTGTATATTATGGGGCACGATCATTTCAGACCATTTTAAATCGGCCAGAAGACATATTTTTTATTTTTTTCTTTTTAAAACTCTTATTTTAGGTGTATTTAATTTATAAATCAAGTTTTACTTTTTTGAAGATATTTATATATATTTTTGGATTTCAAACACTGGAGTATTTTAATCATTTCTAAGGGTTAATATGTCTAAAATACCTTTGATATATGCATATCTCAAAATATGACAAGACTTGGATGATGAGTTATATATGCCTGGATAATAGTTTTATAAAAAATAAAAACTGTCAGTTCAGACTGGTCGAAAATTTATCATGACACCATATAATCAATCATAGACTCATAATTAATACTTTATGCTATTAATTGTCTATTTTTAAATCAAATCCACACATTTTGTTCAACACAGCAAAATATACTTACCACAAAAATTAAGATACAATATTGTTTATGAAATTAATATCAATTAAAAATGGATATTTTAAGAAATATAATTCTTAAGAATCATATAAATAATTAATTTTATGTTATGGTATTAAATTTTAATTAAAGTAAATTAATAATTTCAATATTAAAAATAAATTATATATAACCATGTTTTAAAATCTTTCACCCGAGGGCGCACAGTGCTCTCTCTTATCGCATGTCTGTCTGCCTGAGCAACCTACTTTAGTTTTGTACGGAAAATAGGCAAAGTCGATTGTCAGTTTTTCGAAATTAGAACAGCGTCTGTACAGAATAGAAGTTATGCCATCCACGTTACAACTTCAGCGCGTACCATTCGGGTTCGCTGATGAACAAAAATTGTGATGAAAAATTTTAAAAAGTAAAAATTTTGAAATTATGTAATATAATAGGGATAATAATAAGTAATAAAGAGGATAAAATTAAAATAAATAAATTAATTGTGCAAATAATTGTATAGAAATGATTGAAAAAGTAGGATAGTTGTATAGAAAAAGGTAAAAAAAATAATTAAAAAATATAATAATTATAAAAAATGAAAAGTTTAAACTTAACATTTTTTTTTATCAATGGGCGAACACATCCTTAGAAAGATGTTGCAGCCATTACCTACTGCGAACTGTTTTTAAGGCTGCAGCCATATTACGTTTCGTATTCGAGAGGGGTTAAAATCAAATTGTAACTAAGCACGTTAATGCTGCCAAACATTGAAATTCGTTTATGTAGGGGAAGGGTTAATGTTAAACCTGTCAATCCATCAACCCACTTGTCTAACTTGTCTGGAACGAATTAAAATTTTTGAATAAATAAGTTATAATGCGCTGATCTGTTCAAGTACTTAATTAAATAAATGGATTATAACTTGCTAATCTATTTAATAACTCATGTAACCAGTTCAACCTATTTAATCCATTCAACTCGTTTAAATAATTTAACCTATTAAAATTATAGGTGTATGTATATATATATAAATGTAAACTACTTTGTTATTGCGCCAACCCCCCCCCCCCCCCCCCCCCCACACACACATTAAGTCTTTCTCCTACACCTAATTTTTATTTTTTCACAATTGTTTTGATTCCATTTTTCCATTATTATCCTATTTTCATTTCCCTAGGTCAAAAACACTCACTTGTCTTTCTCTGAGAGAGAATCTGTTTCTTAGAGTCCAAACCTTTAAGTCATTGCTATATAACGCGTTTAAAATGAGTTAATAAATAGACTACGGTTGATATATTTTAAATAAATTAGAAATAGAATTTGACTACAATTCGTACGACCGTTAACAGCCCTCTTTTACCCCAGGGGAACTCTAAGTGGTGTTCCGTAAGGATGAAAATGGTTTTACTTTTGTCCACTTCTTCGGCCTACTCTGGCCGGGCTATGCTAACGCCTACCCATTTCAGTTGCCTCAGTATTTAACACAAAAGGGGGTGGGCTGGGCTGGGCTGGGCAGGGCAGGGCAGGGCTCTTCGTCGCCTGAAAAGGGTATGGCTAATGGCTTGATACGGGTTGTATTGATATCTTCTAAGCGAACAAAATGACTGGTATTTGTCAGTCATCACAAGACTCCCCTGCCAGCCTCATCACGCCAGGTTGATAAGTTTCTCAGCCTTCTGATGGAATTTATCACGAGGAAAAACCGAAAAACTAAACAGTTAACCTGGAGATTTATTTCGCTCGCACCAGAGCTTGACATTTTGCACCTTGACAACAGAAACATGAAACTATCTGTATCATTGTTATACTCCCCCTTGAAATTTCTCGATTCCGTGTATAACAGGAACGGGAAAAATGCAATGTTCGTAACATCAACTATACATGGATCGTACAAAATGTGATGGGTATTTCCAAGCATTATGCTTTTTAGAGTTTTAAGTCTCTACAACAGTTTTACCTTCACATACGTCACATATGGTATAGCCGAGGCCCTCACAGTAAGGACAGGGTGCGCCTTCTTCAACCCATTCCAGAAACTGCAAGATAAAACACCACAAGTAAAGATAATATGGGCAACTGGTGCAACAAGCGATGAAGCCAAGTGAAATTTGTGCTGGTAAGAGCAATGCTGACCTGCGGTTCCACATTAGGTTCACCTGAACCATCACATTCTGCAAGAGACGATGTCAGTCTTGTCAGCGAAGTATCCCCCAAGGCAGAGAGTCTCCAAATATTCGAGAATATGGAATCTCCTAGCAACTACAGACTCTCATGCTCATTATAAAGCATAGTACATCTTACGATACCTGTGCACAGCAGACGGCCCTCTCCACGGCAAGCAAGGCATTTTGTACCAGAGCTGGATTTGCTCCCGTTGATAGGTTTGTTGCTACTAGCAAGCCTGGATGGTTCTTCCCAGCGGTTCTCCCCAAGAAGAAATACCCTGTGTTGGGACATCTCGACTTCTGTAGTGTCCCCTTCCTTTACAATGGTTTTCTGGACCTCGGCAATTTCCGTTATGGATGCAACTGGAGCTCCATTGGCACCGTCCTTACAGAAAATGATACCAAAAGTCAAGAATAAGTAAAATGTTTTTCCCTTCTCCCTTATTGTAAACGTAACAATTCTAAAACTGCAGACATTTGATGGTTTCAGATTCAAATTAACGTAGATCTCTAAAGAGGACAGAAGCATCAAACATTGTTGCGCGAAGCAACAAATCCTCATGCAGTTAAACATCAAGCTTTTCCTAATAAAAAAAAAAATCAACACTTTAAAAAGCGACCCCATCTACTCATGATCGATTAATTGTAATTTGTAATATACATCATAGGTTATACTGAATAGCATATGTAGATTATTGTGATACCTTGTTCTCTATTTCCATAAATAACCTTTCAAGGAGATCAGCAGTCATAATACCATCCTCACGGATGCCCACTGAAGCCTGTCAAAAGGGATCATCAAGAGATTTCAATGCAATTGAAGACAGTTAATCTTCATCCCAGTGCAAATGCACAAGATTGACACGTACTTGCCACGTTTTTACAGCACGCTCAGTGCCAGTTGAGAAGCTGGAATACTCCACATCTTCTTCACCGGAATAAAAGCCCAGCTTTTCCAGGGCTTCCTGTCATAGTCAAACCAAAATAAGTAAATTACAAAATTTAATAATTTTTTATTTTATTAGTAATTAGTACATTTTATTTTTAGCATTAGTAATTAATTGCATATAATGATTTTTTTGTTTTAAAATTATGCGAAATGAGTCGTAAACGTATTTTAGACATAATTTCATTAAAAAAGCATATAAGTCAGTAATAATAATAATAACAATTAATTGTTTAAGAATAAATTTATATATAGAATTAAAAGCTTAAAATAACAAAATGGAATCATTCTTTGTTAAATTATTTAAAACTAGTTGGAAATATAATTCTTAGATATAATAGTTAACTTGTAACAAGGTATTCTAAAAAGTTAATCAATCGTTTAATTGAAGAAATTTCTTTTTCAAATAAAATAGTTAACTTCTAACATAGTATTTGTAATTCCGAACATTACGCCAACCTTAATTTGTTCGCTGCGTGGATTGTCAACCTAACAATGCCGAATCATGATCCTGTGCACCTGAGTGCAAATATTCATTTATTATTATTTTTTTAAATTTTTTTATACAATTATTAATTTAAGTGTATTTAACATGTGTATAAGTTTTACCAATTTTAGATATTATTAGATTTTTTTAGATTTTGAAAAATCAATAGCGGCATTTTAGTAATTTTAAATTACTAAAATTGCTAAAGTTTTTTAAAAATCTAAAAATTTTCAAAATTAGTAAAAATTAATATATATTTTAAATCCACAGAATAATAATTTATAAAAAATTTTAAAAAATACGTTAAATGCACTATAGTACACTAAAGCTAAGTGCACTTGGGTACACAACTTCAAAAATGTCATGAATTTATTGCATATGTCAGGCTAATCTCAAGGTGTAAGATGTTGTTTGATAACATGCATGTGTGGGAAATGGTGAATTAAACCGCCGCACATTTTTCAAGGATTTATTTTGACATCTAAATTTTTTATTTTTCTACTTTTATCATTACTTTCTAATCATTTTTTCTTCTAACGATCTTATTTATTTTAACTTTTACCTTTATATTTTTTTCAATTACACAAGTTTCAAAATATTTCATTTTTCATTTCCTACCGTCTCACACTTCTTACCTTGCCAAAGGTCCCCTGCTCAAGAGCCTGCCTCTCTCTCTCTCTCGCGTAGTGACAAGGTAAAATTCAACTTAGGATCACCCTTAACAACATACACTACAGACCTATAATCACATGGTGTGCATGAAAGAAAATAATAATAATAATAAGATTCCAAGAAAAACACTAATCATCCAACTTTCTGACTTTCTCCCAAAATATAAGTGCATTTGTATTTAAAAAAGTTCTCCCCCAATTTCAAAACTAATAATAATAATAATAAAGCTCTCCCCCAATCCAAAGTTCCAAACACGCCCCTTGAAGTCAATCATCCGAACTCCCGTACGCAACTGTGGCAGAGGAAATGGAGGTCTCATTGTTGGCCGATGTTTCAATGGGAATTTTCACAAAAAACTATGTGAGTGTTTTTTAGGGCATTGATAGATGGGAATAGATATTAATAAAGCAACAAGGAATATAAAAAAGAAACAAACGACCTGCCTGCTCTATTTTTAATTTAAAACAAGTGAGAATATTTTAATTTAAAATTTTTCACTCTACACAATTATTTTATTTTAATTATTATTTCACTTTTTCCTATATAATTAAATTATTTTTGAATTATTACTATATCTAATTTATTTATTTTAATTTGCTCGGACATCCTTGTCCCTCCCTTCCCTCGTAGTGCAGGGAGCGGGGACAGGGTATTTCTTTTTCATTAAAAAAATTTATTTACTTTAATTTTATTTTTTTGCTTACATTATATTATATCATTTTCAATCAATTTAAAAACTTAATTTTTTTTAATCAAAAGTTATATGATCTCCCAAACAAACCAAAATAAAATGCACTCGCCTTCAAATTTGAAGCATGCAGACCTGCATCTCTCGAACACCTTCGCCTTCCGATCCCATCCTCAATGACGGTTTCTTCTTCTTCTCTGCTTCTTCCTCCACCTTCAATTTCCCGATGCCTTCCTGAACCTTAATCTCTTCAACAACCATCTCCTTCACTTCCCCTTCCTCCAACAACAACGGCAGCGCTGCGGAACCGCTCTCCGCGATCCGTCCCGCTGTCGCCGCCAGATTCGCCTCCGATTCCTTCAACGCCTGCAGGATCGAGGCCAGGTTCGACACCGCATCGGTTACCAAAGGCGCCGAAGTCGTCTGCTTCTCGATCTGGAGCGCCTCGATTCGGAGCTTGAGATTGGCGATCTCGCGGAGCAGAGACTCCCGCTCGGAATTCCAGCGCTGCTCTTCTCGGATCCATCGCTTCTCTTCGCGTAGCCAGCGCTGTTCTTCCCGCAGCCAGCGCTGCTCTTCCCTGTCCCAGGAAGAGGGATTTGGAGAAGACGGAGAGGCGTATATGGGATATTTATAGAGGGGCGTAGGGGCCTTGCGGACTTGAAATGAGATGGAATGCAATTTGGGAGAGGCGGGGAATCCGGAAGAGAGATGGAGGAGAAGAGAAGAAGCAGAAGCAGCGACAGCAGCCATGAAGGCGCACTGATGACGACGCGCTGCGACTGCGAGTGGGTGGGTTGTGATTGAGCTGCGCAGTTCGGTTCGACTCGAGACCACGGCCACACGTTCCGATGGAGGGATAGAGTCTCCCACTAAACATACCTGAGGTTAGGCCCGTGAAGCCCATGGAAATATCCTCTGAAGCCTGGGAAGAATCGTCACTGTCTGTCACGAATGATTCGCATCCTGTATGCTGATTTGCTTTTCTAAATCGGGCCCGTTTCTAAGGAACCTTTTTTTGCATGTAACATTTTTTTATTTTTAATATATTAATAATTGATGAAAAATTTATTTTGTATTTAGCCTTGTTTATATTATCCTGAAAACTCTTTTATTTGTTTAGTATAATTATATATGAGTTTTATCTATAAAGGGGTAAAATCAACGTAATAAAATATTTCAATACTAAAAATAAGTAGTATTTTTAATATATAAATTATGTAAAATGTCACTTCATTATGGATAAAAATTGTATAAATTACTATTACATTTTAAAAAATATGATTAATCTTAGCATTTTTCCTAATTTACACATAAATATATTTATTTTTGAACAAATGTGGCTCGTGTGCATATTTGATTTGAATAGAACTTAAAATTTTAACTAAACAAGTAATGTTAAATAAAATGAAAGATAAATTTCACATTAGTCATCAACATATTAAAAATAAAAAGGATTATATAAAATTATTTTTATGTAACTATGTTATATAAAAGCGCAACCTTAAAAATAAACTTATGAACAATGAATGTAATTATTTATTTTGTAAATTATAAACAATCATGTTTATACTAGACAAAATAAGGGAAAAAATTAAAATACAAAATTCGAAAATAGAGCAATGACGGTGATAGGAAGTAAGAGTAATAATGAAATTAGTGTCCTTTTATTGTTGAGAAATTAAATTGGTGCATTAGAATAGGTGAAAAAAACAAATATCCATGGATTTTTTTAATTTTTTGATAATCATATTTTCAATTTTCCATAGAGTTGATAGTAATTTGGGTAATTGGGTAATTTATAAATATACATACTTAATTCAATCCAAGTTGCAAATATACTCATGTAGTTTTAAAATTTATAAGTAACTTCCATATAGTTTAACCGTAGTTACAAATAGCCCATACACCATAATAACACCATCATGGCTTGGTTGTATTTGTAAAAATATGTAAACTATGTATCTTATTTGTAATTTTAGAAATTAAGTGATATATTTAATTTTTGTAAATAACTCTCACATAGTTTAATCGTAATTAAAAATAATCTCATGCCATAAAGACACAGTAATGGCGTTATAATGTGTAAAGTTATTTGTAATTTTGACTAAACTATGCAGGAGTTACTTACAAATTTTAAAATTATGTAAGTATATTTATAATTTTGATCAAACTAAATGGATATATTTACACATTATCCTGATAATTTTGTTCCGCGCTAGAGTACTACTGTTCGAGCGAAAAAGGGTCTTCATTGTTTAACAAAATCTTTCTTTTTTCAATTTGTAAGAAATGTTTGGTCCGAGACAGTTTCTATCAAAGATGTGTGTTCCAATCCATCCGGCCGCATGGAACCCATGTGTTCGGCCTTAGAACTCATTTTTTCTAAACATTTTTTTACAAAGTTATAAAGTTACTTTGCTTAATCTTTAAATCAAGTTTTACTAATTTTGGATATATTTAAGTATTTTTTATTTTTAAACACGGTGATATTTTTGTGTTTTTTTGCTTTTGAAAATTATGAAAGAAAATTACAAAAATGCTACTGTATTTAAAAATAAAAAATATATAACAAATTCAAAATTAGTAAACTTAATTTATAAATTAAGTACAACTAACTTTATATATTTATAAAAAAAAATTATAAAAATTATAAAAAGGTCTGGCTGGCGAACACATGGGGAGCATGGGGTCACCCCTCCGTCAAGTATCGCTTCCGATCCCGTTGTTGTCAGAATTGAGTCGGTGGGGAGCAATGAACTGTCAAATATCGCTGCCGATGCCGTTGTTGTCAGAAAGCAGGGAGTGCAATCCTATGCACGGCTCAACGCACCGAGGTGTACTACACCTGTGTTTTCTATTTTTTTTTGAAATTTTGTTTACACAACGGTTAATATAAGTTTATTTAACATATATATTAATTTTTACTATTTTTGGAGACTTTTAGATATTTTTTTTAGATTTTTAAAAATCAATGGCATTTTGAGTAATTTTAAATCTCCGAAAATAGTAAAAATTGATACATATGTTAAATAAACCTATATTAATAGCTTCATGAAAAAAATTTAAAAAATAAAAATGAAAAAATAGGTGTAGTACACCCGGGTGCATTGAGACTCAATGCACCCGAGTGCAGAGGATTGCACTCCGAAAGTAGGGGGGTGGGGACCAATGACGTCAAACATCGCATGTTGCAAGTCCAACTTCGGTTGTATGCGCTGCGTGCTCCCCGGCGCATATACTTATTTTTTTATTTTTTTCAAAATTTTTTTTATAAAATTGTTAGACTAAGTGTATTTAATGTATGTATCAATTTTTACCCTTTTTGGAGATTTTTAGATATTTATTTTTTATTTTTGAAAATCAGTGGAATTTTAGTAATTTTAAATTACCTAAAATGCTACTAATTTTCAAAAATAGAAAATAAATATCTAAAATACTCTAAAAATAGTAAAAATTTACCCAAAGATTAAATATACTTGGGCTAATAATTTTATAAAAAAAATAGATGTATGCGCCCAGAAACATGTAGCGCTACATGCTACCGAGAGCATATAACCGAAGTCAAGCAAGCACCACACGAGATTACTCCCTAACTCATTCAGCTTTCTAAGCGAAGCATCCATCCTTCTTCGTGTATGACTTAAAAAAATATTTGGCCTTCTTAGGAGTCACGATGAAGAAGGGTTTACGAAAATGTTCTTTTCACGTGGTTTGCCACCTTTTAAAGTCTTAAGAAAGGAGTTAAATGGAGTTACGGGTTGGATAATTAGTAGTTGGCATTAATGTAAGGGTAGGGAGTTCTTAGGTTTGAAGATACACAGGGATATTTAGTGTGTTTGGCAACAATAAAAAGTTGTCAATTTAAAACTTTTCAATCTAAAACTTTTCACTCTCCACAATTATCCTATTTTTTAATTATTTCTTCACATTTTTCTATACAATTACCCTACTTTTCAATCATTTTTACATAACTACCAACACAACAAACATATCTATTTCAACCTTATCCTATTTATTCCTTATAATTACCCATATTATATCACATCATTTGACAAATTTTCATCAAAAGTTTTATCCATTTCCAAACACACCCTTAGTCTCGTTTACTCTTTTTCTGAAATTGCCTAGGCCGCTAAGGGAATAACATGGAAAAAAGGTCTTAAGAATGGAAGAAAGCTTAAGTTAATCAAAACAGAATTTTTAGACAAATACGTTTGATTGAATCAGAAAACGAATTGCGCTGGCGAACGAAGCTTTATATATTTATGTCTTTTATAAGATATAATGAAATTATAGACACTAAAAATATTTTTTTAATTATTTTTACAGGGGCGTTATTCACTTAGAGTGGCTTTAACTTTTAGTAAATGTTGGATTGGATCAAGTGAACATAGGCATAAATGTTTTATATGATATATTTTTTATATAAATTATATTATAGGTAAAGATCGTTACTTGGGGCCGGTTCAACTTTAAGCAAAATAGGGTTCAGCATTTGCTTTGTACATTTTTTTAATTGAAAGTGTATTTAGCAAATGATAAAACTTTTATATGAAAATTTTTTAGTGTAAAAATTTTTAAAATGGAAAAAAATAATATGATATAATAAGAGTAATAATGGAGAGTAAAGCGAATAAAGTGAAAATAGATTGACTAGTTGTATGTGTAGTTGTATAAAAATGATAAAAAAGTATGGTAATTGTATAGAATGATATAAGAAATAATTAAAAAAATAATCATGGAGAGTGAAAGTTTTAGTTTAAAAAATTTTATGTATAACCAAATATATTCTGAATGACGCGTGATCTTTTCAGACCGGTGACCGGTCCAAAAACATATTTTTTTTTATTTTTTTTTGAAAAATAATTTTATAAACTTGTTAATCTAGTTATATTTA
>JAXCLR010000001.1:84661654-84676936 GCA_035584095.1 Annona squamosa
AATATCTAAAAGTCTCCAAAAATAGTAAAAATTGATATATATGTTAAATAAACCTAGATTAACCATTGTATATAAAATTTTTCAAAAAAAAATTAAAAAAAGGTGTAGTGCACCCGGGTGCATTGAGGCTGAGTGCACCCGGGTGCACTGAATTGCGCTCCAGACATAATGGTGTTAACGGTCCCAGTCAACTCATCAACTCGAACGTTCAACTTATTTGTAAATAGATCTTGAATTTTTAGATAAATAATTTATGATTTACAAAACTGTTTAACTATCTAAATAAATGAAGAAATTAAGGTTGAAATTTTACAATTTGTTAACCCGTTTAACTCATTTAATTCATTTACAATCCGTTAAAAAATATTTATATTCCCTAAACTCTAAATCTATTTCTTCCATTTTGATTTTCTATTTTCTATTTTTCACATTTCGATTTTCTTATTTCCTCTCCCGTGACATTACCATTGTCATCCTTGCTGTTGCCCAGTAGAACTGTCGCTAAAATTATTTTTCCTCTCTAGCTTTGATAAACCTCCTTTCTAACTCTTTTGTCTTTGTTTTTTCACATTTTTATTTCTATTATTGTTTTTTCCTCCACGTCCTTTCTCTCTCTGTCTTATCGAGTTACTATTATTCTTTTTGATTGCATGTTAAATATATACACTTTTCTTTACAACGATCAGGCCATGCCATGTATTCCGTCGGTGTAAATTAATTCATCCTGACAATTATAAATAATACACATTCAACTTTAAATTAGTTTGGTTTGATTTTAACTTATTTGTAACATATATGTAACCTGTTTATTAAATAAATTGTAAATAAGTTAAAGTTAAAGTTTTTAAATAGATCAATAAACAAATTACAGTTAAGATTTTTTTAAATACATTAAGATTAAGATTAGATTTTTACTCATCAAACCCGATTCTTTAACGCCCCAGTTAACACATGTTCTATTTGATCAGATATTTAAAATAAAACCTTTAATAGTTTTGATATACTGAATTGTATACGGCTTGCTCAAACTTGCCTCCGTCTGCGGATATGCAAGCATCCTTTTGTTAGGACTTCACATCAAAGCCTTGTTTTAAATTTTTTTTTATCGGATACATGTATATATATATATAAGCATATTTATAAAGACTGGATATATGACTAAACATGACAATTTGATAAAACTGACATTATACGTGCTGTAGAATTACAATGTTAAAAAAAAGCTATTCTAATCAGATATTGCAAAAAATTTAATGAAATAATATAGAAACAAAGTAAAAGAGGACTTAATCATTCCAACATGCATACACTATTCCTAATAAAAGAAATGACGAAGGCATTTTTGCTATTTAAATATATAGTTATTTACTTATTTATACCATTTTTATAAATATATGTTCGCATTTGTAAGTACGAATATGAGTCATTGAGTTGTGATCATATATAGAATTTTGCCATTTTCTTATCTCACAAAAAATATGCAGCTTGCTAGACATGGTGGATTCGCAGCATCACATATCGGGTTTAACCATGTTTGCACTGAATTGAGCTAAAAATTATTTCAGCATAAGTCTTCTAGATCTTCAGTGAAATCTCCTTTTGAGCCCACCTGATAATGCCATGAAGTCCATATTTTCTGTTACCTCTGGCAATACACATTTATGTTAGAATGTACAAAATTTATTCGATTGGGATTTTATATTATTCATGCCTTTTAAAATAATATAAAATATATTTAAAATTTAAAATTCTCTTGAATCCAAAATATAACAAACCTTTATTACAACTATTTTTTGTACAATAAACATCTTAGAAGATTTGTATGCTCAACTAAAAGAACGTAAATTATTTTCTTAATTAAACAATATTTAACAGTTACTCCTAAATGATTTTCTGGTTTAAGCCCAGATCAATGATAAGCATAACATTTCGTATAACAGAGCAGTTAATAATAAGATTAATGGACGACTCGAATTTTGTAAAATCATCATGACGGGCTAAACATAACTTCTATTTTTTTTTTTTTTGCTTTTTTTTTGTTTTTTTTTTAACGTCAGGGCTAAACATAACTTGACCAACTAGGACTTCTATGGTTAAGCGATAAGAAAATAAGTAGGCTCACCATAAAAAAAAAGAAGAAAAAAATAGGCTTTTATATAGAAAGTAAAAAGTAATTATTGAAAATATAAGTAACAAAAGAAAAATGGATTGTTAGGTAATCTAGGTAAGTCAGAGATACATAATAAATGTACAAATAATCTTACACATCTAGTTATCTTCAAAAAGATTATATACATCTAGATAAGTCAAAGATCAATAATAAATTTACAAATAATTATATATATAATGCACAATGATTCAAAATATTGTTCTACATTGAGATGTTTCACGCATACCTTTTTTAATTTTACACTTTTTAAAAAATTACTGAAACTTTTTTTTTTTTTTTATCATTACGAATATTGAAACTTCATATATACAAGAAAAATTCTTCTAATACTCATAACATTTGCCTTTAATCCTAATATATTTTCGATATTTTATAAATTTATTTTATACTTATAATATTTTATCTTAAATTTTTATTATACTCATGTAATTAAAACAGCCATTATTTATCCTATTAAAAAGACAACATTGACCCTTCAAAATTTTCTTAATTCAAATGATTAATAATGATCTATCAACATTAGTCGAGTTATATTAACGTTGAATTGTTTCTTTCAAGAAATTTTAAAAAGGCAAAATCATGTTTCAATGGGATCGTTCAAATTTTATAAATGAAATTATAGTTGTGTTCATCTTAATCGGGTAGAGATAGACCTTATTGATTAATTTGCACTGGGTATCATGGGCAAGGAATGACGCTTTTTTTAATTACAGATAACAATCAAGTGATTAGAGTCAAAGGTCTTTTTTCTAAATAAAAAGAAAGACTATGGAATGATATTATTCGATGCTTACATATGCACATTAAGTTAGAAAAGTCGAAGGATTCAATTATTGTATCCATGTATAAAATTAAAAATCGAACGAGGGTCAACGGATGCGCAGCCACCTTTCCAACATTATGGTTTAGTAAAGTATATATAAAGAGTTCAAATGATGGTTATGGGCGCTTGGGCAAGCAAAGCGTGGAAGAGGAAGATGGCTCGAGCGTTCACATTTGCCTTAGCTGTGCTTCTTGTCCTTCATCTCCTTCAGCTACCAGCGTGCAGCCTTGGCGCCCATGTAGATAGGAGCCAATTTCCCAAGGATTTCTTATTTGGGGTTTCCACTTCCTCTTATCAGGTAAATATCAACGTCAATCACAGCTACAACCGATAGATAATAATAAAACTTTTTCATCACACATTCTCATCCCTTCTGAGCTGTGAGCTAAGGAACCAATTCAGTAGTATCGATTCCGTTTAATTTTTTTTTCCTGTACGATCAAAATAGATGTCAAAATGTCATAAGTACAAGAGAAATTTTTTAGATGTTATGAGTATATGAATTAAGGGAAAATATTGTGAGTATAAAATAAATCTTCCCTAAAAATGATTAAAAAAAAGTTGCGCCTAAGCTTTAGATGAAAAGCAATTTCCTTCATCTAATATTATCCGTCGCCACCATCAAAAAAATATTATCCATCCCAAAAATTTTCTGCATATAATATTATGTATGAAAAATATTTTAATATTATCGATACTATTAAATATTTCTTCGTGCTACTCATACTTTGGGCCTAACTCAATGGTGAATTAAAACTAAACTCACCTCATCTATTTAAAATCATTTATTAAAAATAGAAAATTAAGGTTCTTTTAAATCAAAGATTTGTACGAAACTCATCTACAAATAATTTAATTATATATCAGCCGGTGGTACACATTTGCATGTTAAACATCTAATCTATATTATTCTCAGTGGATAAATTATTATCATTATAGTCTAATATATCCACAGATGAATTTTAGCATTTTTATAATGAGTGTATTTGGTAAGTACTAAAACTTTGGATGGAAAGTTTTTTTTATGTAAAAGTTACATAAATAGGAAAAAATAATGTAATATGACAGAGGTAATAACAAAGAGTAAAGAAAATAAAATTAAAATAGAAAAATTAGATGTATAAATAGTTGTATAAAAATAATTGACAAGTTGGATAATTATATAAGAAGAAGTGAATAAATAATTAAAAAATATGTTAATTGCGGAGAGTGAAGAGTTTTAAGTTCAAAAGTTTTTGGGGGTAAAAAACCCCATAATTTATATATTTATATAAATTGTAAAGTAAACATGATGCATCTAAGAATTTGATTAAAATAATTTTCAGTATAATGTTGAAACAAATTATTAGACAAAATAAATTGACGAAAATTTCGATTTAATGATAGGGTAGGCCCGTGTTGTTACCATGTAATACTTACCTCTACAGCTATTCGAATTTGACTGGATTTAATATTTTATGCATTCACTTTCCATTTGGCTAGAAAAATGAATGAAAACCTTTTCTTACCTGCAATAGTCATACATTCTTTCGTCGAAAAAAAATAAAAATCATCAACTGTTTATTCTTCCCCCGGTATCCATTCCAACTAAACCGCAACATAAACTTGCCAAAAGGTCAACTGTTTGACATTTTTTTCGTAACGTTTATCCACCATGAGAACAAATGAGGTCAAAAAGAAGCAAAAGGGTTCAACGGTTATTAACCTTATTGTCTAACTTTTATTTAAGTGGAACGATCCTATTATCCGGGAATACGCAAATAACTAGCTTAGCCCACATTAAAAACTCATTTAAAATATTTTTTAAAAATTTTTCTATACACTTATTTCTTTAAATGTATTTAACATATAAATTAAATTTTACCATTTTTGGAATGTATTTATTTTTGTACTATACAAATAACTAACCTAGCCCATATTAAAAACTTATTTAAAATACTTTTTAAAAACTTTTTTCCATACACTTATTTATCTAAATGTATTTAACACATAAACTAAATTTTACTATTTTTGGAATGTATATATATATATATATTGAGATTTTTAGATAGAAAAATCTTAAAAAAAATATACATATATAAAAAATAGTAAAACTTAGTTTATATATTAAATACACTTAAAAAAACAAGTTTACAAAGAAAAAAAAGCAAAAATAGCATTTTAAGTGAATTTTTTAAAGTGAAATAAGCGAGTTATTTGTTTAACTCGGACTAACAGGTTCACTTAATGTGGAGAGGAATGATATTATTAGTCTAGGCTAAGCAAATGACTCGCTTAGCTCACATTAAAAAAATCGTTTAAAATATTTTTTTTAAATTTGTTCTTCATAAACTTGTTTATCTAAGCGTATTTAATGTATAAACTAAATTTTACTATTTTTGGATATGTATATATATATTTAAAAATTTTAAACATCTATGTATATATATGTATATGTTCAAAAATATCAAAAAACTATACATACATATCCAAAAATGATAACATTTAGTTTATATGTTAAATACATTTAAATAAACAAATTTACGAACAAAAAAGCAAATAAGTATTTTAAATGAGTTTTTTAAAGATGGGTAAGCAAGTCATTTACTTAGCCCGGGCTGACGAAATCGTGTAATGTTAAGACGAATGACGGATATTTTTTCATTTTAAAATCTCTAATTTTGACTTTTTGCATTTTAAACCATAAAGATTGGTTGTTTGCATTTAAACCCTGAAAACTTTGATTTTTTTTATTTTGCATTTTAAAGGGTGACCTATAACGTTGTTAAAAATGAACGTTAATTCATACAGAATGATGTAAATACCTCTGGTATTTAAATTTTTTTTATATTTTAAACTTGACTATTAGACTTTATCTATTTTATTTTTGGAGGCTCTAACAACATCTTCACCTTTAATATAGATTTGGGTACTTTTTAAAAAATATTAAAGGTTATTTATGTCAATTTACATTAATTAACAGTAGTTTTTAACACTATTACAAGTCAAAGTTTAAAACACAAAAGAACGAAAATTTTTTGAATTTAAAATGCAAAAGGCCAAATTTTGTGATTTAAAATACAAATGGGCAAATTTAGATTGTTTAAAATGTAAAAAGACTACAAATAACGTCAAAAAGAAGTGAAAATGAAGAGAACGACTAAGTATAAAATTTTAACTTTTTAAAAATTAGTATTGGATATCTTAACATTCGATAATGTATATCAAATCTATTTACTCGAAAACTTTAAGCTCTCGCATATTTAAAAGAAAATAATCAGCTGCCAACGGAGACAAGTGCTCTTCCATCTAAAATTAGGGTCAAAATCTTAATGTATAGAAATCGACACACCATCCTTGTCGTTGACACCATGATACTTGGTTCCAAGAAGTAGAGGTGTTAAGATGTGGTTGTATGGGCTAAACCCTAATTCTAATATATTTAAAATATCTCGATCATAATTTGTTTATTAACTCTTTTAAAAAATTTAAACCTTAACTCATTTATAACTTATTTGATAAACGAGTTAGCGGATTGTTAACAGGTTATACAACAGATGTTAGATGACATAAAGACTTAAACTTTAGTAAACGATGATTTTATAGGGAGAGACGAGAAGTTGTTTTCATCCAGTGAAAAAATGAAAATTAAGTGATGAGAAAAAAACTTAGGAGAAAAAATAACAGAGGAGTTTACATATATATAATTTTAATGAATTAAATGAATTAATAAATAGGTTGACGAGTTATAAAATCTGAATTTTAATCCGTTTATTTAATTAAATAGTTGAATCGGCTGACAAATCACAATTCATTTATTTAAAAATCTCAACCAGAATCTGTTTATAAATGGGTCAAACTAGTGAGTTGATGGATTGAATATGACCATTAATACTCATATGAAGATGACATACTACTATTTGAGAGGGTCAATTATTGTTATTATTTATAAATTTCAAAATTAAATGAGCTTTTAAGTATTTTTCAAAATTTCAAGGGGAAAAAATATTTTTCCAAATCGAGGTGGGCGATTGCCCGCCCTCAGCTACAGTAATGATCAGATTTCGCCTTTTGAATGTTCGAGAAAATGCGCAGGAGAAGAATGAATCAATGAATAACTCCTGAAGAAAAGTAGAAAGAATATTAGATCAAAGGTTTAGCGTCGTATGATCTGTCTCTCACAAATGGTCCGTCCTGATTTTCGTTGTCTATTTTGATTCGGGCTTTTTATTTGGTAGATTGAAGGAGCCTATTTGGAAGATAACAAGGGCCTTAGCAATTGGGATGTTTTCACTCGCATACCAGGTACAGTCAACAGCATCTATCTCTCTCTCTCTCAATTGGGTTTGGCTGTTGTAATCATAGGCATATAAATTACTCAGGAAAAATTGAGGATGGAAGCAATGGAGATGTGGCTGATGACCACTACCATCGCTACAGGGTATTATCTTTTCTGAATATCTAAGTTAATTGAGTGGCTGCACATCTTTAACGATAATTATGTTAATGTGTATGGATCTTGGTATGAGAGTGAACAGGAAGACATCGAGCTGATGCATAGCCTTGGAGTCAATTCCTACAGGTTTTCCATATCATGGTCTAGAATCCTCCCAAGTGAGTTTCCTTGTCATCCATCTTTGCACGCTTAACCAATGGATGCCTTTTCATGTAGATCCTCCAAATCAGCCAAAAGGTCGGTGGGCTGTCATGATCAGAGGTCTTGGTTATCAGGCCTACCTACCCAAGAGGCCCGCACACCAGAATTTGCGAATTAGGCTCTTGCTATCCTCCTAATCTGAAGAAAATAGGAAATTTAATATTCGACAATTGGGTAGTGTTAATTCTGATATTGCTCTTTTAAAAAAAAATCTCTGACATGTTTAAATGGAAAAAAAAAAAAATCAACAACAGGAGGAAGATTTGGTGAAGCTAATAGTGCAGGAATTGAGTTTTACAACAACCTCATAGATGGCCTATTGCGCAAAGGTAAAATAAATGCATCCGTGCCTATGCCATCCAATGTCTTTAGTTCCAGTCATATCTCTTCGTTCTGTCAATTAGGCAGGAATCCCTTGCCAAGTACTTTGGGCCCATCTACTATTTTATCTTTATTGAACTAATTACTTGGTCCTTACTGTTGTGGCAGGAATCCAACCATTCGTAACAATTTGTCATTTCGACATACCTCAAGAGCTTGAAGACAGATACGGGGCATGGTTGAGTCCCCAAATACAGTAAGTATTACATTTCCAATGCTCTCTCTGTTTCTTGTCATTTGGGCCCTTCGATTGACTTGGAAGTCTGTTCCCCAATTTGAGTTAGAATCAACTAAACAAGGCCAAATTCGAAAACTTGCCGGTTGTCTGGCTGTGAGCCGTATGTCCCCACAATTACTATATAATTTCACGCCTCAGTTCTATCATCGCATGAAGTTTATTAAGTGATTCTGTGTTTTTAATTAAGTGATTCTGTTGTCTGGATATGATCCATATGTCCCCACAATTACCATATCATTTCACGCCTCAGTTCTATCATTTCGCAGAGAAGATTTCGCATATTTCGCGGAAGTATGTTTCAAGGCATTTGGTGACAGAGTCAAATACTGGACTACCTTCAACGAGCCTAACTACGTTGTGAGATTTGGTTATATGGATGGAAAATACCCTCCTGCCCGTTGTTCTCCGCCGTTTGGCAACTGCACGGCTGGTGACTCTGACATCGAACCATATATTGCAGCACACAACATCATATTGGCCCATGCAACAGCAACTGAAATTTACAGGAAGAAATATCAGGTATCAACACATATTTTAAAATTCACCTAAAGTTCAAGATTATGATATGGAAATACCAAGTGCATAAATTCCAATTTCTGATGCACCTATGAACCTAGAAGTAAATTTAATTACTTTAGGCTCTTAGTGAACCAAAATTAGCTAATTGGCATATAATTTCATTCTATAAATTTATAATTAACATGTTTTTGTGGATTTCAGAATAGACAGGGAGGCTTTATTGGGATTGTCCTGGCTGCCTTTTGGTATGAACCACTAAGAGACATCCCAGCGGATCGATCAGCAGCCAAACGAGTTATTGCCTTTGAAACCCCCTGGTAAATGAATCTAAAGCCTCTTACAATATCTTGTTGGAAGGCTAATTAATTAATATCTCATAAATTTCAATCTTCAGGTTTTTAGATCCTATAATTTATGGGGATTATCCACCTGAAATGCGCCAAGTCTTGGGAGCCAGGCTGCCAGTGTTCTCACCAGATGATAAAAACAAATTGCGAAGTAAACTAGATTTTATTGGAGTTAACCACTATTCAACTTTTTATGCGCAAGACTGCATGTTTTCTTCATGCAATGGTTATGAAGTTATAGGAGACAATTGTGCTTTCATTACTACAGTGAAAGACGGCCAGCCTATTGGAACACCGGTAAGCAACAAACACGCAAGTCCAAGGCTCCACCGAGCTTTGGGCCAAGTGATACATTTACAGTGCAAGAAATAAAAAGTAAAAGGTTTAAATTGCTTGTTTGCTAAATCTCTGAATTCTTGTGGGTGCAGACTCCAATGCCAACATTTTTTGTGGTTCCTTCGGGTATGGAGAGGATAGTTATGTACTTCAAGGAGAGATATAACAACACTCCAATATTCATCACAGAAAATGGTGAGTTCCCGTTGTTTTGAATCCTTATACTACTGAAGGAAAAAAATCGGATCTTCCAGAATGCAAGGTGCCCACATTTTAATACCAAGAATTTCTGCATATGAATAAACAAAAATAAAATAAAATAAAACTTTGCCATTTCCCTCCACAAACTAATTTGTTTAATTCATCTGTGTAATATATGAAATTGCAGGATATGCCCAAAACAATAAGCTGTCATCAAAGAAGGAATTGCTGAATGACACTGGGAGGATAGACAGCCTACGCCGCTACCTGTCTGCTGTTAGATCATCCATGAGGTAATCTCTTCAAAGTACATGCATGCCATATACCTAGCATATGATAATATCTTCATTCCCTTGTAACTTTGCTCCTAATGACATGCATCTTATTATGGGTTTCAGTAAAGGAGCAGATGTGAGGGGCTACTTCGTATGGTCTCTAATCGACAATTTCGAATGGACGCTTGGGTATACGTTCAGGTTTGGGCTTTATCATGTGGACTATGAGACACAGGAAAGAACTCCAAAACTATCTGCTCACTGGTATAAGCAGTTCCTAAGCGGCCCAAAGATGCAAAATCCAGGACTATTGGTACATCCATCATCCTAGTTGTCTGTGCAGATTAATTACTTAATCTGACCATTGTATGTAACAATGTACGAGGATGCTTCCATAAAACCCCTTTCTATGTAGGAGCCCGATCGCCTGCTCCTGGGAGCTTATACTCATTTTTTTTTATTTGTTTTGAAAATTTCTCTTAAAACGTGTTAATATAGGTGTATTTAACATGTGTATAAGTTTTTACCATTTTTAGAGTATTTTAAATATTTATTTTTTATTTTTGAAAATCAGTGGCATTTTAAGTAATTTTAAATTACTAAAAATGCCACTAATTTTTAAAAATAAAAAATAAATATCTAAAATACTTCATAAATGGTAAAAACTTATAAATATGTTAAATACACATAGATTAACATTTTTATAAAAAAAATTTCAAAAAAAAATGGATATAAGCTCCCGGGAGTAGGGAACGGGCTCCTTCTATGTAACGCCCTCCATTTTCAACGTTTAAATAGTTAATGAAAAATCCCCTCAATCTATTATATTTAACATGACTTATATTATTATGAAAATTCTTTCATTTATCTAATGTTACTATATATGCGCTTCATTTATAAACATGTGAAATTAACTTAATAAAATGATTTAATGCTAAATATCAATTTTTAAGTAGTATTTTTAATATTTAAATCATCTAAAATATTATTACTAAATCGATAAATGATTCTATAAAGTATTGCTGCATTCCAATACATATGTCAATAAATTTAAATATTTTTTTAAATGACATATGAGTGTACTTATTTTTGAGCAAATGTCGTCTATGCATATATTAGATTTGGTTGAAATTTAGTCTCATAACTAAACAAATGATGTTAAATATAATCAATAAATTGAATTTTCTATCAAACGTCAAAATTTTAAAATTTAAGAGGTTTACATAGAATCACCTTTATATAACCCAATTACATAGAAGCGGGTTCGAGGTTCATTTAAAAATTTAAATATGAATTTGATAAAAGTTTCATGACATTCTTGAATTATTTAATTTTGATTAGCGCATCTAAATGTTTAGATTTGGATGTGTTTGAGAAGTGGTAAAATTTTTGTATGAAAAGTTTTTTTAGTATAAAAGTTTTTGAATTTAGAGAAAATGATGTGATATGATAAGGGTAACAATGCGGAGTAAAGAGAATAAAATTAAAATAGATATGTTAATTGTATGGTAGTTGTATAGAAATGATTGAAATGTAGAGTAATTGTACAGTAGGATGTGAAAAAATAATTAAAAATTGAGTGATTGTGACGAGTGAACAGTTTTAGATTGAAAAATTTTGAGTGTATTTGGGAAACGATAAAACTTTTAAATAAAAATTTTTTTATAAAGGTTTTTAAAATGTAAGAAAACGATGTGATATGATAAGGATAATAATGATGAGTAAAGAAAATAAAATAAAAATAGATACTTTAGTTGCATCTTAGTTGTTTTAAAATGACTAAAAAGTGAGGTAATTGTATACAAAAATATGAAAGAATAATTTTAAAATAGAATATCTGTGAAAAGTGAAAAGTTGTACATTTAGAAATTTTAGTTTGAAAATTTTACCTTTAGAAAAATACCAATTTGAAAAGTTTTCATGCGAAATAAACATTTCCTTAATAAAAATAACTTTTGTTTAGAACATTAGAGGCATAAAAACGTAAAACATGAAGTAAATCCTATTATAATTCATGCGAAACAAACATTTCCATAAAGCATGAAGTAAATGACAACAATGATTAAAATATAATTCATAATGTAAAAATAAGGTAAAATGAGATGCACGCTAACCTTTGTATTTTCTTGTAAATAATAAAATAATTAGGAATTATATAAAAAAAGAACAATGCTTCGATACGCTCGGATTCCATGGAGTCCTTTTTTATTTTGAAATATTTTTTTCCAAATCTAAATGGGTGATTATATCCATTTATTTTAGGTTGAAAAATACAAGCGTATTTAAAAAAATATATATATACTATATATTATTTAAAAATTAATAGCTATATATTAACTCTCAAAAGATGCTAATTTTTTTTTTTTACAGAATATAAGTTCGTAATGAAATTATTTGGGTTAGCAAGATAAAACAAGCGGTGTTAAATAAAATAAATAATTTTAATTTGGAAAAAATTTGAAATAAAAAAGGATGCAGCCTGTTGTTTGCGTCGGTGAAAAGAGGGGAGAAATCATAAAGCTAGGATGACACTTGAAATTGTGACAGTCGATGTGGAAAATGCGCAGCTACTTTAGAAACCTACTTTTACAATTATGAAATCTTCTGCCGGTTATGATTTGGTGCAACCCCATGTGCCCTCCTTTATTTTTTTTTAATATGAAAAATTTTAATAAAATCTAAACTATTTATAACATTCATCTATCTATGTATATTTATTCACGATACAAAAAATCATAAATATTATAAATTAATTTTATTATATATTTATTTTAAAATTTCAAGCAATTGTATATTCACTCTCAAAAGATATTAAGTTCTTAAAAGTTAAAACATATAACTTTCAAATTGAAATGAATTTTTAACCTTGGAAATAAATATCTAATAAAAATAAATAGTTAGATTTTAAAAAAGTAAATTTTCAATATTTAAATCATCTAAAATATCACTACCATATAGATAAGTGATTTTATAAAGTATTATTGCATTTTAGCACATGTGTAAATGGATCTAAGCAATTTTTATAATTTACACATGAATATTTATATTTTTTAACAAATGTGACCCAAAAAAATACTTGATTGAGATAAAACGTGGTCTCATAGATAAACAAATGATGTTAAATACAATAAATGAATTGAATTTTCCATCAAAGGTCAAAATCTTAAAAATTAAAGGTGTTACATGACTCCACTTCTATGCAACCAAGTTATATAAAAATAAAGCCCTAATTATGGATCCCGTTTTCATGAAACCACTTTTCTATGTAACCCCTTACATATTTAAAAATATTGATGGTTAATGAAAAATCTACTTCATCAATTATATTTAGCATTATTTATAATATCTTAAAAATTCTTTTATATGTTTAATTTTATTGAAAATGGGTCTAATATATGAATGTGTAAATTCAACGTAATAAAATAATTTAACACTACACGATTAATTTTAAAATAATTTTTTCAACATCTAAATCATCTAAAATATCACAACTATATAGATAAGTAATTATATAAGTGTGAACGGATTTAAGCTTTTTTCATAATTTATACACGAATATTTATATTTTTCAATAAATGCGATCCCATAAATATACTTAATTGGGATGAAACATAGTCACTTAGATAAACAAATGCGGTTAAATATAATAAATGGATTGAAGTTCCATCAAGGTCAAAATTTAAAAAATTAAAGGGATTACATGACTCTGCTGGTTATATAGAAGCGCAAGTCATCTTCTATAAATTCATAATATTTTTAAAATATTATTTAATATTTTTCGTTTTTTATTTTTAACTGATCTTTTTTAGATTCATAGTATTTTAAAAATATAATTTAAAATTTTTTACTTTTTGATATTTTTAATTTTACTTGTCTATAATGTTGGATGCTCACAAGCATGGTTTGACACCTTACGTCGATACGTTCGGAAGCTTGCCCTGAGTTACAGTCCAATCGACACGAGGCGGATTTCGACCAAAACGTGCTATCACCCGTGACCCGAAACGGAGAAAGATTGGATCGGCCCAGCTGAGTTGTCAAAAAATCAAAGTACGCACGTATTCTTGAAGAGGCTGAATGCAAGGGTACTTTTACCCTCGGGTGCAATCGGCTTGAGATGACTTGTCGCGTAACCAATCCGACCGGTTTTCAACAGGGTTGGATTTGAGATCTGGAGTCACGGTGAGTCTTATTGTCAGATTATAAGTGTAATATTCCACGTCGGTTAGGATGAAAGGGAGAGCCTGGGTTATAAGTGGAGGCTGCCAGGTACTTTAGTGAGGTGATTTTTGGGGAATGACGAAATGCACGTGAACTCAGAGAGGCAAAACCGTGCAAGCTGAGGCCCAAATCAGACAATACCTTACTGTTAGGCCTGAGGCGTTACAAATGGTATCAGAGCCAACCCTCGACCTCTTGACGATGGTGTCCAGCATGGACGCTGGAGCCCCAATGGAGGGTGAATGTGATATCCCATATCAGTTAGGATGAGGGAGCCTGGGTTATAAGTGGAGGCTGTCAGGTACCTTAGTGAGACGCCTTTTGAGGAAGGACGGGATGCGCGTGAACCCAGAGGGGCAAAACCGTGCGGGCTGAAGCCCAAAGCGGACAATACCTTACTGTTAAGCTTGAGACGTAATAATAAGCTTATAACCGTGATAACTTATATCTTAATTTAATTCATTCATCAAAATAATGAGTTTTACAAAACTTTAGTTCAATATCAACATGACTTTAGTTTATAATATATATAACAGTATTAAAATTTTCAAACTTCATTCATATTTTAATTATAATATGTATAAAAATATTAAAATTTTAAAACTTCATTCATATTATAAACTTCAGTCTCACTTTTATGTAACTAGATTATATATAAGTAGTTCCATGCAAATTCATTCATTTTTAATGTGTTAATGATTAATATATGATTCAATTCATTTATTATATTTAATATTATTTATTTTATAGAAAATCAGGTTTCATCTAAATCAAATACGTTTATGGGTCATATTTTCTAGAAAATTGATATATTTATGTAGAAAATACGGAAAATAATTGGATATACTTATTATGTATTAGAATATAATCATACATCATAAAAATATTCATCCACATAATAATATTTTAGATGTTGAAAATTCTATTTAAAAATTGATATTTAATATTAAATTATTTTGCTGTATTGATTTTATGTATTTACAGATGAAGTCATGGGCAATGGTATTAAATAAATGAAAGAATTTTTAGAATAATATAATAATATTAAATACAGAAGATGGAGCTTTTCCGTAATAATAAAGAAATTAAAAAAGAACAGAATTATATGAAAGAGGGATTCCATAAAAGCGAAGTC
>JAXCLR010000001.1:84683340-84700517 GCA_035584095.1 Annona squamosa
ATTTTAGTAATTTAAAATTACGTAAAATGCTACTGATTTTCAAAAATAAAAAATAAATACCTAAAATACTCCAAAAAGGTAAAAATTTACACACAGATTAAATATACTTGGGCTAACATGTTTATGAAAATATTTTAAATAAAAAATAAAAATATATATATATATATATGCGCTCGAAAGCATGCTTACCCAGGAGCACTGGACCGGGGTCCAAAAAGTTAACTGACAGATAGTGTACTGCTGAATGACACAGACAGGATAGACTACCTACGCTTATACCTTTCTGCCGTAAGGTCATCCCTGAGGTAAGTCCTTTATTCAAAGTACAAGTGTGTGTATATATGTACACACACACCCAAAATACATTCAAACTAGTCGTTTTGGTTGTTAATCAAGGCAAATGCAGATGGGTCTGAAATAGGCTGGTCCAAAAAACATATTTTAAATTTTCTTTATAAACTTATTAATTTAAATATATTTAATCTATAAATTAAATTTTATTATTTTTAAAGAGATGTACATATTTATTTTGAATTTTTAAATACTAGGCTATTTTAGTTATGTTTCAACAATTAAAAGGACTAAAATATCCTTATATTTAAAAATAAAAAATAAATCTGTACACATTTTTGAAAATTCCAAGACTTGATTTATAAATTAAATACATGTATATTAATAATTTTATTTTAAATGAAAAATATTTTTTAGACGGATCTGAAATGATCGAGCCCCATTAATGAGAAAATTAGGGACAAATTCCCTGATTTACCATGACATATTTCGTGCTCGATATGTACACTAGTTAAGCAAGCAAGTATGAAACTATGTGATGTTAATGTTTACATGGTAAGTTTACTGTGGTTTTCAGTAAAGGAGCAGATGTGAGGGGCTACTTCTTATGGTCTCTGCTTGACAATTTCGAATGGACATACGGGTATACAATGAGGTTTGGGATTCATCATGTCGACTACGAGACATTGGAAAGGACTCCAAAACTATCTGCCCACTGGTACAAGCAGTTCCTCGGCGGCACGAAGATGGGAGAGCATGATGGTTCAAGATTGGGACATCTATCATCTTAGAATCTAGGTTTAGATCATGTCTGATTATTAAGAAAGTCTATGTGGTACTCACACCGGGCACGTTCTGCAGTTTGTTAGGGTCCGCTGTGCTGTGCTTGATTGACTTTTTTAGATTAATTGAATGAACACGAAACTCATCTAGCCAATGGCCAAGTAATTTTGGGGATTTCTCTTTTACATTTTCTCTTGGTCTTGAGAAGGGAAATAAATAAAAAAAAAAACAAAGATCATGGTTTGTTGTCTGATGTTTACGTAGTTTCTTTCTACCCCATGATTGCAAATCATGGCAGAAGATCAGTGGATCTCGAAAACGTAAATTCTGAAACTCTGCTCGACCCCATGGGCTGTTTGCCAATAGGATGCAGATTAGATCTAGCTGGAGTGAATATCATATTTATTGGAGACAATATCGATTCTATCAGAAAAATTTATAGGTAAAGTAAAAAATAAAACAGTAAATAAACACGAACTTACAAATATATTTAAATTATAAAAATTAGAAAAACAGAGTTTAGATTAAGGGCTGAAAGTATGTATGTCTTATTGTACAGAATCTGTAAATGAAATAAAAATAAGATAAAGCAGCTCTTAAAGTGGATTTGAAGTAATTTATTGTTTACTTCATTCAAAAATCAATTGATGTTTCCATATAAAAATTTTTAAGTAATATTTTGTAAATTTGTAATTACCTAAAATTTTTGGAAAAACTAGAAAAATCATATTTTAGGGTGAATTTAATAGATATATTTATATTCTTGTTAAATTATGTTAACAAATATAACTAAAATAGGATAATTGATCGTGTATGGAAGTGTTTAACTATAAATCGTTCTAATTTAAACAACAATTCTAATGCACTTCATGCACAACGGTTTGCATAAAGTTTTTTTTACAGTAATAATTACAAGGGAGGATCATATGGAGCACAAGTTATATTTCACAAGCGTTTCACTTAAAAAAGTGCATTCGCATCGCACAAGTTTAGAATTATAATCTTGAGCTTTTGAGTCTCACGGTATGATATTGTATGTTCTGACTTGACAATTTAGTTGCATAATTTTAAAATGCATCATATTTTATTTAACTTGAAGTTTACTTATAAACTCCTTAGGAACTCTCTTCTCTTTTAATGTGAATTTTAATTTTAGGCCACTACAGGCCCACTAGCTTTCACATGTAGCTTGACTCTCATTAGACCAATTCTCTAACTATATCAACTGGAGAGGTTTGCTTTGACATTATTTATAATGCATGGACTCAAAAAATGATCTCGGACCCATGGATTATGATCCTCACTTTGTAATATTGTTTGCTCTAGCCTACAATTTAACTGCATGGTTTTAACATGAGTCACACTATATTTAAGCTAAGATTGATTTATAAACCTCAAGAACTCTCTCCCCTTTTTAATTTAAGAGTTGATTTTAGATTATTATAGGTCCATCAGCTTCCATCTAGCTCATCCTTGAACCATGACTTAACTTTAAGCTTCTACTTGCAACTTAAACTTTCTGAATAACATCTACTAGAAGGAGTTCGCTTTAATACCACTTGTAAATATAGACCTAGAAAAATGATCTTGCGCCCATGAGCTATCAACCTTATTATGTAATATTATTCATTCTGGACCGGCAAGTTAGCTTATGGTTTTAAAATATATTACACTATATTTAAATTGAGACTTACTTATAAAATCCGGGAAACTCTCTTCCGTTTTTGATATAGGATTCAATTCTAAGTCATTGTAGTATTGTATGTAAATTATTTTTAATATCCAACTAGTAATGACATTCTACTTAAAATTTAGCATCATAAAATTAAATTTTGATTATTTATATGAATTTTTAATAATTAAATATATTAAATATTTATTTTTATTAATATTAGTTCCATGAATATTATATTATCTTAATCTTTTTGTTATAAATATATTTCATGGTGTTGAATATAATGTATGGGTTAATTTAATTTTGCATATATCATCTTTAATATGAAATTTATTATTAGTAAATGGTTTGAGTCTTTCATCAAACATTAGAAAAAGCTAATATGAAAAATGCTCTTTCTTGGGAAAGAGCACATTTCTCTTCTTGATATAAGTTCAAATCTAACATAAAAATATTTTTAAAGATAGGCCACGTAAAAATTTTTCTCTAATTAATCACTAGATACATATGAAATTTAGAAGATAAAAAGGATTTTTAATAATGGGAGTATAAAAAATGCATGTAATTATTAATAGCTATAAAATATTAATACGAACTTAAAAATTTGTTAAAAAGGCAAGATCCTGACTTCTTTAAACTTTTAAGATTAATTAAATGCCTTTTGTGGACTCATTTTTCAATATCTATTTTTATCAGCAATATCCATAGGCAAAAATAGAGGTGGGAATTTGCCTTACCCTCACTTAGACCCATTTTTGATAGAGTAAAGGAAACATTTTTTGACTCAGTCGAAAATTTTAACTCGAATTTAGAAAATAAGGTTACGACGAGTCGAACAAGTCTCAACAAAAGGCATTTGCATAGATACATATTTGTAAATATTATTTTCATCTTCTTTCAAATTCATGACATTATTTATCATTAATTGTATTGATGATATAAGAATCAATAAAAGACATTTGCATATATACATATAAATCTTATACATAATTGGAGTTTTCCCAATGTAGGAAACACTTGTAGAAAATATTATTACTTTTAGAAAAATATTTTTAAAAATGCTAAAATCCATTATGAAAGGAGTAACCTATTTTAATAAAATTACATTATATTTACTCTTGTTTTATTTCTGTAATGATGTTTATTTAATTAATTAGTAAAATATCAAAGCATTCGACATTTTAATTTATCATAAATGTGTCTTTATATTTGATATGTGCTTAAATTCTTAAAATTATTTTAGCTAATCTGTATTTTTTATCACTATTTTGTAGTTCACCTGAGACTGACATAAAGTTTGTCTCAATACTTATTGAAAAAAGTGAAGGTTAAAAAAATTAGTCCCAATTCAAAATAAAAATAAAGTCTAATAAAAATTTTTAAAAATAGAGTTAATATTAATAAATCTTGACCCAGGAAACTCGCCTAGATTTAGTATTTAAGGTAGAACTGGTTTTATGGAATAGGCAATGAGATAATGCACATATTCTAAAACCAATCCAAACTTATTTTATTAATTCCCTGCCAATATTTTGTTTTCCAATCTCAAGAAGGTAGGCTCATAAGCCCATTCGAATTTCAAAGTGAGTTTTCGAGAAAATCTAAGATGGATCCTATTCTAATCTAGATGCAGGAAAGAAAACTCATAGCGATAAAACAAAAGTATATGGAAGGGAGAGTAATTTTTATGGCAAGTTATTACCTGCAAGTTTCAAGCTTCTTGAACAGTCGAACCACAACAAAAAAACATTCGTAATCTTTCCAGTATAAGCGTATAACTAATAACTTAGCCTTTGCTATCACGTGAGACGGATGCCGACAAGGAACATGTGTTGCTTCCCAAACATTATACAAAATTATAGAAAGTTATTAGAAATAAACCCACAACAACACCAATTTATTTCCACCCGCCGCAACAAAATGTAACAGAACCTCACGGCGCACCCGACTTGCTATCGTACGCCTACCTGCACACGGAAGCCGGCTTCTGCGCAGGCAAGCAGAGCTTGAGTGAGCTCGGGCACCCCTGCAAGCAGTTGTACCCGAAGCTGCCCGAAACACGGCTACCGCCAACCAAAAACTTTCTTGGCACGCTCCCGTTCAGGAAATTCCCATCTAGGTAAAGTCCCTTTAGAGAGAGAGATCACCGAGCCGTGGAGGGGAGCTGTGCCAGCGCCGCTGCTTGATCTTCTGCCGCCCACTGCCACAATTTCCCCCGGCGCCGCTGCCATGATCTCTGCTGCTGTCGTAGAGGAGAAAGGAAATGGGGAAAGGCCGAATGAGGATAGGGCTAGTCGTGAGTGGTCGGCTGGAGAAAAGTACATTAAGTATATATATTATAAGATATGAAATCCGGGTCGATTCCGGGTACCCAGAACCGGAACCGATCCCTATCCGAAATTGAATGGGTATTTCGCCCGAGGAACCGAACCTACCCAATCTAGGATACCCAACGGGTCGACCCGCAGATTCCCGGACCGACTTGCACCCATAACCTGCTTTCTAACTGTATTTGAGTTTGCTTTTTTCCAATCCGAACTTGAAAAACTCAATTTATAAGTATAATAGGGTTAGGGTTCAAGTGAATTCAAACATGATTTTCTATTTTGTGTTTATTATAAAGTGTATTATATACATAGGATTTAAATAATATTTCTTTATATTTTGTAAATTTGTGCTATTATAAATAAAATATATTATTTTTATTTACATTTATCTTTTATTTTTATCATATACTTTTACATCCACTAATTTTATTCCTTTATCTTATTTTTTATGTTAAATTTTTCTAGAATTTTTTTATATTTCTATTTTAAAAAAAATTGTAATTTCACTGTATATTATTATGTTTACTTACATAATTTGTTATTATTATATATTTATATAAAATTCTAAATTTATTACTCTTAAATAAAATATAAATTCATCAACAAAAATTTTAACCCGAAACTGAAATGGAACCTGGTTTTTAAAAATAGGGTTAGTGTTTAGGTTTTATAAATAAGGTTAATGTTAGGATTAGAATTAAGGTTAAGGTGAACCTAGTTTTATGAGCTCGAGTTGCACTCCTAGTACTCACTCAGTAGTCATTTGCGCTTAGGCCAATATTAGACAAGCCTACTAGGTGGGTATTGAGGGCAAGGGCCAAGTGGCCTCCCAGGGAGAAGAGCCCAATGGGTAAAGTTGTGGAGCCTAAGACGACCTGGGCGACTCAGGCGGTCAGTCGCAGTAAGCCCATAGACGCTGTTGCCGTTGTTGTCTATTAAACACATGGTGCAATTATTAGACATAATTGATATTTAAAATAATATTTTATTATGTTCTCTAGTAAAGAAAAACATGTTGGATAGGTCGATAGCATTATCCAAAGTGTTTTTTACCATAATAGATTTTTTAAATGCAACAACAAATGCGGATGTTGACTACTATTTTGGTCGAATTCTGCAAATAAGTATATATTTTACTCATGTAAGTCTTCGCATAAACTATGAAAATTTTTACTTTTTCCAATTAAAATTGTCATTCACAAGGTTAAATTTTGGTTTGTAAAGAAAAACTTAGTTTTCAATAATTTTTAGCATATTTCATATAGCAATTACGAGGAAAATATTTAATTGCTAACAATTCATAATCTTTGTATTTAGGTAACCAAATTTTAAATGAGCTGCTAAAATACTATAAGCAAGGGAATTTTTTTCTTGCTTACAAAGTATCACCATACGCAAGAAATTTTTTTATTGACTATAGGAAAAAAAATTTTTTACTATGTATTTTACTGCTGAAATAAATTTTTTGGTTGCAAATAAAAGTTGCAGAAAAAAACGTATTTTTCTGGTAGTAGTAAAAACCAATGCAACAATTTTTTAAAATGTACCGTATATTCCAAATATGTTGTATATAATCACTTCTCGAGAAAAATGCAAAATATAAATATTTAATTTTATAATAATATTTCTTGAGTTAAATACGTCAACTTGTTTTCTTTTAAATTTTGTAAATTCTCATATTAAATAATATTAAAAATTAAAATTAATTTTCTTATATTATCAAATATAAGGAAATATGTTTAAAATATTAAAATATTTCTTAGATTAAATAAGTCAGTTTGGTATTTATCATTTTGCTAATTCTTATAATAAATAATATTAAATCTTCTTTTATTTTATTATATAGGAAAATATTAAGAAAGTACCTTAAACATATTAAAAAATTATCTAAACTATCCCTCCAGTTAAATAAATCATTTTATATTTTTAGTTTTTGCAAGTAAATCATTTTTTATGTTCTCAAAATTTATAAATTCTCGTCATAAATAAAAAAATAATTTTCTTGATGTGTAAGAGAAAATGTAAAATATTGTTTTCTAAGCATAGTCCTCACATTTAATAAATAAGTTATTATTTCAATTTTTAAACGGTAAAAGTTGTAGTTTTTTGCATTTTAGATCCTGTAAGTTTATTAGTTGTGAATTAAATTCAAATTTTTTTTTTTCACTTTTTAGACCACATAATGTTTTTGTTTGTTGCATTTTAAACCTTGCTGTTGGCAGCAACCAATGGTAGGGTTTAGATTGCGACAAAAGAAAATATTATAGATTTAAAATGCAAGTACTTAGAGCTTGGAAGTCTAAAATATAACTACACAAACTTACATGTTTAAAACTAAAATGCAAATAATGTTATTGGAGTTTTTTCTTTTTTAGGGAGGGAAAAAAAAAAAAAAAAAGTTCGTGTGAAGCGGATTGCTCTGGTCCTCTGGAGTGCAGGGCACACATGCATACGATAGCGTGCGCTGTTCCCACGCTGCAGAATACAGTGTATTCCACGCACAAGTCCATGCACTGCCGGAATCTGCTTTCGTTTCCTTACACGTGCATGTCCGTGCAGGGAAAAATTCAAGAGGATAAGGTGGGCCCAGCTTAGCAGGCAAAAGGCAGGAAATAATCTTTCCCAGTCCAACTGCCATATCATCATATCCGCAGCCCACGTCTTTCAAAAACGTGTACGCCTTAGCTATGTTGCCTTGGGCCGTTGGTTGGAAGAAATACCAGGCCAACCGTCTTTCTTGAAACGCTGTCGAACGGGGAAGATAAGGGGTGATGGAATCATTCTCTTATTTTTTTTAATCCCAATTATGGTATTTGTTAGGGTGCTATTAATTATGAGATATGTTAAGGTGCACTCTGTACTGATGATGAAACGTTGACAATCTTTATATGAAATCAAATCCAGCCATTCACATGGTTTGGCATTACTCGCTTTAATATGGTACCAAAAAAATCCTTTAAATCGAATTTTGGTTCCATCATATATGAATTATGAAAATACTTAGACACACTCATAAATGCATTAAAAATATTATAAAATTTTACAGAATATTACTAGTCCACATTGAAAGGATGTTTTATGCAGTTGAGACGTTGTATTAACATCTTGAAAATTGATATAGAGATGAAATAGTTATATTACGTTGATTTATTATCAAAATAACAACAGAATGCGCTTTAATATATCTCATACTTGTTTAGCTATAAACAGTTGACACGAAAACTGTGGCCGAAATAACATCGTAAAAGATACTTAAGGTTTTACTCCTACAAAAATGTGTGCAATCTATGCCCTCGTTAATGTGATTGTTTTTATAATAGGAGCCATGAAATATATTCTCCTTTATGAATATTTTTATAGTATAAAAATGATTGGAATTAATTTTATATATAATTCATATAAAATGCAAATGCATGAGGTTCTTCATGAACAGACATTTTTTAATATTATAAATTATTAAAAAATTGCAAAGTTGATTTTTTATATTTAGGTTAAATGACTATTTTTGAAGCATGTCTTAGATTAAAAAATAAAATAAAAACTCCAGGCGGAATTTGTACCCAATTTCATATCAACGTAACCTATATATATATATATATATAAAAGATATATTCTGGTGCAGCATGTTGTACCGAAATTTTTGGTACAACATCGTTGAAACGGGCCCCACATGATCATAAAATCATGATCTACTCCACCCATTGTATTTAGAATAATGTATTCTATTACCAGTCATGGGTATGGTAATAGAATACATTATTCTAAATATAATGGGTGAAGTAGATCACGATTTCATGATCATGTGGGGCCCATTTTTGGGTCACTGCACCGCTGTTCCGGTGCAGTGACAGCTCTCTTTCTATATATGAAAATATTCCAATACATTTTTTAAGCCAATGTGATCTACGCAAATCTTTAATTTTGATGAAACGGTTTTGAATTTTTTATGTTGGTTTTGAATAATGTTCGATACAATATATAAAGTGTATTTTCGATTAACCATCAAATTGCGGTTCCAGGGAGGAAAGATGGACCCTATATCTATGTATATGCTTGTCAGTTACAGCTCGGATGTCTCCATTAACTAATTCTAACCTCCGAGGTTGACGGAGCTTAGACTGGGGCATATGAATTTGTTGAGTACTTGCCATGTGGCCCCTTAATTAATTTCGTATCTTCAACCTAATCAATAAATGCAAAAGATTTTGGTGAAAGACTGTAGTCTTTAGATAATTTCAATTTCTTGAAGTTTCACGAGTGAAAGTTTTCTTTGGTACGTACGTAGTTTGATTTGGTTGTTTAGTTGAATAAATAAAAGAAACCCGTAAGGAAATTAAGTTGGTTGATATATGGACAGCAGACACCTTAGTTACGGCTTTAAACAAATGTAATACTAGATAATTCCACCCACGTCGATTGGCCAGTATATACACAGTTGAAACCACGTTCCCGAAATTGATATTGGCTTTGCACCCTCATCTATCGGACAGGATTAATTGTATGCATTGAATTAGTCTTAATTAGAATAACAGAGGCCGCGTCCATTGGATAAATCTACAAAGAAGAACCTAGCATCTAGATACATGATCCGACGTGGCTATTTGTAAACGGTCTTACCATATCATGGTATACACGTGCGTACATACGTATGTGTCTTTTATTCTTAAAGTTAGGCGTAGACGGCTGTAATTTTGGAAAACATTTTAGTATTTTCGAACTGAAATAATTTTCAAAATACCATTAATTTAAAATTTTATAAATAATATATATATATATATATATTTGATTTCTTATCTTACCACTCAAGTCATGTCTGTACATATTTTTTAAATTCTTGCTCAGTTGGTGTAAATTTAACAATATAATTGATAATACATCTGAAAAAGACAAAGGTCAAATCGAACCCTGAACGCTCTTGCATCTAAGGTGGGAAACTAATCAGCGAGGAATGGCCCTGATGACAAATTCATAAATGATGATTTGTACAAAATAATAACATTTTTAAGGTATATATCTAATGCGTAATTTATAGAAGATTCGCCAACTGTTGCATGATTCTTGCTGGGAAACCGAAAATAGTTAACTGACCCAACGATTCGGTACTGCCTTGGGTGCGATTCATTTGGGCAGCCAATACTGAAACTTAAACTTAAATTAGATTACTATTGAGTCAGAACTGAAATCTCTTTCATTTATAATTTTCATGGTCTATTTCCCCATTTTTCTATGCAAATGTACCGTTACGTCTACAGGTTAAGTTGCGTGAAATTACAAGCTACACGTGGATCGAATTTAGAAAATTCAATGGTGTTAATCACTATATAAACCCCACGATGAGCAAGGTTGGATCATATATGGTGAGCAGCGTAATTACTCATTAGTGATTATGGCAAAGAAACCGTTAGCAACAATGACAATGGGCTCAGCAGCAGCATTGGTTCTGTGCAGCCTTCATCTCCTTTTTCAGCTGTCTGCCTGCAACCTGGTCGGTGACGTCGACCGCACCCAATTCCCCAAAGATTTCTTATTTGGAACCGCCACTTCCTCTTATCAGGTAATATCACATGCAACGTCTGTCTTCTGGCTTCTGAGTTTACGTAGGTTGCAAAGCCAAACTACAGTTCCTTTTCGTTTTGTTTTGCGGAACTCGGTGGGTGCGTAACCCGGATGACATGACACCCTTCGTAAAAAGTGACCTTGCATTAAATCGTAGGGGCCTCACATGCATTTTAAATACTTGGTTTTTGTTTTTGTTTTTGTTTAATCATAATGGCCTTACCCGAATTTTGTTTTGTTTTTGTTTTTGTTTTGTTTTGGTTTAAAATAGGTCTTACATGCATTTAAATATATTAAAACTTTATATATTCATTTATCCATATATAAATTATATCTTAAATAATTTAAATATAAAAAAAATAAATTTTTTATAGGAGTTAAAAAACAACTTTAACTTTCATATTTACATCAACCTATTTTATTATATTGATTTTATATTATTTCTATATAGGGCTCATTTACATATCCAATTTGGATAAAAATTAATATGCTAATAAAATAAATAATTCTAAATACAATAGATGGAGTTAATATATATTTTATGATAATGTAAGACTCATTTTGAACCAAATATGCCCTAACTTAAGTACATATAAATGCATAACTTATATGTAAGGTTTCGCTTCCATATAACTTATTCAAATAAGAGACCAAATCTCATTCAAAGATGTCTATGGGCCACATTTGCTCAATAATATATATATATATAATATTTGTATATAAATTATAAAAAATACTTAGATCCATTGACATATATATATATTAAAATATAATAATATTTTATAAAATCATTTATCCACGTAGTAATGAGATTTTAAATAGTTTAAATGTTGAAAATGCTTTTTTAAAATTAATATTTAATATTAAACTATTATATTACATTGATTTTACATATATAATGAAACTCATGTACAATGATACCAGACAAATGAAAGGGTTTGAATAATAATATAAATATCATTAAATATAATAGATAAAAATAGATTTTCCATCAATAATCAAGACATTAAAAATGAATGGGCTAGATATTAAAAGGATTTCATAAAAGTGATTACATATATGTATATATATAGAAGATACCTTTGAAAGAAATACATAAGTAAAAACTAATAACAAAAAGATTCAAAAATTAAATAATGTGAAAACTTATATATTTTTAAAAAACTTAATGATATAGTTATTATAAACTTAATGTATACGGTGAAAGATATAGCATGTTGGAAACTATTAAAAAAACAATATGTGATGACGTAAAAAGTGCATTAGTATGATCCCGATCGAGTTAAATCTTTTACAACCATTTTAACCCAGGCTTTAAATTTCTTTTCAAAAGATTTTATTATAAAAGTTCACCAAGAGGAATTTGCTCTTTTTCTTTTGAAATTTTATCTATGTCTCTTGATAAAATTTTAAGCTGGGTCGTTTTTGAAATTAGCTCCTTTTTTTTTTCCATTTTTTTCCTAATTGGTCTGCTCTGGCTTTC
Organism: Annona squamosa; assembly: GCA_035584095.1. Taxonomy (NCBI): domain Eukaryota; kingdom Viridiplantae; phylum Streptophyta; class Magnoliopsida; order Magnoliales; family Annonaceae; genus Annona; species Annona squamosa. The sequence goes on from JAXCLR010000001.1 coordinate 84,695,456, forward strand.
GAGGGTTCTTGCAAGTTCTTTACGTTCGATCTCCTCTCTCTCTAGGGCTCATGGACCGCGATATTGTACCGTTTTAATTAACATCAGAATCATTAATGTCCACTAATGGTAATGAAACTAATCAAGGACCAAATAATTAATAAATTGTAGTAGATGAACAATGAGTCCCAGCACTTAATGGGCTTTAACAAATCATAATAAGAATCATATTAAATTAAAAAAATTCACAAAAGATTTAATGGACTTAAATTAAAAGATCTAACAGGCTAAAATAGAATTTAGTAAATTTAAACAGAAGATTCGGTTAAATATGTAGTGGGCTACACAAGCAAGCGTGCCTGATTTTCTTTGTGCTCTCCTCCGTGTCGTTAGATTGAAGGAGCCTATTTGGAAGATAACAAGGGTCTAAGCAACTGGGACGTTTTCACTCACATACCAGGTACAAGTGCAACATACAACCTCTCTCTCTCTCTCTCTCTCTCTCTCTCTCTCTCTCTCTCTCTCCCTCCCTCCTTGGGTTTGTTCTTTCTTGTCGATGTTAGCTATACATAGAATTTTAAACTAACACGTGTTCTCTGTACGCAGGAAGAATCGATGATGAGAGCAATGGAGATGTAGCTGATGATCATTACCATCGCTACAAGGTAGTAATTTTTCCTACAGATTATCGCAGCCAAGTGTCTTTAATGATTACGTTGATGCTAATCTGTGTAAATGTTGGAATGAAAAATGAACAGGAAGACATCGAGCTTATGCATGGATTGGGTGTAGATTCCTACAGGTTTTCCATAGCTTGGTCCAGAGTCCTCCCAAGTGAGTTTCCTTTCCATCTCTCTATATACGCAATCTCACTCTCATTTTTAGAGATCTAACGTACTATTTCTCAAGGTTAATTTGGTCTCATTATCTTTAATTTTTTAAAAACGTATTTACATGAAAAAAACAGGAGGAAGATTTGGTGAAGTTAATAAAGCGGGAATTAAGTTTTACAACCGCCTCATAGATGGCCTATTGCTCAAAGGTAAATTATATATATATATTATTACTGCCATCTACTATCTTTGGTACTATTCTTCAATTCAGCATCTACTTATTCTCATTCAGTTATATTTCTCCATTCATGTTAAATGGGCCAGGCACAATTGACAGTTCTAGGTCCATGCATATTGTACTATTATTCTTGATTCTGGGCCAATGCTCATTTTTATGCAAATAAGATATTCCTTAATGTTACTAACTATTTTTTTTCCTTGTACGTTATATGGTATAGGGATCCAACCATTTGTAACACTTAATCATTATGACATACCTCAAGAGCTTGAAGACCGCTACGATGCATGGTTAAGTCCCCAGAGTCAGTAAGTGCTCTTTTTTCCCACCGCTGTTGCTCAGACATCCGAGTCGCAATTCATTAGAGTAGCGAACAAATGTGCAGCTGCGAGCAGCATCCTGTCGCTTGTGATGGTCTTATAATGATTTGTAATTTTTCGCAGGGAAGATTTTGCATATTTCGCCGACGTGTGTTTCAAGGCATTTGGGGACAGAGTCAAATACTGGGTTACCTTCAACGAGCCGAACGTTTTCGTGAAATCTGGTTACCTCTCTGGCACATATCCTCCAGCCCATTGTTCTGCACCATTTGGCAACTGCACAACTGGTAACTCAGCCATAGAACCATATATTGTAGCACATAATGTCATATTGGCACATGCAACAGCAACTGAGATTTACAGAACGAAATATCAGGTACGCATCGAAATTCTTCAATCAAAATTTTAAACTAAGATTTTGGGTGATTATGATTATCCTATTTTTTGTTTGGATTTCAGTCTAAACAGGGAGGCCATATTGGGATTGTGATGGCTGCAGCTTGGTATGAACCATTTAGAGAGATTCCAGCGGATAAAGTAGCAGTTCAACGTGTCCTTGCATTTGAAACACCCTGGTAAATGAATCTTAGAATGTCATTTTTGGAAAGTACATTAACATGAACATATTTTTCGTAAACATTCATGATCAGTGGATGTTGGGTTAAGTTAGGATGGAAAATCATTTAGGTCATTCGAAGGTTTAACTTGTTATGTTTTGGTTGGAAATGGACATCTTAATATGGCTCGTAATTTTTTTTTGTAGGTTCTTGGACCCTATCGTTTATGGAGATTACCCACCTGAAATGCGTCAAATTTTGGGGTCAAGACTGCCCATATTCTCATCTAATGATAAAAAGAAATTGGAAAGTAAGCTGGATTTTATTGGAGTGAACCATTATTCAACTCTGTATGTGCAAGACTGCATGTTCTCTTCGTGTAATTCAAATGAAGCTGTTGGAGATGATTTTGCTTTCATTACTGGAATCAAAGATGGTCGGCCTATTGGAATACCGGTAAGAGGGGAAATCAAAGATCCGGCTTCAATGAGTTTATGGGCCATTTAGTATTTATAAATTAATTAAAGCACTTATTCACCGTCCTCATCTAAATCTCTGGATTTTTTTTATTATTATTTTTTTTGCGTGTAGACCGTGATGCCACCATTTTTTGTCGTTCCTGCCGGCATGGAAAAGACTGTTCTGTACTACAAGGAGAGATACAACAACACACCAATGATCATTACAGAAAATGGTAAATTTTTCTCCCAGTGCTTTGCTTTCTTTGTGACTGGGGAAAAAAATGAAAAGTAGGAAAAAAACAAGAGTTGAAAAAAATAATAACCTTTCCATAGCTTTCCTCTCCATCTTTTATTGCAAAGTCAAGAACATCACACTAATGTTCGTTGAATTTCTTCCATGGACGATATCATAATTGCAGGGTTTGCCCAAGACAGTAAGCTGTCAAAGAAAGAACTACTGAATGACAATGATAGGATTCACTACCTGCGCAGCTACCTTTCCGCTTTGAAGTCATCCATGAGGTAATTAATGTGATGTCTTGATACTACAATTGTCCCAAAAATATTTCTTCAATGACTGCTAATGCATATCTAAATGTTCAAGTACGCACATATATATACATATGCTGATATGCTTGATCCCTTGAAACATGCTTACATCGTCTGTTGTGCTTTCAGTAAAGGAGCGGATGTGAGGGGATACTTCGTATGGTCTTTGCTTGACAATTTCGAATGGCTACATGGCTATAGAATGCGATTTGGGCTTTATCACGTGGACTACAAAACCCAAGAAAGAACTCCGAAGCTATCAGCCCGATGGTACAAGCAGTTCCTCGGCGGTTCACAGATGCTACAAGAGAGGAGTCGTCGTGATCTAAGAGTGGGACATCTGTCGTCCTAGTCTCTGCTCATTATTTACATATCTTACTACTATCAGGAAAGAAATGTATATGGTATTTGATTGATTAAAGCATTTCTGTCCATTGTATTTTTTTTTTTTTTTTCTTTTCTGTATTTTTTTAGTGTGTAAGCTTTGTTGATTACGGTGCCTGCTAGAATAGGCTAAGAAGATAATGGCATTATAGAATACAAGTTGTGTGGGGACTGTGAAGTGACCTAGGAAATAGGTTAATATGATTATTTGTTAAACTTGTAGTTTTGCTCTTCTATTTTACTTAATAAAATTGTATGGGTCCTCTAGATTCTTAGTGCATCAAAATTAAATAATGATACAAAAATGAATGAGACCGACCCACATCATCTCAAATTAAAAAAATGTATGTCATGGTTTCATTTTCTGATGTTGCCTACTCTGGCCCATGATTGGAAAATCTTGATGCACAACTTCGGTAGGATAAAAATGTGGGATGGAGAAAGTTCTCCAACTGTATGTTGAAAATAGGGAAAAAATTGTATAAAAAATTAATAAAAATTATGAACAATGAGAAAGATAGATTGTTAATTTTTTAAAAACAAGAAAAATGTTTTTAAAAATTGGAAGTCTCATCCAAGTTACGATCAATCCTAGTAAATGTTTCATGCTTGTGGTGTGTGGGGGTTATGGGTTTTCTACGTGAGGAGCTTTCGTCTTTTTCTTAATGTTTCGCGTGGATATAGAATTTTATAAACTTTTGTAGGCTTAATATGTAATATAAGAGGGAAACTATGACATTAGAAACAGAATTCCAGTTAAACGATAAAAGAAAATTTTCCTGTAAGTGGATTAGATCATGGGTTTTTTGAGGTTAGAGCCCATTACGGCACTTGGAAATGATTCGACTCCCAAACCCTTGCTCCTGTTGGTAGTTTTCTTACTTTTACGGAAAAATCTATTCGCTGCGTATTTAGATGGAAAGAAAAATATTGTACCAAAATTTTTACTTAGATATAGTTAACCTAATTAAGCATTGTAGTATTTATTTTGATCAGATTCTGCGTATTTATGGCTGAGTAATTACTCATATTAAATGAACAACATGTACACATTTTTCGGGAAGTATAATGATTTTGTAGCTAAGATATAAGCCTTCGATCTTAACCAGTCGTCCTACTTCTTAGCCCCTAAAATTATTGTGTAGCACCCGCCGGGAGCGCTACGATGGGCTCAGAATGGTTTCTCGGGCCTTGAAAATGTAGATCGTGGTGGAAAGCAACGTGGGCTTAGATTTCCTGCATTCACACGGGGTAAAATGAGTTAGGCCTCGTAGTTTTTAGAAAAACGGGCGTATGGGCGCTTTCTCGGGATTTTGGAGGCATGACGGCTAAAACGGGGCGTTAGTTCAAACACGCACACAAGAAAAATAAAGAAAATGGAGTCGCCACCAATCTTTAAAGGGAGATCGGTCCCTATTTAAAGAAATAAGGCACTAGTTGTACAGAGCTCGGGTTCCGGCCTTCGGGTTGAAGCAAATATGGAGAAATCTGCCAACCAGAGGCGGTTTACACGGCGTAAAGGGGGGAAAATAAAAAGAGTTTAAGAGAACGGGAGAGATGGAAAAGGGAAAATGGGAAGAGAGACGTGGAACGCGTAGAGCGTAGAAGCCGGGATGCCGGGGGCGTTACTGCAGACTCCCGTCCTCCCCTTGGGATGCCTCTCTTCAAGTGTGTGGAATGAGAGGGGGGCTCCTCCTTTTATAGATGTAGGAGTGGGCTTTTGGGCCACTTGGGGTCATGG
>JAXCLR010000001.1:84719479-84745439 GCA_035584095.1 Annona squamosa
GTTGAGGCTCAATGCACCTGGGTGCACTGAATTAGGCTCCCAATACGGTGGCAAATGTGGTGCTGCTGATGTCTAGGATGCATGGGGCAGCGGTAACGATGGACAGTCGAGGGTTTGCAGATCGGAGAAAATTTGGAATGGATTTGCTGATCGGAGAAGAAAATTTACAGATCGGAGAAATTTTGTTGATGGGTTTGCAGATCGGAGAAGATAATCTGCCGATGGCGGTTGGGAGCAGATCCAGCATGGGTAGCACCGCACCGATTTCGCTGGCGCTGCAATGGAGATGGGTTCTCGCGCAGCTGACCGGAGCAGATGAATTTTCGCCGGGCAGCAGCAACAGCACTGCTGCTCCGTTGGGTCTTCGCCTGCAGTATGCCAGATTGATTCGCCGGCGATGGTATTTGTTTTACACAACCGACAGGAGATCGAACATGGGTTTTTGGTTGGTAGCAGCAGCCGCACAAAGGATCGAAGTGCATTTTTTTTTTTTTCCCTTTTGCCCAGTTACGGCGATCGATTTTCCGGCAATGAAGATCTATATTCATTGGGCTCGAAGAAGAGCAATCTCTTCTGCGGCTAGAGAAGCAGACGTGTTTGATATGGTGCTCTGGCAATGTCCGAAAATTTGCACATATGCGGCCATGTGCAGACGCCGTTGATTCTCCTTCCTTATTTTGGTGGCCCAACAATTTCCCATCAGAGCATAAGGAAATTAATTTTTTTTTATTGTAGAATATTTTGCATCATATCTCAATTCATATTACATTCAAATCCTGAGATAATTCTAACAATGTTATAACAGAAAACGACAACAAGCTTACATATATTAAGTGGGGAAATCAGTAGCTCCGATCTAAGTATAAAGGGGGACAAAATGCGCCCACCTCAAATATGATTCGAAATCTCCATGGGGATTCAAACACTTAGCGGCTGGAAACGGAAATCCCGTTCCGCAGCCAGTGACCCGACGAGCGTTGCTCATTTGACAATTTTTAATATTAATTATTACGAAAAATTTTCCAAAAATCAAGGATAGCGAATTAACAATTACCTTAAAAGACATTATCTTTTAGTAAAATTCTTAAATTTGGTTTCATTCGTATTTTCAAAATTCCCCGAACAACTAGTATTAATAATTATTTTTCTAATATGAAGTTAAATAATATGGAAAATACCTTAAAATATTTTAAAAAATTTATAAAAAGTTTCTCAAATTTCATATTTTGAAGGTACTTTTTGTTTAATTGTAATATTTAAAATTATTATCATGAAAGGCACAAAATTAATCTAAATTAAAAATATTAAAATTTTTATGATAATAAAAATAGAGGAAATACATTAAAATATAAAAAATTTATTTTATAAATATTTTAATATTGTAGGTTTGCTTAATTAGATTTTTAGCCTTGTGGTTTGGATATTTATAAAAATAATCTTCAAAGTTTTATAGTGGTGCAAAAAATAATTTTGATCATTTTTGTCAATTCGAAAATATAAACGGTTCTTTTTGAAGTCAGAATTATTTCTGCAAAATATTAAAACTTCGAAGATTATTTTTTAAATATATAAGCTCTTGGGGCAAAAACTAATAGGCAAACTTAAGGGGCTATTTTTGCAAATAACCCACGTTAAGTGCAAATGAATGAATTCTTTTATAATCACATTGTTTATTATTATAGTGAGTAATTTGCAAATATACTAAGATAATTTGATCATAATTGTAAATATATTTGTATAGTTTTATAAATTATAAATAATGTCATATAATTTAACTATAATTACAAATATATTTATATCGTTATGGAAATATCACAGTGCCGTTGTAGAATAGATATATTTACACATACATATAAATTATAGAAATATATTGGTAATTTTGAAAACTAAGTAAGTATATTTAATTTTACAAATATACTCATATAATTTGCATGAATTTGTATATACAACCATGAAGTGATGGAGTCATGATAGCATAAGTATATTTATAATTATGGTTAAACTACATGAAATTATTTATAATTTTTGAAACTAAGTAAATATATTTATAATTAGTCAGATTACATGAGTATATTTGCAAATTATCTTATTATAACTTATAAAAGATTTTAAATTAAGTTGAATACTTATACTCTAATTAAAATTGTCAAGGTCTCGTACTTCAATCTCTTAAAATTATCATTCCTTAAAGCCCATCAAATCTTATCCGTTCAACTTATCTAATCATATCAAAGACGCGTAGGAATACTCTAATAGGCATTAACCGCATTATCGTCGGAATCCACTGAGGCCCGCCAAAATCTTTAAAATCTGGTTCTTAAAACATATGAAAGCTTGTCAGCCACTGAAAGCATTCAAAAGATTGGTAAAAATTTACCAACATGTATATATAAGTTGCTGCGGGTTGTTCAATTTTAAAAAATATCATATTTTTAAAAATTTTAAATGTTTTTTGTAAGGTTAGATTATATCGATGCAAAGTACCAAGCTATGCTGATACGACTAAAGGATCTGCAAAATGTTATTTATTAATGATTTTATTGTTTTTTATTAGCTATATATTAGCCAACTAAACGTGGCAGATAATGGATGATATTCAATCAATCAAAAAAGAAAATAGGTATCAATGGTATATATTTGTTTTACCTCTGAGCAGTATCTCGTCTATGATGCGGCTGTAAAACTCAATTGCAGCAGTATTGACTTCACCAAATCTTCCTTCTGTTCTTTGCATCGGACGTGTTAGAAAAGAAGAGCAAGACCAGAATTGAATTAAAGCAGCCCCGATCGGGCAACTAGTTAATTATTGAAATTCCCATTCCCCTAATTAAAATGAAAAAATAGATTGAAGGGAAACTGACTTGGGAGGATTCTAGACCATGATACCGAAAATCTGTAGGAATTTACACCCAACCCATGCATAAGCTCAATGTCTTCCTGCACATTTTAGCATGCATCATAATCATTAAGATTCATTCGGCCACTCAACCAAGTTAGTTCTTTCGAAAAATTCATACTTTGTAGCGGTGGTAATGGTCATCAGCGATATATGCATTGCTCCCATCAGCGATTTTTCCTGAGAACAGAGCAAGCCTCCATGTTTTCAAATTCCAAACCCACCATGAGAGAGAGAGAGAGAGAGAGAGATTTGTTTGAACCTGGTATGCGAGTGAAATCATCCCAGATACTTGGACCCCTGTTATCTTCTTTATAGGCTCCTTCTATCTATACACACACAAAAAGGAAAATGAAAGAAGGGTACTTGAAAACTTGATAAGAGGAGAAAAACAACTTCGTTCAATAAAATGCAAAATTGGTTCTTTTGCAATGAATATGGAAATTACAAATAGACACGATTATCGAATATATACTATCCTTTGAATCAAACTTTATCAGACAGCATGAATATACAAGATCGGGCCTCAAGATATTGCTATGAGCCAATATACATCTTGCAATTGACAAATCTCAAATTTCATCCATGTCTCATTAAGCTCGGAGAAAAATGGTACGGTATTCAACCACCAAAATAGTGTTATTCCAAGTAATGTAGCATGTTTTCTTAAAAAAATTTAAAAAAAAAGAAAAAGAAGTAATGTTGCGGGTGATTATTGAGAGGAACCTGGTATGCGGAAGTAGCAACACCAAATAGGAAATCCTGGGGAAATTGGCTCCTGTGGACATCTACGTCCAGGGAGGAACACAACTGAAGAAGGTGAAGGAAAAACAGAACAAATGCTAAGCCCATCTCCGCCTTCAATTCGTTGCTTTGGTTGCAAGTCACCGGGTTTATGTAGAGACAAACAATTTCTCTTTTTTTAATTCGATATGTTAACCTATAATTCAACGCAACTTACTGTATAGAATTAAGTAGTAGCACGACTGCATTAACATAAAAAAAATTCCTCGGCTCTGACCAACTGGTTAGGAAATAAGTAAATTATTTTTCTTTTTTGAATTTTATATTATAAAATTTGATATTACATCTCAAGCTCATTTACAATGGACAGTATAAGCCCCATCTATCTAGAGGGAGACCCACAACTCTTGTCATTATTTTAAAGAAGACACAATATTCCACCTAAATTTTGGTCGAGATTCTAACCGTGGAATTTGAACCCATGTATACAACAGTGTATGCCTTTAACTGTGCTACCATTACCAACCAAGCAATGCTCGGTTGGCTTTCAACTCACATTGGCCACATTTTCTTCTAACTAATGAAAAAATTATGAACCATTTGAGATGTTGTAATATATAAATACAAGGTTTTGCCTTACTTGTAATGTCGTCTACCCCTATTATTGAGTGGTGGTGGCTTTTCTCTCCCTAGAACCATCCACCTATTTGAAAGTTTAGGATATATTTTTAGTAACAATATAAGAGTGTTGAGAAGATATTTGTAGAATATTGTTACTAATTTGTAAAAATGTCTTAGGGCATTATTGTAATACAAATTGAAATGTTGTAACATATAAACACATAAAAAATGAAAAAACTATGAAATATCTTGTCAACGATTCCGATTCCAAAATTGACATCTAGATCTTCATAAAAAAAATTAATGTCGAGATCGATGAAAAGTTTTTCCCCTTTAAAGTAAAAACAAACTAATGAGAGTAGAAGAGTTCAGCTACCCATACTTTTTTTATTGATATTGAACGAAGTTTAAGTTCAAAAATATGCATATGTCCAAAAATTTTAAATTTTGATATGTGAATTAATTTACGCTCATATTTTACATGAAAAAATAAAAATATATAAATGCGCCAGGTAGTAATAGTTACTATTAACCCGGCTAACAAGATCAGTACTGTAGTTTAATTTATTCAATCATTCTAATTAGTTAAAGATAATCAATTTCGCAAATCTGAATGGTTATGAAATTCGAAGGATAATAAACAAAGGTTTATGAAAGCGTCGAACGATGCAACAAATGTAGTCATATACATTTCACTGCAAACAATGTGGCCGTGTAAAAAAAAAAAAAAAAAAAAAATTCGCTAGGGCGGAAAATGTTATCCTATATCTATGTATTATGGTTATTTGAATAATTATTCTTTAAAACCATAACTAAACGATGGTGTAGGCGTTTATAATCTTCATTTCTGCTGAATTAAAATATTTTCATTTGAAAAGGAAGGTGATATATCATATATGAACATGTGGACTTTGGAATTCGGATTTGTATATCAGAATATATTTACAATTAAATAACCAACGCCTCGACCGATGTCAGCACAAATAGTGGGTTTATCGTCAAAGCCATGGAAGTTTGTGTGATTTACATTTCCAAGAAATACTTATGATCCAGGAGCGATTAGAAAAAATATAAATCTTCTTGAGAAAGCTGCAAATCTACGTCGCAGACACGGAGGTCAGCGGGCTCATTAATCGGTCTTTAATTAGTGGAAGCCAATGCTTGGAACATATATTTACCCTTAAACAAGTTTTTTTTTTTTTTTGTGGCGGGCTGATTATATTTTCCTTATTTTAAAATTTTTTAAATTGGCACGTGAATTACTCATGCAGTTGTCCGCGCGTATTGCTTCGCTCCAACCCACTCATGCATGCCTTTCTTCGTCACTAGCGTGTCAAATTATTAAATTGCGAGGCCGATCAGATAATTGAATTATATCTAGAATATTATGTGTCGGAAAAAGTTGGAATTATAGAAGATTCCATCCTTTAGTGGGTGCTTTGAACTTTGACGTAAGGGAAGTGATGGAAAAGGATATGAATATGAAGAGCAGTGGATCGGGGGAGGGATTAGTGTATGTGGAAAATAATATTTGAATTGAAGAAGTAATATGAAACATAAAAAATGAGCCAACTGGGTTAGCGTGATTGGTCAAATCCCTCCATGAGCAGCAGCTCGGTTGGCAAAAGCTTAGTCTTCTCTGAAATAGGTAGGAGCTTTTAATTTCTCCTTAAAAATTATAACAATTTGTATGTGTTGGATGGTGAAAAATTATATGACCATCGCCACGGAATTTCATCAAAATTGTAAGGGCGTGTTCTGTAAATAGTAAAAATGTCAAGTTAAAACTTTTTAATTTAAAACTTTCACTTTCTATAATTATCGTAATTTTTTAATTATTTTTCAAATCTTCCCATACAATTATCTTATTTTTCAATTATTTTTATATAACTACCTATGCAATTAATTTATTTTAACTTTATTCTTTTCTACTTCTCATCATTATCCTATCATATCATATTATTTTCTTTTAACTTAATAACTTTATACCAAAAATGCATATTAGAAGTTGCTAGTTGCCTGAAGTACATAATAGTTTCTCGAAACGTCATGATATTGATTTCTGTCAAAAAAAAGAAGGAAAATTTGTGCTATAAACCCTTTAATTTTGCGTATTAGCATTTTAAACTCTAAAGCTTACGTATTAGCATATTAGAACTAGGATTCTAGCATTGATGCCAATGCCATCAGACCTTTTGGAATCTCAACTGTTCATTATGATTTCCTTTGAGTAGTAGTGGTGGCAGCAACACGTTCTTCTTTTGCAATCCAAACGCCACCAACCCAATGTTATCAGAACCGAACCGGTGATCGAATCGGTAAAAGAACTGGTCTAGTTCAAACCAGTTTGACCGGTTAAGCGAACCGGTTTGAACCGGTGACGTCAGCATGACAAATTTATGATGTCATAAATATTTAATTATTTTTAATTAATATATTAGTAAAATTATATATCTATAACTCTTAAATCTAAATATTAATTATATTTCAGAACTACGCAAATCTTTAAATAATTTTAAAACTAAATAAATATATAAAGCTATAATTAAAAATATTAACTAATTGTGTGAGCTCTTAGCCCATTGATAATTTCCATTTTATCTAATACTTTCATATTTTAAAATATTTAAAACTGTATTTATAATATATTTCATATAAAAATTGTTCCGAAAACATACTTTTGAGATTTTGTGAGTTTTTGTAAGTTTTTAAGAGATTTAATGGTTGTATTTTATTTTTTAGGGAACGCATGTGCACAAATAAAAATACTCTAGCGAAGCACCAAATTTGGTGCTCCATCACCTTCCTTTTCTCGTTTCCTCCATGGACAACTAACCCATCTTCAACAGCAAGCTTAGATCCGGTGTCAACAAGTAGATTTTAGTAGATCAGAGCCGTCCAAATTTCCGATAGTGAGAAACCTTGAAGTCCAGTGACAAGATCTTCTTTGGATTCAAGCAATGGGGTGAATATTTGAGCAAGAAGACCAAATGGCCATGTTTCCACCCCAAATCCAAGCCTTGCACAACAGCCTGATTACATAGCAAGGCAAATCAATAGTAGTCTTTTGCTATCAAGGTCCGTCTCGCAACAATCTGAGCAGCATCTCCAGCCAAAGATCTTCAACTTCGTAAATGGCAATCTTCGTCCATAGCAATCTGAGAAGCATCTCTGGACACGACTAGACGGCCATGAAAAGCTTAAGACGTAGTTACTACGGAACAAAGGGAGAAAGGGGAAGAGAAGACGCAGCCTAAGACGCAGTAGGCAGGAAACGACTTGGGCGGGAAGAAAAACAGATTGTGCGGGAAGAAGAAAAATCATTCGCGACATTGGATTTTGTGCTTCACTGTTGAACTGGCTTAATCCGGTTTGACCGTCTGTGACGGTTGGACCGCGGTTTACACAATTCAAACGGTTCATTTGAATAGAACCGAACCGAGTATAATCGAACCGGATTCATGGCCGGTTCCCGGTCGAACTGGTCTAACCAGCCGATCCAATCCGGTTCTTATAACACTGCACCAACCCCTCAATCTCAGCATTCCTAAGACAAAATTTATTGATTAAGGCTAGGAGCTATTCCTCCGCTGACTACTGCAACCAATGCCCACGCATTAGCAACAAGGGTATTCATGTCATTATATATAATTTAATAGTGCTTTTGTAACGATGTCAAGCAATAGGGTTTAAAATGCAAAGACTTAAACATGGGTCAAGTAGGTCCGGGTACTGGTGGAATTTACTCTTACCCATTTTGTAAAAACCTCTACCCTACCCTATTTTAAACAGGGTAGGTCCGAAGCCTACCCTACCCAATTTTCTCAAGAGCGGGTCAGTTCCGATTCAGTTCCAAAATCAGTTCCTAAAACACGATCTATGAGAAAATGCAACCTGTGTAAAAAAATTCAATTTATATATACTTAAACATGAAATCTGTTAAAAAGTGCAATGTGTACATAATAAAATTTATTAAAGAAAAATCAAATAACATAAGAATTATTATCTCATTAGAATATACTAATTTCAACAATATTAAGTCTATCCAATCCAATAAAAAATTGTTTGAATGATATACAAAATGGTCTAGTTTCCATCCTTTTGACCTCAAGCCTTCAAAAAGATCCTCTACTTGCTCCCATAGTTGCCGCTTACAACATGACATAAGAAGGCTTTTGTAGGTATCTAGTTTAGGTTCCAAACCTTCTTTTTTCATTTTATTTAATAAAAATAAACCTTCGTCAGGTCTAAGATCTCTACTATACATCCAGATAAGGTTATTGTAAGTCTCCTCGTCTGGCTTGAATTCAATTTCTTGAATACGTCTGCACACTTCTGCAGTCTTGTTAATATCCTGGATCGCAGTGTACATCTTAAGTAAAAAATTGAAGATTGAAAGATCAGGCTTAAATCCTGCTTCCTCCATCTCAGTAGTCATTAATTCAACATCCCTCACTTGTTTCCCCTTTGACAACAACCCAATTCCACCATTGCAGCTAAAATTGCGGATTCTCTCTCTGCGTCAAATTTCTGACTTTGAAGGTAGTTTCCCTTATACAGCTAAAATTGCAGAATCTCTATCTGTTACTGAAATCTTCTTTTATCAAACTTCAAATGAAATCAGCAAAAAAAGCAACCAGAGAAAAAAAAATTCCCGAATTCTTCAAAATAATTTCTTTAGAAGAATCATAAAAACGGAAAGCAGCAGCGAAAGCTAGAATCCAAATCAGACCGAAAAAGATTTAAAAGAAAAAACACAGACGTAAGAGAAGAATGAAGCGGGTTAAAAAAACAGCAAATCAACAAAAATCATAATCAGAATCCATCCCCTAGAGAAATGAAAGAGCAGTAGGATGGAGAGTGAAGAAAACCTGAAGCGGCTGATCAACTTGGGAGAGAAGGTTGGAGGAGTGGTCAGGGATAAGGGTAAGAAGTGTAGAGAGGGCTGTCTAGGCATGGTTTGGTGAGATCCTCCGCAACAGATCCATTGTAGCATCCATCTATCCCGGCGTATTGTAGATGCAGAAGAGAGCGAGGGAGGGAGACTAAGAAGATCTGAAAGAGGAGTTGATTGACAGATCTGATGGTCGCGGATGAGGGAGGAGGACAGAGAAAGAGCAAGCGGTTGCGTAGGTTAGTGGGAAAAGCAGAGCAAAGAAGAAGAGCGGTCTTCTTGACGCGGCTGAGGCGAGGGAGGCGATGCCGCGACAAAACCGAAATGCTTAATAATATATATTTATTATAATATTATTATTATATAAAATTCGGGTCGGTTCCGGGTACCCGTAACCGGGAACCAACCCTACCCAAATATCCCCCGGGTATTTTTTACCCGAAACTGAACCAACCCTACGGGTAACTATGGTGGAACCGAACCTACCCTATTTAGGGTATTCATTGGGTCAACCCGTGGGTACCCGACCTAAGTTACACCCCTAAGCAACAAGGGTATTCATGTCATTATATATAATTTAATAGTGCTTTTGTAATGGTGTCAGGCAATAGGGTTTAAAATGCAAAGATTTAAACTTTTTAAGATTTAATATACTAATATGCAAACTTCAGCATCTAAAATATTAATACGCAAAGTTACAAAATTTATGACGCAAATTACACTGTGTCAAATTTGTGAATTGTGATACGTACTTCCAACGACGTGACAGACATGGCGACAAAGTTGGGGCTTCGTTAGTAGGTTCTGAAAATGCTGATGATTAGGTTTTAGGATGCAGGGGATCAACATTGGATGACCAGATATTCGCCTACGACATCGGTTGTTTAGATCTAACTAGAGATGATCATGACGGATTGTGAAAGACTGTGCGCTACGCTGGGGTAATTCCTAGAGTTTTTTTTATGATTATATTTACATACATCTCAACACATATTACATTGAAATTCTGAGACATTCTTACAAATACGAAGATACATAACTCCACCAAAGAAATTTAGAGACACAGCTCCACCAAAGAATTAGGAAGACACAACTTCCACTAAGCCAAAGGGAGACCACAGCTCCCACAATATTTTCCGGGCCGAAATCCCAACATGTGATTCGAACCCCTGACCACAGCTCCGCAAATGCCCTATTACCACTATGGCCACCAACTGAGCACGTAATCCCTAGAGTTGAAGAAGATGAATTTGCTAGATTTTTTTCTGATGGTTGCTGTAGTGGAAACCGGCTATCAGAGCGCATCTCCGTCAGTTATAGAGAAATCATCGATGCTGACAGGGAGATTGGAGATCGCCACCGCTGCAGCTCTGTGCTACCAGAGGAAAAACATTTACCTGCGGTCTTGAGGGTTTCCAACGGTCAATCGATAGGTCTACTCGGATCATCGATTGAAGATGATGGTATTTCAGTGCTCCGACGGTGTATGCCCTTCTGTATACATGCACTGCTCGTGTAAATCGTATAATGATCCCATCGATAATTTTTTTAGCACGTGTTCTAAATAATATAAGATTTTTGGATCGAATCTATATCGAGGATAAAAATTTAATGATGTGTATTGAAAACAAGTAAATTTGTATTGATAATAAGTAAAACTATATTGAAAATTAAAAAAATTATTTTGAGAATAGTGAAATATATTCAATACAAGAATTTTATATGGTTTGAAACACGCCCTTATGTATGTATTTCTAACATTTCAACATGCATTATATTTAAGTTGTAAGAAATTTTTACAAATTT
Organism: Annona squamosa; assembly: GCA_035584095.1. Taxonomy (NCBI): domain Eukaryota; kingdom Viridiplantae; phylum Streptophyta; class Magnoliopsida; order Magnoliales; family Annonaceae; genus Annona; species Annona squamosa. The sequence goes on from JAXCLR010000001.1 coordinate 84,730,441, forward strand.
TAAATGACACAACAAGCTCCCGTTTATTTTTTGAGGAGATTGCTTCATCAATTTTTTTTTTAGGCAGGTACTTAACCCCGGGTCGGCACCCGGACCGTGGGCGTCATTACCATCCACGCTGAAAACGCAATGTGTAATTTTGATTTGTTATTTTTTATGTAATTTTGGTTCAGTTATATTGATAGACCAATAAATATCCATTAATTATTCCATGCTTATTTGATATTATTTTGCTTATATGGTTTCAATTTTTCTAAAAATAAGAGAAATCCATTTGTTTTGTCTCATAAAATTATTCACGATAACTCCATTTTGTACTCCAATGCGAAAAGTTCAAATTCCAATAAAAAATAAAAGTTTTATAAAAATAAATATTTTAGATAATTTTATATAAAACTTTTTGTTCAATTTAAAATTTACTTTATTTGAAAGTGTGAAACTAATATGCAAATTATCAATATTTTAAAGGTTTTTTATTATAACAATGAAAGTTGTTTATCATGTGAAATTTCAAATTTTAGAGATAGGAAATAAATTTATTTCAGGAATGCTTTTACCAAATTCCTCTTCTACACCCTTTTATTTTGAATATTTTGATGGTTGATAAAAAATCTGCATTATCTATTGTATTTACTATCATTTATAATATCTTGAAAACTTTTTTATTAGTTTAGTATTACCGCACATGGGCCTCGTCTACTAATGTGTAAAATCAACATAATAAAATAATTTTATGTTAAATATTAATTCAAAAATTAGATTTTCAATATTTAAACCATCTAAAATCATTTTTATATAAATAAATGTTTCTATCAAATATTATACATTCTAATATATATGTGTAAATGGATCTATGCATTTTTCTCAATTTACACATGAATACTCCTATTTCGAGGAAACATGGCTCATTCATATATTTGATTTAGAAGAAACTTTTTTTATTATGGTATTTTATATTATATCTTAATATATCTTACAATTAAGCCCTCAAATAATTTTTACAAGATTAAATAGGAAGACTACAAATTCTCAAATATCACTAAGAGAGACAAGAAGCTCTCAAGTATAAAAGGGAGATCACACAAGCTCCCAAACTAAAATCAAGCTAAAAATCAGTCTAGCATAATTCAAACCCAACTCCACTGCTCCCCCGCCTCTATTCTAGACATGGTGCTCGATTGGCGATTTAGAAGAAACTTAGTCTTATAAATAAACAAATTATGTTAAATACCATGAATGAATTGTATTTTTAATCAAGCATGAAAATTTTAAATTTTAAAGTTGTAACATGGAACCACTCGGACCCAAATTTATTTAGCGTGAAGAAATTTCAAAAACAACTTTTTATTTTTAGATATTTTCTTGAATTTTTATTTTATATAGATATATGTTAATTTGATTTTTGTTATTTAATTTAGTTCATATTTTATCAAAACATTTTTCCTTTACAATAAATAAAATGGTTGTAAATAAAAATTATTTTTTCGTAGGGTCATTTTGTCATTTTCTAAAATTCCTAGCAACTAATAATGTAACCTAACCTAAGTAATGTGCCCTCAATTTCATGAAAACCCCGTAGGTATTGCTGCAATTTTTTGAAAGTAGTAGTATATTTGTAATTTTGACAAAACTATATAAGCATCGATAAAACTATATAGAAATTCCACCTTGAAGGGGTGTTTTGAACTTTGAAGTAAGGAAAGGGATGGAATAGATACAAAAATGGGATATCAGTATAATGAGTAGATGGAGTAGGTGAGGGATCAATATATTCAACTATGAAAAATTATACTTACACTGAAAAAATAATATTGAAAAATAAAAATAAAAACATTATCAATCTCTTTGTCAATCCATCAGATTCACAATATCAAAAAATGTACGGATTGACTATTTTATCATCCAAATCGGAATTCGGATCAAAATTTATGCAAGAAACGGTATGGACCGATCTGGATACGCCACGTGGCACGCCGGAGCCGGTGAAGCTGGAGCAGGCCCATGGCCATCCTTTGGGCTGCCTTCCTGGGCTGGAGCCTATCTGGGCTTTATTCAACATGAAACTGACCATCTTATATTTTTCGGCCTATCCCTTTGATGGGCCTCTTCAAGTCCAGCCACTAGAGCCTTCATTTTCTGGTCTCTAGACAACTTCTGCTCCATGGTCCATTGTCTACGCCGCCCAACTCAACTTGCAGGCCTAGACGATCAGGCCCCGTACCAAAATAAAAAAGGAAACTACGGAAGGGAGTTTGTACAAATTTTCTATTTAGGAACCTTCTATAAAAAAAATTAAAAAAAATCTTCTGGGAGTTTTCTGTAAAATTTCTAACAGTCCCAAAACACCCAAATTTGTCGTCGCTACTTGCTAGCTAGTCTTCCTCCTTTCGTCTATGGTCTGCAGCAGCCCATAATAAGTCTAAACTAAAATTTCCCTTGAAAATAAAATTTCATCGGCGTGGTATTAATTGCACACATAAATTATCTGTTCCATAAAAATCTACTCATCCAACAAAAATTTTAAATAGTTCAGTCCATGCATCAAATAATCTATTCATAAACAACATTTTCTATTCAAATTGGCGTTTCTATAAAATACCCAAAAGAATTTCAAATCTCCACTTACCGAGGTTATTGAGTAAAATCGTTGCAGCTTTCCCCACAAATCCAATTCTCTCAAAAGCTATCAACCCAAAATACATCTGTCCCTTTTCGCCAATCCTACTTTTATAGGCGTAACTCCCACATGGATCTTGAGAAAATGCATACCCGTTTAAAAGAGACCGCTAGAAACGTATAAAAAATTAAGAAGGAATCTTGCTCAATCTCGAGGAGCCTTGCGAATTTAGTGATATGTGGAAGCCACTAGCAAAAAGAAGAAGAAGAATAACTCTTTTTTTTCAACAACTACTTTCTAAAAAAAGTAATTCTTCTCTCAGAAAGTCAAAAAATAAACAGCTAATAAAGCAACTTACCATGTAGAATTTCACGTTGTACATATAATTTTTTAAAAACCGTATATTAACCATTCACTCCAAAACGTGTTGGAAAAATAAGTTTTGAAAAACTCTTGTCATATTCAGCATAATGATTATCCACACCACACAACGCCACATGTTATATCCGAGTATCTTAATATTTAGCTCTATCTTTACTCTATAGACTAACGTTCCATTTTTTTAATAAAAGTTAATACAGAGAGACCTAACAAAAATTGGGTGCTGATACAGTATAAATCCATGTTGTAGATTATATGCTTGCTTTAAGAAAGATTTATTTGATTTCGATAATTAACAAAGTATTAAAATATCACTAAAATAGATCTGATGAATATATGCAAGAGTACTTAGATATTATGTCTCAGATATGTGCATAAAGATGAAAAATATAAGATAAATTAAGCTTTAAAAGCTCAAGTTCATATATAATAAATTTAATAAAGCAAAGTCTCAGCTCAAGTCAACTCAAATTGCAAATGTAGTAAAGTCTAAGCCTTGGTTGACCTCACCCACAACTTGATTGAAGCCTCACATGTAACTTGATTGAAGCGTCACCCTAAGCACCTCGCCTACTATTTTAGAGATAGAAAATTGGATAGCATATTTCTATAAAAGTGAAGTCTCGTAATAGGTCAACTTTGCTTATGATTTCTATAAAGTCTCACCCGAAGTCAACTTCACTTATAATTTTGAAGATAGAAAAGTAAACATCAAGTTTTAGCAAAGTGAAGTCTCGCTTCAAGTCGATTTCACATGCGGTTTGAGTAAAATTACATCCCAAATCAACTTCACCTACAACCTCACGTTATAACGTCAGAAATGTTAAACATTAGAGCACTAAATGCATATCAACCACCACTCTAACAGCTAGATCTTCATCTCTTTTACAAATAGCATTGAAATATGAACGTAAGAAAAGCTAAAATACAAAATGAGCTCATACATTACAATATTTAAGAGTGTTAAAATCATTTGAACAACTACCGAAGCTTCAAAGTGTTACTATTTCAAGTGAGCTTATAAGATTATCTTCTTCGCACAATAAAGAGCTTCCATGACAAATTGATTACATATTATAAAGTGTAAATGTTCTTTTTGTTTGTTTTATTTTGGGTTGTTAACTTAGATTCGTGTTGAAGACCGAATTCAAGAAAAAACAAAACGTAAAAGTCAGTTTGGGTTTATTTCATTAACGAGTTTTGTTTGATTGATTTCAATTTGTCTCACTAATGGATTAGGCTTGATTGGCTAGAATTATTTTTATCAATAAGTGGTTATTGTATATGCCCTTTAGAACTAGATTTTAGAATAGAACATGTGCTCTAATTGTATTGTCGAATATAATAGTACAATCCAAGACCCAAAATTTGTGTGCTTTGAAGAATAGAGTTGAAAATTTGTCCAAACTACCTTAAAAATCTTTGTGTGCTCTCTTGTGCATTTGCTTTTCCATTCTTTTGTTCTCTTACTTCGGTTCTCTGTTTCATTCAAGAGAAAGTAATTTCAAAGAGGGTTAAGTTTAAAATAAAAAAATTTAAAATTACTCAATTCATCTCTCCCCTCTAAGATACAACCACTCATTCATGGCCAATACATGCACCCCTTCGGTGTTGACTTTATCCCAACCTGACTCAGTTAACGTCACTTACGTATTAAATTACGTTGAAAAAAAAATGCCCTTTTGCAAATCATCTTTTATATCACTTTTTCTTTTATCGCTCTAATTAAAAAATGATTTTTCATCTATACTTATAACTTGCGCTGAGTGAATGTATCCCAGTGCATCTCAACTATTTTTTATTTTTTTGAAATTTTTTATATAATTATTAATTTATGTGCATTTCATATGTGTATTAATTTTTACTAATTTTGAAGACTTTTAGAATTTTTATTTTTAAAATCAGTGGTATTTTGATAATTCATTAATTACGAAATGCTACTGATCTTACAAAATCAAAAAATCTAAAACTCTCTAAAATTAGTAAAAATTAATACACATATTAAATGCACATAGATTGACAGTTCGTAAAAAATTTAAAAATATATTAAAAATAATTTTTTTTACCTCAGTACACTGAAGCTAAGTGCACCTTATGCATTGTATCATAATCTTATAAACTTTAGTTACAATTGTAACACGACTTTTGTAAATTTTCATCAGCATCTATAAAATTTGGCTAAGCTTAATTACTTGCTTATAACTTTTTAGAAACTTTAAAAATGACATGAGGAATCTTTTAAATATATTTTTCATATTTTAAAGATATTTTTCTTACTTTTTAATTTTATTTATTTATAAACATAATTTGTTCATTTCAATTTTTTTAACTTTAAAGGATATGCCTTTAATTTTAGGAGAACTTTATATACTATAGACTAGGAATATAAATTTTGCAAAAGGTACGAAACAACTGCAATCAACCTAGCCTTGTAGACCTGGATACAAAAGCCATATAATTAAAGAACATTTTTGGTGACTCTCTTATTGCATGTCTTGGTATCAAATTTGGATTTTCTTGATTTAAAAGTTTTGTCTCTCTTTTAATATTTTAGAGTCCTTCGGAATATTTAGGTGCTTATAGTTTTTTTTGAAAAATTGTAAAAATTATTTCAGAATTTCATTATAATATGAGATAAGATGTGATATAAATATACACCAATTAAAAAAAAACATTTGTGGTCGGTCTCCATCCAGAGCAATGCGATCCAAATGTTTTTCTTTAGGAAACAAAAATTTTGAGACGTAGACACGCCATACCATATCATAATTTCATAACAGGTAGATAAGGTAAGCGCTTCAATACACCTCAATGTGGCTTCAAATTATCTAGGGCGAAGCAAATTTTGCTGGGCCCTTTTCCAATAAATGCGGCTGAATAAATTTTTATTCGAAGGCATTTTTTAAATTTTAACATTTATTTGAATTTATTTATTATTTTTAAAATTCTTTTTAAAACAAAAGGGGCGTGGGCCCATGTGCTGAGAAAATTCCTAAATTTTACTTAGGCGCATTCTATGAAAAGCCCACACATTCATGCGGCCACATATTTATGGGATGTATTTGAGAAGTGATAAAATTTTTTTGTATAAAAGTTGTTGAAATGAAAGAAAATGACGTGATATGATGTAGATAATAATAAGGAATTGAGAGAATAAAGTTAAAATAGATAAATTAGTTGTATGAATAGTTGTGTAAAAATAATCAAAAAGTAAAATATTTTGTACACGAAAATACGAAGAAATAATTAAAAATTATATAATTTTAGAAAGAGAAAATTTTTTAATTGAAAAATTTTAGGTAAAAAGCGTTATTCAAAACCAAATACGTCCGTAGAACGATAAATATAATGTATCCTATATACGTTGGAACGATAAATATAAAAAAATACCCAATTTACAAAATGGTCGTTTGGGATATCCACGCAATAATATTATTATGCCGTTGAAGTCATTATGATGTCTTCAGGAAAAAACAAGTAGATGGAATCATATAGGATTTTACGAGGAGAGTGCATGACGTAATATATGAAGATGAAACATTATATTGGAAATGAAAAATTAATATTGAAAATACGAAAAGTGAAGTTGCTATGTATTAAAAAATAATATATATATATATATATATACTAAAAATTAAAAATATTTTTAAAAATAAAAAATTCCCATTTCAACCCATCCCACGCCACCATGCACTTACGTGCTGTAAAGAATTCCCCTTTAATCCATATCTGCAGGATTACGTCATATTATATTCCTTATAGACAAACCTATCCTGTCCGATCGATCGAGTAGGATAAGGTTTCAAATGTCTACGCGAGCCCATCTGTTGACACCCCACCTTCGGGGCCCAAAGACGGATAATTGGACACAAGATTCAAGCCCAACCAAATTCAACGTAAAAGGAAATTCAAGCCAACTAAGCGGGTCATTCCGCACTTAGCCCACAGGAGTGAAGCTCCACCAAGCCTCAAAGTAGGCTTTTCAACAACCAGACCAGACCCATAAAGAGCGAAGCTCCTACGGGCCACCTCAACGAGCTCCACAAAGCTGCCCACTAGAAGAAACAAACGAGCATAGCCAAGCTCTAGCCCACTAAGCCTCAGAAGCAGACTTCTCTACAACTCTAGACCCCTACAACGGCCCACCCAAAGCAAATGGGCTTAGCCAAACTCAAGTATGTTGACTAAGTCTAACTCTTTAAAGAAGCCCAAGCCCATGGACCAAGTCCATGACCTCAAGAGAGCCCAAAGCCCACTCCTACATCTATAAAAGGAGAGGCACCCCTCTCATTTAAGGACACTTGAGAAGAGGCATCCCAGAGGGGAGGACGGGAGTCTGTAGCAACGCTCCGGCATCCCGATTTTCCCGCTCTATGCCTCTCTTCTCATTTTCCCCTTTCCATCTCTCCCGTCCTCTTAAATCCTTTTTATTTTTCCCCTTTTACGCCGTGTAAACTGTCTCGGGTTGGCAGATTTCTCCATATTTGCTTCAACTTGAAGGCCGGAACCCAGATTCTATATTACTAGTGCCTTATTTCTTTAGATAGGGGCCGATCTCCCTTTAAAAATCGGTGGCGACTCCTTTTTTTTATTTTCTTGCGTGTGTATTTGAGCTAATACCTCGTCTTAGCCGTCATACCGCCAAAATCACAAGAAAACGCCCATATGCTAATTTTTTTTCTAAAAAACGCGAAGCCTAACTCATTTTACCCCATGTGGATGCAGGAAATCTAAAGCCCACGTTGTCATCTAACACGACCCACACTTCCAAGGCCCGAGAAACAATTCCGAGCCCATCGTAGCGCTCCCGTCAGGTGCTACACCATCTCATTTCCAGGAATCCCTATTGCTCATTTGACATCGGAAGAGTTATCCGGTATTAAAATTAATCATATCCCTAATTAGTGTAGCTTTCTGTAGTGGATATATCAACCAAGCTAAAGGACTCCCTTGCAAGTTTCTTTGATTCTTTCAAACAATCAATCAAATGAAGATAACAAATCCAAGTGGGGAAACTACACGCATAACAAAATATTAAAAGATTTTCAAAACACTCGAAGATAACAAATCCTCACTCATCAATCAGCTTTATCTTCCCCTTGCAAGAATCCTTCGAGAAACATCTCTGGGCTCAGATATAATGGAAGGTGGGCCGACCTCTCAGCAGTTAGAATCAACATAGGCCGGGCCAGAGACAGGGTGGAATGGGCTTTGGATTTGGATACGATGAGATCGCACTTGGAGTTTTGGACCCGTCGAACATGGCTACGTATTTTGCCAGTTAGCTGGGCGCGCCTTATCTTCTTATGTACGTGCACGCGTAAACCGTGTTAATGACTCCATCCATCGCGATCCCATTCGAAATTTTTATTTTTTCAGAAAAAAAAGAAAAGAAAAAAGGGGTGGGACGGGGACACGTCTTATTAGTTGTTATATGATGATAGCTCCGATCCACCTCATTTTGCTTTGAATTCTCCGTCAGATCAGGGGGCTGCAGTAAAGCAAAATGTTAACAGGAGTGCTTACGTCGTTGAAATCGTTGCCTGTTATGAGTCAATTCCACATGTTCTTCTTTATCAGACAACATAATAAAATATATTTTTTTTCATACTTTAATTTCCCTTTTTCTTTCTTTTTTTCTCAATCCAACTTATCCCAATATTGTCCGAATTGATCCGATGATCGAACCGGTCCGTTCAAACTAGTCTGACCGGTTAAACAAACTAGTGACATTAGCATAACATAATTATAATGTCACAAATGTTTAATAATTTTTAATTAATTATATATTATTAAAATATTAAAATTACATATTTATAAAATCCTAAATCCATATGTTAAAATTTAAGCCTCACAACAAAATTCGCGGAAAAACATCAATAGAAAATCTAATGCATTTGCATTTGTTGTGTCTTATATGCACATCTATTTTTTTAAAATTTATATGCAAATCTAATTAATATGATTTATATATGGTATAAATATTAAGGGAAAAAATATGATGGGTGGCTTGGATCTAAGATCTAATAAGTATTAAAAAATAAAAAATTATAAGAAACATAGCCCAACTATGTTGTTGGCTATGTCTAAATAATATATTTGGTGATAGATACCCTTGGTGGATGTATATACATGGTTCTACTTCAATAGAACGAGGTTACATAGAAACGGTCCCATTTAACCTGCTTAAATTTTAAAATATTGATCCTTGATGGAAAATTTAATCTATTCATTATATTTAACACCATTTATTTTGCTATGAAATCAAGTTTCATATAAATCAAGTATGTTTTGGACCACATTTGCTCAAAAATATGTATATTTATAAATTATAAAAAATGCTTAGATTCATTAACACATTTATTAAAATGTAACAGTACTTTATAGGATTATTTATCCACATATTGTTGATAGTTTAGATGGTTTAAATGTTGAAAAAATTACTTTAAAGTTGATATTTTATTATTAAAGTATTTTATTAAATTGATTTTATACTTTTATAGATGAAACCCTTATATAGTAAAATTTTAAAAATAAAAAAGTTTACAGGATACTAAAAATGATGTTAAAAATAACGCTTGGAGTGAATTTTTCATTAACCATCAAAATTTTAAAAATAGAATGGATTACATAGAAAGGGGTTTCAAAAAAGCGAGACTATATATATATATATATATATAATAACCTTTCCTATGCAGTCAATCTACGCCATAATTAATAGTGCATTTAGCCCAAAATGTGTCTTGCATGTACTTAAATATATTGATACTTTATATAATTATTTATCTCTATATAAATTTTATAGTAAATGGTTCATATGTAGAAAAAATAATTCTAAAATTGTTATTTATATTAAAATATTTTATTACGTTGAATTTGTATTATTTTAAGATATAGTAAACCATAGACACGTTAAAAAATAACTCTAAAGTTGTTATTTATATCAAACTATTTTATTACGTTGAATTTGTATTATTTTAAAATGGGGTTCATACACATCGGGCTGATAATTGGTATGTAATAAAATACATAATTCTAAATACAATTGGTAGATTATATTATAATTTTATAATTATGTAAGGCTCATTTTGAGGTAATTGCACCTTAATGGTGGTACAGTAAAACTGCATTTGAACATTTCTCCCTCTTTATCTCTCTCTGTATATGTGCCATGTGTTATGTATAATTGAAGGAAATTTAAAATTAAAATTTTCATAGACAGATAGATAGATGTGTGTGCATTGAAAAAAAAAATTTTAATTTTCAACTTTTCATATTACACGTAGATGGAAAATGATCTTTTGAAATTTTATCGACAATAACACCGCATGGGAATTCATGCTACTTGAAAAAGCAGCTGACTTTCGGCAGCGGGGTCCTGTGAAATTCCCAGGCCAGGGGAAACAGACCAGTTCTACAGTTTGAACGGTTCTACCTGTTCCTGCCCTGTAAACAGGATCGGGTATAAATGAACCGGAATGGCCACCGGTTCCTGGTCAGACCGGTAGAACCTGCCGGTCTGGTTTGGTTTTGAAAATAGTGGCTCATCTTATCAGCAGGTGTTATTAATTTTAATTTTTTGGAAGTTATTAATTTTTAATTCCAATGGCATGTATTTTGTTTCAAAACCTCTGAATGCCTGTCCACGTGGTGAAACATCAACGCGTTTGCACTCGTCTCCTCATTTAAAAAAAAATTACAGCTATTTTCCACAACTATGATTTTGTGGTGGAAAAAAATCATGAACTTCACTTGCGAAAATAACCAACTCACTGTATATGTGGAAATTGATCTAGTGAATACGTCTATATGGTATAGTCCATTGTAAATGGACCAATTTCATCATAAAATCAGTATCTATTCCATACATTATACATTATGTTTAAATTATTTATTTTAATAGTATATTAATTTTCATTCACGTCGAATGTGTATATGCCCCATATAAAAAGGTCACAAAATCAAAGTATTAAAATTACTTGATTTAAATAACAATTTCAAAATTATATTTTCAATGTTTAAACCATTTAAAACATAATTCTTATGTAAATAAACGATTATATAAAATATTAATATATTTTATATATATTCGCTTTCTTTTACAATGGACCACACCATAACTACAGTACAGTACAAAAACAATCAAACATATATAGGCCCCACATGAGAATAAAATTATACTTTACTCCATTTATTATATTTAAAATTACTTATTTTATTAACATATCAATTTTCATCCAAATTTGATCGTGTATAGACCCTATTTGAAGATATTTGAAAATAATACAGATTGAACGTAATAAAATAACTCGATATAAGTAATAATTTTAAAGTTATTTTTTATTATGTAAACTATCTAAGATATAGTTTATATATGGATAAATTATTGTTATATTAATACATTTAATATATGTATAGCCCATTTTGAGCCAACTGTATACTACACTAAATCATATCTCACACACACACGTGTATATATATATATATAATTATGAGAAACAATGTGACATTATACTCGATCCAAACAGTAAATGTGGTCGAAATCACTCTCATTGTCCGCGATGATTTTGCAAGGAAGTCATGAATACGCATAATTTTACAAAATTAATAATTATGATAGCAAAATCACATAAGATAATATTAAATGTAAGAGTAATGTTTCAATGCATCATGGTACAAAATCTTATTTTTAATATATTTTTTAAATTTTTTTGATAAGATTGTTAACTTAGGTATTTTTGGAGATATATAAATATATTTTTTATTTTTTAAAAAGGGGGATTTTAGTCACTTAAAAATGGTTAAAAAGGGATATATACACATCTGAAAATGGTAAATTTTGACTTAAGTTAAATACACCTTAATTAATAATCTTGTAAAAATATTTTCAAAAATATATAAAAAATAAAATTTTAAACTCTGTGCAGTGAAATTTTAATACATAATGGTGCATTGAAACATTCTGCTAAGGGTATATTTGGAAATGGGTAAAATTTTTGATGAAAAGTTTTGAAGAGTAAAAGGTGTCAAATTATGTGATATGATAGGGGTAATAATAAATAGTAAATATGATAAAGTTAAAATAGATAAATTAGTTGTATGGATAGTTATGTAAAAATAATTAAAAAGTAAGGTAGTTGTATAGAAAAATAAAAAAAAATAATTAAAAATATAATAATTGTGAATAATGAAAAATTTTACAACGGAAAGTTTTAACTGCGTTTTTTAACCATGGCCGGAATGTAAAATAGCCGAATCAGGCCCCGAAGCTTCGTACGAGGAAGGGCGTGCAGTTGGCTTGTGACGTAAATACGTTGTCCCTGTCATTGTCCTTTCCCCAACTTGCAGATTTTATTTATTTATTATTGTTATCTTTTTACCGGAGACAGCAATTTTAAAAAATTTCAAGTTGCAGTTATAAATAAAATAATATTAATAATAAATTGAAAATTTGCAAGTTGCAGATGGGAAAAAGAAAACTGACAGCGACAACGCCTGTAATTTGAGCTGAGGGAGGATCACGTGGATGACGTTTGCAACAGGCGAAAATGAGGGTATTATTTGTAAAGACTTTTAGATAATTTTTTGTATTTTAAAAAATCAGTAGTATTTTAATATTACTAAATGCCACTGATTTTTAAAGATCCGAAAGAAATATTTAAAAATTTTCAAAATTGATAAAATTTAGTATATATGTTAAATACAATTAAATTAACAATTAAGTAAAAAATATTTGAAAAAAATAAAAAACAAGTTTACGCAATCCTCGAAATGAGGTGGGGTAGAGAACGGTGAAAAACGCCGAGCCGTTCCCATCTTCAATGCAACACTTATTATTAAAATAATTTTATTTTTATATTCTAATAATTTTTTCTTACAATTACCTTATTTATTCTAACACTACTCATATTATTTCAAATTAATAAAAAAATTTAAAATAAAATTTATTTTCCACTATGCACTCTCATCCCATAATACTATAAAATTCAACTTACCAAATATTTCACATAGCATATGTTATGGCTGATGGGTGAAGCACTTGAAAAAAAATAAGATTAATTTTAAATATACTCATTGCCTTTACCCTTAATTATAAATATACTCACTAAATTTAAAAACTTTCATACCTACACTTTAAGTATGAGTGAAATTTCATTCATACCCATTCCGTTAGATACAATTAAAAATTACCATTATTCATCATAGAAAATGTCCAAAATGTCTTTTATTATTCAATGATAATCATTATTCATATATAATAGAAGTTAAATGGTATGACGAAAACTCATCCAACTTAAGAGAAAAACTGAGCAGAATAAGTTTTGACGGTTCAGATACGACACCAGTGACAATAGATGCTAGATCAATTATAGGCATTTTAGGATTTAAAAATTATTAAATATTTCTAACTATCATATTGGACATATTTAAAATTAATGAAATACTTAGTGGGTATATGTAAAAATTTATAAACTTACTGGATATATTTGTAATTAAGGGCAAAGGTAGTGGATATATTTGAAATTAACCCAAAAAGTATCTAATATATTTTTAATATCTAAATCATTAATTATATTCTAATCAAAATTTGATACGATAAATGAAGACCCTGGGCAATAATTAATAGATTCTACCAACATTTCAACTAGGACCCTCTATAAATGAAGACCCTGCTGTAATTATTTTGTTCTGGATGCATGTGAATGTGATAATACATATTGGAAATGAGAAAAGTTATATTAAGAATATAAAAATTATATGGAAAATTGAAAAAAAAAACTGTTTTATAAATTAAAAAGCCTGTTTTGGAAACGAGAAATTAATGATGTCGCTTTCTTTTGAACGGGCCCTAACTTTCCCAGTAGTTATCAACAGAAGCCCAATTCATCCCTCTGATAGCCATGATGGGTACTTGCAGGTGTATGGGACACTGAACGGGCAAAAGCCATGTCCAATAGCAATCTGTTGTCCTCTACTCTCTCCCCTTCCAATGGTACGGACTAGAGAAAGCTCAATGCGAGGCCTGTACGAAAACCTCTGAGCTGGGCTACTTCAACAGCCTCGGAGAAGGTCTGTTTGTCAATTGACAAAAAATATTAAGTTAATTTAAAATTTTTTACTTTTCATAATTATCATATTTTTTAATTATTTTTTTATATTTTCTTATACAATTACTTTATTTTTTAATCATTTCTACATAACTATCGTGTAACTAACTTATTTATTTTAATTTTTTCTTTACTACTTATTATTATGTTTATCATGTCACAGACAATTTTATTTTTTAAAATTTTTCATTCAAACTTTTACGTAAGAGGTTTGATGGGGGCAGAATTAGGCAGGGCTGTCGCTTCAATGTCGGTGACTTTATTATATAGCTACCATTCAAAAACACATCTTACATGCATTCCATTTCACCAACCCTTCTGCACACGGTTTATCCAAACGAATCGAGGTCAGCTGGGGAGCTTCGTCATGTACATTGTTAAGCCGGCCGCGTTACTTGGGACTGATCAGTGGCGGAGCCACGTACAAAGGACGCGGGGATTGATTTTTCCAAAATTCAAATTTTTTTTTAAATATTATTTATTTTTACATTGTTGCTCACTCCAAAAACTATTACGACCTTTCAATGCCAAATTGCCCTCCTCATCAAGGAGTTGGGGCTCCACCACTGTAATTGATGCAGCGATATCCACCGAATTAGTAACTGGAATTGAAGCTACCATATCATCTTAGGACTGTAAATTATCGCGGTATGGTTGAATTTAAGACAATTAATTCAAATTACATTGATTGCCTATGCTAGGTTGTTTTTTTTTTTTTTGGATTGGTACAATTACATGTATCTCGACACATATTATACTTGAAGATTTGATACATTCTTACAAATATAAGGAACACATATTCCCAAAGAAATCTGGAGACACAGCTCCACGAAAGAATAAGGAAGACACAGCTTCCAACAACCACCTAGGAGACCACCTGCTCCCACACTCCA
>JAXCLR010000001.1:84746891-84758801 GCA_035584095.1 Annona squamosa
GTATAAAAAAATGTGAAAAAATAATTAAAAAATAGAATAATTATGGAGAGTGAAAAGTTTTAAATTGAAAAGTTTTAATTGATATTTTTTTGCCCAAAACAAACACACCCTTGGTCTAACAAAACATTTTTAAAAACATTAAAAACGAGTGCACATGCTTAGGAGCTCAGTTCATGCTCCCGGTTGTATACATGGTTGATTTGCAAAAATTCAAAGAAAATATCCGAAAATTTATAAAAATAGTAAAAATTGATAATTATATTAAATCTATTTAAATTAATAATTTTGTAAAATAAATATATACACCCGGAGCTTTCCCCAGCGTACAACCGGGCTCCACATGCTTACGCAGCATGAAACGGGAACCTTTATTGATTTTTCCACGAAAGAAACTTGCACTTTAAGGAACGTCGACTGATTGACAGCTGCCGCAACATCACGCTGAAAAGGTTCTCGATAGGCTCGCTCCACCGGCCTAGCTTGGCCGCTTGGGAGGTAGGATGTTACCGCTAATTGAAAGTTCAAACCGTCCTTTTCAAAGAATTAGATGGGTGAAATCGACTTGAGTAAACGTTTAAAATCTTGCTGCAATATATTTTTGAATACACCATTCATTTTAACATGTACCTCACATATATTAAAATGTCATAAAGTATTATATAATTATTTATTTATATAAAAATCAAGTTTTAGATAGTTTGAATTTAAAAATATTATTTTTAAATGGATATTTATATTAAATTATTTTATTGATTTTTTATATCATTTCAAGACGTGGAACGATACTATTAGCCAGCACTAAGCGATTTAAAAAATTTATTTATAATATTTTTTTCACACATTTGTTTATTTAAATGCATTTAACATATAAACTCAATTATACTATTTTTTATATGTATATATTTTTTTGAGATTTTTAAAAATTAGAATCTCAAAAATATATATACATATATCCAAAAACAGTAAAAATTTATTTATATGTTAAATACACTTAAATAAACAAATATATAAAGAAAAAATAAAAAGTATATAAATGAATTTTTTGAAGTGGGCTAAACGAAACATTAGCGTAGCCCAGACTCACAAGATTGCTTCTCTTTGAGAAGAGCCTACACGCTTATTTGATTTTCATTAAAATTAGTATACTACTAAAATAAACAAGTTTGGAAATAATAAGCGAAGCAGATGTTAGTTTTATAATTAAGTGAACCCCATTTGCACCAGAATGCACGGTAATTTATAAATACACTCACATAGTTTAATCTTAATTATATATGTGTATTTATTTTGAGAAATTGCAACTAACTTTCACATAGCATGACCATAATCGAATGCATGCAAACTATATTTATTAGTTATCCCTTTTATATTTTTAAAAATATACCTACATATTTATATATATTTGTAAATATATCCACATTGTGAAGAAGTTGTAATAGCATGGGTATATCAACAATTCTAGTCAAATTATGTATAAATTATTTGCAATTTCTAAAATTAAGTTGATATATTTGCAATTATAATCAACTATATGGATATATTTGCATATTGCCCTAAATGTGCGTTAGGATATGTTTAGTTTTATCCATGCTCATGAAGTAGGGCCACTATTCGCTTAATTTACAAAGAGTAACTCTTTATGTATATTTACTCCTAATTAGTGCTCACATTAATCCTATTAAGGTGTATTTGAGAATTCAAAAAACTTTTAGAAAAAAAGTTATTCTTGTGAAAGTTATTGAAGTAAGAAAAATTTATGTAATATGATAAAAGTAATGATGAAGAGTAAAGTAAATAAAGTTAAAATAAGTATAATTATTGGACAAATAGTTGAGCTAGAACTTTTCATTTTCTATAGCTACTGTATTTCCCAATTATTTCTTCATATATTGTCATAAAACTATCCTCTTTTTCAGTATTTGTACATAACAATTTATATTATTTTAACTTTATTCTTTCTATTTCTCATCATAATGTTATCATATTATATTATTTTCTCTTATTTTAAAAATATTTACATCATAAATTTTATAATTTTCCAAACACACCTCAATTAATGCCTATATTCAAGGTTCATGGGATTAATATTCTCTTCATATGCCATGGCAAGGATAGCACCATGGTCACCGACTTTGTCTGCCACACACCTCGGCTATGGTTCGAGTCTTGTCAAGGGCACTTATCCCTTGTGTAACTTTTCATGCAGCTTTGTTTTTATATTTATAGATGGTAGCATGTTGTTCTCATTGAAACATGTGGAGTAGATTATTTTCATTTGTAAATGGATAAAACTTATGATGAAGAATTTTATAAAGTAAAAGTTATAAAGTGATATGATATGATGGAATTAATGATGATAAATAAAAAAGATAAAGTTAAAATAAATATGTTAATTATATGAGCAGTTGGGTATAAATATTTGAAAAGTAGAGAAGTTGTGGAAAAATGTTAAGAAATGATTGAAAAATTTTAACATGACATTTTTATGCATTGCCAAACACACTCTCATATAAAAGATATTGTGATTAATATTACGATGGTATTTTTTGTGAAATAATATGTAAAGTTATTTCTAAACATGCTCATTATGTTTGACCTTAATTTAAAATATACTCGCTACGTTTTAAAAATCTCAAATATACTCATTATGTTTGCGTTTAATCCCAAAAATATTCATTCCATAAAAAATCATAACTTAAAATTTTTAAATAACCAATATACCCTCATGCAAAACAATAAATAATGAAATGAATAAAAATAAAATAAAATTAAGACACTTTAAATTCAGAATTCATGTATAATTAGGGCATTAGTAAGTTGCAAGACTCAAATTTTTTTAATTTTGTCATAAATTTTAAGGGACATATTTGTAATTTTATATATTTTCTAATAGTGTGAACTTATGGAATTGATATTTTTGGGATTAAATGCAAATGCAGTGAATATATTTAAGATTCTTAAAATATAAACATAGTAAATATATTTAGAATTAAGGTCAAATGTAATATAATAGTTATGTTTGTAAATAACTCTAATTATTTATTTAAGATGCTATTTTCACGTAATTGAATTTTGCAAGATACGAGGCGCTCGACAGGTGCCAGGAGGCGTCTCACTCAAGGTGAAATGGATAAATATTCAATGTACGAACGTGATTATGAAATTTCATGTTTGAGAACGACTCCGCTGGAAAGAGGGAAAATTGCACCATAGATCTTATAACTGTGAGTATTGATATTTTCGACCCCGATGTTTACGTATTAGCATTTCAGACCTTTGAAAGTTTCGACATTTGCATTTCGACCCCGCGCCCTCACGGCGTCAAAAAAGAAGTGCCTAGCTGACGAGAATACCCATGACAGAACAGAAAGGCAGAGGTGACGACACCATACCCTTCTCAACCTTCCGCAAAACTCTTCCGGCCAATCCAACAATTTGTAGTTAGAACCCCAAAAATAATTAACCCACCCATTCCATGAGTAAGACATATTGTAGGCCAGCAACACCTGTTTCAATTGCTGAATATTTGTACAATAGTTTTTTTTCTCAAGCTGACATTATTGAATGAGTAGCATCTGCGATTTATTTAACTGACAAATAACAGCAGCAAACATCTCAAATACTGTAACAATCTGTTGCCATAAGCATGAGATCGTTGGTGTAGTGACTGAAGTGGGGCGGAAGGTATTGAAGTTCAAGGTTGGAGATAGGGCAGGAGTTGGTTGCTTGGTTGGATCATGTGGCTCCTGCAGCGAGTGTAAGGATGACTTGGAGAACTATTGTCCAGTGAGGATCTACACATAAAAGGCCTTCCCTTCCTCATTTCGTAAAGTCTTGTCGTACTACGTGAGTCCTCGCCGTCACATTACCCGGGAGGGTGGCTCGACCCAAAGCCGTCGAAATAGAGTCCCATCCGCCTCCCCGGCTCCATGCGTCGACCTCCCATTGGGAGAAGCAGAAATGGATCAGTGAATGATCCGGCTTCTAGCCCTTCAATGATTGATTTGTCTGAAAACCCCGACCTCGGTGACTTTTCTTATCAGGCAAGTTGCCACCCGTTTGTTCAATACCCGAACTCTAGTAAGTAACTGAAGATGTAGAGAAGAACCATCCATACCGGATCGGACATGCAACCAGTCTTCTCCGCTTGTGGACTATGACAACACAATGACTTTTGGTGGATATTCCAATTTTGTGGTGGTGAAGGATCATTTTGCTGTACACATCCCTAAAAGCTTGCCACTTGATGGGGCAGCACCACTGCCGTGCGCGGGGATAACAGTCTACAGCCCAATGGTGTATTTTGGACTTAGCAAGCTAGGGTTGCATCTCGGTGTGGTTGGGCTCGGTGGACTCGGTCATGTGGCTATGAGGTTTGGCAAGGCATTTGGAATGAAAGTGACAGTGATCAGCACATCTCCAAGTAAGGAGAAGGAAGCGATCAAACACCTCAGCGCTGATGGATTCCTGGTTAGCTGTGATAAGAAACAAATGCAGGTAAGTGAAAATACCATTTAGAAAAGCTCCATACATTGGATTGGCCGGAAGAGTTTTGTGAAAGGTTGAAAAGAGTACGGTGTCGTCGCCTCTGCCTTTCTGTTCTGTTATGGGTATTCTTGTCATTTTGAACGGCTAGACACTGTTTTTTTGACGTCGTGAGGGCGCGGAGGGTAAAATGCAAAGGTCGAAACTTTCGGGGGTCTAAAATGCTAATACACAAATATCAGGGTACAAAATGTCAATACGTATAGTTAGAAAATTCATGACGCAATTTTCCCATAAAAGATGCGGTCGGACTCGGATTCCAGCGAACAATTCCAGGGCACTTGTCAGAAGTGAAAAGGACAAAGCCTGGCCCAAAACCAACTAGTTGGCTATAGCGGCAGTAGCTTTCGAGTTTTGAAAGGAGTGGTGTTAATAGCTAAGATTAACTCGTTAAATTGTTCATCAAACCCGATTATGGACAGATCGGAATATAATTTTTGAATAAATAGTTTATAACCTATTGACCAGTTTAATTGTTTAAATAAATACATGGGTAGGATTGAGATTTTTACAATGCATCAACCAATTTAGTGACTAATTTAACATGTTTAATCCTTACAATTCAATGAGAAGATGTATATATTTTCTAAATTTTAAATCTATTTCTCCCATTTCAATATCTTTTTTTCTACCCTTTATCTACATGGGTATTATTAAATGTACCCAGGTGCACTTAGCTTTAATGCACTTAGGTGTATTTAACTCTTTTTTTTAAAATTTATTTATAAAACTGTTAATGTAAGTATATTTAACATATGAATTAAGTTTTTCTATTTTTGAAAAATTTTAAATATTTATTTTATATTTTTAAAAATTAGTACCATTTGTCGTAAATTAAAATTACTAAAATGCAACTGATTTTTAAAAAATCTAAAAAATATTTAAAAATCTCTAAAAATAGTAAAAATTAATACATGTGTTGAATACACTTAGATTAACAGATGTATATAAAAAATTAAAAAAAATTAAAAATAGTTATTTTCACTTGGGTTCACATGATCCGAGCTCTTATCTACAACTATATAGCATCTTCTCCGCTGTTATGCTATAAATTTGTCATCTCTTTCTCTACCACTACCTAACAGTGTTTGGTAAATTTCTTCTTCCTTCTCTGCTTCTCTCTCTCATTTGCTCTTATTCTTCGCCTCCAATTATTCTTCTTTCGTTTTTTTTCTAATAAAAATTGTCCTTCTCTCCATCTCCTTCCCTGTTTTTATTTTTTTCTCCTTTCTCTCCTTCCTTTCATGTCTTCCTATCCACCTTGATCGTCATGCTCTCCATATCTATTATTGTTTTCTCCCCGTTTGTCCTCTTACTCTTTTTCTCGTCAAGTCTCCATAATTCTTTATACTGACACATCAAATATACACTATTTCTATAAAGATCTGACTATGTCATAAATCTCATAAGTATAGGTCAACTCATATACTCAACTTTGAAATAACTTAATTTTGACTTGTTTGTAATGTACATACACAACCCATTAACAACCTGTTTATTAAATTAGTTATAAATGAATAAAAGATGAAGTTTTTTAAATAGGTTAATGAATGAATTAGGATTGAAATTTTTTAAATAAATTATGATTAGAATTAAACTCTAATCCATCAAACCCGATCTATTAATACTCTTAGTTGAAATGTTTATTGTCTTTAGGCTTAATTTGTAATATTAAATATTACGGTGTACAATTTCAGTAAAAAATACCGAGTGGGCCCTAGATTAGCTAATCATTATATAGATTGCAACTTGCGCTTAAGAGAGAATTACATTACGAATAGGCAGATTGTTTGCATTTTAAACTTGTTATATTTGTATATTTATATTTTAGATTTCAAAATTAATAATGTGCATTTTAGACTTTATAACAATTTAGTTTGTCGCATTTTAAACCTTTAACAGCAAGGTTTAAAGTCAACAAATGAAAACTCAGATTACTTAAAATACAAATACAAAAACTTTAGGTCCAATTTATAGTTAACAAACTTAAAGTCTAGAATGAAAAACTCAAAATTCACTATTTAAAATAAAGATAAGAAGTTATTTATCTAATGCGAGGAATATGTTAAAAATAAATTATTTTAAAATTTTCTTTATAAATTTAAAAGTAATTTCTTAATGTTTTTATGATGAGAATTTGCAAAATTGAAAAGACACCGAAAATGTTTTATTCACATAAACCTAAAAGACATAAAATGATTTATCTAGTTGGAGGAATAATTCAGATAATGTCTTAAAAGATACTTCCATGCATTTTCTCATATAATATAAGAAAAATAATTTTAAAAATCATTTATTATGCAAATCTTAAAAACTATTAGACATCAAATTAATTTATTTAATATGAGAAATATTTTTATATTCTAAAGATATTTTATTGTACTTTTGTAATAAAATAAATTAATTTTTAATATTATTTAAAATGAGAATTTAAAAAATCTAAAAAACCTAAATTGATGTATCTAATGCAAACGAATGCTCTTCGCAATTAAAATTTTTGATATTTTAAAAGTAGTTTTTACAGTTTAAGTTTATAATAAACAAAATTAAATTTCAACATTGATTCATTTAATCCAAGGAATGTCGCAAATAATAAAAATTGGTTGATATCTAACAATATTTTATAATTAAAATTTAACATCTATTAAGAAAATTTACAAAAATTTGAAAGGTGTAAAATTGATTAATTTGATACAAAAAAATAATTTTAATACTTTAGATACATTTTCTTGCCATTTTCCTTTATAAATGGAGAAAATTAATTTTTTCTATTAAATGGAGAATTATTTTTATTCGAATTTACAAAAATCCTAGTGACATTAAATTGATTTATCTAGGGCCTGTTTACTTGAATATAAAACTTTTCAAATAAATACTTTTCCAACTGAAATGTTTTCTCTCCATAATTACTTATTTTAATTATTTTTTAGTTCTTCTTATACAATTCTTCTGCCTTTTAATCATTCATACAGAAATATCTATATAACTAAATAATTTATTTAACTTTATTTTTTTTACTCATCATCATTGTCTCTGTTATATTATCAAAAAATGATCCTGTTAGCCAAGCTCATTTCAAAAAAACTTATTTAAACTTTTTTCCTTTTTTTCATACAATTGTTTATCTAAATATGTTTAATATATACTAAATTTTATCACTTCTAGGGGTGTGTTTGTTAATAACAAAAAGTTGTCAAGTTAAAACTTTTCATCTAAAACTTTTCACTCTCCACAACTACCATATTTTTTAATCATTTTTTCACATTTTTCTATACGACTACCGTACTTTTCAATCATTTTCACACAACTACTAATACAATAAACCTATCTATTTCAACTTTATCCTATTTATTCATCATCATTACCCCTATCATATCACATCATTTGACAATATTTCATCTCTACAACTTTTCATCAAAAGTTTTATCCATTCTCAAACACACCCTATATATATATATCAACATTTTTAAATATAGGGGTATTTTAATAATTTTCAATGGTTAAAAATGGCTAAAATATTCTTATGTTTAAAAATCTTAAAAAATATATACATATATTCAAAAATGATATGCTAAATATATCTATATTAACAAGTTTAAGAGAAAAAAGTAAAAAAATATTTTTAAACGATTTTTTGAAGTAGCCTAAGTAAGCCATTATTTTGCCTTGATTAACATGATCATTCCTTCATGTCATATCATTTTCTTGTGTGTAAAAAACTTTTCATCTAGAATTTTTATTACTTAGCAAACACATTCTTAATATGATTGATTAAAATTTTTATGGAAATTTGATTGATTGATATTTCTAGAGATTAAAGTTTTGGTATTTTAAAGTACTTTTCGTTCTTATTGAATTATATTTTTCCTTTTAGATTGTATAATTTTAGTAAATGCAGATTAAACCATATAAGTTTGATCATTATGAAATAGTTCAAGATTGTTGGATTTGCATTTTCAACCTTTTACGTTTTTATTTATTTTATTTTGAACCCTTGTCGTTAATGATTGCTAATGATCAAGCCTAAAATGCAACAGATGAAAACATTATAGGATTTAAAACCTAAATAAGAAAATTTTAATACCTACAATATAGATATGAGAAATCAAAGCTTAAAATATAAATAACAACAATATGTTATATTCGATCGGTGAAAATGATTGGAAAAACATGTTGTAGGTTTATGTTATTGAGGCATGATCGTGAAAAAGACTTATTTAAAACATTTTTGTCTTTTTCATAAAATTGTTAATTTAGGCATATTTAACATATATGTACATATATTTTTTAGATTTTTAAACATTGGATTATTTTATTAATTTTCAACTATTACAATATAGCTAAAATACTCCTATGTTTAAAAATATAAAAATATATCTTTAAAAATAGTAAAAATTTGATTATATATTATAATACATGAATTAATAGGTTTATGAAAAAAAGAAAATTAAAAAAAGTTTATTAACATAAGCTAAGTAATCTTTGTTTTGTTGGAGCTAACAGAATCATGTCTTTATGTTATTTATAAATACCTTATTTGTTATTTTCTTTTATTAAAATTTAAATTTATTTTCTAATTTTTAAAGGTAAAAAAATAAAATATCTATTTCAACTGTTGTATTAGTGTTATCAGAACCGGACCAGACCGGCCGGTTGAACCGGTTGAACCGGGAATCGGCCTTGAGTCCGGTTCGATTACACTCGGTTCGGTTCTATTCAAATGAACCGTCTAAACCGCAGTCTAACTGTGATAGATGGTCAAACCACGTTAAGCTGGTTCGACAGTAAACGACACACGATCTTTTTTCTTCCCACCCAAATTGCTTCCTGCTTGCCCTACCTGGCGAGTGGAGCTTTGGATATGGGCATTTTGCCTTGCTACTATTGATTAGTTGGATTTTGAAAGAGGCGACAGAGGGCAGTAATTTGGCATGGTCGCCGAAATTAACGAAGGCAGCTAGTTCTAAAGATGGGTTGTGAATTGTGGAGGATGGAGGCTGCCTAGCGATCCCGGGCCGTGTATTTAATGCAATTCTCCAAGATAAATCACACATTTATGGCAAAATTAATGATTATAATTTCATAAAAATTTTAAAATTCTACTTACACTAGTCATGTTCCGTGAGCAAGAATTTGGAGTGCGCTGCCCCTGCCCCCTTCTGTGAGCAAGCATTTGGAGTGCGTTGCCCCTGCCCCTTCCGTGAGCAAGCATTTGGAGTGTGCTGCCCTTGCCCCTTCCGTAAGCAAGCATTTGGAGTGCGCTCCCCTACCCTTGCTGTGAGCAAGCATTCTTTAGCGAAAACCATCCAAACCGAAACAAACAATCATGGAAGAAAGAAAATGAAAAAGGAAGGAAGGAAGGATAAGAGTTATGCACCTATAACATACCGTCTATGCTTGCAGTTGCAGGTGAACCCCTTTCTCCCTCTCTAGCAGATGCAAAAGAGTGGGAGAAGATCTTTTTTTCCCATTTTTTAACCAAAGGGTTTATCGGTAAAAAAGGAGCACAGTAAAGAGAGATGGGTTGTGGATAACAATGGATCAGCCATGGTTGGTCTCTCTTTTTTTCTCGTCTGCGATTCCTTTTCCAGCGTAAAATATAAGCTTTACAGTTTCTAGTTTCCACAACAGCGAGGCCTGAACGTGGATGATCCTACAGCCTTTGACTCTTTATCCTCGAAGACATTGATTGGGCGAGATAAGGGAGCGGGAAGGCAGGGGCTGGGCCAAAAAAATTTTAAATATCACATATATCTTATATAATATATTATATTAAATGTGTTATACGGGTTAGATGGGTTAAATAAACGGATTGGACGGGTTGTGAAGCCTCAACCCTAATCCGTTTATTTAATTAAATGGTTGAACAGGTTGGCGAATCATAACTCATTTATTCAAAAATCTCAATCTAAACCCATTTATCGATGAGTTGGACGAGCGGATTGACACGTTGACCATGACCATTAACACCCGTACCCGTGATTGCCTCAATGAGCTAATGATAAGGGGCGACGCATGTATAAAATTAGTAGCTATATCTACCATCAGTTAGCACTATGGTAACAACTAGGTTCACTGGGCAACTGGCCCGGTCGTAACTAGGAAGGCTGACAAATAGTCAATTCTGTTTTAGAAAACGGTCCTTTGAAACGAGAGTTTTACAATTTCTTCCCTAAAAAGTGGAAGTTTTTACAGATTTCTTCCTAGTAGTAAATGTTTATAGCGTGAGAACTGTAAATATGCCCCATTATAATATAAGTTGTCGTGTTATATAAATACAAATAAAAAAAGTATGATTTAACGATTAAAAAAAAAAGAAACGATTTTTAGTCGTAACGTTATTCAACGTCTCCATCGAATCTGGTCCCGTGCTCATGCTTCTTTCCTTGGTTCCATCTCACACAATTGCATCACTGTCCAAATAAAATGTCATTACTTTCTCACCGGAAAAATATCATGACTTTTATGGATTCCATTCAAGTCACTGTTGGTTAAATTACAAACCCGAGGCTCGAGCCAATGCCTGATGTCATTTGAGGTATGTCGCCTTCTCTTCACCAGTATTATCCTGTGTAGTTTTACCGAAATTGCATGTGTACTCATTTTAGCTGCTAATGTTTAACGGAAATAAAAGAGCTGTTAATTTAAATATGCTATTCCGCTCATTTTTGGATGGAGACTTCTTAAGGATGCCCTTCCCACTCTACTCAAGCTCTCTCATAGGGGTATCGACGTGGATCTTCGTTGTGCTTTATGCATGAGTGAGACTGAAGATGCAAATCACTTGTTCTTGAGGTGTGCCAAAACTGAGGGGATCGGCACAATGGCTGCAAGGGTGAACAACCAAGAGGCAAATGTCAAAACAATTATGGAAACCCTTGTGGTGGAGAATAGATCCTCGGATCTTACTATGTTCATCTTATGCTGCTGGAGGATTTGGTATCTCCGTAATACATTCAGAGAGGATGACCTTGTTCCTCTGTTCTCCGACACACTGATGTGGTGCTCGGAATTCCTTAACCATTACTGGCATGTTGCACGGAGTGCTAGGCCGGGTACTTGGGATAGACCGTTGGTCCCGCGATGGACAAAGCCGCCGGAGGGATTCGTCAAGATAAATGTCGATGCGTGCTCTATTGGTGGTATGTTATTTTTTGGTTGTGCTGCGATCATTAGGAATTCTCATGGCGATTTTCTGGCCGCATAGGGATGAAAGCGGGCGAATGTGATGGATCCGTTGTTCATGGAGGCGACGGTGTTCCTGTTGGGACTTCAGTGGGCAATTCAAATTAATTCCACCAACGCACAAGTCGAGACTGACTCGCTCATATTGTGCAACCTCCTATCTAATAATGATCCTATATC
>JAXCLR010000001.1:84763801-84791338 GCA_035584095.1 Annona squamosa
TATATATATTATAATATATTATATTAAATGAGTTATACGGGTTGAACGGGTTGGACGAGTTAAATAAACGGGTTGGATGGGTTGCAAAGCCTAAACCCTAATCTGTTTATTTAATTAAATGATTGAACGGGATGACGGACCATAACCCATTTATTCAAAAATTCCAACCCAAACCCATTTATTAACGGGTTGAACGAGCGGGTTAGCGGGTTGACCATGACCATTAACACCCTTAGTTGCACTCCATTCTTTCATAGGTTGTTGATGGTTATGGTCAATTTATCAACCCGCTTATCCAACTCTTTTATAAATGAATTTTAATTGAAATTTTTGAATAATTGGTTTATAATTTGCCAACTCACTTAACAATTTAATTAAATAAACGAATTAAAATTGAAATTCTTTAACCCATGAACATGTTTAGTAAACCGTTTAATTTATTTAATTTGTTCAACTCATTCAACCCGTTTAAGCCATTAAAGTCTAATATATATGTGTGTCAACATCTTGGTTATTTCCCCACTAACTCTTATTCATGCCACCTAATTTTTATTTTACAACGGGTTGAAAACGCCATCTCACCTTTTCCCGCAACATTATCATTTGTAGAAGTTTAGCTTTTAAATATGTTAACAATTCCTCAACTTATTTATTAAATGAGTTGTAAATAAGTTATGATTGAAAATTTTTAAATGAGCTAATAAACGGATTAAAGTTAGGATATTTTAAATGAGTTAGAATTAGAATTAAATTCTAACCTATCGAACCTCATCCATTAACACCCGTGTTCTTTTAGAGTCCGGACTATCCTTTATATACTCTTGAAGGAGGTAGAAATGTATGTCCTATAGCAAGAATAAATAGAGAAAATAAAATAAATATGTGAAATGATGTAAAAGATGAGAGAAGATAAATGTCACTAGATAGAGATTGGAGTTGCTAGTTATAAAGTGCATTAAAGGAGAAATAAAGAAAACTTTTAAGAATATAAAAGTGCTAAGATATACGAATATTGAACTGCCGCTTTTCTTTCAAGGTAACTCTATTCTATTCAAGATATTCCACGGTTGTGATTTTACATAACTTGGTTATGTTGAAGTTTATTTTATTTTATTTTTATAACCGCATGAGTAGGACCATATAAATCAAACTTTAATTTCCACCCAATCAATTTACAATAAATTATTTAACTGTCAAATAAAAGTTTTAGCCCCATCAAAGATATGCATAACCCTCATATGAAAATTCTATAAAATTAAATATAATAAATTATTTAATATTAATTCAAAACTGCCATAAACATCTTTCTCAGTGGGTAAATGTTTCAACGGAATATTATTGCATTCTAATGCATTTATGAGTGCATTTAAGCATTTTTTTATAATTTACATATAAACATATTTTTGAAAAATTGTGCAGCCCAAAACTAAGATTGAGGTGGTTGGTTTTTTTTACATAATCAAAACGGACCTCATCTGTAGGATAATACGAAAAACTTTAGTATAAGTGAAACCCTTACTCACAGTCAGCTTCAAATAAATCCACGCGGACCCATGGTTATCATGTTCTGAAACTAAGTAAACAGCCGAGATTTGGAGCAAATTCATCTTGGAAGTGTGGATACGGTCGCGTTGGATAGCGATGGTAAGTTAGGAAAACGAAGAACTTTTTTAATTGACATAGAGTGTTTTTGTTAACACTAAAATTTTTTTTAAACTAAACATTTTTAAATTTGAAACTTTTCATTCTCCACAATTACGTTATTTTTCAATTATTTTTTACTTATTCTATATAATCACCAAACTTTTCAATCATTTCTATACAACTACTCATACATCTAGTCTATCTATTTTAACTTTATTTTATTTACTTATCATTATTACCCTTATCATATTACATCGTTTTCTTTCATTTAAAAATTTTTTACATAAAAATTTTTTTATTAAAAATTTTATCACCTTACAAACACACCCTAAATTATAAAGGTTTAGGACTTGTTCATTAGAATTAGTCATCTTGCAAAATAAATCACATTTCATAAATCTTGAAAAGGAGGCCTACTAAAATCTTTTTCCTAAAATGGCCTTATGATTATTGAACACTTCTAAACCATCCATATATTTTAAAACAAATTATTACCAAATCTAAATTTAAATTATTTTATTTTTTGTCAAATAAATGCTTGGAAAATGAAATATACTTATTTATAAAATATGTTAGTCATCACTTAGATGAGTAAGTGGTTGACATGAGTGTACATAAAGTTACATAGAATGACATGTCTAGGATTCAAAATTGCATAAAGATACTTGTCTTGTTTATCTCTCAAAGTTATCCTTTTTCCGTTGCTTGGTTACTTAAGGGTGAACAACATAAAAATAAATGTTAATATTAACTTATATATTAGCTGGCTATAAGTATAATTCAATATTTTGCTTTTTGGGGTGTAAGTTAACTGGATTTCAGTTATCCTAACTTAAGCCAATTTTTGGTGAATTTGTATTTCACAAAAACTTTTCACTCTTCATTGATATTTTATTTTTTAATTATTTTTTCACATTGCTTTATATAAGTATTTTAACTTTTAATTATTTTTATACAACTACTCATCTACCTAACTATCTATTTTAACTTTATTCTTTTAATTCCTCATCATTACCTCTACCATATCACATCATTTTTTAATATTTTAAAATTTTTTAATTAAAAGTTTTATCATTTCCTAAATACATAATTTATCTTTGACTCAACCTAATCCGACCCATTTTTCGAAGATCCTTAGACTCAATCAACCTAATTCAACCTATTTTTTGAGGATCCTCAGACCTAACATAACTTTAATTGTTAAAAATTAGGCTTGGAATAACAATCCAACTTTCAACAAATCATAGGTTAGATTATGGTGGTAGTGGACCACTATGAAACCTATTCTATAAGCTTTTTGCCTATTTTTTCGCCTATTTATAGGCCAAAATTTTTTAAACTACTTTTATAGACCCAAATTAGAATGACAAAATTTTGTATAAGGACAATCTTAGGATGCAGATCCTAATTCAAGTTGGTAGGTCCCACCAACCTACGAGCAATCTTACACGCGCAAGTCCTGCTAAACCAACCTAGTGATCTAGAATGTCAAGGGTTGGTCCATGATTGTTAGAAATTTTAAAATAAAACAGGCAAATTTTCAATAATAAATCAATATAAGGCCGTTGATTCTAATTAAAGTTGGTGGCACACTATATGGTTCGACCACCAATCTACTAATCTAGACCATGGAATGGAGGGTTATCATCATCTCCACTAATTGAAAGTTGTGATTAGATTTTAGATAGACTTGGTTACGGATATTTTCTTATGCCATCAAATCTCAACATCTTTTTTTGGATTTTTGAGAGATTTGATTATGAATTTTTGCTTAATGGGTTGAGACTGTTCGGCTTCTCGAGGGCGTCTTCCAACTTCCACGATGGCGGATTGATCGTTGGACAACCGTAGCCTATTATGTGTTTTGTATTTTTTTAGCAAAAATTACACTTGAACATGTAATATTTGCCCTTAATTTTTTATATTCATAATGTTTTATAATTTATCTATATTCACAACATTTTGCTCTGTGTTCTTATTATACTCAAGGCGTCTGCGTGTCAGTTATATACACCATTGAGAAGACAAATTTAATATATATACCATTGAAAAGACAAATTTAAAAATTTAAAATTTTTTAATTAAAATAATTGAATCCTATATAACTCATCAAATGATTAAAGAGTTATATTAAAATTGAATTGTTTCAAGTAGGGAAATTTTAGATTGGCAAATATTAGAAATTTAAGTGAAACATTATATACGTATGAGAGAAATTTGTAGAATATTCTAAGTATGTTAAGAATTAGAGGGCAACGATGAGGGAAGAGGATGAATTCTTTCTTTTTAACCTAAGGTCAATTCAATCTTATATTTAGGTTAATTTGACTTAATTTTTTTCATTATATAGGTTACAACAAAGACAATAGATTACAACAGAGACATGCTCTCACTATTACTTGACGTTAGAATAATACGCTCGCACACCTGCATATTATGTTACTAGAATATGCCCTGATTGATTTAAAATGAGTTAAATGTGTTAGGGTTGAACCAAATCTACCAGTACATCCGCTTGTTTTGTTTGTTATTTTCGCATTTTTATAAGAATCACATCAGGCAGAATTTGAAGAATTTAAATTACAATTTCATGGAATATACTATGGCAGGCGATATGGTTAGCAATATAACGAAAATCTATTTTCGATTGCATTTATTATATTAAAAAATAAAATATATATTAAAAATTTTAAAAATGTTTTGGGAATACTCTCCCGCATAGTTTGGATTTTGGAACAGAATTGCGGAGACGGTGGTTATTTGCGGGAAACTAATAATGCCATGGGTCTTAAAGAATAATGACCTGCAAAAAAAATAATAAAAAGAAGAAAGGCAGAAAGAATTTTCAAGGCCTAACTCTTCCCCCATTTTTTTGGTTGCATTGTCTTTCTTCCTTCTCCCGTTTCTTCGGGTAGATCGAAGGTGCTTATTTAGAAGGCGGCAAAAGTCTAAGCAACTGGGATGATTTCACTCGCATACCTGGTAGTGCAATAAAAGCTCACTGGCTATATACGTACTTTTAGTTAGTCCCGGCTAAGTAAATGTCTTTCTTAACTTACTTCAAAAATTCTATTTAAAACGACTTTTTTTAAAACTTTTATCTTTTTATACTTGTTTATCTAAATATATTTAATATATAAATTAAATTTTACTATTTTTTGATATGTGTATATATATTTTTAGATTTTTAAAAATAAAAATATTTTAAATACATATTTATACATAAATATTTAAAAATCTTAAAAAAATAGATAAATATATTCAAATATGGTAAAATTTGGTCTATAGGTTAAATACACTCAGATAAATAAGTGCACGAAGAAAAAAGTAAAAAAAAAAGTTATAAATAAGTTTTTTAAAGTGGATTAAGTAAGACATTTACTTAGCCTAAACTAATAGGATCTCCTTATATATATATATATATATATAAATTGAGTTTGCCCTGAAACGTTGATGCTCTGTACCCAGGAAGAATCGATGACGGGAGCTGTGCAGATGTGGCTGATGATCATTACCACCGCTACAGGGTATGATTTGCGAACTTTTTTCACCAAGAAAAAGTCTCGTGTCAGCAGTTTCATATCTGTTTTATGCAAAGTCTTGGCCGCTGGATGCATTTCTAATCTTGTTTGCAATTCCCATGAGTCCACTTATGCTCCAAGCTTAATTTTATCAAATTCGCCAGCGCAACCAATTTAATCACTTGCTAGTTGCTACGAAGAAATATCTAGTCCTAATGGCATGAAAATGAACAGGAAGACATCGAGCTTATGTATGGCCTTGGAGTTAATTCTTACAGATTTTCCATATCATGGGCTAGAATCCTCCCAAGTGAGTTTCCTTTCCATCTCTTTATCTTTGCAATGTTCGTGCAGTCATTTGGGATCGGACGAACATTCTACTTCATCTGTGCCAAAGCCAGGTTTTCCATGTAAATTTATCCAAATCACCCTACGGGTCCGTGCATTGTCAAGATCGTAGCTCACAGGTCTTGATAATCAGGCCTTCCTTGCAACTGCCTATTGTTTCCCTTCTCACAACCACTTGAATGGCTGGAGTGAGGGCAAACATTCGTCTGATGGCTTTTGTTATCGCCTCTCTCTCTCTCTCTCATGATTTAGTTGTTAAAATGAAGTCTGACTCTTCTAGTTTCTATCATGTCCAACTTAAAAACAGGAGGAAGATTTGGTGAAGTTAATAATGAAGGAATCGAGTTTTACAACCATCTCATAGATGGTCTATTGCTCAAAGGTAAAATATCTACCATCGCCATCCAATTAGTATATTTAGTGTTCATTCGGCATCTACCTTATTCTTATACAGTGAGCTATGACATGCGGATTCCTTGCCCAAATGCTGACGCTGTGCACTCAATTTTTTTTTTTTTTTTTGACAGTCTGTGCACTCAATTTTTAAGTTCATGGATCATGCAAAAATTTGGGCAATTGCTTGTCTCTGGGCTCACTTTGTAGTGAGCTCATTCTAAGCTCAACTGTATATAAATTTGATCTCCATTAAACTCACCATCAAATGGTTGGGTAAATGTCTATCAGTCCATATGGCTAAATAAATACTTTATTTTACGGGACTGAGGTGACTGTCTTATGATATATGAGTCTGAATTCAAGCTTCTAACCTGTTAACTCTTAGTTTTATCCCCATTTCTATTTCCATTGTGTTCAATTCTTAGTGGATTTGGGTCACACGGTAGCCAGGCTATGAGTTATGCAAATCAGTAATACAGAACTATATTAATTTTACTAATGAAGTTGTCCTCAAATTTTATGGTAGGAATCCAACCATTTGTGACACTTAATCATTATGACATACCTCAAGAGCTCGAAGACCGATATGGTGCATGGTTAAGTCCCCAAATACAGTAAGTTTTCTTTTTCCATTATTTTTTCCTAATCCATCTGCCATACCCACTTGACTTGGAAGTCAGGTGAATCATTCTCCTCCCAACCCAGCTTATGTTGCTCAATTGAGTAGGAATCCATTGAATGACAGTCAAATTGAAACATTTCTGATTGTTGGCCCACATACCCTATAGATCCGCAAGCGGACAGGCCACAGTTACCATTATTGTGTCATGCTTCAGTTCTCTAAATGGCACAATAAGCTGCCTCAATCTCAGTTGAAATACCAAAACCTAGAAAGGTGAAAGGGATTTAAATCGGCTAAAAGGTAGTAATGTACCCAAGAAGATAAATCAAGTCTGACAATTGATCTAATCATTTTTATATTTTACCATAAAAGATATTGTTACCATCAAAGTGTTATAACCGTATCAGTTATGTTAACGAAAATGGATTCTTCTTAAAGGAAGACTATTTATTCTGAGTTGATGAAGCATGTTATATGTGGGAGTGAAGTTTTTGAATAATAAGAAGTGGATGGTCTTCTGTCCACAATCATATGAAGCTTTCTTGATGTTTTTTTTTTTTTTGTTTACAAATTTTTGCAGAGAAGATTTTGCATATTTTGCAGAAGTCTGTTTCAATGCATTTGGTGACAGAGTGAAGTACTGGATTACATTCAATGAGCCAAATGCTGTGGTGAAATATGGTTACCTCTCTGGCACATACCCTCCTGCCCATTGTTCTGCACCATTTGGCATCTGTGCGGCTGGAGTTTCAACCATAGAACCATATATTGCAGCACATAATATCATATTGTCCCATGCAACTGCAACTGAAATCTACAAGAGGAAATATCAGGTATCAAAGGCTTCAACTTTTTGTACATTGACATAATGAATGCATTGGGATCTCAGGAGCACGCTGGGCCATTTCCCATAAATGGCCCAATGGGCACCTTGGATATCCACTTTTTAAAAAAATCAACAGTGCATCAAGATCGATAATTTGGAAATGCCATTTGTATCAAGATCAACTTCGCGTGCGACTATGATCCAGCACAAAAAATGACCTTGGGATCAGTAAACTCACATAATTTGATATATAATTTCGACCTTGTTTTGTATAATAAAATTTGTTTTGTGACATTCAGGTTAATCAGGGTGGCTATATTGGGATTGTGGTAGCCATACATTGGTATCAACCACTCAGAGACATTCCAGCAGATAAATCAGCCGTTAATCGTGCTCTTGCGTTTGGAACTCCCTGGTAAACAAGTCAAAACTTCGAAGACCTATTGTGAGAGTCATGGAGTGTTAAACATTTGTATCTGCTGTTTTCTAGGTCATTAATGTATGTCATTTGAGTGTTAGGGGACGTTTAGGAATGTGAAATTTTGTGGGATTATGGGATGGGATGAGAAATGGAAAAGGGAGTATTTTGAGAAATATGTGATTGATTGGAAATAATAAGGGTAGAGTTGGAATAAATAGGTTTAATGAAAGTAGTTGATAGGAATACTGATTGGAATGTAAGGGTAAAAGTAGAAAAAATATGATGATCGATGGAGTCAATACTTATCCCAGGAAACAAAATATGATGATTGATGGAGTTAGTAGTTATCCCAAGAAACATGCTCCCACCATTTCCTACAATTTCCTACTCTTAGATTACCATGCATGCCCTTACTATTCCCAGACAGCTTAAAGTTACTTCATGCATCAGTTAAAATTTATATAATAGTTTGTTGAAAACCATTAAATTGATAATTTTGTGTTTAAAAACATTGATGAATGTAATTGGTTTTCAAATGTGATTAAAATCCCTTATCATATAATGTTCTTGTTTATACCTGCTGAAACTGTCAACGCTCAGTAGATGGAAGTCTCTCATCCACGTTTCTATATGAAACTTGAATATGATTTGCGATGAAATCATTTTGGCTTATGTTTGCTTTACATTTTTCTACGTATGATATTCAGTATGGTAAGATGGCAATCATTTAGATAGTGGTGAGATGTGTATCATGTTCTTTATTAACTAGATAATTGAAGTTAGAATCTCACAAATTCCATCTGCAGGTTCTTGGATCCTATAATTTTTGGAGATTATCCACCCGAAATGCGCCAAATTTTGGGGTTGAGGTTGCCAGTATTCTCATCAAGTGATAAAAAAAAATTGCAAAACAAACTGGATTTTATTGGAGTGAACCATTATACAACTCTGTATGCGCAAGATTGCATGTTTTCTCCATGCAGTTCAAATAAGGTTGGAGATGATCATGCTTCGATTACTGGAATAAGAGAGGGCCAACCTATAGGAACACCGGTGAGTAAATAAATGGAAGGTTTAAGGTTCCAGTGAGTCCTACCTGAAAAGTCTTTTTTTTTTTTTTTTTTTGAGAAAAAAAAAGGAAGAAAAAACATGAATTTTGGGGGTTCTTTTTGGTGTAGACTGCAATGCCAACATTTTTTGTTGTCCCATCTGGCATGGAAGAGGCGGTTATGTATCACAAGGAGAGATACAATAACACACCAATGTTCATCACAGAAAATGGTGAGTTTTCGTTTCTTTTTCTTCTTTTCTAGGACAAAAATGTTGAACCTTGTCTTCCGAAACTTTGTTTACTGATGGCCTAAGCTAAGTAAGCATCATATGGTTGGTATTGCATGGAGAAGAGATGGTGGTCAGAGTCTAGTTTCTCTAATTTGTATTTCTGTTACAGCTGTGCCTAAGTGTGCTGTTGAAGAGCGACAAATCAATTGTAATCATTTAGCTGTAGCTGACAAAAAAAATTAAAAGTAAAGAAAACTAAATAAATAGATAAATATAGGAAAAGGGAGCAGGAATTGAGTTTACTCTTTTGTTTTTTGGAAATATTTATTTTCTTATTAGGAAAATATTCACAATTGCAGGGTACGCCCAGGATGGTAATTTATCGAAGAAAGAACTGCTGAATGACATTGAGAGGATAGACTACTTAAGCGGCCACCTGTCTGCCCTAAGATCATCCATGAGGTGATTTCTTCAAAGTGCATGGCCAAAATATGAAATCTCGATACGCTTGTCGCTTTCATTAATCAGAAAATTATCAAGCATATTTTTTCCATGCTTGATATTGAAATCTGTAAAGTACAATTGCATGATGATTTGCATTATGCTGAAATGGTTTTTTCTACTTTCAGTAAAGGAGCTGATGTAAGGGGCTACTTCGTATGGTCTCTAATTGACAATTTCGAATGGCTGCATGGCTATACAATGAGGTTTGGGCTTTATCATGTGGACTATGAAACACAGGCAAGAACTCCAAAACTATCTGCCCAATGGTACAAGCAGTTCCTCAGTGGTTTAAAGAGGGTAAAACAAGGGGGGCCATCAGGATCCTAGATCGCGACACGCATCATCCTAATCTTACTATCTGTACATGATGTTGTATTACTGTCAGAAAAGAAATTTGTGCTGTATTTGATGAATTAAACCATGTATGGATATCATATATTTCCCTTTTCTGTTTGTATTTTATAGCTTTAGTATCTCCTGTTTCTACCAGTATAGTACTAATATCTCTTGTGCTGTAATTATTTGTTTGCACTCCGCTTATTTTTCATGATTCAAGTTGTATCTCATGTTTTTATAATTTCTCGGTTCGACTTTGACTAGAAAGCACAACAGATGAAACTGATGGTTGTGATTTTACGATGTCATGGCCTAAATGACGAGTCTAGTAAACTATTTCGCATGGTCAGACATGGCTTGGACCCAAATGTTGGCCACATATCGAACTTTTAACCTGAGCTGGCTTAATTTGCCATGTCTGTTCTAAAGTATCATTATAATATTGGCATTAAATTATTTCAATTTCCTTGAGTATGACGATTGACCGCACTTTAGTTAACTTTCTACGGCCATATCTGGGGTTGTGTTTGTTTACCCCCAGAATCTTTCAAATTAGATATTTTCAATTTAAAAATTTTTACTTTTTACAGCCTTTCTATTTATTAGTTATTTATTCACTTTTTCCTATACAATTATTCTATTCTTCAGTCATTTTCACACATATTTATATATATTACTTCTTCATTTTACTCTTCATTAATATATCTATCATACCATATCTATTACATCACATTATTTTCTCTTATTTCAAAAATTTTTATACCAAAATTTTTTCATCTAAAATTTCATAATTTTCCAAACACGCTCTGCATCTTTCCATCCTCGGCACCGTATCTTTTGTAATGTATGCAAGTCCAGCCATTCCGTAAGAATTACGATTGCCTAGAAACCTTAGCAAATATTATATATTAGATTTTTTATGAATGTGTGGAGACTATTACATCTTTTAACCCATGAAATTCGATAATTTTTTGAATTTCTTTGCTGTTTTTTATATTTCAAAATCGATAATCCACTCCCTTTTTGTTACTTTTCCAAAATAATATTGGAAGGGCTTATACATGTATAAAAATAAAAATAAAAAGTATTCTTTTTACTGTTGAATTACAGGTGACTATATAAGAGCTGGATCCTATATGCGATCTGTAGTTCTGTACACGTTTAGATCTTTGATTAACGAATTTCAATTTGCAACCTATTTACATTGTTCGATTTACATAAAAAGCGTGGAAAAGCGTCCTTTTAGTCTGCATCTTATTAATATAATATTTATTTGTATCAAAATATTAATTATTGCAGCAGCTCATGCACATGGACCACTGTTGAGGATATTTTCTGCTCTCGGAAGCCATAGCCCCCACATAATTGTCCCTTCCGATCATCTGGCTACCCATGCAGCCTACAAGAAAAGCCACTCAAAATAGATGTCAACATCTAACCCCGCGTCTTCCATTCCTCATCAAGCAATGCTTTCACAGTCTCAATGTGCTAGTGGTTGCGTACAAAAGAATAATAAATGACGGGGCAAAGGGCCGGGGCTGTTAGAATTATAATTCAATATTTTCGTGTCATCATTTCTGTTTCACTCAACATCATGGTCATCCTTTTCATTTTTGCAAACTTTCCTCTAAAAATTTTAATTTCACAACAGACTCTCATTTATGAACATCGTTTGTAAAAACACCTCATGAGACAAAAGTGAGCATTCAATCAATTACTAAAATTTATAACTTATCGAACACGTCACGGACTGGAACCCTTCCATCATGCCTTGACCTTAATGACAAAGGGGTTAAATGATCAATATAAAGCCTTGAAATTAAAATCTCGGTATGACAAGCGTATTAAAATTTAATTAATATACTTTTAGTTTTTAACATTCCTATTCATCATTTCACTTACTAGCCATCAAAATTAACTAAGACATGCAAGGTGCAGGGATAAACTTATATTACCTTAATTAGATATTTAAATTGAATCAAATTTTAATTTGATATGTTTCATCATCAAATTTTTTTTTTATTAGATATGGCTATCTGCAAATAAAGTTTATAAATTGTAAGTTTTGTAAAATTAAAATGAGGCATTATTGTGTTAGCAATGACTTACTTAGCCCATGCCAATAAACTTATTTTTAAATTTTTTTAAATTTTTCATAAACTTATTAATCTAGATGTGTACAATATACAAACAAGTTTTACTACTTAGGAGATGTGTATACTTTTTAGATTTTTAACCACATGATCATTTAAATGATTTTTAACCGTTAAAATGACTAAAATAATTCTACATTTAAAAATCCAAAAAATATACATATCTTCATAAATGGTAAAACTTATTTATACATTAAATACATCTAGATTAATAAGTTTAGTAAAAAAAAGGAAAAACTTGAAAGTAGCATGTGCTAAGTAAACCATTACTTAGTTTGAGCAAACAAGATCAAGCATAATTAAAATTGAGGAGAAATTGAAAAATTCCAAAAATATTGGGAGGTAAATTTTAAAATACTTTTTCTCCTTTTTGGTTTGTTGTGTTGTCCTGCATCAAAGCCAGCTCAGCCAATGCACATATTCAGTTGGCTGGATATGCTGAATAAGTTTTGTAGGTAAATGTTGTAAGATGGACAAAAACGGATCCTTCAGTTCAGCGGCTTGAATTGCACTCAAGAACTCTCTAAGAGAGCAGCACCTAGCTTGGATGACTGCTTCTTCTTCAGACAAAGCAACAAGCAGCACCTAGCTTGGATGATTGCATCCGTTTCGCCTAGTATTTTTGAAAATAAAGGTGGCGTGAGAGCCCTAGTTTTTTTTTTTTTTTTTTTGAAAAAAAATCTTATTTTTTATTGATTTGTAAACCACACGTTACCCGTGTGCGAAATGAATAGATTACCTAGACGGCTAATTTTTCGTTCCATAAAAGTGTCACTGACACGAGGAACCTCTGTTCTAATAAATTTATTCTTTCCACGTATCAATGGCTGTCTTTTTCGTTAAAAATAATTACTTTATATGTTTATGAATTGGCACGAATACGATTTCTTGTTTATTAATAACGCCATTATTTTTTTTTATTTTCTTGTACTTTTCGCCTCTCTGATCAATTAATTAAACATGGCCATTTCAGCTCCAAATTATAATTTCCGCATCAGTTGTAGCGCTGTTTATGTAAATACAATGCTTTTTCCTGCAAAGCCTGAATGCATACGCCATCGTGTATTTTAGGCTAAAATACCACCTTTGTTTATTTTATTTTGAGATTTTTCCCAAATATATACATTAGATTTAACCTTAATCCTAAATATACGCACTACGTTTACCTTAATCCTGAAGATACCCAATTCGTGAATTAACGTTAACATATGAAATTACTGACATGCTCATCAAATATTTGGACGTAATTAAAAATCTGAATGTCACAGCTTACTAACGCCTTAATTTCACATAAGCGCTAAATTTAGAAAACTTTAATTTTATTTTTTATTTTATTTCATCTTTTATTCTTTATAATAGAGTTCTTTTAAGCAGTTACAAAAATTTAACTAATGATTTTTTAATGGAATGAATATTTTTAGAATTAACGGCAAGCACGGTAAGTATATATGAAATTTTGAACATGTAATGCGTATATTTGATATTATAGTGAAACGTAGTAGATATATATTTAATTTTTACTTCATGAACATATTTCTCTAACTATATTTAATTCATATAATATACTAAGTTTTATCATTTTATAATATTTTTACATATTTATTTTTATTTTTTAAAAAATTCATCAATTTCAGGAGCAATTAGCCATTTTTACCCCTAAAACCTTGTTTTTAAAATAAAAATAAAAATATAAAAGTATTATAAAACAGAAAAATTTGGTACATAGATTAAATACGTTTAGAAAAATATATTTATGAAAAATTAAAAAATATGATTAATTATAAAAATAAATAAATGTTGAATAATCGAGCTCCTCATTTCTCGTCTGCAACTAGTGCAATCCAGTCTAAAAGTGCTCTTTGCTATTCACGCGCGTGTTTTTCAGGGAGAATAGAATACCCACCAACGACTTTTTCTTTTCGTTTCTTTCCGTTTGTTTGTCAAAAGTCGCTTGATTTCAAGGAATTGTATTGGCAATGAAATTCGTGGAGTTGCCCAAACAGCTGGCAATGTTGGGCGCACTGTATTTTAGTGAAATACCAGTTCCGGCCATGAATATTTTTGCAATTCCCGCTTGAGGTTGTGTTCCGTAATTGATAGAAAATACTAAGTTAAAACTTCTCGCTCTTCATAACTGTCATATTTTTTAATTATTTTTTCATATTTTCCTATACAAATACCATGCTTTTCAATCATTTCTACACAACCATCTACATAACTAACCTATCTATTTTAATTTTATCCTCTTTACTGCTCATTATTACCCTTATTATATGACATCATTTGACAACTTTTATTCTTTGAAATTTTTCTTCAAAAATTTGTTCATTACCAAACACCAAACACACCTTGAGTAAATAGGCCCCAGAACAGTCTCGCTGACATCAGAATTGCCTCCAACAGGAAAGCTGTGCATTTAAAATTTGAATTATATGAAATCTCCTTCTTGCTTTTTCAAGTGCTTACATGGGCAAGATAAGAATAAAAGAATCGTATGCACCAATTTTTTAAGGAGAAAAAAGGAAAGACATCGCTATTAGTCTGAACAAATCCCATTCCCAGATGGAATCACATCCAATCATGATAAATAAATTTCAAATATTCGATGATGATTTAAAACACTACTGCCCTAAGGTCTTCCCTCGCATCGTTCGAAGATCAGAGCAGCCAATTCGAACGCGAATAACGAAGCCTACTGATTAAAAGCAATTAGTCAATTGTCTTGAAATAGATGCATATAAGATTTTTCATCATCTCCGGTATACTTTTTCAAATTTCAGTACAATTTTTTTTTTTTTTTACATTTTTAATTCTTAAGGGGTATTTGTTTACTTATAAAACTTTTTAAATTAGAACTTCTCAATTTAAAATTTTTTATTTTTTATATTATTTTAATTTTTAATTATTTTTTACATTTTTCTACACAACTACATCATTTTTCAATTATTTCTGTATAATTAACCATATAGCTAATTTACTTCTCATCATTATCATTATTATATCGAATCATTTTCTTTCATTTTAAAAACTTTTACGTAAACTTTTCATAAAAAAGTTTTATCCGAACATACCCTTAATACAGACAATTATATTTTTCATCCTATTCCAGTGTCTCATTGGAGCCCCCTTATCCTTTCCAACAGGCCCTTACTGTTACGAAGATTGGATGGATTTCCGGTGAATTTGTGTGAAAAGCATGTCAAATCCAAAGATGTAATGCCATTCCACGGTTATTGCAATAGAACCTGCTACCTTATGCTACGGGTGAAAGTGAAAATTGTGCAACCTGTTCTGCTCAAAACCAGGTCTATTGGCGACTAACCTACCCGAATTGAACCCCCAATTTTATGCCACAATCATCGGATGGAAGGTCGCTATTGGTCCATTAATAAAGGAATCATAGATCCGGTGACTCATCATCTAATCGATCGACAGCCTACTTTTGGGGCCCACCTAATCCAATAATTAAGGAGGGGTGCATTTACATAGCCGGGGGCGATTTGCAGAGTAATGACTGCAAATTTGAGAATTATAAAATTTTTATCCTTCTTGCGTTTCTAACGTCTTAAAATGACTAAAATGCCCCCATTTTATCATCTCCAAGTAAAGGTGCAATTCGGGCTCTATCATCTCCAAGTAGGGATGCAATTCGAGCTCATGAAACTTGGTTTCACATTGACTCTAATCCTAACCCTATTTATAAAATATCAATCTTAACCTTAACTCTATTTGTAAAGTCTAAATCCTAACCCTATTTTTGAAAATTGGTTCGGATTGGAATTTATGTTGACAAATTTACATTTTATTTAAAAGTTACATGTTTAGAATTTCATATAAATAAATAATAATAACAAATCATATAAGTAAACATAATAATATATAATCAAACTACATATTTTTTAAAAAATAATAATATAAAAAATATTGCTAGAAAAAAATTAACATCAAAACTAAGATAAATGAAGAAAATTAATACGTGTAAAAGTAAATGTTAGAAATAAAAGATAAATATAAATGAAAATAATATACTTTATTCACAAAAAATTACAATATGCCAAATATATATTCAAATATAGATATAATATCATAAAATATGAAGAATATAAAGAAATATTGTTTAAATAGTATGTATATAATGTATTTTATAATAAATATAAAAAAAGAAAATCGGGCTTGGGTTCCTTGGGTTCAAATTTACTTGAACCTTAACTATATCATGTTTACAAATTGGGTTTTTCGGGTTCGGGTTATGAAAAAGTAAATTTCAACATTGTTCAAAATCGGATTCAGCCGGTCAGGTTGAGTTCAACCCGGCCCAAGTTGCACACTTATCGCAGAGAAGATGAGGACAAAGGCATAAAGAGCAACCAAAAATCAACTCTGGAGGATTACAAGAGGTAGAAATTACAGGGAATTTTTTTTATAGCTGTAATCCATCCCAATCCGCCAAATTAACCGAAAAAATGGAAACGTTGCCTCCTTCGTTGTTGCACGTCAGTGTTTCAATCAGGGGCCGGGGCGGAGGCATCATTTGGTCACAAACATAGGTGAAAAACTATCCTTCTCTCACACTCTTTAAAAAAAATTAATTTCACGTATCATCTACTCAACTACCATACTTTTTTTGTCGTAAAAAAAACCATCATACTTTTTTTGTTTTCAACCTTATGTTCCAATTATTTTCTACTAAACTAACTTAATTTTTTCTACTTTACTTCTATCAAATGATATTATTATTACACTCTTAAAAAAAATTTCTCTTTTCCACTTCGTTTTAATTTACTGCTTTTATATGTTGAGTACCGATCTAGCACATCCGGGTGCACTTAGCTTCGGTGCACCTGAGTACAAAA
Organism: Annona squamosa; assembly: GCA_035584095.1. Taxonomy (NCBI): domain Eukaryota; kingdom Viridiplantae; phylum Streptophyta; class Magnoliopsida; order Magnoliales; family Annonaceae; genus Annona; species Annona squamosa. The sequence goes on from JAXCLR010000001.1 coordinate 84,780,707, forward strand.
ACTTATTTTTATATATTTCTTTTAAAATTTTTTATACAACTGTCAAACTAAGTTTATTTAGTATGTATATCAATCTTTATTATTTTGAATATTTATAGATATTTTTAAATTTTTTAAAATTAATGGAAATTTTTTAATTCATAAATTATGACACTACCATTGATTTTAAGACATCCAAAAAAAAATCTAAAAATCGCCAAAATTGACAAAAATTGATATAAATCTGAAATACATCTAGATTAACACACACGACAAATAAACCTAGAGTGTATTTGAAAAGATGTAAAAGTGAGAAAGCGAAAGTAGAAAAAAATTTTGATGAAAAAATGGAAAAGATTTTAAATGTGAAATAATGATTTGATGTGATAGGAGTAATAATTATAGCTAAATGTAATAAATTTAGAATAGATATGATAACTGTATGGGAAGACATGAAAAAATATTGAAACATAGACAAATAAAGTAAAACAATTAAATTGTTAAAATATAAATTACTAAAAGTATGTATAGAGAAGTAAACAAAAAAATTCTCCTTGTAAATGTTCCTAAAGGGTCCCTTAAAGTCATATGTTGCATATGAGGAACCTAAAAGTGAAAAAAAAAAAAAGCATAAAACTTAAGTCAAAAAGGTATTAGATAGAAAAGCTTAATTTATTTAGAGAAAAAGTGGTAAGAGGACAAAAGAAAGGTTATGAATAAAAATAATTAAATGAGATGGAAAAATATTAAAAGCTTAATATACTTATTGTTATAAATAATGTAGCAAAATCCACATAGACCAAGATGAACCATAATGATAGAGTGGGTGTAGATTGGGTGCACCCAAGTACATTTAACTTATTTTTTTTGAAAATTTTTATATAATTATTAACTTAAGTGTAAATTTATTAAATTACTAAAAATGACACCGATGTTTAAAAATAAAAATTATTAACTTAAGTGTAAATTTATTAAATTACTAAAAATGACACCGATGTTTAAAAATAAAAATATTTAAAAATTTAGAAAAATAATAAAACTCGATACACATGTGAAGTATATTTAGATTAATAGTTATATAAAAAAATTTAAAAAATAGATTAAAGCACGTCGGTGCACTGGAGCTAAGTGGACAGGAGCATAAAGTGTCATGGCCACAAGAACCGTAAGTACTGATCATATGCGTGTCATGGGAAATAGATAGCAGGGTTGGTGGGTACAGGAGCAGCAAACTAGTGCTGCTGCGAAGTAGGTGATTCTGCATTCCTATTGGTGTGGATTTTTTTTCATTTATTACATTTTAAAACAAGATTCCAAATCTGAATCTGTTGCAGCAACAAGTAAAGCTAGCCACAGTGCCGGTGCAGGAAAGCAGCAGGTAATGAAAGCGGATAAGGACGGTGGCTGCCAGGAGGCCCAGGAGACAAGAGGGGGTAGGTGATAGGGGGCGACTTGGCCGTAGGAGGGCGCCTTCTGTTGCCCTCGGAAGTTGGAAAGGCCCTTTGTTTAATTGTTAATCTGCATTAGTCAGTAATTAGGGCCGAGAAGGTTCCAACGACCTCGCACACGTTAATTCCATAATTTTGCTCAAGTTCTCAAATGGTCGGCCAAAAGGTGCAAAATTTCAAGAAAACAGAGATTGAAACAGAAGAAAAAATGGCGAATCATTGGTCAGCCACACGATTTTTGCGTTATCCAAACATCGGGACGATGGTTGCGTGTGAAACTCATTGCCAAGCTAGCCACCTATATCCAGTGATGTCGTCGTATATGAAACTCTTTTTTACGAAACTTATTTATTTTTAAAATTTTGATTGCTAATGAAAATCTACTTCATTTATTGTATTTAGTATCATTTTCGGTATCTTAAAAACTCTTTTATTTATTTAATTTCATTGTGTATTGGTCTCATTTATAAATGTATAAAATCAACTTAGAGCGTATTTAGGAATGGATAAAACTTTTGATGAAATTGTAATATGATATGAGTAATAATTAGGAATAAATAGGATAAAGTTGAAATAGATAGGTTAGTTGTGTTAGTAATTGTGTAGAAATGATTGAAAGTAGGATAGTTATATAGAAAAATATGAAAAACTTATTAAAAAACAGGATAATTGTGGAGAGCGAAAAGTTTTAGATTGAAAACAATTTTTACTTATTACCAAACACACCCTTAATAAAAAAAATCAATGTTAAAATATCTATTTTAATGTAGTTTTTTTAACATCTAAACCATCTAAAATATCATTAATATGTAGATAAATAATTATATAAAGAATATTCTAATATACGTGTGAATGGATTTGAATATTTTTCATAATTTACGTATGATTGTACCTAACCTATGCATATATTGGATTTGAATGATACTCGGTCTCATAACTAAATAAATGATGTTAAATATAATAAATGAATTGAATTTTTCATTAAGCATTAAAATTTCAAAATTTAAGGGAGTTACACATATGTATATGGGGAATTTATTCAAGTGCATTCAGGCTACACCATAATTATGATATAGTCCATTCACTGAGAGGCCCGTTTGATCATGAATAAAAAATCTACTTCGCTAATTATATTTAGAATTATTCACTTTATTAGCATACCAATTTCATCTAAATTCAAAATGTGTATGTGTCCCACCTTAAAATGATATAAATCAACGCAATAAAGCATTTTAATGTAAATATTAAGTTTAAAGTGATTTTTTAACATCTAAAACGTCTAAAGTATGGTTTTTATACAGATAAATAATTATATAAAATATTATCATATTTTAATCAGTGTGGAGCTCCTTTTGCAATGGATTGCACTGTAATTATGGTGTAATCTATCTATATATGATGAGTTATATATATATATGCTGGTTGATCCTCTTAGGCCGGCCTAAAAAATATATATTTTTTGATATTTTTTTGTTTTTTTTTCTACAAATTTGTTAAACTATACGCGTTGAATCTGTAAATCAAGTTTTACCATTTTTGAATATTTAAAATTTTTTTAAATACAGTTGTATTCTCATAATTTTCCATCTATGTTTAAAAATCTTTAAAAATCGAAATAGTAAAACTTTGTCTATAGATTTAATATACTTAGTTTAATGTGTTTGTAAAAAAACTGAAAAAATATATTTTTTAGACAAGCCTAGGTTGATAATCTTCCTGTGTATATATATAATAAAGACCAATCAATTCAAAAAAAAAAAAAAGGACCAATCGTAAAAAAGTTAAATAAATAAATAAATAAAGGAGACATCACACCTACCCGTGATATCCCACACTAAATATATGATAAACCAAAGCTTTCAAGAGTAGCAAGCTTGCAAGAGGATCAAATCAGCAAAAATGCAGCTCAAGATGAAGTCTACTACAGTCTGCATGTTCGCCGCGGTTTCTGTTCTCCTCCTCCTCCTCCCTCTTGTTTGCTGCGTCATTCATCGCAGCCAATTTCCAGATGATTTTCTCTTTGGGGTTTCAACTTCTTCCCATCAGGTAAAATTGAACCGCTACCGTAGGACTCAATTGTTTTTTAGCATTTGAAATTGATTCCTGGTAGGAGCTAGCTTAACCTGGCGAACCCATCCCATATCAGCAGGAAGAGTTCAGTTCCCAACCCATAGATGCTTTATCCTAATTATGCATATGTTGGTAGATTGAAGGTGGTTACTTGCAAGATCACAAAGGTCTAAGCAATTGGGATGTTTTTTCTCACACACCAGGTTCATCTTCTCTCCGCAACCTCTTTATTGGGTCATTTGCGTTTTCTTCCAAAGGCAATGTTGTAATTAACTTTCTTAAAACGTTCTTGTTCGATATATGCGCAGGAAAAATCGTGGACGGAAGCAATGCGGATGTGGCTGACGATCATTACCACCGCTACATGGTACACCTACTTTATTGCCTACCCGTAATCCCAAGTCCTTGAATTTAATTAGATCATTTTAGTTAATTAGAGACTGAAGACGCATATAAGAAAAGGAATAGAAAGAGCTCAGATGAAGAAGTAGAAATTAAATGATTTAAATCCGACCCAACCCAGGAATGAGAACAAACAATCTGGTCTAGAAAGATGACTCGTTCTCCGCCGGGAATTGAAACTCAAGAAGATTGGACCCGACGAGAGAGATTTGGCATAATGTAAGGTAAAAACGAGTCTGGCTTCATTTGGCGAAACTGCGTTCAAAGAAAGTTTTGCAATTCGATGTCGAAATTCCCAAAAAAAAAAAAGAAAAAAGAAAAAGTTGTCTCGTTACAAAATCAGATTAAAAAGTCCGGATGATTGCATGAGAAAGCCTGATACGTGGTTTATCTTGTCATGAAAATCATGAACAGGAAGACGTTGAGTTGATGCATTCCCTTGGGGTGAATTCGTACAGGTTCTCCATTTCTTGGTCTCGAGTACTTCCAAGTGAGTTTGGATTCTAGTTTTCTTAATTTTCATATATCTCAGGACTTTCCCATATATGCTGCAGGTCGTCTTTCTCCCACATGCAAGGATTAATTACTTGAATTAATTCCTATTTTTCTTTCACATCCATCAGCCGACCCAACAACAACTGCCAAACCAGTGGGAAATGCAAAAATCAGAATCTTATCTGTCAGGCGTTGATTGGAATTAGGATGCCGTTGCCCGTACTCAAAGAAGCGGATAGCTTCTCTAGTTTAATTAGATACATATATATATATATATATTTTTTTTTTTTTTGATTTTGCCATAGCAACACCTGTGCAATGGCAACTGCAGGATTCGAATCTCGGTGGATGGGCACGTGGCCCCATGCAAAACCAACCGCCCTATGGGCAGGTTCGCTTACACATTTTAATATTGTTGTAATTATTGGTCCTTCCTGTTCAACAACAGGAGGAAGATTTGGTGAGGTCAACAGCGCAGGAATCAACTTTTACAACAAACTCATTGATGCTCTTTTGCTCAAAGGTAAAACGTCCACTAGCTCGGCGAATTTGCACATCAGTTTCTAAACTTCTTACATTTTCCCACATATTTACAGCCCAAACCATTAATTTAATGAGCGAACTGCACTTTATTTAAATCTATTCGGACCTCAAAGGGACTACTCCATTTGGTTGAAAATTTTAGGCCACTTTTAAATAATTTTGTCTACTAGAAATTTTAAAATTTAAATAAAAATTTATGAAAATATGAAAAGGTCAGTTTGGTCATTTCAAGTTAAACATGAATGTCTTAGAGTTTACATTAGTGGAGGGACTAACTCTACATATTCAAAAATTTTAAGTTATCTGCTACAAATATGATACTTTAAGATTGAAAAATGCAAATTTGAGAAGCCTAAGAGTCCTTTGTGTAAACCCCTGTTACGTTCGCTGAGAGACCAATGCGGTGGTACCCACCTTTACTTTTCTTATCGTCTCCTTATCCTTTTCATTGAGTATACCTCCACAAGATGCCTGATCACGGGTGGCCTGATTAAAAAAAGGAAACTTGATTATATAGACATGGTGATATATTTTAGGCTAAAATACAATATTCATTTATTTTTATAATTAGTTATATTTTTAATATTTTCTTCAATAAACATATTTTCCTAAGTGTATTTAATCTATATACAAAGTTTTTATATTTTACAATACTTCTACATATTTATTTTTAATTTTCTTATTCAAGTTTTTTAAAAGAGTGAAAAATGACTTAAATGCCCTTGAAATTGATATTTTTTTAAAAAATAGAAAATAAATGCATAAAAGTATTGTAAAATGGTAAAACTTGATATATAAATTAAATATAATTAGGAAAAAAATATTTTTAAAGAAAAATAAATAAAAATAAAAAATAAGATAAAATAAATAAATGTTATATTTTAGCTTAAAATACATCATCAATGTATATAATCATATCATAAAAGCTGTTGAATACCACACGGATACCCAACAACAGGATAGACAGAAATGGGCCCACGCCCAATTTGTGAATTAACGCCCAGATAAAATAAGTGCATGGCCGTATTTTTCTGCTATAAAATTACATTTTCCTGAGTTATCAATTAATTTGATGATGATGATGATGATGATGATTATCTAACAGGGATCCAGCCATTTGTTACAATAAATCATTTCGATTATCCTCAAGAACTGGAAGATCGATACGGTTCGTGGCTAAATTCTCAAATTCAGTAAGTTTCTTAATTAACATTAAATCATTTAGTTTCAAGTATTTATTTAGACAAATCATGCGAAGTTGCGTCAAGCCACTAATTACAAGCAGCCATACATATATGTGGCTAATATTTTTGGATAAATAATATGCAACCGGGTTGCCATTTAACCAAGTAACAATGTCCTGCTTTTATATTTAAAAGTAAATTTTAAAAATTTGAATAATTTACAATATTCTTCTATACGTATATATTATGATAACAAGATTCACTTTGATTGATAATACATACAAGTTTCCAATCAAAATGAATTTGGGCATCATAAATATATACATAATTAAGAAAATTGTAAATAGTTTAAATTAAAAAATTTATAAAAGAAAAGTGATTTTGTTAACTCGAGCTAAGCAAATGACTCGCTTAGTCCACTTTAAAAAATTTATTTAAAATATAATTTTTTGTTTTTCTTCGTACACTTGTTTATCTAAATGTATTCAATATATAAATTAAGTTTTACCATTTTTAGATATGTGTATATATTTTTTTAATATTTTTAAACATTAGAGTATTTTAAAGACATATATACTCATAGATGTTTAAAAATCTCAAAAAATATATTTACAAATTCAAAAATGATAAACTTAATTTATATGTTAAATATACTTAGATAAACAAGTCTATAAAGAAAAAATAAAAAAAAAGCATTCTAAATTTATGTTTTGAGTAAAATTAAGCGATCCACTTGCTTAGAAAGTTAACGGATCATTGCTCTCTGTAAAAAGCAAGAGGTTGTTGCAACCGGATTGTATACTTTCGGCACAGACTCTTGGGTGGTTACGATTTGATTCTTTTTTGTAAAATGGAAAAAAAAAAAAAAACCCCTTAAATATATATATTGTCAGGGAAGATTTTGCATACTTTGCGGAAGTTTGTTTCAAGGCCTTCGGAGATAGAGTAAAATATTGGACGACCTTAAACGAGCCCAACTTGTTGGTGAAGCTTAGTTATATGATTGGCGTGTACCCACCATGCCGTTGTTCCGCAAATAAAAGAAACTGCACAGGGGGATACTCCAACGAAGATGCATACATTGCTGCCCATAATTTCATTTTGTCCCACGCTGCTGCAGTCAATATTTATCGCCAAAAATACCAGGTATTTTTTTTATTCTTTGCATTTGTTACCTATTTCTTGTGCACTTTTTGGCAGGGGAAATGAATATTTTTTAAAAGTATGAAAGTACTGTAATATGATAGGAGCGAAGTGAGAATAAATAGAATAATTGTCTCAAAAAACTTAAAATATTAAACAAAAGCAAAAAAATAAAATTATTAAATAGTTAAGACATTGAATTATTTTTTGAAAAGTACAAGAGAAATAGGTTTCCTACTTATTATTATTATTGTTATTATTATTATTATTATTCTGAGGCGACTCGCTTGGAATTACGGTTCAATAAATAAATTTTAAGTTGTTGGTGATGATATGATCATTAAATGATCGACTTCGCCTTTATATAATTAGCCTTGGATTCAGTTAGCTCTGGAGAAGAAATATCAATTAACGGTATCAGAATCAGACCATGAATACCCTTAAAAAAAATTAGCAAGAGGATACAAAAGTAGAAGTCATTCAACAAAATGATGTCTAATTTTATTGTATTCCTAGTACAAGAGGATATTTTTGTGAAAATGACTTCTGGTTTTATAATATCATGAAAACGGCCTCTAATTTTATTGTCATGTCCATTTATCAACTAGGGCGAATGTGCCAATTATAAGAAAGGGATTTTTTCATTGACTAATGAAGGATATATTTTCATGAATATGACGTTTGATTTTGTTATTATGTTTATTAACGACTGGCGTGAATTCCAATTAGAACAATACGATTCGTATGGGATATGGGACATTTTTTTTTTTATGTAGTATGAGTTGTATCCCATCATTGTTCGGCTATCTTAAATATTTTTTCTAAAGAGGCTATCTTAAATATCTGATGTCCATAAAAAGACACGGGAACCTACTTTGAGTTGGATAATGCCGCGCGTTTTGGGTGACATGGATTATTTAATCCACTTATTTAGTTAAAATTTATTGCAGTACTAAAAGTCATTTTCGTTAAAATTTTTAAGTGGGCCTAGCTTACTTTAAATTATTTATAATCGAGTTTTAATCCTATGCACTTAGGTGCATGAAACTTCTGTGCACGTAAGGACAAAAAATTATTTTTTTTATTTTTTTCAATTTTTTATAAAATTGTTAATCTAAGTATATTTAATATATATACCAAGTTTTAGCATTTTTGAATATTTGTATATATTGTTCCTTTTTTTTAAAAAAAAGGAGTATTTTAAGTTTAAAAGTGACTAAAATGCCCTTTTTAAATAAATTAAAAAATATATAAATTTCTAAAAAAAGATAAGAATTGGCTTATAGATTAAATACGCTTAAGTTAACCATTTTATAAAAAATTTTAAAAAAATAAAAATAATTTTTTGCACCCCAAGTACACTGAAGTTTCATGCACCATGCCCTTGGATGCATAGGATTGAAACTCTTTATAATCATTTGTAAACTACGAAGATCAGCTAGATACATGGGCAAACTTGTTGAAAAGTCATAATAATTTATAGCATTATTTATCAGTGCAAGAAGAATATTTTAGGTAATATAGATGTTAAGTTTACATATTTGGATATATGAGTCAAAGCTACTTTGATATGTTAATTTTATTCTTTTATTAATTTGTTCTTACAAAATATTCACTTTAGATGAAACTTTACTTTTTCGTTAAATAAAATTTTTTTGCCACTCGTAGGTTGCCAAAGTGGTAATGGTGCTACTATGCACCTAGGGGCTGTAGGAGTGGGAGCATCAATAAAGCTAACGTGACAATTATTATATGAGTTGGCTTATATAAACAACTTCTTTATAAATGGTATATTTAGAAAGTGATAAAACTTTTAAGTATGTTTTGGAAGTGATAAAATTTTTGGATGAAAAATTTTTAGTATAAAAGTTTTTAAATTAACAGAAATTGATGTAATATGATGTGGGTAATGATAATGTATACAAAGAATAAAGTTAAAATAAATATGTTAGTTGTATGAATAGTTGTGTAGAAATAGTTAAATAATAGGATACTTGCATAGGAATATGTGAAAAATAATTCTAAAATAAGGTAGTTATAGTTTTAATTTCAAAAAGTTTTTGTTAAAAACGAACATAACCTTGAATGAAAAGTTTATGGTGTAGAAGTAGTTGAAATGAGATAGAAAAATATGATATGAGTAATAATGAGAAATGAAGAAAATAAAAATAAAATAAATAGATTAGTTAGTTATACAGGTAGTTGTATAAAAATGATTAAAAAATAGGATAAATTTGTACAAGAAGACGTGAAGAAATAATTAAAAAACTGAATAGTTGTGGTAGTGAAAAATTTTTAAAGGAAAAATTTTATTTAAAAATAAACATACTACCTGTTTTCTCAATTTTCTATTATATTGAGTATTATTTATATTGCAGTAGAAATTTCATAATTCGTCAGTACCATTAAGCAGGAGCTTATCTAGAAATGTGTAAAATGAATATAATGAAATAATTTAATGCTAAGTATTAACTTTAAACCACAGTTATCTTTATATATTTTAGGCGGATCAAGGAGGTTTGATCGGGATGGTACTGTCAGCCTACTGGTACGAGCCACTGTCGGACACACACATAGATCGCGTGGCAGCTGAACGGGTTCTTGCGTTTCAACTTGCCTGGTAACTACAAACAATGACGACATTCATTTTCTTGCCTTTGGCTGTTCTTTAATCAATAATCTGAAGTAATTTTCATCGATTTAGTTCATTAATGCTTTTCTAATAATTAGTGGATGGAAATTAATTTGTAACATTTGCACCTTAATCACATGCATGCAGGTTCTTGGATCCTATAATTCATGGAGACTATCCGACAGAAATGCGCCAAATATTAGGCTCTAGATTGCCAACATTTTCAGCAGATGACAGAAGAAAACTGCAAATCAGTAAATTAGATTTCATCGGACTGAATCATTATTCGACTTTGTATGTGCAAGATTGCCTGTTCCATCCATGTAACCTGCGATCCACTGAAGGAGACACATATGCAATAATCACAGGAGTTAAAAATTCCACACCTATTGGAACTCCAGTAAGTAATTAAGTCGTCATTTTCATTTTTTTTCCTCAGAAACTATGATATAATTAATAATTAAGCAACATATGTCGGTTGGTTTTAAGTAATGAGAAATTCTTAACATTGTAAAATGAACCGTTTTTTTTTTTTTTTTTTTGTGTGTGTGTGTGTGTTGTAAGTTTCACAGGAGACTCACTTGATATATCTCTTGCGATTATGAATTTCGATGCAGACTGCAATGCGATCAATTTACGTCGTCCCGTGGGGCATGGAAAAGATGGTGAATTACTGTAAGGAGAGATACAGCAATACACCCATGTACATCACTGAAAATGGTAGGCCTTATTTATA
>JAXCLR010000001.1:84804685-84824640 GCA_035584095.1 Annona squamosa
GATGGCGCGATCACATGATAGGAAAGAGCAGAGCAGAAGAGAATCCGTTTCAATTTGTATGTGGCCCAAGTTAAGCTTGAGGGCCCACTTTGAATCCAAAAGATTTAAGTTGTAAAATCTCAACTCTAATCCGTTTATTTATTTAAATGGTTAAATGAGTTGGTAAATTATAAACTATATATTTAAAAATTCAAATCTAAATGTATTTATAAATGGGTTTTGAATGGGAGTCCGACCACAACAACCAAATTGGTTATTTTCATGCATAAGGATAAGACTACCCAATAGCAAAGATTTTAAAATCATCACAAACCTCCTTTTTTGATTTTCTAGTGTTATTGCATTACTATGCTATTTCCATATCATTCAATTTATATATATATTCTAGTGCTATTGTATTACTATGCTGTTTCCATATCATTCAATTTTTCTTTATTATTATATAGCTTCCCTTTTTCCATAGATAGAAATAGATAGACTAGGTTCTATACATGTTAACCATAGTCATTAATACTTCTGTTGCGATCATAAGCGGCGGTGATCTCATGGGTGCATTGATACAAAGTTCCACTCTCTAAATGGATTGACAAAAGCATCATCCACGTTGTTAATTCCATTTTATTCACCAGTTGGATGTTAGGAATGCATACTGCAAAGAATAATTTTCTATAAGCTGTTTCATAGAAATATGAGGAAGCGGAAATATTTAGTTTAGAAACAGCAAGGTGATTTTGTGAAATCTTATCTAAATTTTTTTCACAATTTTTGAAACAATAAAAAATTCTTCATCGGCAAAGAAGATATGTGCAACCCAACTAAGAATCAAGAGCAAAGAAAAATGGCGAACAAGTGCACTGCCAAGGCTGCTCTTCAATCATGGGTTCGAAATCCATTTTCAAGGATTTTCCGGCCAAGTTTTGGAAACTGATGTCTCCTGTCTGGGGGTGTTTGATCTCCTTCTTTATTGACAGTGGAAAACTTATAAGGATATTTCCGACTTTTCTTTTATGGAGAGATATTTACATACATCTCAACACATATTACACTGAAGATCAGAAACATTCTAACAAATTTGGAGACACCGCTCCACCAAGTACACAGTAAAACACAGCTTTCAACAATTAAACGGGAGACCATATTGCTCCCACGAATTAAACGGGAGACCACACTTTTGCTCCCACTATGCTCCAGAGGAGACTCGAACCAGCGCCCGCATAGACACGAGGCGATGACGCTGACCACCAGGGCGCATCCCTGGTGGCAGGATATTTCCAACTTGATTTTTAAGGAAATTTGTAGGGATTCATTGGCTTGATTTGTAAAATTTAGATAGAAAAATGAGAAAGAGTGAAGTAAGATTTCAGATGAAACACTAAGAAAAGTAGCAAAGAATGTATCTTAGCTATAATAAAAATATTCGTAAGAAAAAAATCCTATTAACTATTATAATACTTTTTCAAATAAATCAAAATTTTGGTTACTTGAATAGCGAAACCTTGAATTATTGGCAGTCGTTACATGAATATGACACAAATTATTCTCAATCAAAAATTTCTTTGGCAAATACAATAAAAAAAAATCTTTAGCAACCAAAACCGTTTAGAACAAAATTTTCATAGTACGTCCATCTTAATTGAAATTAACAATATTTTATGTATTATAAATAAAAATCATTTCAAATATATGTATATATATCAAACTTGATTTAAAAAGATTTAAAATTTTTAATACTTATCCGAATTATTTTAATTTCTCAACTCAATATGGCATGTTAAACACGTTGGGTGATTTTAATTTCATGTAGTCATCTTTCTTACTATAGCGACTACGCGGAATGATCCAACGCGATGAGAATGAAATGAAAATTTTCATTTTTAAGAGTAAGTTTTCAATTTTCAATACAATATTTCATCTTTTATATAATTTTTAATGATATTTTTCCATTTTTCCATTATTAAATTCAGTAGGCGATACTGGATTGAAGGAGTAAACAGGAAACTCGGTTTGAATGGAATTAGATGGAATGAATTAAAGTGGGCAATGGATTAAATCGATATGTGCATCCATCAGGAAAATGATGATATAGCTTGATTGTTCGTGCATTTGACGGGTAAAGCAAGACTACGGAGTCTACGCAACGTCGTCAACCAAATATCAACTGCCTTATTTATCGCAGATGGAGATGTTGAGATAAAATGGATGAGTAATGATTTTATTTGCCGGGGTTAAGTAAATCAGCTACTTAATTTATCTTAAAAAATTCATTACAATAATTTTTTTAAAAAATTTTCTTCATACTCTTTTTTTTATCTAAGAATATTTACCATATAAACTAAGGTTTACTATTTTTAGAGATGTGTACATATTGTTTTTAGATTTTTAAACATTCACGTGTATATATTATTTAAAATAGTCCTATCTTTAAAAATCTAAAAAAATATACACATATTTAAAAATGGTAAATTTTAATTTATATTATTAAATACACGTAGATAAACAAGTGTATGAAAAAAATAAAAAAATTGTTGAAAATGAATGTTTTGAAATAGGCTAAACAGTACATATGCTTAGCTCGGACTACCTGGATCACTCCTCAAATAGATTACATTGAAATTAGAAAACAAATTAAAAATTTTAAGTATAAGAATATTTTATATTAAAAATAGAGAAAATTTTCTGAAAACGAGAAATATCAAAACATCCTTTTTTTTTTTTTCCCATCTACTCATCTTAAATGTGCTTACCCTCAGACATGTTTATGGCCTCATGGGTGCGTGTCCATACCAAGTTTTACGTTCCATGGATGACAAAGGCATCATCTACGTCGTCGGCTGCATTTTTTTTGTATAGGGTATGATTAACTATATCATGAAGTATTTTAAGCTAAAATATAACATTCATTTATTTTTATAATAAGATATATTTTTTTATTTTTCTTCATAAATATGTTTTTATATGTGTATTTAATATATATACTAAGTTTTGTCATTTCACGATATTTTTATTTTTTATTTTTAAAAATTAAGTTTTTAAGGGACGAGAAATGACTTAAATGCCCCTTGAAATTCATGATTTTTTAAAAATAAAAATTAAATATGTAAAAGTATTATAAAAAGGAAAAACTTGATATATGTGTTAAATACACTTAAGAAAATATGTCTATGAAGAAAATTTAAATAAAAATAAAAATAAAATAAAATAAATAAATGTTGTATTTTTTCTTAAAATATATCATGATGTATATAATTGGGCCCATTCATTCATTAATTGAATGTTAGTTATGCATGCAGCAAAGACTAAACATTTTTTTATAGGAGCATGATTACATAAATCATAATATATTTTAGGTTAAAATAAATTATTCATTTGTTTTTACAAGTAGTTATATTTTTTATTTTTCTTTATAAACATATTTTCCTAAGTATATTCCATCTATATACAAAGTTTTTGTATTTTGCAATACTTTTATATTTATTTTAAATTTTTTTAAAACCATCAATTTCAAGGGCATTTAAGTCATTTTTCATCCCTTAAAAACTTATTTTCAGTAAAAAAATAAATATATAAAGTATTGTAAAATGAAAAAACTTTATACATATATTAAATACATTTAGATAAATATATTTATGAAGAAAAAATAAAAAAAATATAATTGTAAAAATAAATGAATGTTATATTTTAACCTAAATACGTCAGGATGTATATAATCAGACTACTTTTTCACAAGTTGTTTCTCACTATACGCAGAAGTGGAAATGTTTAGTTTAGAATCAACAAAGTGATTTTGTGAAATCTAATTTAAAAAATTTCCAGACAACTTTTGTAAGCAATAAAAATTCTTTGTCGGCAAAGAAAATATATGCAACCCAAACTAAGAATTAATAGCGAAGAAAAATGTATCATTAGCTACTAAAAACTATTAGTAAGAAAAAAATTTATTGCCTATAACACTTATTTTACCAAAAAAAATCAAAATTTTAGTTACCTAAATAGAAAAAACTTGAATTATTGGCAACAAATTTTTTCTTGATAGTTGTTATACGAGTTAGGATACAAATTATTGTCAATCAAAAAATTCTTTAGCAGATACAATAAAAAAAATCTTTAGTAACCAAAGTTTAGCCTTTTAAAACAAAATTTTGATATCTGTTTGAAATTAATAATATCTTATGTATTATAAATAAAAATCATTTCAAAAATATATACATTAAAATTAATTTTAAAAGTTTTGAAAGTTTATATTTATCCAAATTATTTTAATTTCTCAACTAAATATGACAGGTTTGACATGTTGGGTGGTTTTAATTTCATAGAATCACCCTTGTAGGGTCCGCTCATAATGATCAAAGGATGAGAATGAAATGAGATTTTTCATTCTCACGACTAAGTTTTTCGATTTTCAATATATTTTTTCATTTTTCAATATAATTTTTTATATTTTCCAATAATAGTTTTCCATTTTTACATTATTACATTCGCTGGGCGATATTTGATGAAACGAGAAAACAAGAATGCGGTTTGGTTGGAAACAGATGGAATGAAAGTGGGTAATGGATTAAATCGACGTGTACATGCATTGACGGAAAATGATGATACAGTTTTTTTATTGGTATATATTACATTTCAACTTATCTTATAATCAAACGTTAAGACAATTTTTACAATTTAAAAAGCTCTCAAATACCAACAAAAAAGTTTCATAAAAAAAAAAAAATACCAACAAGAAAGAGCACTAGCTCCCAAGTATGAATGGGGAGACTAAACAGGAGTAAACAGTAGCTCCTAAGTATAAATGGGAAGACTAAACTTCCATGCCTGATTTGAATACAGGACCCTCTGCCACCTGGGCTAGTCACGGGTGGCTGTGGTGATGACACAGCTTGATTGCTTGCGTATTTGACGGGTACTGCGAGACTACAGAGTCTACGCCCCTGGTCGTGGCGTCCTGTGTGCGTTGATGCCAAGGGCGTGCTGTGTTTGACACTAAAAAAAAATACAAATTAAAATTTCACTTTTTATAATTATTTTATTTTTTAAATTATTTTTTTACATTTTTTTATATAAATGATCTTACTTTTCAATCATTTCAACACAACTATCCCTACAACTAATTTATTTATTTTAACTTTACTCTCTTTACACATCATCATTATCACTCTCTTATCATATTATTTTTTATCAACGTAGACAATTTTACTTCCAAAATTTTTCATAAAAAATTTTATATCTAGCCAAAAACACCCCAAATTTCACTCACGACAAAAGCATCATCCTTGTCGTTAATTTCATTCCGTTCACCAGTTGGATGTCAGCAGTGCACGCAACCAAGACTTTTTTTTTTATATATATCTTTTACATTACAACCCTTTCATCTCACATGTATTTTTTCTCTCACAAGCATTTTTCTCGTTGTTTTGCTCAAACATAAAGTAAACCACATTTCTACCGTGCTCATCAGGAGGAGAAACCATGCTCCCGTACCCGGATCGAAACCTGGACGTGTGACAACTGCGCTACGGCATTGGGCTCCACGCAGCAAAGACTTTTTTTTTTTATGGGGAGATATTTACACACATCTCAATACATATTACATTTGAAGGCCAGAGACATTCTTACAAATCTGGAGACACTTGCTCCACTAAATAATCCGGAAGACACAGCTTCCAACCACTAAACGGGAGACCACTACTCCCACCACTAACCAAACAGGAGACACACTGCTCCTACTAAAACATATTTTTTTTTTATCCCACGACTGCAGCGACCCCGGAATCCCGTGGCAGCGTCGCTGGTCACGCAGCAAAGACTTAACATATTCTTCTACAAGCCATTTCCCACTGTATGCGGAAGTGGAATGTTGAGTTGGAATCCGCAAGATGATTTTGTGAAATCTCGGTGCGATTCTAAAGTGATAAAATTTTCGTAAGAAAAATTTTGATGTAAAAATTTTTTAAATGAAAAAAATAATTTGATATAATAAGTGTAATGATCGAAAAAAAGATAATTATATAAAAATGATAAAAAAAAATTAAAAAGTAAGATAATTATACAGAAGACATGATAAAATAACTGAAAAGCGCACGGATAAAAAATTTTATAAGTAAACAAATACACCTCTAATCTAAATTTTTTTTTGACAACTTTTGAAAACCATAAAAATTCTTTATTAGCAAATAAAATATATGTATCTTCTTTGTATCTTTAGTTACTAAAAAATACTAGTAAGAAAAAGTCCTATTATCTATTATAATACTTTTACAAATAAATCAAAATTTTTGGTTACCTAAATTGACAAATCTTAAATTATTGTCAACCAAAATTTTTCTTCATAGTTGTTAAATAACATATGACACAAATTATTGTCGATAAAAAATTTCTTTAGTAAATACAATTTAAAAATAATAAGTAACTAAAATTTAGCCTTTTAAAATAAAATTTTGTCAGTACATTCGTCTTGTTTGAAATTAATAATATTTTACATATTATAAATGAAAATCATTTCAAATATATATACGCACACATCAAACTTGATTTCAAAGTTTACATTTATGTAAATGATTTTAATTTCTCAACTAAATATGACATGTTAAACATGTTGGATGATTTTAATTTCATAAAATCACCTTTATTACTACTTTAATGTCTGCTCAGGCTTATCCAAGGGATGAGAATGAAATGAAAATTTTCATTCTGAAAACTAAGTTTTTCAAGTTTCAATATAATTTCTCATTTTGTATATAATATTTTACGTTATTACATTCACTAGGAGATATTAGACAGAATGAGTAATGGAATGAAAGTGGGCAGTCGATTAAATCGACATGTCCACGCATATGTGGAATCTGATGATATAGCTATCTATCAAAAAAAAAAAAAAAAAAAAATGATGATAGAGCTTAATTGCTTGTGTATTTGATGGGTCCAGCAAATTATAGTCGATAGTGTGGAGTCCACACGCAACCTCGTCCATATTCGATGGGATATCAACTGCGTTGTTTATCACGAGTGGAACAGGAGAATGTGGGAGGAAACTGTTGTTGTATCCTAGGATAAAAGAAATTATATTGAGAATGATAAAAATAATTTTAACAATAAGAATATTACATATTAGAAATGGAAAAAATTTTCAGAAAACGAGATATCTCACCGCATCTCTTTTCTATCCATTAATCTTATTTTTTTATTGATATTTATATATTGTGATGACTAATATTATAATCAAACACATTTACAACCTTCACAACATGGAAGGAATTAATAAATACTCCCACATAAGAAGAAAATTAGTAAATACCTCAAACCAGAATAATATTTAAATATCTCCAAACTAGTAAAAATTTAAAAATTTTTACTCCTGTAGTGAGAGAGAAGAGACTCCGAACAATGATTCGTTGACAAATTTGTCCCCCGCTGCTACTAGCGGGGCAGGCTCTTGGTGGTCTATCCACTCATCTTCAATATGCTTACTATAATGTGTCAATTGCCTCCTTCTGAATAGCAGTGTTAATAGTCATGATCAATCTATTAACTCGTTTGTCCAATCCGTTTATAAATGAGTTATGATCCGCTAATCTGTTTAACAATTTAATTAACTAAACGGATTGAGATTGAAATTTTATAACCCTTCAACTCATTTAGTAACCCGTTTAACCCATTCAATTTATATATAAATTTCAATTTTTTGGTTATTTTTTCTCTCTAAGTTTTTCTCATATCGCATAATTTTCATTTCTTCATTAGTATCCCAATTTTATTTTTCTGTTATTGTTTTATTTTTATTTTCTCATACCCTTTTGCCTCTTACCAGAAGATTATTGTTTACTAAAGTCTAAGTCTCTAGGTGATCTAATATTCAACCAGCCAACCAGTTTATTAAATAGGTGAGGGTTAAAGTTTTTTATATGAGTTAATAAACGGATTATGATTGATATATTTTAAATGAATTAGGATTAGGATTCGACTCTAGCTTATCCAACCTGGTCTGTTAACACTCCTACTCCTGAATGTGTTGATACCAAATTTCTCTCTTGAGTGATTAACTCAAAAGCAGATCCACGTCATTAATTTCATTTTGTTCACCATTTAGATGTTATCTATGCATGCGGCACAGACTTAACATATTTTTCTATAAGTTGTTTCTAACTATATGTAGAAGTAGAAATATTTAATTTAGAATCACCCTTGTCATCAGCAATGTGATTTTGTGAAATCTAAGACATGTTTGAATAATGCAAAAACTCTTTAAATAAAAATTTTTCAATTTAAAACTATTTATTCTCCACAATTATCATATTTTAATTATTTCTTTACATATTCCAATATAATTAGTCTATTTTTTAATCATTTCTACCTAACTATTTATACAATTAATTTATCTATTTTAATTTTATTTTTTTTACTAATCATTATTACACATACTATATTCTATCATTTTCTCTTTGTTCAAAACCTTTTACACTAAAAATTTTTCATCTCAAAGTTTTATCACTTCCTAAATATACCTAATCTAAATTTTTGTTAACAAATTTTTTAAATAATAAAAAATTCTTTATTAGCAAAGAAAATATATGCAACCCCAACTAAGAATCAATAGCAAAGAAAGAAAAAATCCTATTGCCTATGATATACTTTTACAAATAAATCAAAATTTTAGTTACCTAAATTATTGAAAACCATATTTTTTGTTGATAGTTATTACATGAGATGTACTGCAAATTATTGTCAATCAACCATTTCTTTAGTAAATGAAATTAAAAAATCTTTAGAAACCAAAATTTTATCCTACATTCAAGTTGTTTGAAATTAATAATATTTTATGTATTATATAAAAAAATCATGTCAAAAAGTATAAATACATCAAACTTGATCTAAAAAGCTTTAAATTGTTTATATTTATCCTAATTATTTTAATTTCTCAACTAAATATGTCATGTTAAACATGTCGGGCTGTTTTAATTTTATAAAATCACCTTTGTAACTACTCTAAGGTTTGCTCGAAATGATCCAAAGAACTGAGAGGATGAGAATGAAATGAGATTTTTCATTCTCAAAACTAAGTTTTTCAAAATTTAATACAATTTCTCATTATTGAATATAATTTCTTACACGTCGTTTTTTCCCATTTTTATTAATGCACAACAACCTTTTCTTATCCCATTCTCCAGTCCCTTCTCATCCTATCTCAAGCACTATCACGTCTTAATCCACTGAATCATTTCGAACAGACCTAGATAAAATTTATAAATATTCTTTTACTAAAATGTATCTATTGAACGCCGTTTGATTAGAATTAGATGGAATGAAAGTAGGCAATCGATTAAATCCACATGTACATGCATATGTGGAAAATGATGATATAGCTTGTGGAAAATGACCAGATAACTTGATTGCTTATGAAAGTAGGCAATCGATTAAATCGACATGTACATGCATCTGTGGAAAATGATGATATAGCTTGTGGGAAATGACGACATAACTTGATTGCTTGTGTGTTTGACGGGCGAAGGCAGTACATGTCGATAGAGTGGAGTCAATCGGCGTCGACTACGGAGTCTACACCCAATGACTCATGATGATAACGCGTCTTTACAAACAAACAAATAGCTAAAAGTCAGGCGGTTGATGTTCCGCTATAAAACCTTCGAGCAGCGCACCCACAAAAAACCCAAGCCGTATCTGAATCTAAAAATGGCATCTCAAAAATCCATCGCGTGTCTCCTGTTCTTGGTGCTGACAGCTGCGTCGTCAGCATTTGAAGAAGAAGCCAAAGCTCTTCTGGTTTGGAAAGCCTCTCTCTCGCCAAAGCATACCCTCAATTCATGGTCTAAGTTACCTCCTGCCAATTCTTCTTCCCCGAGCCAAGCCCACCACTCATGCAATTGGACTGGAATCAAATGCAACCGTGCTGGACATGTGGTGGAATTAAATCTGTCCAACTATGGCTTGCAAGGTACACTTCATACCCTCAATTTCTCTTCCTTTCCCAATCTTGTCCACTTGGATGTAAGCCTAAATTCATTTCATGGAACCATTCCAACCCAGATACGTACCCTCTCCAAACTCACTTTGCTTGATCTATCCTCTAATGTCTTCTCTGGATCCTTCCCTTCAGCATTGGTAAATTTAACTGCTCTTTCATATTTATATCTCTCTGAAAATATAATCTCAGGCACCATCCCTTCTGAAATGAGTCATTCCAGACATCTACTTCATCTGCACATGTATGGTAACCGTCTGATTGGTTCTATTCCTCCCACGTTGGGAAACTTGAGTCGCTTGAATGGGCTCGACCTAGCCAATAACCGATTGTCCGGTCCAGTACCTCCAGAACTTGGAATTTTGGTTCATTTAAAACATCTTTATTTGGAGTTAAATCATTTCACTGGGTCTATTCCTCCCACATTTGGAAACTTGAGTCACTTATCTATTCTCCGTCTCCATACTAATCAATTGTCTAGTCAAGTGCCCCTTCAAATCGGAAATCTTCCTAATTTAATGGATCTTGAATTAGGCATGAACAATTTAACTGGATCAATTCCCTCAACACTTGGAAACTTAAGCCATTTATCTATTCTCTATCTTCACACTAATCAGTTGTCCGGTCAAGTGCCTCTTGAACTTGGAAATCTTGGTAGTTTAATTGATCTTGAATTAAATAGGAACAATTTAATCGGAGTTATTCCTTCAACTCTTGGAAACTTGAGCTACTTGTCTACTCTCTATCTAGCTACCAATCAGTTGTCAGGTCCAATACCCTCCCAAATTGGAAATCTTGCTAATTTAATTGACCTCGACTTAAGTTATAACAATTTAACTGGATTAATTCCCTCAACAATTGGAAACTTGAGCCATTTAACTACTCTTTTTTTGCACAATAATCAAATCTCCGGTCAAGTGCCCTCTGAAATTGAAAACCTTACCAATTTAATCAAACTTGCTTTGGGTACAAACATTTTAACTGGAGTTATTCCCTCAACACTTGGAAACTTGAGCCACTTATCTTTTCTCTATCTTGCCGCAAGTCAATTGTCGGGTTCAGTGCCTCCAGAACTTGGAAATCTTGCTAATTTAACTCTTCTTAATTTAAATATAAATAATTTAACTGGATCTATTCCCCTAACACTTGGAAACTTGAGCCACTTGTCTATTCTTTATCTCGACACTAATCAGTTGACTGGTCATGTGCCCTCGGAACTTGGAAATCTTGCTAATGTAATTGATATTCAGCTAAATAGAAACAATTTGATCGGATCCATTCCTTCCTCGCTTGGAAACCTGAGCCACTTGAATGAACTCAATCTTGGCCACAACCAGTTGTCAGGCTCGTTGCCCCCGGAGCTAGGAAATCTTGCTAGTTTGACTATCCTTCAGTTAGCCAATAATAGATTTACTGGCAATTTGCCCGAGGTATGTCGAGGCAGATCATTAACAAGACTGACTGCACCAGAAAACCATTTTTCGGGGCCCATTCCAAAAGGCTTTAGAAACTGTACTAAATTAAGAAGAGTTCGGCTTGAACACAATCAGCTCACCGGGAACATAACTCAAGATTTTGATGCCTATCCTCATTTAAATTACATTGATATGAGTTACAATAGATTACATGGTGAGCTTCCTCGTAGTTTGGGTGCATGTCA
This sequence comes from Annona squamosa, assembly GCA_035584095.1. Taxonomy (NCBI): domain Eukaryota; kingdom Viridiplantae; phylum Streptophyta; class Magnoliopsida; order Magnoliales; family Annonaceae; genus Annona; species Annona squamosa. Next base: position 84,816,322 of record JAXCLR010000001.1, read on the forward strand.
AAGACTACAAAAGCTCAGCTTCTCCCACAATAACATCTCTGGACATGTTCCATCAGAAATTGGGCAGTTGAGTCAGTTGAAAGTGCTTGACCTTTCCTTCAATCAAATTCAAGGAGAAATTCCTAGAAGCCTGAGAAAATTGTCCAAGCTCTATAGTTTGACTTTGAAGGATAATCAACTCCATGGTTTGGTGCCAGCAGAGATTGGAAAGCTTTCTGAGTTGCAGATTCTCGATTTATCGAAGAACAAGTTAAGTGGACCGATACCTATGCAATTGGGTGAGTGCTCCAAATTGCAAAATTTGAGCTTGAGTGAGAATTGTTTGAATGAAAGCATTCCTTTTGAGATTGGCAATCTAGTGTACCTATCAGACGCATTAGATCTCAGTAACAATATGCTCTCAGGGGAGATACCGCAACAGCTTAGCAAATTGAATGTGCTAGAAAAGCTAAATCTCTCTCATAATTTTCTCAATGGTTCCATTCCATCTTCCTTGGAAGATGTGGTCAGCTTAACATCCATTGATTTCTCTTACAATGACTTGGAGGGCCCACTTCCTAATAGCAAAGCCTTCCGACAAGCTCCATTGGAGGCCTTTATTAAAAATAAAAATTTGTGCAGTGTAATAGAAGGTATGAAACCTTGTAATTCATCTTTGGGACATGCCCGTGGTGGAAAGAAACATCCCCAATTTATGGTCATTATCATCGCAAGTGCAGTCTCAACAACACTAGTACTTGTACTATCTGTGATTTATTTCATTGTTCATCCAAGTTTGAGAAATGGAGATGTAAGAAAGGCAGAAGAGAGAGGTACAGATATGTTTGCAGTATGGAATTTTGATGGTAAGCTAGTGTATGAGGATATCATTGGAGCAACAGAGGACTTTAATGACAAATATTGTATCGGAGAAGGAGGTTATGGAAAAATTTACAAAACAAGTCTACAAAATGGCCAAGTAATAGCCGTGAAGCGACTTCATAGTTCAGAAGAGGGCCGATTGGAACATAATGAAAGAAGTTTCAGGCGAGAGATAGAATTGTTAACAGAGATCCGACACCGCAACATCGTAAAACTTTATGGGTTTTGCGCGCATCCACAATGCTCGTTCTTGGTTTATGAGTACTTAGAAAGAGGAAGCTTGTGTAGCATTCTCGACAGTGAAGAAAGTGCTACAAAATTGGATTGGGGGAAGAGGATAAATATTATCAAAGGAATAGCACATGCTGTATCATACATGCACCATAATCATTCCCCACCCATCATTCATCGGGACTTAACAAGCAACAACATTTTATTGGATCTCGAATTGGAGGCCCATGTTTCAGATTTTGGAACTGCTCGATTGCTAAAGCCTGATTCCTCTAATTGGTCCACACTTGCTGGAACTCGTGGATATGTAGCTCCAGGTATACACATCCTAGCTTACTCTACTAAGTTCTGGAAAATAATCATTTTATTTATCTTGTTACACGTATGTATTTGCAGAACTTGCATACACAATTCGGGTGACCGATAAATGTGACGTGTATAGCTTCGGTGTTTTGGCTCTTGAAGTGATGATGGGAAGACATCCTGGGGATCTCATCGAGCAAATGCTATTTGGAGCATCTTCGTCTTCATCTTCAGGCAGCCAAGCAATACGACTGATGGATGTTCTGGACCCTCGCCTTCCTCTTCCAGCATCTACCCAGGACGTGAAGGACATGACATGTGTGGCCGTGTTTGCTTTGGCTTGCGTGCAAGCTGATCCACAAGCCAGGCCCACCATGGCATATGTTTCACGAGAGCTTTCTTCTGGCCGCAATGTTACCATTCCTGAGTCTTTCTACAGCATTACATTAACTCAGCTTTTGGATCTTCGGGTGTAAAACCGAAGCTAGAATGATCGTTTTAGGCTACTGCAAAACCTAATTAGGATGTATTTTCTACTTTTTATGTACGTGGCCTTCCTTTTACAAGTTTTGGTTGTGTCGAATAAACTGTATGTAATCAAGCATCATGGTTTTGGTGTACATGAACTACATATATATGGCATCAAGGCCTATTTCTATACTTCGAGTTGCTTTATATGTAGTTGTTTTTGACATATGTCAATGACCAGTACTCGGGCGTTTGGAATATTGTGATGGTAACTATTCTGGAACACGGATTAAGATAGTTCATGAACTGTCCCGAAACAACAGTCCTCTCACAAAGGTAATATGCTACCTTGGAGTGATCATGCTAACAATTATGTTAATTGTTAGACACTAAAATCATCACTAGACAACAGTCCTTGAACTGTTGTAATTTACGTGCATTATTCTACATGTCATATGCTTATACACAGTGACTCGGCCGTACACACACGCATACCGAATATTAAGGAGTTGTTTAGCAATCCATAAAACTTTCAAGTTAAAACTTTCCGCTCTATAAACTATCAAAATTTTAAATTTTTTTCACATCTTCTTATAAAACTATTATATTTTTTAATTATTTTTACATAATTACTCATATATCTAATTTACTTATTTGAACTTTATTTCTTTACTCTCCATCGTTATTCTCAAACACACTCGAAATACGTTACCTAACCTTCATCTAGCTAAAAGGATAAATTGGATTTAAAAAAACTAAATTTTGAATTTTTAAATTTTAAATTTTAAATTTTAAATTATAAATTATAAAAACCTCTACCGAACGATGACCAAAACATTCTTGAGCACTTCTTTGTAATCCTTATATGTAATTAATTCGATGTTATGCAACATGTATGTGCACCAATTTTCTTGTGCGTGACCTCAATTTTTATTTTAAAAATTTTTAATAAATCTAAATCAAAATCGATAATAATATTTAACAATATATTTTTAAGAATAATATTTTCTAATATATCACTTAAAAATTTTCGATAATAATTATCATTGTGAATTTAAAGAAATAAATATATTATCATTTGCCTATTTAGATTAAAGAAAAGTCAACAAGTTGCACCTGAATTACAATATCAACCTATTCAAAACGATTTAAGAAATTTGAGTATGATGAATAAATGAGATAAAAATGTAATAATGAGTATTGAAAATGAAAAGAAAATTACGCTCAAAACGTAAAAAAGTTGTATTGGATCCTTTGAAACGCGCATGAGCTTCTTTATTTTAGCATTTCAACAATCATAAGAATACGCAAATTTTTCTCACCAAACTAAGTCATACCACTTTCGTCTCATGCTGTATTCCTATGTGGAAAGAAAAAGCTTGTGTAGCATGTGCATATTTTTGATGATGATTATTAATATACATATTTTTGAGCAAATATGACTTATGTACATACTTGATTTATATGAAACTTGGTCTCTTAGTAAAACAAATTATGTTAAATACAATGAATGTATTAGATTTTTCCATTAAAAATCAATATCTTAAAATTTGAGGGGGTAATATATGACCGCTTCTATGTAACCTAGTTACATAGGACCGCCCATGTAACTCTTTCAAAATCTAAAATTTTGATCCTTAATGGAACATCCAATCCACTCATTGTATTTAACATCATTCATTTATCTAGAAAACTAAGTTTCATCTCAATCAAGTATGTTTATGGGCCACATTTATTCAAAAATATATATTCATGTGTAAATTATAAAAAAAATATGCTTAGATCTATTTACACATGTATTAGAATGTAATAATATTTTATGAAATTATTTATTTACATATAAATGCTATTTTAGATGTTTAGATATTGAAAATACTACTTTAAAGTTGATATTTTAGAATTTTTCATAATTTACACTTGAATATATATATTTTTTAACAAATATGACCTATAAACATACTTAATTGGGATGAAACTTGATCTCTTAGATAAACAAATAATGTTAAATATAATGACTAAATTAGATTTTCAATCAACAATTAAAATATTTGATTTTGAAGAGGCTATATAGGTACATTTTATGTAACTCAATTATATAGAAGTGTAGCTCGTACATATATATATATATATATATATATATATATATATATATATATATATACAGAGAGAGAAAAAAAATATATTCAAGTGTAGTTTCACCGTACCACAATTATGGTATAATTATGTCAAAATGAGTCTTATATGATCATAAAATTCTAATCTATTCTAGTTATTTTATTTAAAATTATGTATTTATTACCATACCAATTTTTATCCCAATTGAATATGTGTATGGACTATGTCTGAAAAATTGTACAAATTCAACATAATAAAATAATTTAATGTAAATAACAACTTTAAAGCTATTTTTTCAACAAGTAAATCGTTTGCTATAAAATTTATATGTGGATAAATGATTGTATAAATTATTAATACATTTGAGTACATGTGAGACCTATTGTAGGCCAAATATATCATTAATTATGATATAGTTTTACTACACAAGAAAGATTTTCATATATATATATATATATAAGTCCAGATCCAGTGCACCTAAGTGCACCAAGCGCAAAAATTTATTTTTGAAATTTTTTTTATACAATTGTTAATAAATTATGAAAATGTTACTTATTTTTAAAAAATAAATATCTAAAAGTCTCCAAAAAGAGTAAAAATACCTAGGGAACGTTTGTTAATGTGTAAAATTGTGGGATAGTGCGAAATGGTGGGATAGTGTGAAATGGTGGAAAATGAAAAAGAGAATATTTTGATAAATATGTGATTGATAGGAAATGATAGATGTATAGTTGGAATAAATAAGTTTATTGTATGTAGTTGGTAAGGAAAATGGTTGAAACATAAGAATAAAAGTGGAAAAAATAGTGTGATTGATAGAGTAATGATTAGTTTTGGGGAACAAAATACCATGGGAAAACCATAGTTCTTATACTTACATGTTAACAAACGTCTCCCTAGATTAACAATTGTATTTAAAAATTTTAAAAAAATAAAAAAATAGGTAAAATGCACTCGGGTGCACTAAGGCTAAATGCACCCGGTGCATTTAGTCACTAAGTATATATAATACACCAGGCTTGCTTGCTTGCTTGCTCTGTGCATTTTAGAATTGATACATAGTTACATTAGCTTGACAAACTAGAAATTGACTATTTCAATCAATCTTGGTGGATATATGCAGAGTTTGCGTATACAATGAGGGTAACTAAAGGGGATTCTGATCTTATGCTCCCATGCACATATACCTGTTTTTTTATTTTAAAAAAAAAAATTTCATGAACTTGTTAAACTAAGTGTATTTAACATATGTATCAATTTTTACTATTTTTGGAGATTTTTAGATATTTATTTCGTATTTTTAAAAATCAGTGGCATTTTAGTAATTTAAAATTACCTAAAATGTCACTGATTTTTAAAAATCCGAACTAAATATCTAAAAATTTCTAAAAATAGTAAAAATTTATATATATTAAATACACATATATTAACATTATTATAAAAAAAAATTTAAAAAAAAAATGTCTATGCGCCCGGAGCATAAAATGGAGTTCCAACTAAAGGATGCGAAAGTGTATAGCTCGGAGGTATTGGCTTTCGAATTAATGATGGAAAGGATTATCATCTTCGGGCGGCTAAAGACCTGACTTGCCTGGCCGGGTTCGCATTTGCGGGCATGCAGGCTGATCCTCAAACTCGGCCCACCATGGCACCTGTTTCTCGGGCGCTTTCTTTCAGCATGGAAGCACTTGTGTTTCTATTTCCCTGTCTTTCTACGGCATTAGATTGGTCCAGCTCTTGGATCTTCAGGTGTAGAAATTTCTCATGCTAGCTAGCTCGCTCCAATAGCCACTTTTCGTTTCTGGCCAACTACTTTGGGTTACGCCTATAATCATATATACGTCTCTGTTGTAGTATTGTGTGACCTTGTTAAGCTAAGATTGTCTCCTCTTCAATATATTTGGGAGTTTATAGTCTCTTTGGTTGCTATTTGGGAGCTTGTAGTCTCTTATTAAAAAATTATGAGAATTATCAAAACTTCATTATAATATGAGTTGAGATGTAACGTAATATATGCCAATAAAAAAAATATTTCTACTTAAGGTAACATAAAAAGTCTTGGTAAATAAATTGAGGATGCACATCTTTAATTCGTTGGTTTTGATGCGCACGAACTATATTTATCTCAAATTGTACCAAGCCCACCTCTTGGATGGATCGGAAGTTAGAACACTGGGTTGCAAATTTCTATAGTTAACTACTCTTGCACATCATACGACTGATACACTTTTATATAATAAATAAGTCGGATTCTTGTTGGAAATCTTAAGATTTTTGCATTAATTAGCATATCTATTATTTGTATTTTTTGAATTTGTATTGAGAGATAGTTTTGCTTTAATGAAACTCTATTTATATGTAATTCCATTTTTTTTTACCTTGATGATTAAAGGAAAATCCACATTAGACATTGTAATTGGTATTAGTTATGTTATTATGAAAACTCCATCATTCCTTTGGTATCATTGTAGATGGCCCCATCTAAAAATATATAAATGCTAGTTAAGATCAAAATGATAGTAAATGATTGTAAAAATATACATTGGCCCACCTTGGGTTGTATTAGTTTTTTTTATGACAATGCGCTAAAGGGAATCAATCCTGGATGCAAGGGGCAAGAGTGCTTGGGTGAGCCACCAACTACCTTAAGTATCATCTTCATCTGTGGGTGTCCAAGCATCATCTTGTTGGCCGGCGAATGACAGTCTTCTTTTTACTCCACGGATGACCATGACCAAGCAGTCCTTAATCCTCTACCAAGGCAATGCGCCCTTTTTAATATATTTTAAAGAATATCTATAGATGTTTTCAGGCAGAGAGTGAAATGTAGCAATTGGTAGCAGGCAGCAATGCTCTGCAACAAACGGATTGAACAGATGGACTCCTTTTAGGCCTACGCATATAGAGGAACCAACTACCAGCAGATCCATGTCGGGTCTCTCAGGTGGACATTTTTAACGGGCTGCCATGGATTCTACAGTTAGCAATGCCGACAAAGAAATGTGAATAGGAATCTTTTGGGACAATCTAAAAAGAAGCCATAAACTAGTCGAAAGGGCTATTTCATATCCATATGGTTTGTGCTGTCTACGTTTCAAAAATAAGATTGAAGTGGGTTAACCATGTCCATGGGGAAGGTGATTGTCCTTTTTCCTAGGTGATTTTGCATATATCTTCATTAAGTTACTGGACTTTACTATTTTGAATTTCGCAAATAATTCCTACTTATAAAAAGCTATAAAGAGAAATAATTAAATCGAAAAGTCCTTTCTCTGTGACTGAGCAGCCCAGTGACCCGCCAGGCTCAGCTTCGTTTGGGTGCGCGGTCTAGCACATTCGGAGAAGCCTGCATCTACTTGCACTGCAATTATTTTTCACTGCTAAGATTATTGTGCAAGCGTAATTTTCATAATCCGAGATAAGACTGGATTAAAAATTTTTACCCAGCTTCAAAAATAAGGTCCAACTGGGTTAACCATGTCCATCCAAATAAGCTTAACTCACCTTGCGTGCATTTATTATACTCTAATTTCATTTTTAAAATTACATCTTATAAATATAAATGAAAATTTAGTCTAAATAAGTATCTAAAATATTCAAAATTTCACCCCGCAAGCATAGGAGCGGAACACACGGGCAGGCAACGTAAGGTATGGCCAAACGACCCCAACGTCTACTTAGCCTGGCAGTGTGTCACGCGGAAAGCTCCAATCCAACGCTCCTTGCTAGGATAGTTGGACAAGCAATCCATAAAAAAAAAAGCGTACAATTTCATAGCATTCCACCTCTGAAAAGCGACAAGCGGTCCAAACAGACCCTAGCTAGTCTTTTTTCTAGTCAGTTTGCAGCATGGACCGCGGGCGACTTTTATTCATCCATCCTACTTTTCTTAAAGGAATGGTTCGGAACATCTCAGAAAATTAAGGCCACGTACGCATATATGGGAGATCTAGGGCCACGTGCCAATGTGGGGGTACAGATGATACTTTATCCTTGTACGATTTGCAGGCTGCGCGTCTATGTATATATATATACACACATCATCGTGAATGAAGAATCTACTCCACCCATTACATTTAGAATTGTCCACTTTATTAGTATACCAATTTTCATCTATAATCCAACATATGTGTAGTTCTCATTTTAAAATAGTGTAAAATGAACATAATAAAATAGTTTAATATAAATATCAAGTTTAAAGTGGTATTTTCAACATCTAAACCATTTAAAGTATAATTTTTACATGGATAAATGATTGTATAAAGTTTCATTACAATCTAATATGTGTGGAGCCCATTTTACAGCACACTGTGTCTATACAGGAAAAGATCTTCTATATAT
>JAXCLR010000001.1:84824740-84855527 GCA_035584095.1 Annona squamosa
TATATATATATATATATATGTATAAATCTTTCTTGTGCAATAAAGCTATACTATAATGAACGGTACATTTGGCCCAAGATGACCTCACATATACTTAAATGTATTGATACTTTGTATAATCATTTATCCATATTTAAATTTTATAACAAATGATTTACATGTTGAAAGAATAATTTAAAGTTGTCATTTATATTAAACTATTTTATTATGTCAAATTTGTATCATTTTCAAATAAAGTCCATGCGCATATCCAATTGCGACAAAAATTAGTATAATTATAGAATATATAATTCTAAATACAATTGGTAGAGTATATATGTCACATTTGCTTAAAAATAGGTGCATTTATTTATAAATTTGGAAAAATGCCTAGATGGTATGATTATAGAATATATAATTCTACATATAGTTGGTAGAATGCATAGGCCACATTTGCTTAAAAATAAGTACATTCACGTATAAATTAGGAAAAATGCTTAGATCTACTCACATATATATTAAAATGTAGTAATACTTTATAGAATAATTTATTCACGTATTTAGGATATTTTAGATGGTTTGGATGTTAAAATACTACTTTAAATTGATATTTTAGCATTAAATTATTTTATTACATTGATTTTAAATATTTATAGATGAAACCCATATATGGTAAAATTAAACAAATAAGAGAATTTTCATGATAACATAAATGATGCTGAATATAATGGATGGACTATATTTTATTAACTATCTATATGTTAAAAATGAAGGGGGTTACATATAACCATTCATGTGCAGATGGACTGCACTATAATTACAGTGCAATCTGCTGTAAAATAGGCCTCGTACGTATTAAAATATAATAAAAATTTATATAATCATTTATCCATATAAAAATTATACTTCAGATGGTTTATATGTTAAAAATACCACTTTAAACTTGATATTCACATTAAACTTGCACTTGTGGTTCTCGTCAAGCCTTCGTACATTGATTTTATACTATTTTAATATGTGACATATATAAATGTCTCATTTGGATGAAAATTGATATATTAAGAAAGTGAATAATTTTAAATATAATGTGTTGAGTAGATTTTTTATTCATGATCAAATGAACTCCATAGTAAACGGACTGCATCGTAATTATGGTGCAGTCCGAATGCACTTAATTATTTTCTATATATATAGTCTGACTTCTATATGCCTTATTTGATAATTTTGTTAAATCTAATCAATCTATTGTATTTAGCACTATTTATTTTATTTAGATACCAAAATTTATCTCAATCCATGACTTTCATCATTCTCAAAATTAAGAATCACTTAAGTCATTAAAAATAATTTGTTCGTCATGAGGACTAGTGAGATCTCAATTTAACATCTGTGAAATTTATAATATTCATCCTGCTTAGATTAATAGTTATATAAAATTTTATAATCTTCTGAAATTTTAATATATGAATTCAAGTAATTTTCTAAATTTGTATATGCTTTTATTCATTTTAAGAAGTGATATACACATACATCTAATGAAAATGATTTTTGGTATCTAAATAAAATAACTATGCTAAATATAATGAACAAATTAGAATAGATTAGATTTAACAAAATCATCAAAATAGGTTATGAATTAGATGGGAGTAAGGAAGTAAATTAATACATCCCGATGTATATATATGCATACTATTCGCCCATATAGAGAGCAATGATCCATTGCGTCTAGCGCTGTCTTTTTTTCTATTTTTAAATTTTTTATACATTCGATCTGCACATGAAAGATATGTTACGTATCCAAATTTGAGAATTTTTAGATTACATTTGCGCATTAAAACTTTCTATTTTAATTTTCGAAGTCATATTAAATGAAATATTTAAAATTTTTAAATTTAAATACATAGCATACCTTTAAAAAGTCGATTGATGTATAAAAAAGATTCAAGACAAATATCGTTACACGGATTTATGTCTAGACGCACCGGATCGGTGCCCTTAAACTATATTGCTGTTTCATGATAAATTTAAAACTTTATTATTTTCTCAACCATTTATTATACTTAGCTTAAAAGTTAAATTATAATATAAAAAGATTATTTCAATTGGAGGCTCCTATATTTCAAAATAACTGGTTGTTGTTAATTATAATCCAACATTAAATAATTACATGGTCGTATAGTTCTTTTTGGGTTGAGAATTTAATTAAGATTTAAGAATATACATATATAGGCATTGGGCTCGAAAAAGGTGGATTAGGTAATCTGGCCTGTCATTGGAGATTTGGGGGTCCACCAGAAAATTCTCTGGCATTGTTAAGTGACAAATACTTTGATAATTTAGGGTGTGATGGATGACACATAAGTCGCTTAGAAAAGGTAAAGTATTGAGTGCGTGACATAAAGCAATTCGACTATTCGTGCAAACCATGGAATGGAACATACCGAAAAGATTTTTTTTATTTTTTTTTTAATCACTTGTTGTCCCCGGAATGGAATTGCCTAAAAAACTCACTCAAAGATAAACTCAACTATGAAATATTTAGTCACTTCAAAAAAAAACTATGAAATATTTAGGGGTTTTAATTATGACTGAGCGATATTTGGAATTTCCAATAAGAAAATGTTTTACATGCAATCATAACTTGCAACATAACATAAGTTTAGCTGCAAATTATAATAAATGCAGTCAACTAATTAAAAACATTTGCTGCTAAACAGAAATGATTGCATTTGTTCATGAGCAAAAAACTTATGTAATTAAATACGGAATGTGATTTCATGCACCCCGGTGCACTTAGCTTCAGTAGACTCGGGTGTATTTAACCTATTTATTATTATTTTTAAAAAATTATTTTTACAATATTGTTATCTAAGTGCATTTAACATGCTTATAAATTTTTACTATTTTTAGAGCTTTTTTTATATTTATTTTAAATTTTTAAAAATTAGTGGTATTTTAGTAATTTAAAATTACTAAAAATGTCATTAATTTTAGAAAAATTCAAAAAAAATCTAAAAATCTCCAAAAATGATAAAAAAAAATACACATGTTAAATACGCTTAAATTAATATCCGTGTAAAATTTTTTAAAAAATTACAAGAAAATGTTTATTTTCACCCAGGTGCATCGAAGAAGATAAGCGCACCCGAATCCGAGTGCATGAAAGTATGTTCCGGTAAATATATAATGTATATGCAACTAGTTTATTTGTCGCATATACTTGTTTGCAGCCACCTGACAATATTAAATACAGTATGTGCAGCAAAATTGATTGTTATATTTAAAGAAATTTGTTGGAATAATTTAAAATGCCAAAATAATGTTTTTTGTCCCCACGCGGAGAGTGAGCTGTTGTGCGCATCTATATGATACTTGCTGCTGGAAATTCATGTTAATTGCCCGATATAAAAAGGCCGGTAGTGTATCACCAGCGTATCAACATCCAAGGTCGTGTGTCATCCAAGAAGAATTTGACGGAGTTTTTAACAGTATGTCAGTACTGATGCCAAATGGATCAATTAAGATAGTCTTTCATTCCCATTTTCATTGAAAATATACGTGCTGCCGCAAATTAATTATTTTTTGGATATGAACTGTTTCCTGGCATACAAGGCTTTAAAAGATGAGAATGAGTTGGTCTTACGTCATAATCAATTACATCGTAAATATTAAGAAGATTCGCACAATCCAGACAGATGGATGTACATGATCATCGAGTAGCTGAACGTACGTATCTCCTTCAATTCACCGCATATGAATGCAGTGATGCAAGGCTCATGCTGCAAGGATTCCTTTGATTCCAAGCATGATCTTCTATATGGAAATTAAGAAACTAACTACCATATGTATAAGTTAGGCCAGTAAAATCAGCCTGGCTTTTTAATTCACAACCATCAAATTAACGAGTGCACTTTCCCACTTGTTTGAAAAATCTTACCCATTTGCTGAACTTGGAGTGGCAAGGTCCGTCATTTCAATGCAACATGCAGTGGAATCATGTCAACTCCAGCCATTGGTTCTTATCTTATCGCTGCTGGCCTTTAAATCCAAATTAACACGCGTGCATGCCTGGTCTTCTTCTTGTACCCATATGATACAGTCTACACCAGTACACCACTGGTGATATTTTCCTTGATGGATCCAAATAGGAAATATTGGGAACACGACTATCTGGAGAAAATGACAGGCACGGGACGACACTGGTAGCTAGCTATTCAAAGTCCCAGCAAAGGGAAAGCGAATGCTCATCTCCAAAGATCTTAACATATATCCTTGGTGCCCTACCACCTTTATGGTTATCTCCTTTCCTAAGAAACTTCTTATTATGCACCAGCCATTTCAAGTTGTCCACACCTTTCCGTAAAGTTGGATTTTCGCATAAAGCTACATCTTTTCATGTATAATCAATCGAAGCAATTTCAGGTTTCAGGCATGCAAGCTAGCCCTTGGATATCTGTTCATGAATCCGAAATTTTTTTTAAAAATCAAAAGTCGCGGGTGGGACCAGAACCAGGAAATTAATTAATTTGGGCCAATGAATATAGTAGCGCGGTCCCATGCATGATTACTAAAATCCAAACAACTTGGGAACTATAAATGTCTGATAGGTAAATTGACATAAAGTTGTCATGTATTTCATACAAATTGAAGGGTTCAATGCCCACCTACGACGATATATATGTAAATAGACACACATATATAACTATATAGAGGGCAAAAGTTCCCCACAAAAAAAAAAAAAAATCTTGAGTAAATGTTTTTGGCAAGTTTACATCATTTGAGGGTGAAGGGGCAGTCTTCCATGAAGGGCAGATTGTTATTTGAATTTCGAGCAATATGTGAAGGCACATGATGCGAGCAATTTATTTTAAATTATTCTTCCTGATATATATATGTGTGTGTACTGTGTACGCAATCTATACGCGTGCATATCACCTGCATGTCTTCTGTCGTTCTGGCAGAGGTATTAGACATGTCTAACTACTACAAGCTACACTGCATTATCAAAATATATATAAGCTATACTGCATGATCTTCGGAATTTAGTATAATAAAACCTTGCCCTGGTTCGATAGCAAATTAACTAAAGGACTTACAATTGGGGACGCAAAGAAGCAATGCAAATGGAGTTTTTCTTTAAAAATAATAATAATAATAATGGAATAGAAGGTTAGGCGACTGGCGAGGCTTTTCTATGAGTATGGTATTTACTTCTGCAATAATGTAAGACAATCCACCTGCTAGCTTCCTTACGGCATTTCATTCACCTAAAATAACATTTCACATCAACGGTCATTGTCAGATTAAAAAAAGAATGTGCATCTTTATGCTTTTTTATAATCATTTTGCTCCATTTTCACACATTTGACTAATGATAGCTTTTGGTTTGTGTTTTCGCTCTTTTGACTGTGTACCAATCAAATTATAAACCTTTCATGGGTTATGATGATCATCTCTAATTGCTACGTGAGTGGTGACCTCTCCCCGTAGTTACTCGACGCGGAAACGGAGGTCATATTGACCACTGCAGTTGACATCCCGTTACATTAAAATCATGCATATTACGGACGAAATTAATACGAGTGAGCATCTAAGGGGACGTTTGAGACTGCGAAAGGGGAAAAAAATATGTTATAAGATGGTAATAAAAAAGACAATATTTTAGAATTATATGATTGATATGAAATAATATGGGTAAAATTGAAATAAATAGGATAATTGAAAAGAAAAATAATTAAAATATAAAAATAGTATTGAAAAAATACCATCATTGGGTTGTAAAATCATGCGTTGATAAATGTGCTCTCGTAACATACATACCATATCATATATGCCTAATACCAAGCGTACCCTAAAGCACATTGGTCAAGCAAGTTTGGTGGGAAAAGCTTGAACCGTTCATTAATTTTAAAGCTATATGGTGACACAATAGGCCACTACAATAACATTAAAAAGGCCACTATAATAAAATAAACTTTCACTATTTTAATTTACACTACTAAGTTACTGTGAATTAGGGGTGCAACTTGGTACTGGGTTGGTCCGAACCCGCCCGATCCGACCCGGTACCAAAACCAAAAATGTATTTTATTTTTTAGATTTTTTCAAAATAGACCCGGTTTTAACCCGGCCCGTATAAAGCCGAACCCAAACCTAGGTTCGCATCAACCCGGTACTAAAACCCAACCCGGTTCGAACCCGGTATAATTTACATAATTTTTTCATAAATTATACATGTTTTTTAACTTTTTTGGAAACTTTGGAGACATAAATTCATTTGAATTTTGAATTTATTTAAAAGTGGATGTAAACTTATTTAAACTTGATATTTGTTTATATTGTCATTTTAAATTTGAATTGCACTTAAATTAGATTGGAATGTTGAACCATTATTCTTAGTGTATTTAGACTTAGTTGCTTTGAATAACTGTTATGTGGATTATGTTTAAATTTGAGTTGATATAATAAATCTATTTCATATTATACTTTCTGTTAGTATAAGAAATCTGTTAGTTTGAATTTCATATTATAATATAAATTTAATTCATATTTTAAGTTTATTGGTATGACAAGTGGTCAATTTTTATTTTATCAATTTGTATAATAAATATTCAGTTTCAATTCAATTTCAGCAATTTGTATGATAATGTTTAGTTTCAACTACAATAGTTGATAGGATATGTTCATTTTCTATTTACTACACTTGAGTCATTTCCATTAGCTATTAAATAGAGATGATCAACTAGTCATAAAACTAACTAATTTGTCATTTATTTGTATCTAAATTCAGTATAATGTTACAAAATTCTTTGAAAGGATGTTGCAGAATTCAACATGAGACTTGACTTCATAAACACAAGTATGTATATTCCAATAATTTTTTTAAATTACAATTAAATTTAGAAAAAAAAGTTTATTGGTAACCCGAATTCTAACCCGAAACCAAACCAAAACCAATGAGAATCCGGTTCCAACCCGATCCAAACTCGGATTAAATTCTTAGGATTTGAGTTTAGGTTTACTCCAACCCAGTTGACATAGGGTTTGGGTTTACTTCAACTCGGTATAATCCGACTCGAGTTACACACCTACTATGAGTCCGTCGAAAAAAAAAGTTTTAACGAATTTTTTTTTTTAAATTATGGCTGAAACTACGAGTTTTAGATACAGACATTAAGAGGTTAATTTGCGACATCTATTCTATTGTATTATTTTCACTAAAACCTTATTTTTAACAAAAATAATTATTTATGTCACTAAATAACATCTTTTGTTGCATAGGGATGTGGCAGGGGGTATGCACACTCAGTGAAGTGTGACTTGTAACTTGTAAGGTAAGTGTGAGAGACAAGAGACTTATATTTTTAGTAGAGTTGTATTTAAAGTAGGTGATCTTAGTCCCGTGATCTCTTGTTTGTGACAGGCTATTTATTTAGAGGAATGATCCCGTTAGTCTGAGCTAAGTAAATATTCTGCTTAGCCTACATTAAAAAACTTATTTATAACATTTATTTTTTTCTTTATACACTTGTTTATCTATGTATATTTAATATATAAACCAAGTTTTATAATTTTTGGATATTAGTATTTTTTTTAGATTTTTAAACATTTATGTATATATGTATCTAAAATACCTCTATCTTTAAAAATCTAAAAAAATATATACACATCTAAAAATTGTAAAACTTGGTTTAAATATTAAATACACAGATAAATAAGTATATCAAGAAAAAGTTTTAAAAAAATTATTGTAAATAGATTTTTTAATTTAAGCTAAGCAGCACATTTACTTAGCCCGAGGTAATAGGATCATTCCTCATTTATTTATAAATATAAATCCCACTAAAATATATAGAGGCAAGTGTAAGGAGTTGTTTGTTGGGCATGTGGGACATAGTTGAGAGATATGGACATGTCCTTTAGCAACGTATGTTTAAGAAATTAATCAACATAGTTATTTGAATAGCAATAATTTGATTATGTGTCCAAAGTGTTCACATGTCATTGTGGTAACTATACAACCAAAACTTGCTAAAAATATATTTTGAAATGTTGATTTTTCTTGTAATAGGTCAAATTCCTTGCTTTTTTTTTTTGAAGTAAGAAATTCCTTGCTATTAAGTATATATTATTACCTCCGATAGGAAAAATAAAAACCTATGATTGATGTAATGTATTTAAAAGCTTTTTCCTTTTCCATTTAATTGGAAATTAATAAACAACACATACTAATTTTAAAAAGGCAATGATTCAATATAGCCCCTAATTTTTAATTTTAAAATGTGTTTTCCTCAAATTTAGACCGTTTGTCATATTTCATATGCATTTATTTATGAGTCTAAAAATCACATTATCAACTAATTTTAGATATTATATATAGTATAATTTTAATAATTATATATTCACTTTCAAAAGCTGCTAGTATAAGTTTTGAGTGAAAGAGAATACTTTTGGTAACATATTAAAATAAACAGTGTGAAACAAAATAAATGGCTTAAATTTTAAAAAATTGTAAAATGAAAAATAAGACGTTGTACGGATACTTATACACTTACTAAATGATTGCCATGTTAAAAATGGGTTATAGTTATATGTACTCAGGTGCATTGAGGATCAATGGACCAAGGTGCATACATCCATTTTTTAATTTTTTTACATAACTATTAATCTAAATATATTTAACATGTATATCAATTTTCATCATTTTAAAAAATTTTGAAATATTTTTTTCAAATTTTTAAAAAATTAATAGTATTTTAATAATTATTAACAATTTCATAAAAATTTAAAAAAAATAAGTTCAATACACCCAGGTGCACAGGTGTTTTGGTGCTTTTAACCCTAAAACAACTTAACAGGTTCTTTCACCCATTAGTCTACCCTTCGTTTTACAAAATTTTGGAACTTACAAAATTTATTTTGCTAAATTCTGAAATGCACTTGCCAATATACAATTGACACACTCACGAGATCAATTCAGCAAAGATCAATTGAGCAAAAACAGTTTTAGTAGAAACTGTTCAATAATTCTGTGAAAGGTATATGGCTGTACAGCGGCTCAAATTGTTGGGTACGGACTTTAACCTTGGGATGGGCGAAAGCGTGCTGTGGCCTGAGCCAAAGGTATCCGATATTTGCCATGTGTGTCATCTGAGCCCATCTTAAGAGACTGCTGAGACTGATAAGATGTTGCTACTCTTGCACTGCAAGAAAAATTAGCTTTTCGTTATTTCACTAGCCACCAAAAAGTTATATTAGTAGGAAAATAAAAATGTTTTTACTTATGATGATATCTTAAAAAGATTTCTTTATTATAATAATGTTTTTACAATCAAATCAAAATCATGAACTATTTGTAGCAAAATTTCTTCTTAATTATTGTTATATGTCGTATATATGTTACCAATTATTGGAAATCAAATTTTTCTTTGATTAATAATCAAAATTTTATCTTTTTAAAAAGCAAATATTGTTGATCAAAAATCAAAACTTTTGTAGTGATAACAGCCACATCTTTGAATAGCTTATTCTCGGGGCATACACCTAGCTAGAAGTGTGTGATAAAGCAACGCATCCGTCTATTTAATAACAGACTTAATAGTCAGGTCGAAGGGGTCATTATTTTTTGTTTGCGAGTACCGTTTGCCTGGGTATAATTAAAGGTCGTTTAACGATTTGGGATCTTTATATCAATAATAATAATAATAATAATAATAATAATAATAATAATAATAATAATAATAATAAAAGAATTTGGTATCTTGTGAGGCTCATATTCCCCAAATATGGTAAAATAGGCCTGTGCTATTACTCTAACTACTCTTGGGCCATATTGCGCAGCTGGTGATGTATTGTCAATATGTCATGTCATTCAAGCAAACCATTGATCTGACTAAAATGGACCATGTTAACTAATTCAATGTCCTAATCAACGAGACTCTTGTGCACCGTGTCACTCTATGTTCGCCACATTTTCTTCTGACCAATGAGAAAACTATGAAAAATCTGGTTAACGATTCTAATTTAAGCTTTTACAAAATTAACTTTGTTTAAATACATGTACTACATTTGATCCTAATCCTAAATATACTCATTATGTTTAAAAAATTCCAAATATACCTATTATGTTTACTTCTAATCCTAAAAATGTCCATTTCTTTGTAGACATTCATAAATGTTATTAGCTCATTTGTGAAATTATCAATGTACTCATAAATTTAAGATTGAATTCAAAAAGTTGAGTATTATAACTCACTGCTACCATACTTGTATATGAGTTCTAAATTTTGAAAGACCTAATTTCATTCTTAATTTTTTTCATACTTTATTATTTTACAGGGAGGTATTTAGGGCATTTATGAAATTATAACCAACATTTAAACAGGTTATTATTAATTTACATAATGATTTTTAATGGAATAAGCATTTTTAAGATTTGATGCAAAAGTAGTAGATATATTCAGAATTTCTAAATGCAATAAGTATTTTTAGAGTGAGAGTTTAAGAAAAGCCTCAGAAAATATGATTGGTTGGCCATGCGTGTTTTGGGGCAATTGGCATATCATGACTTTATCATTCAACTGAACCGAATGACTCTTTAATCCGTTCTAGCCTTAGGGCTCATTCAGCTTTTTGCAATGATGCCAAGCAAGGCAAATTTAGACACCTGTACAGCTGTGGTGTTCTCATCGCGTGCATAAAAATTGTTCATTTCCATCCTTAGTTCGTTACAGGGGCTCAAAAATTCAGGGCCTGTTGGATAGAATATTATATTTTCTAAAAATAATTTTTTTATTCTTAAAAATAATAATTTATTTTTGAATTACACGTATAATTTTTCCAATTGTAGTAAAATTATTTCCATTATCAATAAATAAAAACAAGTTTTTCATTTGGGTCCTACATCCGATTTCACATCTAAGTACATTCCTAAATAGGTTAATCCCATCTCTTGCGATAAAACCTTCCTTTTTTACTATTTCCTTGCATAAACTTAAAAATATTTAATGATAATTATGTGTTTTACTTCTATGTAATCCTTTTAAAATTTAAGGTTCAATTCTTAATGAAAATTCAATTCATTCATTATATTTAACATCATTTATTTATTTATAAAATCAAGTTTCATCTTAGTCAAATTACGTTTACAAGCCACATTTGTTGAAAAATATAGATGTTTATGTGTAAATTATGAAAAATGCTTAGATTTATTTACACGTATATTAAAATATAATTATATTTTATAGGATCATTTACTTACATAGAAATGATGTTTTAGACAGTTTAAATGTTGAAAAAATCATTTTAAAATTGATATTTTAACATTAAATCATTTTATTAAGTTGATTTTATACATTTATAGATAGGTCCCATACACAATAATACTAAACAAATGAAAGGATTTTTATGATGATATAAATGATATTAAATACAATAGATTGAGTCAATTTTTTTAAAAACTATCAACATTTTAATAGAAGTCAGACTGATAATTAATAGTATAAAAATATTTTATTTTTTAGAATTAGTGAAGAAGGATAAGTTTAATGTTAAAGTACACAAAGAAATTAGAATATACAATAGACGGTTGTAAGAAATATAAGTAATGACGAAAAATCACAGTTATGATGATTAAGAAATTGAGACATTAATTTCATAGATATTTACTTTTGGAGTTTTTAGGAGTTAATTAAATAAAAAAATTAAACATTATATATTATTTATGTTTTGACTGCATGTCCATTTCACCTTGACAAAATGCACTTTCAGTGCTTCTTGATCAGCTTAATTTCGATACACTGGAGCCGACTAAGCAATGATCGGCCATCGACCGTGTGTGATAATACCGTAAACAGGAGTCGATCCAAGTTTAGACCAATTTCGCGTCAAGATTTACACGAGCAGATGGAAATTTTGAGAGAAATACAGCAAACAAGTGAAAGATCGAGGCTTTATCAAGTCCAGTGGCCTTCACGAACTTAATAAGTGTCACACATTTCTTATGCAACCATATGAATCAAAATCAACTGGGAAAAAGATATCTCCAGATCGAAGGATTGGACGGCCTAAATATATGTATATTCAAATGATCCAAAATATGCCTCCGGCACCTGAGTGAGCTGGAGATCATTGATTATAGGGCATTTGGGCTACGTTCGAGCATGCGAGCGCGTTCTCCTCGTGCATGTCCGAAATGACTGGTTCTCCCGAATGCTACGATTTTTCTTTTTTTTAAAAAAAAAAAAAAAAAAAAAAAATTCTTTGTTGGGTATTAACCATTCTCAAACTTGAAACAAGTGCATCTTGGGAAAATATGGAATAAATGATAGAATGGATCTGAACAAGACAAGATGGACAGGATACTACTGTTTGCTGAGACTTTCCACTTCATCATCTGACAGGGTGATCCAGATTTCCATCGTAGGTGGACATCCGGTCTGAATGACTTGATCAGAAGTAATTTTTTTGAAAGACGATCAGAAGTAATTTGAATCGAGCATTTGGTATGGAATATATATACATATAGAGAGATGAACATGTTATGCATCTCTATGTCACCAAGACAGTAATATGCTGAGTACTGTCTTTAGAGTAGCATACATCGCCGTAGTCGATCGGGATGCAGTGCCTTAGCTAGGTACCATGTATTTCTTCTGTCAAGATGTATAACTAGCTCGATGATGGATTCATTTTGGACTAGATACAGCCGTTGCCACCCTGGATCATTACTCAACTGGGCCCACCATATGTCCCAACTCCCAAGTCCTAACAGCAAGTTAATGGTATCAAAGTTCTGAATGCGCCCTTCTTCGAATTAACTGGTTTCTCTGACAAACCTTCTATCCCCATTGGTTTATGGATTTCCATACAGCTGTAGAGAGAGAGACTTCCACCCCCAGTTTTGGATCTTTGCAAGTAACTATCTGCTTCTGCTGTAAGTGTAATAGATATATATGAATACATACGGAGCATATATATGGACAGATTAATTTCCAGCCTTCTTAACTAGCTAGCTTGCAAACTTGGCCCTACCACAGCATCATCATCATTTCAACCTTACGCCATCTAATTAAGTGGAGACAAAAGCAAGAATGGATTCTGCTGTTACGCTTTACCATGAATAATCACTGTAATTATTGCGTCACTTGCGTGTTTCAACTTTACGCTAAATGCCAAGATCTTAGACGATATTTAACATACAGGACTACGTGTGGATGGGATATGTCTCATGTATATATATATATACACACAGGGAATGTGTATTAGTCACTTTTTTTTACATTTTTCATTCTTGACATCTTATTTTTTAAAATAATTTTAATAATCTTTTTTCATTTCATTCCAAGGATTATTTTACTGTTCATCACTTGGGTATGAACCTAGCTGATCATGGACGCATTTAATTTGTGTTTGCCGGGGCGCCAAACGATTAACAAAACCAGTCATAGACCCAATAGTCCCATGAACGTCAGAAATAGCCTGTATATATTGTTCCCGTTTGAACTTTTCAGCTTTAGTCGCCCTCCAAATCCCATGCTAAAACCAGCCTGAAAAAACTATCAATCTGATGTTCGGTTAATATTTCTCGATTTCATTTCGTATTAGATGTGTAGATAGCATATATATGGCAAACGCGTACGTTTATATAATATATAGTTGCTTAATAAAAGTAGGTAATGATTTTCTAAAGACAGTGGTCTGACGGTAATCAGCAATTCATAAATTTGTAAATCATGAGTACATCATCCCTTGATAATGAAATCTGGAAGCTATATTAATTTTTATAAAAGTAACCTGGAGATGCATGTATATTTACATCATCGTTACCTTTCTTCTTTAAATTTCTTCATAATTTTTAATAGATTGTAAAATATTCCATCTAATTTAATATTACAATCAAACTCAAAATCTACACAGAAGATAATAATAAATTCTCACCTATTTACACAAGAAATAACAAGCTCTCGCTTGTTTATACAAGTGACCATAAGCTCCTGCTATCAAGAATTGAATTTATTCATTATTTAATTTTCTGATATTTGAATTCTTCAAACTGGAAGCTAGGCTAGAAGTTCGAGAAATATGCATGTCACCAGGAGCCTCAGGTGCTCAAATATTTAAGGCAGCAACGACTCTTCCAGAATGACTAAAGTACCCTTAACGTACGTGCACCTTCTTCGTCTGGAACAGGCTACTTGGAGTTGTGGGAAGGTGGGCTCCACACCATCCCATCAAGGAGACAGGATTTGCCCTTTTGCAAGGCGAGAGCAGTGCTCAGAATGCGATGCTTTGCTTTTTTCTTGTTTTTTCTTTTTCTTTCTTTTCTTTGTTAAAAGCAACTAACACCATTATTTCCGACCTGGGCGTCTTCCCAAGTCAAAGAGAGACGATCTCTTTTTTCCCGAATCGCCCACCATAAGGAAAAAGGAGACCCACCTCCGAACACACCCAATACACCTTTACCTTTCTCATGAACACGCTTTTTCACGAAAATAGAACATTATCAATTTTTCCCTTCCCTTTTCCTTATTTGCCCTCCTACTGAAAATCAATAAATTTTTTTTCTTCAACTCACAATTCTACAAAACAACTTATCTCGGTGATAAAGTATTTTCATGTAGAGTGTGCTATATATCTTAATCAATCTCATCAATCTCTTAAGATAGGTTCAGATGTGATAAAATTTTTGAATGAAAAATTTTTTAATATAAAAAGTGTTGAATTGAAACAATAATATAATATAATGGATAATAATTATAAGTAAAGATAATAAGGTTAAAATAGGTGATTTTTCAGAAATTAAAATAGATAAGTTAATTGTATGAGTATTTGTGTAGAAATTATTAGAACGTGAGATAATTGTACAAACAAATATAAAAATAATTAAAAAATAAGATAATTATGTAAAGTAAAAAGTACTTATGTGAAACAAACATCCCACGTAGGAAAGATTTAAGCTTTTCTTCTGTAAAACCAAATCTGGCCTACACCCCTCGTCACCGTTATCCACTCTTTCAAGAGAAAAGTGGACAATATTGTTAGAACGGGCTGAGGCCGTGCCGTATAGCTGTAATTATATTCCAGTACTTTATACGGCTTCAATGATATTGAGGTTCAGAACTAAAAGCAAAAAATTATTTTATAAAAAAATTTAAAGATTTTTCTGAAACATTCAGTTGCATATATAAGGGATTCTTCGAACGATTGAAACAAACAATCGACCCAAATGACTATCAAGATCATATTAGCGTAAATAAAAACATTATCAACGTAGTAAATAGAAATAGGCGTGTATGTTTAATGAAAAAGCTAAAAATATTGACTACAAATGCTGTTTATTTCCACATATGTGGATATTAATTAATCATAATTGCAGATATTCCGCCACAGTTTTGAAAATGGAAATAAAACTCTGTAATTTGCAACTATCTACAAGTATACTTATGACATTAAATTTTATTATGAATTTTCTTTAAAAATTAAAATCCCAAAATGCCCTCATTCTTCTAAAAATAAGATTCAATTTTGTTAATTATGAATATTTCAATTAGACATATTACGTCATCTTGAAAATTTATTAAAAATAAATGGCCTAAGATTCAATTCTCGCCAAAATTAACAAATACATGGAGGTGAAAAATCAATACAATCAGTGTTTAAACAATTTCACAATTATTATATGATATTTTATTGCAAATGGTTGAAACTGAAATACAAAATTCTAGATAATTCAATTTTATGATATTTAAAAATAAGTACATAGCTAATGAAGAACATTAATGGATTAATGATCCATGATAGCAAAGTGTTACGTGGGAGTAAGATGAGAAAATTTCACACTACAAATATATAATTTAATTTAAGGGGTGTTCGTTTATACCAAAAATATTTTAAACTAAAATTTTTCGCTCTCAGCAACTATCTTATTTTTAAATTATTTTTTCACTTCTTTCTATAAAATTATCCTACTTTTTAATCATTTCGAAGCAACTATCCATAAATCTAACATATCTATTTTAACTTTATTCTCTTTGCTTATCATATTACTTCTATTATATCACATAATATTCTCTTATTTTAAAAATTTTTATATAAATTTTTTTATCACTTTCCAAACACACCTTTATTGCATAAAATAGACAAATTTGCAACTATCATGAGTATATAGCGAACAAACATTTAGCTACCACGCTCTCAAATGTAGATACTATGCGGTGTATAACTTACATAGCAAATAAGGATTTGAAGACTAAAATATCTATATGCGACAGATATTTGCTGCTTTTAATGTTATATATAACTGAATTTTACTTTGTTGCCTACAAATTGCTGCATAAAAAGCTTTTTTATGTTGTCAAATATTAACTTTAACGATCTATATAAATATCAATGTCATGAATATGTTTACAAAAATACTACAAGCATAAGGGTAATTCGTTGTTTTTAAAATCATAGGGGAATATTTGTAATTATAATCAAACATATGGATGTATTTGCAATTCAAGTTAGAAATGCAAATGATATATGATGTAAAAAATGGATTTTCCAAGAATTGTAAAATTTCTCATTAAATAAAAAAGATAAAGATTAAGCATATAAATAGTTATGAAAAACTCTTAAGTGTCCTAGAAACGCCTACTTAGTTCAAAATTCAGGGTAAATTAGTTAGATCAACAAGGTCTAAAAAGCCGTCTTTTACAGACTACTTTCCTTTAGCAGAACTAACATGTTTACCACAGTTGCTACCAAATAAAGAGCCACCCATTTCCTTTTCACTAGCACAATTAACAAGCTAGCTATATGGTTCAATTAGTGACACTTAAAAGATGATGATTGTGTTTGATGACTACAGCTGAATAAACATGAGGGACATGCATTCAGAGTACGCAGACAAATTTCGTTGTAGCTACCATGGCACATAGCATTGTGGAACACTAAGGGTCCAGATTGTCTAACCGCCTGGAGATGTGTGTCCCAATAATACGACAAATGCCGGCCATCATCTGCTACGATTTAAGCAAAACGAAGGATTGTGCAAGTTTTAAGCAATTAATTTGATTTTTGACCCCATCAACTTTTGAAAGGCGAGGCTACCATCGAAGTTTCATAGCGACAGAAGGAGGCATTGGTACTTTTCCATACCCTTGATACTTTCTCCCTCAATAAATCCATCAAGTATTTCAAATATCAGACTCTCTGCTTCTCTCCCTTCTTCGAGCCCTCCCCACCCTTTGTGGTGTGACTGGTTCATGGATATTGATCCCTGTTGGGCTCTTGGGGGGTGTTTTCCGGGTCCGGATCTCGAATTCGAATGGCAATCGGCAACGACGGCTTTAAGAAAGTACGACTACTTCTCCGATTCTGTTTCCTTCTTCTCCTTCTCGCTCGTCCAACCGACCAACTGAAGCCTTCCATGGCATCGGCAGTTTCCGGCAGAAAGCTTCTCTCTTTGGCTGCTTCTCAATCCATGAAAGTAAACCCAGGGGAGACTACTCCCCCAGGCCAGTTTGAGGCGAGGAAACACGAAGTGCCT
The DNA here is from genome assembly GCA_035584095.1 of Annona squamosa. Lineage (NCBI taxonomy): Eukaryota > Viridiplantae > Streptophyta > Magnoliopsida > Magnoliales > Annonaceae > Annona > Annona squamosa. Next base: position 84,842,253 of record JAXCLR010000001.1, read on the forward strand.
AGCGGTCCAAACCCTATATGCAATAGGTAGTGTGATATCCGTGCTACCTTTCATATCCATGTCATTATATATGGCGGACCATCTTCAGTGTTGTTTATTGATATGATGATCATCGTCGATCATGGGCTCCTCGAGACTTTCTTTTCTTCTGAAAAAAAAAATGTATAGGGATGGATGGAAAACTTAGTTGTAGTAGTAGGTATATGCCTTTTTTTTTTGTTTTTTTGTTGTTGTTTTTTTTTTTTTTTAGTATTGATGTAGAGTTTATCGTGGGGTGTGGGATTCTTGAAGAATAAAAGCGATGCAGAAGATTATTGTCTTGCAACTTATTATTTTATTTACATCATATTGCTATGAGATGAATAATTTTTTTGCTTGTGGAGGGATTTTTTTTTTTTTTTTTCTTTTCATATTAACTTTGGAAGGGAGGGAGGCATTTTTCCTTCATGCAGTGGATGATGAGTCCCAGACGAAGAAATGGCCTGAAAGTCATCAGCTTCTTTGTAGGAGGAGGGAAGAACGAGCCCACCCATTTTTTGGGACGCATTACGATGATCAGAAATTCTATTCCTAATGGTCCGTGCCCACTAAGGCCTGTGGATCTTGTTGATCCGGTATAGCATTGAATTTCAGTGAAATTCTATCATCATCAGTCTACGTTCTCGCTGAGGCCTGTGGATCTTATTGATCTGTTGTAGCATTGAATTTCAATGAAATTCTATCTTAGAAGAATGTATTGGAAGGATCCTGCTAATACTCTCCATTTGTCAGTGCATGGGCTCCACAAACTATTTGGTGTCAAGTCGTGTTTAGATTCGTGCACCATGACTGAGAATTATTTATGACGATAATGCAATTAATTATTTAGTAGCTATGACGATTCGATGATGGCATTTCACGGGTTTTTCTCCATCATCTTTTTATTTTTATTTTTAATTTTATTTTTGCTTCTTGCTACACTTGTAGTGCATGACTCTTGATAACTCTATTAAACATGTACTCTGATCCGTAGACCACTATCAAAAAACCAGTTTGGTTGACCATGGTACCCTTTAGTTTTATGGTCATCTTTTTAGAGAAGCGTGCAGCTATTTGATATTTTCCAGTTTTAAACATGAATGCTTAACTATTCAATGGCTACTGGAGTGATTGATTAAGTAGCATGCGCTACAAGAAAAAACGTCAAATGCTGCCACTTTTATACTGCATTTAATAATAAATGCAACAACATGTGGTTGCACATAAAATGCTAGGGTAAATACCCTTATATACAACCAGATTATTTAAAGCAAAAAGGTTGCTGCCTACACTAGAATAAACTTGCGGATGGTGACCAATTTACAACACGAAAAGTTTTTCTTCAATTTGGTCACATGTGGTATACAACTAACAATTTTAATTTAAGTAGAAAACCACACGGACATGTGAAATTATAGGGTTCGTAGATAAAAAAAAATTAACTTTAAATTAACCATAAATTGTATAAGTTATGAAAAGAGATAAATTAATGAAAAATGAAAATGGTTGATGTGTAAGATTAGTAAAATGAGATGTTGATAGAGTATATGACAGTTAATGAATTAATAAATTTAAATAATTAAATTACATAATGTCTAAACGACCACGATAAATGGTATTCGAGGTACATGTAAAATGTTTTCAAGCTTACACTTTATTTTAAATAAATAATTATGAACTTATATCTTATAGTTATGCAAATAAATTTTTTAAAGAAATTTGTATAAAGGTGTAGGAGCCGGCTCACGTGCAAGCAGATGTGGTTGCTAGGTGCCCTTACCTTAAGATAAGGATGGTAGCACCAAACCCTTCCTTTTGCAAACAGAGACCGTGGAGAGGGAGTAGAGAAAGAAAGAGAGAGCGCACGTGCAAAGAGGAAGAGGATTACTGTCTGTCGATCATCGAAGCGTAAGAAGAGTAGGGACACAATGGGGGAAGCTGTTGGAAACAAGGTAGGCTTCTGGCTAGTTAATGTTTTTCGATTTTAATCTTAGATCTAGCTAGTATGTTGTAGATCTACGCAAATTTTTTTTAGTTTCGCGCTATTGATGACAACTAAATTATATTGAGAAATTTTTAAGCTTAAAACTTAGTTCTAATAGAGGTCTGGGTTCAGCTAGCTATGTAAGGTTATTGCTTAAGCCATGTATATTGTTTGGGCATTTTAATTTTTAATTGAGATAAATGGAACATATTGGTTAAAATTTGAAGCTGGAATCAATCTTTGAAGTGGCAGTGACTTTAGGCAAACATAGCTAATTGATTACCCATAAATTTGAGGTTGTATTTGTTAATGTCTATTTAGATTATTATTAAAATAATTAAAATCCTGCAAAAAATTTATGAAAAAGGAAAGTCCAATGAGACAACCATGTTATTGTTAAGCCATGTACAAGTCTGATTAACGTGCTCACTTTAACGTAAGTATAAATGTCGACAATCAAATAATAAGCAATGAATAGAGTGTTGAATCCACCATGAGAGAGGTCTAAATTCAGCACAACCAAAATTTCATTTGTCTATTCAAATTAATCAATTGCATAAATTTTATCAAATATAAGTGTTGAAAAGCCAATAACTTAAACTGACAACTATTCCTAATTAAAAAAAATTAACAACTATTGAATAAAGTGGGACGAATGGATTTCTATGAAGAAATAATTAAATAGTTGAGAGTTACGACTTTCTTGACTTAAGACTATGCTATAATGATTCCATTTTGATGATTTATGTAGAGATTTACTAATCTAAGCTTAATAATATTCATATATATATTTTCCAAGACATATAAACTTAACTACACTTCTTCACTCGCTATGTTCCCCTATGAATAAATAAAATAAAATCAATTTGCGCATAGCCTAATCATGATCACACAAGAATAAAATGTATATTTCTATCTGTATTAACATTCAATCACCACACTTCATACAATAATGAAACTTGTATTTTACTACATAGATCTTATCTCAACCGAGCTCTTTCAAGCTTAAATCAAGATACTATTGACCATCCACAAGATAGCTAGGCTTTTAGAAGCATTAAACAAAATGTATAAACGAAAATCTCACATAAACACAATAATATCAAATCTCTAACTTTCATTTATTGTAAATGAAATCAATAAACATTATCTTAGATTTAAGATCATCGTAACCCTTAACAAAGAGTTTTGGCTTATAAACATACTTAAGAATCCCATCAAAATAATATCTAGATACATCCTAAGTTGCAAAGAATAAAAATGAAAAAAGAAAGAGAAAGGAGATGTGAAACTCTATGGGATTCTTCCTTCAAGTTTGATCTTCTTCTCAATTTCCTTCTCTTTTTTTTAGTATTTTCTTTACCCCTAAAGAAACCACACTTCCTGTCCTCTCGCTTTTTCTTCGAAATTCTAAAAGAGATATTTATAGTTGGAGTTAAAAGAGCTTTACATGTGTGCAAAACTGCACACAAAGGGTCTGGCATCAAGGCACTACAGGCTGAGGCCAAGGTGCCAACATGGGTAGAACTTGAAAATTTGCTCTTGTGTATAGAGTGGAGCTAAGGTTGCAGCCTCAAACTCTAAAGCTATGACACCAGCCTCGCTAAAGCTGAAATTGGAGTTTATGAATTGGTTCAAAGTTCTCTTCTTTTTGTCACCTGTTGTAGCTTCAATTCATAAATGAATCCCCCTTTTCTTCTTATAAAATAAAACTGCAACAAGTAAATGCATTCCAAATATAATCTAATGAATTAAAATATTCTAAAATGAGACGACATGCAACTAGATGTAACTAAAAATGCATGAAAGTTAGACATGTGTTAAAAACACGCTGATGATATGTCATTAAGACAATACCTATGAGAATTTACATGTTACTAGTGAACTAGCATTCGAAATTAACACAAATAGGTATTGATAACTCTATTTTTTATTAAGCTATTAGTTATATGGCTAAATTGGCTATGCATGCTAAATATTTGATTCTAATTACTAATTTTTATATGATAAAATGTTAAATGATGTGATATTTAAATTCATAAAGTATATCACATTTTGTAATTATTTTGGAATGAAGAAAAATGATAAAAGTTTTTTTTAATGAATATTATGTGATAAGCCATGATTTTACATGGATTTTCCTGCTTTAAAATATTTATATATTTTAAGATCTAGTTTATTACTATGTATATTGGTTTTTATAATTATTGAAGTGATGGAACAAAGCCGTCAAGGCTGAAATTATGGTTGCCTATGTAAATCTATGTATTTACATGCTATATAATGTGATTTTATAGTTAATGAAATGAGCATTTCAAAGTTAAATTTGATGGAATAAATAAATTAATGTTAACAGCTCTAATTGTTATCTATTTATGCTTTAAAATGTGATAAGTATGAAATATGATGTTGATTAGTATGTGGTTGACGATTTTTAAATTAATTTCAGTTATATATAATGGGATTGTGAGCTATATATTATGAAATTCAAGATTCTTAAATTATCTATTTACGTGAGTTAAGTTTTTCCCATGAATTATCTTATGTAGAATGGATTACTTGATATGAGACTTATTTTATATGTGTAGGATGACTTTATATCTATATATGGTTGATTTAAGTGTTTTATGGCTGTTATGCTTCTGTAGGTTGGAACTGTCTTAAATATTACACATGCAAAGAACTCGTGCAAAATTTGGGGCTAATTTTCTTGTAAGTTCTACTACACTTAAAGTATGTGTTAGGTGCTTCAACATTCCTATTTTCTAGTTAAGATTTTTGGAAATTTTAGTTCTAATTATCATTTCATATTTTTAGAGTGTGTTTGTTTGGAGCAAAAAAATATTAATCAAAACTTTTCAATTAAAATCTTTTTACTATCCATAACTATTATATTTTTTAATCATTTTTTCATATTTTTCTATACAAATTATCTTACTTTTCAATTATTTCTACACAATTATTCATACAACTAACCTATTTATTTTAACTTTTTTCTCTTTACTCTCCATCATTACTCATATTATATCACATTATTTTCTATCAATTTTACAATTTCTACTTCAGAAACTTTTCATCAAAAGTTTTACTCACAACAAAACACACCCTTATTGTTTCCTATTTGATATTTTTGTACGTGTTTTTAACAATCATGGCATCTGAACTAATGAATATTCAGTTATATTTAACCATTATTATCGCTAAAAATTAACTTTTTTTACAGTAATATAATGCATATTACGAAAAGTACCTTTAATGAAAAAAATGTCACTAAGAGTATATTTTAGTAATAGATTCAAAAAAAAAAAAAAAATCATCGCTCTGTTCGACTGACTTACATTGACTCAGTTATAGCTACGTCCCTTATAACTTAATATATACAATGACAAATTTTAGCATCAATAAAGTTGATATTCTTGCAATGATAGAATATAATATTAAAACTGTGGTTGAAAGAACCTTATACGTTTGCACATGTTTTTAGATCATATATAAATCGAATTAAAATAATTTTTATATCATATAAATACCCGTAAGAAAGAGTATGGTGCATGCCAGGGATCTTGAAAGAAATTAGGATAGAAAAGTAAGGGATGCAAATTGCACCCAATTTCATAGCAACAAAGCTCATGGTTAAATAATAATAATAATTTGGGCGTTTCACTTGAACCCAGAAGGCAACTCGTGCGTGTAGTGGCAGTAGTTCACTCTGCTGCCAAATCATCCGCTCCACCGGGGTATTAAATTTTCATCCTAACTCGCTCTGCTGCATAATTTGGGTCATTTTGGCTGCATTACGTGAGGCGACGCATGATTCACGAATAATGGCATATCGAAATGATTGGACGTGCATGGACCAAAGGGGCTCATGATAGGTTGATGATGGGAGCTAAGAAAACGATATGTAATGATGATGTTGGGCGCTACAAATTAACTAGCTAGCTAGCTAGCTGCTCTTCATCCACCACACCATATATGCACATTATTGCGTTCCGTCTTTCACGTTGTATGAATCCATGCATTGACCTGCTAGGCCATAGATTGTATGCAAGACTTGTGAGGTTTTTCCTTTTTTTTTTTTCTTTTTAATCCTAAAAAAAGGGTGGACCTAATAAGTATAATCCTATGAAACATTTTTGAGCTTTGTATAAGATATTTTTTAAGAATATTTATCCATCATGACAACTCGTATTACAATGAAGCAAAATCATAACACTCATATAATTGAGAGAATTTTTTTATAAGGCACTCCAAAAGGGGAAAATTTACAAATACCTCCATATAAAAGAAGGAAATTAAAACTCTCACTTCGTGTTAAGAAGCAAAGACTCAAACCCACACTAGACAGCGCTTCACCTGCATGATTTACCACTAAAATGCAAAAATTCATCAGGTTGCTCTCGATGGAAAGGATCCAATCTTCTGATCTGTGAGAATTGAATGTATATATGCATGTACCAACAAGTAGCTGGGTTGCGCCTTCATATATGTTTTAGATCTCCATGAAAAAATTCTAGATTTGGATAGATGGTGGTGGTAATCTTACCCGTGTGATGATTAGGCCTCACCAAAAACCATGACTATTAGCTGCCTCCTAACGTATATGTGTGTTTATGCAAATGAATAGAAATATTTATTTATGCATAGCATTAAAAATGTTAGATAAAAGTTTGGTCAAATCTAGAGAAATCATAAATTTCTTCATCACTTTTAGGCCATTTTGCATTTGGCTAAACAATTTTACCTTTGGAATTTAACAATTTAGCTACCTAATTATCTTATCTATTGTTAACTATGTACTTCGTTATTTTTTATATAATTATTTTTAGGAATTTTTACAAATACGTCTATAAGGTTTGATCAATATTACACCTATATTTACTCAAAAAATTACACTTGTATCCTTAAGTTTACTGAAATTACAAATACGCTTATAAGGTTTGCATAAAATTACAATTGTATCTTTTTTAGCAGAATGTTATTAGAATTTTTTTATAAAATGACAACAATAACCTTTTGTTTAAGTTAAATAATACACTTGCAATTTTTGCAAATATTGTAATTATATTTGCAAAAAAATCTATAATATTCTCATAAAAAATATGATTATAATATTTGAAAACATTATAAGTGCATCATTTGGCTTAAGGGGCACTATTGTCATTTTATAAAAAAATTCTAACAATGTCCTAATGGAAGGAAAACACTTTTAATTTCAGCAAACATGAGGACACGAGGGCAATATTGGTCAAATCTCGTGGGCATATCTACAAAAGTCTCCTTATTTATTTTATCTTTCTTCTCTTTACTTCTAATTATTGTCTTTATCATATCATATTATTCCTTTACTTTTTTAAAATAAATTTAGTAATAATTTTCACTTTTGTCAATTAACAATCGAAAATTTAATGTGATTTAATATTTTAATTATGTACCTTGATTTTTATGATCATCTATATTTTCAATCATTATTTTATAATTCTATATAATTATAACGTTTATTACCTTTCTTGCTAACAATTACCTCTTTAATTTAGTACATCACATCACTCTTTTTTTTTAAAAAAAGTCTGTAATTTTTTACTTCACTTTTTTCCCTTCCTTGACAAGTACACCCTAAATTTTTGCAAACATGCAAAAATGCTCACAGCAGTATCCGTGGGAAAAGTGGGGAAGGAGAAAAAAAAAAACAAAAACAAAACAAAAACAAAGACAGCGGAGCCTCCGATCATAGAATCAAATCGTCACCTAACAATGATTTGATGTATGGATAGCCAATCTTGTTCTGAGTCTAATCGATGTATTTCTAAATTATGCTTTCGTAATTCGTGAGCTTAAATATCTGTAGATCTCTGTATTTTGAACTTATATGGACAACTGGGCCGCCATCCATTATAACAAATTAAGTCAATATTTTGCAATGTAATCTTTGGAAAATTAATGCCTTTCTGCAAATGATATTAACCATGTCAATAACTATTGTGGTAAAAAGTTTAATATCGTAATTAAAAAGTTGATTTTTGAAGTAATTCGGAAGTTTCAATATATCAGAAATTTAGATGCTTGCCTAAAGTGAATTATCTAGCAGGATGCTTCTACAAAACTCTTCTTTTATAAAATTTTCTCAATTTTTAATATCTAGATGATTGATAGAAAATCCGCTGCATATATTTTATTTAGCATTATTTATATTATTATCGAAACTCTTTTATTTGTCTAGTATTACTGAATATGAGTCATATTTATAAATGTGTACAAGTAACATAATAAAATAATTTAATGTTAATTATTAATTTTTAAGTAGTATTTTCATCATCTAATTCATCAAATCATTATGTAAATAAATAATTTTATAAAGTATTGTTGTATTCTAATATATATATAAATGAATCTAAACATTTTTCTTACTTGTTTTTGAGAAAATGTGACTTGACGTATTAAATTTGAATGAAATTTGATCTATTAGCTAAACAAATGATATTAAATACAATAAATAGATATATTTTGTATCGATCATCAACATCTTAAAAATGAAAAAGATTTCACGAAATCACTTCTATAAAATCCAATTTCATAAAAATATTCTCCATTATCTAGATGGTATCTACAGTGTACGTGGATATACAGGCCGACAGACAACAAATTATTTGATCTTGACATGAGAAAACACTTATTTTAGAAACAAATAAACACTTCAAAACACTCAATTTTAGCAGCCAATTATTTATAGCTAACTATCGTTATTAGCAACAAAAATGTTTTTGTTATATGCAATGAGCATCTTGTTGCATATATCCTCACAAGGAGCAAAAGCCATGTCTTTTATAGATACATTGTTGGTAATATTTTTAGTTTATATCTTTTGAGCAATTTTTTTTTTAAAATGTGTACTTTAGAAGATTTGAGTTGTATGATAATGAAAATTAAAAAAATTTATAAATGAGATCTACAGTCATTCGAGCATCAAGAACTTAAATTATGCAACTTAAAAGATGAACGCACAGGATAGTGCTCCATATGTCCTTCTGGATACGCCATCCATCGATGTTGTTTGTGGGTCGCCATTGACGATTTTGTTCGGCTAGGCTCCTCCTGAGTTTGCTCTCTTGAGCTCTTGTCTAGGTTGGCTCTCGCGTTGCGATCAGCATTTCTCCGACCAGCATCTCTAGCGTCTCTCAAATCTCAATCAGGCTCCATCTAGGCTTGGCCTAGCGCCAACCCAAACGACGACGGCGATTTTGGCAAAATCTCCATGGTGCTGATTTGCATTTTTTCGCTGAATGCTAGTTTTTCTAAAAACTTTAAGGTAGATTGAAATGCAAAATTTTCTTAAAAAACCATGGTAAGGCATTATAAGAGAACTCATATTTTGTCATACACTTTTGATGACGCTCAATTTTTTGTCTCACAAAGAACTTTATTTAGTGATTATCGTTAAAACCTATTTTTTACTTTTTAGCAACAAATACACGATCGATGTTAAAAGTAACTTTTTAATGACAAAAATTGTCGCTTTAGCGATGAATGTTAAAAAGTTAATATTATAATATAACTTAATTAATATGTATAATGACAAATTTTTACGTTACTATAAATTTATTTTCTTGCAGTGAGGATAGCTAGAGTATCCGACGTGCCTCTGGTTGGACGTCCACTCGACATTTAAATATATATTAGATTTATTTAATAATTATTTTCTCATTTAATTAATTCCTCATTGCATTTAATTATCGTAAAAATGTATAAATTTCACATCAATAATTTTGTTAAAATGCATATTTTAGGCGTAAGATAAAATATAATTTTATTTGCATAAAATTTCCATCTATTTATCTTTCTAGGAATATAAATTAAATTATGCTAATATCAAAAAAATAAATTATGCTAAATTATGCAATCAAGTAGCTTCAATATGCAATGCAAATTATAAAATATATATAGAAAAATTGGCTGGTTCATCCTTTAGAGCTTGATAAACTTTCTCATATATTCGATCCTATAAATAAATCATCATTTATAATTAATTATGTAAAAAGTACATCCCGTCATACAATTAATAATACTTCAACAATTAATTATAAGACACAATTATCCCATGTAATTAATAATAAGTTTTACTATTTTGAAAAGTATGTGTATATATATATATTCGAACTTCAAATATTGGGATATTTTAGTCATTTTAAGGTTTAAATGACTCAAAGATCTCATGCTTAAAATTAAAAAAATATATATTCACATTTTTGGTAAACTTAGAATATAGATTTAGTCTTATAGAATCATGCCTTAAAATCGTGGTGTATTTTATGCAAAAATATATTATTCATTTATTTTTATAATTAGTTATTTTTAAAATTTTCCATAAACATATTTTTTAAAGTGTATTCAATTCATGTACCAAATTTTGTCATATTATAATATTTTTATATTATTTTTATTTTTGAAAATTAAGTTTTTTAAGGGGTGAGAAATGACTTTGATTTTTAAAAATAAAAATACATATATAACAATATTGTAAAATGTCAAAACTTAGTATATCAATTAAATCTACTCAAAAAAACATGTTTACGAATAAGAAATAAAAAAAAACAAATTAAGCTCCTATTTTAATAGTCAATAAATTAAATTTTGTGGCAAATATACTTTTCTAATGGTAAGACCACGGCCCGAGACCATCCTTGCCATGCTGTTTTATACCTTATGATGTGATAATATTCCAACGAAATTTATTTAGGGTGTGTTTTTGTTATTAATAAAATTTTTGATGAAAAATTTCCAGTATAAAAACTTTAAATTAGTAGAAAATGACATAATATAATATAAGTAATAGCGAAAAATATAAATAATAAAGTTAAAATAGATAAGTATGTTATACAGGTAGTTATATATAAACAATTAAAATATAAAGTAATTGTATATGAAAATATAAGAAAATGATTAAAAATAAAATAATTATAGAAATAAAAGTTTTAGATTGAAAAACTTTAGTTGAAAAAATTTAATAATTTACGAAACACTTCTTAAAATCCAAAACTTATTCGATGTGGGCCGCGTCGCTTTAACATGGACTAACCAGCTTTGTCACCAACGCATGACACGCCGAGGGTATCTGAGCTTGTAAAAGTATCAAAACTCAAACAAAACCCCTCCCCACCAAAAAAAAATTAAAAAGCCGAAAGTACCGGCACTGCGACTCAACGTCTGCAAGTCGGGTCGCTCGCAAAAGCAACGCGTGCATGTGATTAGTTCCCGGAGCGTGATGCACGAATAGCCTTTCGTCGAAGGTCTGGGGCCTCAATGCGACATCTTTACGCTACTGAGAATTTAAACAGCTAGGCTTCTTCGGTCGGCAGAAAAAGAAATTTTTTTCTTAAGAATATCACTTTCAACGTATTATTTATATTTTCACTTTTTTCGAATCATCCTCATGTACATATTGTGGTTTTCTTATTATTTTCCTTTTTCTTTTCTTTTTTTTAAATGAAATTCCTACATTGGGTGATCGGGTTTCACGACAAAGGAACTAGTTACCAGATATCAGAGTAGAAATACTGTTCTGTCACGTATCCTATCTACGCATATAAATCCATCTGCAACGATGATTTTACCTACGGCCAACGGCCGTGATCACTTGAAGTTTTTGTTGTCTTAGAAATGAGGAATTGAGACTTTTTGAACTGGGTCCAGGTTCAGCCACCATGAGACAGGCCCAACCAATTATGGAAAGAGAGCCATTGTTACGGGCTCGGCCGGGCGTTAGCAAATCAAGTTGTCAATAGCCTAGTCGCCAAAGGAAATATTTCAAATTTCAAATCGAAGTGCTTGGTAATTTAAGGAAAACATTGTACTAAAATTTTTCGATCTGAAACTTTTTACATAACTATTTATTTTAAAATTATTTTTTCATATTTTTCTATATAATTATCTTATTTTTAATTATTTTTACACGACTACTCATATAACTAACATTTCTATTTAAATTTTATTTTATTTACTCTTCATCATTATCTCTATTATATCACATATACTAATTTAGCAATTTTTATAATAAAATTTTTCATTTAAAAGTTTTATCATTTCTTAAATACGCCTATAAAAGCTTTTTAATTTTTAGTTTTGATGCCAAGCTCAGATTCTGTGTCCCAGCTCCTAATCAAAAGCCCTAGCCACCCTTAGAATTAGTGGTGGGAATCAAGGCGTGCCATACCAGGTCAAGACTTGCCTCACACAAATCTTACTTTTTAAAAATTGAGTTTGACTATTTTTTTATATATGGTCGAGGCAAGGTTTGTTTGACCCTTACTTTGTTTTAATAGGTTTCGGAAAAAAATTCGGGTTGGTATTGGACTGGTTTCAGGATAGCAGGTTCAGTAAAAAATATAGGTCAAATAAGATAATTTTAAAAATTTATATATCTATCAAACATAAGTATATATTCTACTCAAGTTAAATATTATATACTTTAATATTTCACTAATGATTAAAAATAAATAATTAAGAAAACAAAATATTTGAAAATATGGTATAAATTTATTAAAATAGGTTAATATATAATTGCACATAAGGGTTATATATGTACAAATTCTTTTTATTGATTCTTATATTACTTTCTAAATAAATTGATTTTTCTATTGCTAATGGAGTTGAATATAAAAAAGTGAGAAATTTGAAAAAAATAATATTTAAATATAGGCTTATATTTTTTAATAAATTAATATATATGATGCGAGTCGGATTTTTTGGGTCGGGACATGGTCGACCCGCCCCGATTATATTTTTGAAGTCGGGTCAAAATGTCTAACACATCCTAATACCGGGTTAAAAATATATTAGTTTTAAGTCCGGTCAAAACCACTCCTAGAATCCATGGCTCGGAATCGGCATTTGGTCTGCCTGATGCGAGCTAGTTTCTCTACGCGGACATGCTGCATTCTGGTAGACATTTCTGCACAGGAAGCGCGTGGCATTTCGTAATTCGTGCGCTAGCCCCTCCCCCAACCTCTAATTTTTTACCGACTAAGGGACGAGAATCAGATTACTCCGAATGTTCTGCACCCATGCCCCAACACTATCGATTTTCGAATATGCGCATGCAGGCACCCAGGCGCCCGTGTCTCGACGCAGAAGGGCATTTCAGTAACTTCGAACTCCTTTTCCTCCTATCTAGGGTGCAAAGTCGCGCTAGGGAAGAGGTTTCTGCAGAAGTGGAGAATGGCGTTTGGTTCCCGTATCTTGTCTCGATCCAAACAGGTGTGTTTTCCCCCTAATTGCTT
>JAXCLR010000001.1:84855627-84865731 GCA_035584095.1 Annona squamosa
CCAAGCTCAAGTTTTATAACTCACGCAAGGGGCAATCTGGGCATTTTTTATAAATTAGCAGCAACTGTAAAACGTTTTCGTCGCTGAACGTAACGGTCTGTGATGGCATGGGCATATCTAGGATTTGGCAAAACGTAGTGGGTATATTTGGAAATATGGTCAAACGTAGTAGGTATATTTGGAAAAATCCCTATTTTTAAATTAGCCATAGTTTTAATATATTGTTAAAATAGTCCCTACATTTTTTGAAAAAATCTTTCTAAACATCTATATACATGGGGTTTTACAGCTATGCAGGTTAGACACGTCGATAAGAGACAACTTATGAACCGTCTGTTTAATTAAACTAGTTGGCAGGTAGTGGGTTGCGACCTATTTAGCAAAGATACCCAATCTTAATCCCTTTTAGAAATGGTCGGACAAACAGATTTGCTGGTAAACCCATTTATGTTACACCTAAAGATTACATGCAGTAGGTACGTTGTGTGACAAAAATGCCTAAGGCGTCGTCTGGCCTCACAACTTAAAAGTACTGTTTTGAAGTATTATTAATTTCCTGCTCAAATTATATGTGGAATTTTAAGATTAAGGGTATGTTTGGTAATGGATAAACTTTTGATGAAAAGTTGTAGAGAGTGGAAGTTGTCAGATGATGTGATCTGATATGGGTAATGATGATGAATAAATAGGATAAAATTGAAATAGATAAGTTAGTTATGTTGATAGTTGTGTAGAAATGATTGAAAAGTAGGGTAGTTGTATAGAAAAATGTGAAAAAATTATTAAAACATAGGGTAGTTATGAAGAATGAAAAGTTTTAAATTGAAAAGTTTTAACTTGATAACTTTCACTTATTACCAAACACACCCTAAAAAAAGGTTTTTGTTTTTATATGATACATCGTATATACGTTATTTTAGGGATAATTTCAAATATACCTACAACATTTGCTCTTAATTTTAAATATACCCATTAAATATTAGTACTTTTATATATACCCATCAAGAATACCTCAATATCAAATACATTGTCAAAACTTTATTGTCCACTAAAAGACTATTAATGTAGAGAAGAAATGATGGATATACCCTAGGCTGATAGCCTGGTTTCAAGCCCCTTTGCATGTACACTAGCAAATTGCTTAACTAACTTTTCATTATATCCATGACCAAAAAATAGTTTTTTTTTTATTAGAGAGTCTAAAGGAACTTCAAATTAAGCCCTAAGTCTGAGTTGTGAAACAATGCACCCAGGTGCACTGGGGTATAAAAATTTATTTTAAATATTTTTTACACAACCGTTAATTGGTGTATTTTTTACACAATTGTGAATTACGAAACTGCCACTAATTTTAAAAAATCCAAAACAAATATCTAAAAATATCCAAAGATAGTAAAAATTGAGTATTATAAATACATATATACACATAGATATTTAAAAATCTCAAAAAATATATAAACATATTCAAAAATGGTAAAAAGTAATTTATAAGTTAAATGAACTTAGATAAACAGGTATATAAAGAAATAAAAAAGTTGTTGTCAAATCTAAATCTTAAAAAAATATATAAACATATCAAAAAATGGTAAAACTTGATTAAATACACTTAGATAAATAGGTGTATAAAGAAAAAATTAAAAAAAATTATCGTAAATGAGTTTGTCGTGGTGGGCTAAGTGGGACATTTGGTAATAAATCAATTTTCTTTTGATTTACTTACAACTCGTTTACAACCCACATAAGACGCACTAACCCATTTATTAAACAAGTTATAAACAGATTAGGGTTGCGATTTTGTAAATAAGGTAATAAATAAATTACGATCGAGATTCTATAAACAGGTTAAGATTATAGTTAAGCTCTAGCACACCCAACCCATTCCCATTGCACCCCCGTTGCGTTTAAAAGTTCAACTAAATCGCACACCGTAACGGCAAAAGGAAGATAGTTTTTTTTTTTTTTTTATATTACATTACGTGAAACCATTTGTTCCTTTCCAAATTTGAAGTAAGATCACAAGCATGCACCTGCAATATGATATCAGCAGGTTATGCCTAGTTCACAAAATAAGATAGCTTTTATAGAAAAGAAAATTTTCAAAATGTGCAAAATAAATAAATAAATAAACATTACTTGTGGAAATTTCTATATTTGTTTTTGGAGTTGTATTGATATAGCATTTATTATTAGCAAGAAACAATAACAATTACCATATATACATGAATATCTAAAAAGTGCAAAATAACAATAACAATTTAATGCTCCAGCAGCAGCAATCCATGAAAGCACATTCCAGAAGCCTATTTGAAAGCAGGAGTTTTCAGCATCCCACGAAGGCAGTAACATCTAGCAGCACATGCCATCAAATGGCATAATAAAAATGTGATAAAATCACTTTTTATCCAGCCATGCAGAAGACCGGAGGATGCATGCAAAAAACCCAGCAGAATCATGCAAAATCCAATACGTGTGGCACACCACATGACCCAAGACCATAACAGCCAGCTTCTATAAATAAAGATGGTGGCCAAAGTAAAGAGTGGGTCGGGGGAAGGAGGGGAGGTGGGGGAGGAGGAGAGAAGGGTACTGAAGTTGGGTGCCCTGCCAGCTCCCTACACTTCCTGCCTTCCCAACCCAGTTTTCAGCCCTCCAATTCCAGCCCTCTAACTCCAGTTCTTCAGCTACATTTTGTTTCTTATTCTTCTCTATTTCCATGTCCATGTAACAACTCATGATCAAGCAAATGTTACTGCTGTAATTGCCTATTTCTGAATCCGGAATCTAGAATCCGTACGATTAGTATTTTATTTTAATAGAATAAGGTCCAATCGCCCGTAAGGATTAGTGGTGACGACTCCTGTTTATAAATTTTCATTAGCTATTGTAATCATGTATGTGTGCTAAAATATTTGTGTCAAGATTTTTTTTGTCCATTACTAACACATTTAGATTTCAGGAGTAACAGCTAGCTTGGCTAATGCAATCCAGTTGCATTTAATAAGATATATAACTGTTGTGGTAAAGAAAACATGAGAGGGATGTTTGCTGCTGACGTTATTTAAAAATATTTTACTAACTGATTTCATTTCATAGAAACGCAAGATTCAAGAGCATGTGCTGCTGTTCCAGCTACATAAAATCTAAATGTAATTCCTAGCCCAGTTATTATAATTATTTTTTGTTGGCAAAACATACTAACCATCAATCATATTTGACAAAATTTGCAGATTTATACACACCCAGACTAAGGTTGGAGAACTCCAACCCATCGATAGCACTCACACCCAAGGCATTACAACTTAGCGACTCCATTAGGGCGGTGATATTAGCTTGCATTAAACGTATGGAAAAGGAAAGTTGAAGACTATTTCAATGAGCACCTTCAAAAGCAAGATAAAGCAGTGTTCTGGGGTGAATAAGGCCGGAAAACCGCTCAATCTAACTTATTTTTAAGAATAATGACATCTGGCCCATGTAACTTAGGAGGGTTTCCTAAGGAGTAACTTGTTGTGTATCATGTTACAAATGATAGGGTGTGTAAAACAAACTTATAGTATTAATTTTTAGGAGTTAGATTGTTAATTATCATTATACAAAATTTTGCCAGAAAAAATGTCAACGAACCTAAGAAATTTTTAGGTTTGGAGGCGTCCAATTCAAGTTAACTTGGGAGGATTCCTCAAGGGGCATTGTTGTGTATCATGTCGTACATGATAAGGTGTATAAAACGAGCTTAGAGGATTAATTTTCAAGAGTTCGATTGTTAATAGTCATTAAACAAAATTTTATTAAAAAAAAAATGCCTTCAAACCTAATAGTTCTTCAAGTTCATATGCGTCCTGGTCCTGGACAACTAATTCCAAGCAAAGAGCAACTCTAGTTAATTTACCAAAGCAAAGGCCCCAAAATTAGATCATTGAAAAGGCCTTAGACAACCAAAAACTTGCATCAATGACTAAAAGCCAAAACTTGCATCAACTACTCAAGATTGGTCTTTTCATATTAAAAATTATAGAAAAATATTATTATAATTATTACTAACCACTTTTACTAACTTTTAAGCTCAGCACCATATTCGAAAGCAAAACATATCGACAACAGATTGAAGCCCTGTGATCACTAGATCAGGAATGACTAGAATGAAGTTTGAACAGTCCTCACATCATGAGGATTAAGACCAACAATTCAAGCAAGCTATGGAAACTTATATGGAGGCAATGGATAAGAGAATGCAAAAATTAGAAGATGGACGGTTAAAAATAGGTCGATCATAAATAAGGGGCCAAAATACAATACCTTCGCTATTTTGTTCCCAAAGACCCAAACTCAAAATCAAATGCGGCACATCAAGAGTCCACCCACAAGAGATCCAAGATATCAAAAGACAACTTAAAAATTAACTAAGGGAAATGGAGGAGCAGATCCGATACTATCAAGGAGATGGCTACCCTCCACCAATATAGAAGATTTGTCCTTTATCCAACACAAAGTTACTACAGAAATTCAAAATACAAACTTTACCAATATATGAAAAGGACTACTGCTCAAGAGCTCATCATAAAGCCTCTCACAACATCCTTTATCCTTTGGTAAAAAGCAAATAAGTCACAATAAAGTTATTCCAATATAGCCTGAAGAAAGATGCATTTGAATGGTACACATCACTTGATCATCATTTGATCAAGATTGGAGCAAGGGATGTTGACAAACTTAATAAGTTTTTAGGTTTGCAGAAAAGAGAAAAAATCAAGAATCATAAGATCACGAGGAGAAGTATTTGTACCTAGGGGTGTTAACGAATCGGGTTGGATGGGTTGAAACTTAATCTTAATCTTAACCCATTTAAAATATCTCAACCTTAATCTGTTTATTAACTCATTTAAATACTTTAACCTTAACCTATTTATAAACCATTTAATAAATGGATTAGTGGATTGTTAATGGGTTGTCTAGTAAATAACCTAAAAGCCTGGACTCTAGTTGATAATGATCTCGGATGGAGAGATGAGAAAGTGTTTTTGGCGTAGGGGAATGTAAATAGGGCAGTAACGGGAAAATGAAATTAGAACAATAGTAGAAAAATAAAAATTAAGTGACTTGAGAAGATTTAGAGATGAAAAATAACAAGAGGTTTACACACACACACACAGAGATATATATATATATAACTTTAATGAGTTAAGCGAGTTAAATGTGTAGAACGAATTAAACATGTTAAACGAGTTATATGGGTTAAATGGGTTATTGAACGGGTTGACAAGTTATAAAATCTTAACCTTAATCCATTTATTTAATTAAATGGTTAAACGAGTTGGTGGACCATAACCGATTTATTTAAAAATCTCAACCTAAACTTATTTAAAAATCTCAACCTAAACCCATTTATAAACAAGTTAGATAAGTGAGTTGAACGAGTGGGTTGATGAGTTTGCTATCACCTTGAACACTCCTAATTCCAGAAGACATTTCTACACTGCAAGTGTGTGACATTTATAAACAAGTTGGATAAGTGAGTTGGAGGAGTGAGCTGATAAGTTGGCCATCACCTTGAACACCCCTAATTCCAGGAGACATTTCTGCACTGCAAGCCCGTGACATTTTGTAATTCGTGCGCTAGCTCCTCCCCAAACCTCTAATTTTATTTTATTTTTACCTATTGACGGACGAGCATCAGATTACTCCGACTGTTCTGCACCCGTACCCCCACACTTCCGATTTTCGAACATGCGCGTGCAGGCGCCCAGGCGCTCGTGCGTCGACGCAGAAGGGCATTTCAGTAACTTCGAACTCCTTTTTCACCTATATAGGGTGCAAAGTCGCGCTAGGGAACAGGTTTCTGCAGGCGCTAGGGAACAGGTTTCTGCAGAAGTGGTGAATGGCGTTTGGATCCCGTATCTTGTCTCGATCAAAACAGGTGTGTTTTCCCCCTAATTGCTTATTTGAATCAATGCATTTCACAATTCGTGGAACTTCCTGATAAAGCTGATTTGCTAGTTCTCTTGTTGGCGGATTTCGGATACGTTTCTGGTATTGATCGATTGATCGATCGTTTTCTCTGGATCAGTTTGTTCTCTCTGCGTTTGAAATTTTATCCCGATTTAGGGAAAATGTGATATCTGGGAATGTATTGTTTTATGGAAGCTCTTTCCTAGACCTAGAAAGGAAAATTTTGGATAGGTGCGCACATCTGATAATTATATAAGCTGGAATTGTTGCGGTTTACAAGATGTTTTGCAGCGGTTGGGATATGTAGATAAATGCACGGATGGAAAAAATGACTAGGCGTGCTTAAGCGAAATTATCAGAACCATTGGCTAGTAATCAGATGAGAGAAGGAAGAGGTTGATGGTTTGTCCCGTCGAGCGGTGGCTAACAGCAGCTCCGTTTGAAGTGAGTATATACAAATTGGAGATCTTCAAAGGGCAAGATCCGAATAAAAAGATGCATGGATCTGAGAAAATATTTGATTCATGATTTGATTTGGCTTAATAGAGCTTGAGCAGCTAGCCCCAATGCGGATGGGGTCGATGAATGCACAATTGCTAATTGAAGAAAATGGCTGGCTTTCATATCACATGGAAGTAGGGATAATTGGAAATAGAGCAAAATTGCCATGAATACTTAACCATCAGCTTGACTTCTGTGTGTGGGATTCATAAAATATGTTTATGCATGGAGTAAATGGAAATAGGATTGAACCCAACGTGATTTTTTCATGGTCTCATTCACCATGGATTTCCATTTCTTTTTCTAGAAAGGAAATTTTTGTCCCCTTGTCTTCCCTAGTATTTTCTGCACCCAAACATGGGAAAAAAATGCAATTGCTATCCGTCTATGCCCCAAGTTAGTGTTGAACCAAACTTGGTATATTTCTGTGACTTGTATTGGAAGCTTGCTCACTTTTCTATTTCTTAGTATACCTTGTTGGTCGCTTTAAAATTTCCTTAAGTTTTTTCTTTGTTTCTCTGCAGCTTTATTCTGGGCACATTATCTTGCCGAATGAGCATGTTTCTCCAATGCGCTTCTTTTCCAAAGATGCTGGAAAAGAAGCTACTCGCCCTGTACTTAAGGGAGATGGTAAGTGGACTGATGGATACAGAATATTCTAATGTTTGTGAACATTTTCATGTCAGAAATGATTGCATTTTGCCTTCCGAATTTGGGAATTGCTTTGAAATTTTTTGTTCATCAGAACCTTCCTTTTAAAAAAAAAAAAAAAAAAAGTGTTATTATAATAATTACCTAGTTTATCACCATATCAAATCCAACTTGTCCTCAGTTAGCTACTTAACCTACCTATTTTGCCTTATATACTTTATTTTTAATCGTTACCCCTATTACATTATTTCCTCTTTTTGCCAATCTTTTCCATATTTCTTGTTTTTCCATCTCTTTCCCTCATTCCTAACTGGACCATAGAGAGTTTTAGACAAATAGAGGCTTGAGAATGAAATTTTTATAGACTAGTGATAGAAGGATTATATTCACTGAAAATGTTAGGGCTGTGTGGCAGGTATAGGTCCCAACTTTTACAACTATGTGAAAGTAGTAACTTCTTCCTTAGGGTGTATTTGGGAAGTATTAAAATTTTCGGATGAAAAGTTTTTGGTATAATAGTTTTTGAATTAAAAGAAAATGATGTGATATAATAAGAGTAATAATGAGGAGTAAAAAAAAAATAAAGTTAAAATAGATAGATTAGTTGTATGGGGTAGTTGTATAGAAATATTTGAAAGTAAGGTAGCTGTATAGAAAGATGTAAATAAAAGATTAAAAAATAAGGTAGTTATGGAGAGTGAAAAGTTTTAACTTGACATTTTTTGTCTATTGCCAAACACGCCTAGGTTAGTTATGAGGTCATAGTCCACTGAGTTGGCATATTCATCTGAAATGAATAGATTTTATTCTGAGTTCCAATTACCGGAACATTTGGTGGGACATTTTATCTAATAGTTTCCTTTTTCAATTCCAATTATTCAAAAAGGTATCAATTCAGAAAATACATTTCTGTTTGACTACTATTACTTTCAAATATTTTGATTACTGTAGCATTTCTGCTTGTGGTTCATCAACAGAAAGCATGAGGTTGGAAACTGTCTAGCAGTAAAATGACATGTTTTTAATACTTATTTTGATATTCTAACAAGTCTGGTTAAATTCTTTTTATACTTATTTATTTAGACATAGTGTTGTCTGCTAGTCGATATCACCATTCTATATATATTCTAGTTCTGATATTGACAATTGCATCTTTGCACATGTGCTGGAAGAGATGTTGAAGAACATTTTTTTTGACGTTAAGAAGAAGTTTGAGACAGCCCTGGGGATTCTTCGGAAGGAAAAGATTACCATAGACCCTGACGATCCTGCTGCAGTATCTCAATATGCAAAAGTCATGAAGACCATAAGAGAAAAGTAGGCCTGCTATGAGCTTGAAATTCTTATCAGTGGATTAGTCTATAATTCCTTATCTCAGTTTTTAAGGGTCCTCTCTCTGACATGGTTTTAAATATCTTGCATTCTGTGGCAGGGTCCATATTAAGTTATTTCGGCCAATATGAAGCATTTTATTGGGCCTCATTCATATGTTAAAATGGCTACTATTTTTTTTGGGAAAAAATTTTTTTTTGCCCCAAATAATAGTGTTCTTCCTTTAGGAATTTGTAGGCCCAATAGGATATTTTGGTGTCCATTTTAATGCATGGAGATACTTTGCAAGCTCAAAACAAATGCTTTGATGCACATAGTTAACCAATTAAAGACCACCAGGCATCTTTCATCAAAAAAATAAAAAAAAGACCACCAGGCATCTTTCTTAGATATTCTGACCTTATTATCAATTTTTTGCTTAGTTTTAGGACATCATATATTGAATTGTATCATAAAAGCTACTATTTCTTGGTAAGTTATGTATCTATTCTGCCAACGAATAAAATTATGTGTTTATGCTGATTAGTGGTCTTGGCACTAAAGTACATGTTCAGCATGAAGAAAATGTACATTCTTGTATGTGTTAATTTTGCCCATTTTCCTGCTCTGAAAAAATTGTCCCATGCTGCTTATGCTGATGCAACAAATGCAGATGCTCCAATTCTATAGGATTTTGTGGTGACAACACTGTTCAATTACATGTCCTCTAATTTGATTTTATGTGCTTTGATCATCTTGCCATCCTGCAGGGCAGATCTGTTTTCAGAGTCCCAACGCATACAGTACACCATTCAGACACGAACACAGGGCATTCCTGATGCTAGAACATATTTGTTGACGTTGCAGGAGATTCGGATCAAGTATGCGTCTTTTCTTCCTTCTTCTATATCCTTTAGCGATGTAGGTTTTTCGGCATTTAGTGAAAGCTTGGCAATGCTTTTCTATCTCATTGATCAAGAGTTATCTTCTGTTCTTGCAATTGGATCTTGTATTGCTTTGTGATACTTATTCATCTATGGATTGGCTCATGATTACTCAATAATTAAATTATTGCAGGCAATGGGCAGTTGATATAATGACCAGTCAGGGAGGGCATTTTTATGATGATTTGTATTAACTACTGAAAAGGGGCTCACATTTTAATTTGTCTTTTCTTTTAATGTTGCCATTTGGCCTCTCTGCTGTCGATATCCTGGCTTTTGCTTCTTATTTCCCCTCTCTTCATGTAAACTTTTTTCCTCTTCTGTTGTAACTACTATTTTGAAAAGGAAGTTTAAAGTTAATGGTGTCATTTTTCAAACTTTTTCCCGTCCTTTTTTGATAGATGTTATCATTTGATGCAAGAACACCAAGCATATTTGCATATCTTCAACCTGGACTTCCCTATTTCAATCCCACTTCTTTTTAAGTTCTGTTGCAAACACTATCTGCAATAATGTCTTTCTGAAATGCTTTGCATCCTTTCTTATTTTTCTCTCTCTTTCTTTCTTTCTCTAATTCTTTCATTCATTCTTCTCCCTCCTCTTCAAAAATATATATTCTCATCTTTCCCTCGTAACATTGCTGCCCATAAAAAAGGATTAGTTGTGCAAAGCTGATGACACTCAAAACCAATAATGGCTATGTTCTTTAACTCTTTTATTGACTTTTTTTAAGTGATTTATAGTTTGATCT
>JAXCLR010000001.1:84870387-84928493 GCA_035584095.1 Annona squamosa
AGGACGAGGAGATGGTTGAGGTGAAGTCATTGGATATCCGAAACTTTATCTGAGACCTATTCATCTTCGATCTAGACGTTGCGTTTCTGTTTGAATGTTAACAAGTTCCCTCATTTTGCTGGAGATTCTACATTATATTGTCTTCAATCAGGGAAGATTCAACTACCAAAAAAGCTTTTCAATTTTCTCGAATAATTTCATGGCCACTACAAATACTGTCATGAGTCGGATTATGCAGTTGACTGGGACTTGTAGTTGAATGTTTCTTCTGAATGGCATGTGATCTTTCGTGGATGAGTTATGAAAGGTAAAAACCATGTTCTGCTGCTGCTTTGCTGGGTCGCGATTGAGAGATGTTTTGCTCCAAAAACTTTCTCAGAAGCTTCCAAATACAATGCCCCGAAACCTCCTCTGAAAAAGAAGATTGTGTGGCCTCGAGGGAGAGTATACCTCCAGTACATCACTCTGCTCTTACTCGTGCAGCTCCTAGAACCATGGGAGTGTGGGTTGGGTTTTCGTGGGAAAATGATAATCCTTGCCTGAATGCAATCAATTGTAAAATATTAAACTACACTTCCATCTCCCCTTTCTCTCGACAAATTTTCTTCTTTTTGTCCAATATGGATCGTTGTTCATTTCATTTTTGTAGTTGTTATTGTAATCTGATGCAAGCGGGAACTTTAAAGATTTCATTGAAAGGATATGTAGTTGCTTGTGAAGAGATTTCACTTGTGCATCTGATTTTCATCATTTTTTATTAATATTAATGGCCATCGTTCAAAACGTCTTACTTTGAGTGTACTGGAAATTAATGGTATGCCGAGTAGATATGCATGAAAGATTTTAAACTTAATGAGTATATTTGTAATTAAAGGCGAATATTATAGGTACATTTGATATTAACCTAAAAACTATTAATAAATCAATAAATGAGTTCGATTTTAAAATTTTTAAAAAATAATGTGAGGACTGAAAATTAATTGATTCCACTTGTAGAACTTGATCTACTTCAGTAAAGTACAAGTAAGCTTAGGGCCTTTTTAACTTAATGTCATCGCATAGCAAAATACCCATGCAAGCATGTTATGGGAAGCATCCACTGTTGAGTTCTTGCAAAAGTAGAGTGTTGACACCCACCCATGGGCCCAAAGATAGATAAATGGACACAAAATTCAAGCCCAAGCAAATTCAAGACAAAAAAGGAGTTCACGCAAGCTAAGTGGACCCGTCCTGAACTCAGCCCATGGGAGCGAAGCTCCACCAAGCCTCGAAGCAGGCTTTTCAACAAATCAGATCCGGCCCACAAGAGCGAAGCTCCTATAGGCTACCTCAACGGGCTCCATAATGCAGCCCAAACATAGCAAATGGGCTTAACAAAGCTTTAGCCCACCACATCCAGCCTATCAAGCCTCAGAAGCAGGCTTCTCTACAACTTTGGGCCTCCACAATAATCCATCCAAAAATAACGGGCTTAACCAAGCTCAAGTCTATCAAACTCAAGCATATGAATCAAGACCAAGTCTTCAAATGGCCCCAGGCCCACGATCCCAACTCAAGTCCAAGCTCATGGACCAAGTCCATGACTCCAAGTGGCTCAAAAGTCCACTCCTACACCTATAAAAGAAGGAACACCCCTCTCATTTAGGATACACTTGGAGAGGCATCCCCGAGGAGAGGACGGGAGTCTGCAGCAACGCCCCAGCGTCTCGGTTTTCACGCTCTCCAAGTCACGAGCTTTTCCTCTACGCGTCTTAACCGTTATGTTGCCGAAATCAAGAAAAAACGCCCATGTGTCAGATTTATCTAAAAACTGTGAATTCTAATGCGTTTTACCCCATGTGGATGTAGAAAAACTAAGCCCACGTTGCTATCCAACACAATTCAAATTTCCAAGGCCCGGAAAATCATTCCGAGCCCATCTTAGCACTCGCGATGGGTGTTACAACTTGGTGACTCCACTGGGGATGGCGTTGTTGGTCTACATCAGGCGCGAGGGGGTCAGAATCTGAAAATCGAAACTTCTTCCTCGCTGAACAGCGAGTTGCAAAGGCATTTCCGTCTTCCGTCATTGAGTTTCTGGCATTTCTGCCCAAATCGCGCAAAAACCTAATAAATTTTTAGGTCCAGAGGCGTTCAGCTCACAAACAGCAAAGAACCCGCAAAGAGGGAAAGCTATTGAACATCATCCTGTAACTGTCTAGACACATAAAACGAGCCTACAACAAGGACCTTCGGCAGATATAAAATCATTTAACACTAATAAAAATCCGGCGTAAAACTCACATTTTTTTCATAACCTAGGTGTTTTCTGGTCACACTTCCAGAAACGCTTCAAGCAGACTGATTTTTCCTCCAGAGACTCTTTAAGCGAACTGGTCATTCTTCCAGACATGCTTCAAGCGAACTGGTCACTTTTCTAGAGCGCCTCAGGCAAACAAGAACCCGTGAACCTTGAACATTCTCACGCGTGAAACTTAAAATACATAAAATTTGCAAAGAACACAAAGGGACCCGAACTTGCAAGTATCCATCCAAAGGTTGATCTCCTTGTTATTTATCTACGAGTACTAATCTTTTTTTTTTTATTAATTGCTTAGGTTCTTCACCATAGCTCGAAGGTAAAACAAGTCAACCGTGGATCGAAGCCCCGTGGTTACCAGATCAAGAGCGGCTAGGATGGAGTCCGAACAATCCTCACACTACAAAGATTGGGATCACCAGTTCAAGCAGTCCATTGAAGCCCACATGACGGCAATGGATAAAAGGATACAAAAGCTAGAGGAAGTCCTGTCAAACATGGGACAACCTCTGATAAGCAGTCAGAACATGGTCATGCCACCATTTTGTTCTCAAAACCCGAACCCGGAACAAGATGGAGGGCCTCAATAATCTTCTCATAAATCACGGAACGATCACTATAAAGAGGAGTTGGTCTTTGAACAAGGCCGTAATGAAATCCAAGATCTCAAGAAACAACTCCGGAACCAACTAAAAGAAATGGAGGAGTGAATTCGACAACATCAAGGGGAGGGCCTACCCTCGACCAAAATAGAAGATCTATGCCCGTTCCCCAACACCAAGTTGCCGGAGAAGTTCGAGATACCAGCTCTACCCGCGTATGAAGGAGACTCATGCCCGAGGGCTTATCTCAAGGCTTTTTGTGACATCCTCTACCCTTTAGTAAAAAGCGAAGAGGTCTTGATAAAGCTATTCCAACATAGCCTAAAGAAGGACGCCTTTGAGCGGTACACATTGCTGGATTGCCGGTTGATCAAACATGGGAACAACTCTCTTTAGCTTTCACGGATCGCTTCTCCTACAAGTTGAACATGGCTCCTAAACGGGCCGACCTCGAAGCACTAAAGCAAAAAGGTGACGAAACATTCTCCGAGTACGTTGCTAAATGGCGGGCATTAGCGGCAAAAATGAAGAGCACGTTGTCTTTGGATGAGCAAATCTCCACCATCATCAACTTTACACACCCAAGCATCTCAGGATATCTCATTTCTCACCCTTACGTGAACTTCACTCAACTCCTCCAAGTCGGGGACCAAGTGGAGGCGGGAATCAGACATGACATCATCTCTTCATGGCCTTATCAGGGGAACACAACTCGAAGGAAGTAAGAACCTAAAAATGGTAATTCCTCGAAGACCTCGAACATAAATGCCATAGACACCACCCCTAAGCCTTTTCAAAGAAAAGCACACAGAGATTTTACCCCTCTCACCCAGTCCTATAACGACATCCTCAACATGCTCATCCAAAAAAATATGCTTGCATATCTAGCCCCAAAGCCTCCACCTAATCCTCTTCCCAAAAATTACCGAGAAAATGAGTTCTGTGCCTATCACCAAGGAAGAGGCCACACCACCGAAAGATATTTTTTACCCTCAAACATGTTATTCAAGACTTGATAGATGAGGAAAAAATCAAAATTTTGTCAAACTCTCATGAGGATGTGATCCAAAATCCCTCACCTATGCACGAACCAAGGAATCTCAATGCGATGAACATAAACTTCATAGAAGTTGCAAGAGGACCCACAAAGCTGAGTCATGAAGCCTACATGATCACTCTACAACGGGCTAAGCAAGGAGGTTATGGCCAAGACCACCTCATATTGCCGGGCGTGAACAATTTAAAGATCGCTCCAACTTATTAAGAGCCCATGGTGCTAGCGGCAAAACCAAAGCCAACATATGACTAGCACAGGGTCCCATGAGAAAATTCTCAATGCTCGTAGATAGGCAATATTTATCCGAGTCTACCGACGGGAACCAGCTCGCAACGTGATCACCAACCCGGAGAAGTAACCACCATATGACGTGGCTTCACAACTCAAGTCCTTGTCAGCCGAAATATCCATATGGGAACTGTTATGCATATCAACAAAACATAGGAAAGCTTTCACCAAAGTGCTAAGTGAGGTCCACATAACAACAGAGGTAACTCCCGATGCGGTAGCTCACCTGATTGGGCAAATAATTGCCCCCAACGCCATCACATTCACTAACGAAGAATTTTCCGCGAAAGGACGCAACCATGGACACTCCCTAAGCATCACGGTCAGGTACAATGGCTTGAAGATCCCCTTGGTAACCATTGACAACGGCACAAGTCTTAATGTTTACCCACTACGAACAATCAAGAGTCTTGAAATCCCAATGAATCAAATACGGCCGAGCTACTACCATGTAAGAGCCTTTGATAATTCTCAAAAGACGGTCTTGGGTGAACTAGACATAGAAATACAAGTGGGACCTGACACCATGATTGTCCCTTTTCAAGTCTTGGATATCCCCGCATCTTTCAACATGTTATTGGGAAGACCTTGGTTGCACCAAACCGGAGTCATCTCGTCCTCTCTCCATCAAAGACTAAAGTATCTATCGGCGGGAAAGCTAGTAGTTATCGAAGCCAACCCCAAGATCATCATCCCTGTAGAGTTTGAAAATTTCCATGAAGTTTCACTAATTGAAGTATACGAATCTTCGGATCCTCTCCCTTTTGAAATAGATGATATGCATGAAGTCCATCACATCCCTTCAAAGCAAACACTCCCACTCCATTATGTCATACCTCCGGCCGAGAGGCAAACAACAAGGTTCAACATCAAATACCGAGGAAAAACGGTGTTACTCAATCCTTAACAAAAGAACAACAAATGGGGTCTCGGATATAGGCCCAAGGAAGATAAGTTCAAGAAATCCAACAAAGCAACTCGGTTCATAAGCACGGGGTGCATACTACCTAAAGTATTGAAGGCTCAAGAGATCTTAATGATAGCTCACAATGACCCATATGAAAAAAAACACCATTATGCAAAAAGAAGCCAAAAATTAGTATGCTGTACCAACTTGCTCAAGACCCGATTATAGCAAGCACATTACGCGTGCGGCGCCCATTCAAAAGAAAAAGAAGCAAACGGAGCCAGACATGTGGGCCAGCATTCGCTGGTCCCACGAATTGCTACAAATCTCAAAAAATAGTGGAGTTGATGAGGAGTTGCGCGACAATATGGAAAGGCATGAAAACAAAGACGCGACTTTGGACTATGAGATCGTCAACTTGGGAACATCCGAGTTACCCAAATGTCTTCGTATTGGAAAGAATTTATCAACTGAAGAAAGAAACCAAATGGTCACATTTCTCATACCTCGGTTTGTCAACTTCGCCTTCTCTTATGAAGACATGCCCAGACTTGACGAAGATCTAATTACTCATCAACTCCCAATAAAGGCCGATGTCAAACCGATGAAGCAAAAACTAAGAAGACTCAAACCAGAATGGATACCCAAGATAAGGGATAAAGTGTTCAAGTCATACAATGCCGGATTCTTGGTGGTATCACACTATCCACAATAGCTAGCAAACATTGTTCCCATGCCCAAGAAGGATAGAAAGGTCTGAATGTGCATTGATTACAGAGATCTCAATAAAGCTAGCTCAAAAGATGATTTCCCACTGCCTCATATTGATACTCTAATTGACAACACGGCGAGTCATACATGGTTCTCCTTTATGGACGGATTCTCCGAGTATAACCAAATCAAAATCGCCGAAGAAGATAGAGAAAAAAACTTCTTTCATTACTCTTTAGGGGACATTTTGCTACAAAGTAATGCCATTTGGTTTAAAGAATGCCGGAGCTACGTATCAACGCACCATGACGGCCATCTTCCACGACATGATGAGTAAAAAAATAAAGACATTTTGGTGTCCATTTTAATGCATGTAGATACTTTGCAAGCTCAAAACAAATGCCATCATGCACATAGTTAACCAATTAAAGACCACCAGGCATCTTTCATCAAAAAAAAAAAAAATCACCAGGCATCTTTCTTAGATATTATGACCTTATTATCAATTTTTTGCCTAGTTTTAGGACATCACCTATTGAATTGTATCATAAAAGCTAGCCTTTCTTAGTAAGTTATGTATCTATTCTGCCAACGAACAAAATTTTGTGTTTATGCTGATTAGTGGTCTTGGCAGTAAAGTATGTGTTCAGCATCAAGAAAATATACATTCTTGAATGTGTTAATTTTTCCCATTTTCCTGCTCTGAAAAAATTGTCCCATGTTGCTTATGCTGATGAAACAAATGCAGATTCTCCAATCCTATAGGATTTTGTAGTGACAACACTGTTCAATTACATGTCTTCTAATTTGATTTTATATGCTTTGTTCATCTTGCCATCCTGCAGGGCAGATCTATTTTCAGAGTGTCAATGTATACAATACACCATTCAGACACGAACACAAGGCATTCCTGATGCTAGAACATATTTGTTGACATTGTAGGAGATTTGGATCAAGTATGCGTCTTTTCTGCCTTCTTCTATATCCTTTCGTGATGTAGGTTTTTCGGCATTTAGCGAAAGCTTGGCGGTGCTTTTCTATCTCATTGATCAAGAGTTATCTTCTGTTCTTGCAATTGGATCTTGCATTGCTTTGTGATACTTATTCATCAAAGGATTGGCTCATGATTACTCAATAATTAAATTATTGCATGCAATGGGCAGTTGATATAATGACCAGTCAGGGAGGGCATTTTTGTGATGATTTGTATTAACTACTGAAAAGGGCTCACCTTTTAGTTTGTCTTTTCTTTTAATGTTGCCATTTGGCCTCTCTGCTATAGATATCTTGGCTTTTGCTTCTTATTTTACCTCTCTTCATGTAAACTTTTTTCCTCTTCTGGTGTAAATACTATTTTGAAAAGACAGTTTAAAGTTAATAGTGTTATTTTTTAAACTTTTTCCCATGTCCTTTCTTGATAGATATTATCATTTGATGCAAGACCACCAAGCATATTTGCGTATCTTCAATCTGGACGTCCCTATTTCAATCCCACTTCTTTTTAAGCTCTATTGTAAACACTATCTGCAATAATGTCTTTCTGCAATGCTTTGCATCCTTTCTTATTTTTCTCTCTGTCTTTCGTTCTTTCTCTAATTCTTTCGGTCATTCTCTTCCTTCTCTTCAAAAATATATATTCTCATCTTTCCCTTTGTTGACACCCCACCATTGGGCCTAAAGTGAAACAAAATCTAAGCCCAAGCAAATTCAAAGCAAAAAGAAGTTCAAGTAAGCTAAGTGAGCCCTTCCGAACTCAGCCCACGGGAGCAAAGCTCCGTCAAGCCTCAAAGCATGCTTTTTCAACAAACCAGGTCCGGCCCACAAAGAGCGAAGCTCCTACAGGCCACCTCAACGGGCTCCACAATGCAACCCACCAGACTCAGCAAACGGGCTTAGCCAAGCTCTAGCCTACCAGATCCAACCCACCAAGCCTCAAAAGCAAGCTTCTCTACAACTTTGGGCCTCCACAACAGCCCATCCAAAGCAACGGGCTTAGCCAAGCTCTAGCCCACCTAGCTCAGGCCTATGGACCAAGTCCGACACCTCAAGTGGCCCAAGGCCCATACTCTCATCTCAAGCTCTAGCCCATCAAGCTTAAGCCCGTAGAGGAAGTCCAACACCTCAAATAGCCCAAGGTCCATGCTCTCACCTCAAGCTCAAGCCCATTGACCAAGTCCAATAACTCAAGTGGCCCAAAGCCCCCTCAAACACCTATAAAAGGAGGTGCACTCCCCTCACTTGAGACACACTTTGAGAGGCATCCCAAAGGGGAGGACGGGAGTCTGCAGTATAGCCTCGACGTCCTAATTTTTCCACTCGTCAAGCTCCACGCCTCTCTTCCTATTTTCCCCTTTTCATCTCTCTCATTCTCTCAAATCTTTTATTTTTCCATTTTCACACTCATGTAAACCACCTCGGGTTGGCAGATTTCACTATATTTGCTTCAATCCGAAGGCCGGAACCCGAACTCTATACAACTAGTGTCTTATTTCATTAAATAGGGGCTGATCTCCCCTTAAAGATCAGTGGCGACTCCTTTTTTTCTTTAGTTTTGCGTGCGTATTTAAGTTAACACCCCGGCAAGGCGGGTGCACGCGGGTCCACGGATTCCAGCATAATTAGCAGCCGTTGTGCTGCCGAATTTGTGACGTAATCCATGTACGGAAAGCCCCGTCTTGGTCGTTATGCGGTTGAACCCACAAGAGAACACTCATACGCCAACCTTTCTAAAAAATGTGAAGCTTAACGCATTTTACCCCATGTGGATGCAGGAAAACTAAGCCCACGCTGTTGTCTCAGAGACGTTGAAAACCCATTCAATACGATCCAGATTTTCAAGGCGCGGAAAACCAATTTGGGCCCATCATAGCATTCGCGGCAGGTGCTACACCTTCGTAAGATTACTGCCCATCAAAAGGATTAGTTGCGCAAAGCTAATGACACTCGAGACAAATAATGGTTATGTTCTTTGACTCTTTTATTGACTTTTTTAAAGTGATTTATAGTTTGATTTACCGGTTTTGGATTTTGAAGTTATGGACCTGTTTGAAAACTAACAAACAGAACTTGGTTTATGATGTTTGAGCATCTTCCATTGCATCAACAAGCTGCATGCAAAGGAGTATTAAGAATACGAGAGAAATCTGCTAATTAAGATATAAATACTTAAAATCTTATCGAATCTATTATCTTGGACTAATCATCATTGCATTTGGCGAGGTCACTAATCTGGACAACTTGAACTATTTGACGGATTACATTGTTAGTCTATAGAGCTTTATTTTTTCCTTTTTCTGCATAAATGGACTGGGGAAGCACCTTATCCAGGGTGAGCAGCATCAATTTTGCATCGTTTGTTATTATGACTATGAAGATGTTGCAGAATATGGTTCAGCAGAAAGGATACCATGCAAGCATTTGCATATGCTACAATATTGATGCTTTCCAGAACTAGAATCAAAGGCTACTTCGAAGGACTAAATAAATCATCAAATCCAAATTTAAATCGTCCATAACAAATGAGAACACAATTCATACAGCAAACTCATCACCAATACCTCTTAAAGTTTAGGATGTACAAACTTTACATAAACATATATCAAACAAAATTGACAATTGTACCATGAATACACAAAGTATTCAATCTTGAATGTTGACAAATATGTACCACAAGTTACTTTTGTGGACCAACTTGTGTAGCTCTTTAGTCACCGCAAATGTGTATCTTTCATAAAGAAGTATAATTGACAACAAAATAGTGAGCATAAATAAGATAAAGGGATCAAACAAGACCATCTGTACCTGTTTCTCAATCTCTTTAGTAACAAAGAAAAGATCGAACTTGATATCAGTTTTTTGCAAGTATAAAGCAAAAGCTTGCAAGTTGAGTATGTCAGTCATCATTAAATCTTGAACTCCAGGATGTGGAACCTACAGTTGAAGCAAAACAATGAATAAGCTGTACAAAC
Organism: Annona squamosa; assembly: GCA_035584095.1. Classification (NCBI taxonomy): domain Eukaryota; kingdom Viridiplantae; phylum Streptophyta; class Magnoliopsida; order Magnoliales; family Annonaceae; genus Annona; species Annona squamosa. The sequence continues at coordinate 84,880,220 of JAXCLR010000001.1, forward strand.
AAGAATGAGTGAGTTACAGGCTTAAGTTTCCACCTTCATAGCAAGATCACCCTTTGAACCTCTCAATCTTGCTTGATGTACCTGTCATCATGTCATATCGTAAAGAATAACTCTAAGTCCAGGTGCTTTGAATTGCCATATGCATTAAGCTCCAAATTCGAGCTTTTGTATATGTGTGCTTTCTTAGGTGTTTTTCCTCTTTCATAAATGACAAACCGCACAGCTGGGCTAAACGAATTTTAAGGAGATTGCTAAGAAAAGCCCCCAACCGTGCAGCCAAAAGGCCCTTTAGTAATTTAAGGTTGAAACCATTTTAAGAACATCTATACTAAGATTGTGATAAGGATATTCTAGTGTGAGCTGAGAAAATTGACTCACATGGCAGAGAGATAACGACAGTAAGTAAGCTGTTGATATAAATGAAGCTGGATGGCAGACAAGTATGGCCGTTGTAATTTAAGTTAAAATATCAGTGCCCATACAGCTCTGTTTGGTGTCAATGGAAAAGATAGGATCCCCTTTCCTCTTTTTCTCACTTCCCTTAAATCTATATGGCATTTTCTTATTGTTCATCATTGTTATCTATATTCTCCATATTCTCACGTCAAATAAAATAACCTTTTTTCCTTATAAACCCACATCCAAGAAGCTTTGGCCTTTCTCTTTGAGGTGATATATAAAATTTTCACAAATTTGAGATTGTTTTGCAGCACTAAAGATGTAAAAATATCAACCCGTGTGTCACCCAACATGAAGTGGTTGATTGTGTCTAGTGTCTTCCAGTGTTTTGAATCTAAAATCATTAAATTCAACATTTCAAGACAGAAACTTGTTTTCTATTTTCAATGACAAAAAAAGATCACATGTCATGCTGCTGAAGAACCAAGTAGCACCAATTCTAACCAGACCAGTTCGTTTACCGGTTCAATCACCGAATGAGTTCTGACAACATTGCTGAATTCTTGATTCTTGATACATTACTATATCTCATTAAACTAGAATCTAAGATCCACATTAATCCTGTACTTGGATCAGTATGGTTGGTGCTTCCACCACAGTCAATACTCACAAAATCTGCACATCACATGGTTATCAGTTCTCACAAAGCTGATCATTTTCACATGATAAAACCTTATCAAAGGTTAGAAAATCTGCCTATTATCCAAGGAAGAAGGCACGTTAACTTAAGTCTGACTATCTTTCAGCTGGTACTGCTTCTTAAATGATAAATAATAGAGAATGCAGTCTCCGTTAGTGGTGGGAAAATGAGCGAAGGTCTCTCTCTCTCTCTTGTTGCTTCGAGTGTGAAGTATTTCTTCTTTTCAGAGTGTACCTTTTTTTTTATGGCTAGAGTTTACCCATTGTTTTTGGTGTTTCAGGTTCAGTAGCTAACACCAAGATCAGGTGCATTTCTGTGGAGGAAAATAAATAGCATCTAAGGGAGAAACCATACCTTCTCCTTGGCAAACAACTGAAGGAATCAGCTGTGGATATAAAACCAGCAAGAAACATGAGAAACCTACGAAAGGTAATGCAAGGTAACAGCTATTGCTCTCCACCTCCTTAGCAGAATCTTTATGTATATATTTTTTAAACACTTCAGCCAATATACAGAAGCCTCTATCCCAAGACTCCCAAACAAGGGTGACACTTATCAAATGCTCGTGTATTAGCTTTGTGAGATGAACGAATTTGGTATCACTGTCTTTCAGTTGTCATCTCTGGAATCTGCTTTGGAACACTTTCCAGCTTTCGCTTTATTGTTATTAATCTTAAAAATCTAATCTGTCACGTACAGGCAAAGGCTACTTTTTGCAAAGATTGGCTGACACTGTATTTCACTGCTTACTTTTAAAATTTAAGTGATCTCCACATGATTGAAAGCAAAGGATTTGATTGTATGCATCTGTGGGCTCTCTTTATCAAATAGTCATGGTGTGAATGGGCTGGGCAGAAGCTTTATGGATGGTGGGCAAAAATGACAACGAAAGCACATCCAGAAAATGAGGTCTTATGAAAAATGGCATATGGTTCATGGAATTTCTACGCAATAGATGATGTCGGAGAGAGAGCGCGCTAATCACAAAAGAAACATTTCTTCTTCTATCGTCAAGAGTCCAGTTTCGATAGAAATGTATCTTTGCTGAAGGGGTGAAATGCATCATTATCTATCAGATGGCCATTATAATTTTATAGAACGAAATAATAATGTGTTATGGTTCTATATAACCAAATGCATCCGGTCAAAAAATTATTTTTTAAAAAAACTTTTACGAATTTTTTTATTCTATATATATATTTAATTTATATATCAAGTTTCATTATTTTTAAGAATGCATATATGAATTTTTTTTTTTCGAATTTTGAATATAAGGGTGTTTTAGCAATTTTAAATGATAAAAATATTCCTATGTTTGAAATTCAAAAAAAAATATACATGCCTCTTCAAAAAATAGTAAAACTTAATATATGTATTAAATAGACTTGGAATATTCCCCTGGCCCCTCAAGCCATCAAGTACATTCCCAACTCTCGCATCCTCCCGGAGGGATATTCCTATAATGACTCCCAAATATGGGGAGGAAATCTTGTAAAACTCGCAGCCATACGGGACACAAGTTATTTTACCTGCACCGAGGCGGGACGCACTATTTAATCCACATGCAGCTGGCAGGGTTCGAAGCCAGCTTACCATGACGCCAGACACGTCGCAGCAATACTAGATATATATCTATGTTGATGCACGGAGATTGCAATTAATGTGATTAATTAATAATCTATGGTGTTGAATGACGCAGGTAGCTTGTTTGAATTAGTTGATTAAATTTAAATAATAATGATTATCCCGTTGACCATGATACGTCTGTTACAGATTTGGCTAGAGTCGAGATATTTCGATCGTTGATCATTATCTTGTGCGTGCATGGATATGCATGAAATCAGATTTCAGACGTTAGTTGGGCTAAACATACATTTTTAATGGCGTGGACCGGAACCATGAAAAGTGAAAGTTCTGTAATAACAGTACTACTCCCCTTCTTAATCATATACCACTCAGCATCCGCCTGTTCGGAATTTTCGAAACAAAGAAAAAATGATTTATCTATATGTTTAGAACTTTTATATTAAAAATAAAGAGGTTTTTCATCCGTCCCTACATAGTTTGGTGAAATTAAACGTATATGACGAGTTTCTAAAAAATTGCACCCGTACCTGGACGATTTGCTTGAAATGGTAAATGTATCGCTTTTGTTAAAAAATTTTCAGAAAACAACCAAAAAAAAAAAGTTCTTGCAAACAAATAATATGATGATATAAGTAAAATTTCTTTCCGTCCCACTTCTATAAAACATCTTTTCTATAACTCCTTTCATATTTAAAATCTTAATGATTGATGAAAATTTCGTTTTATCCATTATATTTAGCATAATTTACACTATCTTAAAAATCATTTTATTTGTTTAGTTTCACTGTATATGAGTAAGGAATGTTTTCACCCATGCCTACATTGTTTAGTGAAACTAAAGGTATATAATAAGTTTCTAAAAATTGCATCCATACCAGGACAACTTGTTAAAAAATTTTCAGAAAATAACAAAAAATTGTTCTTGCAAACAAATAATATGATAATATAAGTAAAATTTCTTTGAGTTCCACTTCTATGAAATTCTTTTTTTATGTAACTCCCTCTATGTTTAAAATTTGGATGATTAATGAAAAATTCACTTCATCTATTATATTTAGCATTATTCATTTTATTTGTTTAATTTCACTATATATGAGTCTTATCTATAAATATATAAAATCAATGTCATAAAATTATTTAATGTCAAAATATCATTTTTAAAGTAATTTTTTCAACATCTAAACTATATAAATATTACTACATAGATAAATGATTTCATAGAGTATTATTAAATTTTAATATAAGTGTGAATGGATTTAAGCATTTTTTCATAATTTACACACGAATATATATATATATATCAACAAATGTGGCCCATAAAAATATTTGATTGGAATGAAACTTGATTTCTTAAATAAACAAATAATGTTGAATATAATGAATGGATTGAATTTTCTATCAATGATCAAAATCTTAAAAATTAAGGGAATTACATAAGTCTGCTTCTATGTAACTTGATTACATAAAATGACATACAATTTCTTTTATCATATAATTTTATATAAAACATATAAGTCAAACATGCTCATAGTACTCAACAAAAGATCAATTTGCTCAACGAAGAATAAAAAATTATAAAATAATTTTTTTCATCATCAAATATAATATAAAACATTTTATTAACAAATTTGGATATTTAATTTGATAAACATTTTATTATGAAAACTTAGCTCGAGCCAATAAACTTATTTTTTACTTTTTCATAAACTTATTAATTTAAATGTATTTAATATATAAAACATTTGTAAAGAAACTTATACTCATATTTATAAAGAAATTGAATATTTTGCACACGTAATTTTATAAATATGTAAATCCATTAAAATGTTAATTCAAAAATATATTTAATTATGATAATAAAAATTACTTTGAATAAAAACTGATATATTCTAAAATTTGGATGTCAATCATATACAACTTGATTGTTTTCTTTTTTATCTAAAATTTTTTTCTTTTAAATTTGAACCATTTACAATATTATTATAAAAGCCTAAATAAGTTTACAATTAAAGTGACCTTTGACATCAAAAATAATATAGAAGAATATTGTAAACAGTCCAAATTTAAGAATATTTTCTAAATACAAAAAGCGACAAATTATTTGAAAATAAAGATATAATTATTAAAATTCTGGAGTCAATGTATAACTAAATAAATTTTACTAACATAATGTAAATAGAATCAATATGCCATAAAATTCACCTTTTGTCACATATATTTAGAAAAATCATTTTCAGTGCAGACGTCTTCATGCTTTTGGAATTACTATTTGCTCATACTTATTTTATGATTTTGTAATATGCATACTTATTCTATGATTATGTAATCATTCTCTTTTCCTTTCCAACTGTATTTAACTTGGGATGTGAATTTCCGTTCATTATCCACTGACATTCGACCACCCAGGTTTCAAAGTAGCTCGTGTATAAAAGTAGATGGTACATAAATACTGTAAAAATTTTACTTCTTAGTAAAATTGTGAGACCAGATTAATGAGACATGGGAGTAAACTAAAATTAATCATTTACGGTGAGTAAAAATTATGCTTATATTCATTTTTATTGGCATTCACTCAATTTTTAATTAATTAGTGTTCTTAATTCGTTTTGGTAAATCATTAATATTCATTGTTGTCATAAAGCCCTCCTTCCCGCCAGAATTGTATCGACGTCTGCCCTCCTTTGGACACCTTCAAAATCTCCTCCTTTTTCTACGGAGAGAATGCAACAGCCTCTCCTCCTTTTCATCCCCAATCCCGTCAATTAGTCGTCGCCCAGAATCGTGAAATCTCTTGGGATTTCTCGGTTCCGGAGCGCCTATTTTGGTCAGCTTTTCAGCTTTTCTCTTCTTCCTTTTCGATTCTTCTTCCGCTTTTGATTTTTGTTGAATTCAATTCCTGGGTTTTGAATCTCCGGTTATGCTTCGTTGTCTTTGCCAATCAGATCTCGAGGACTTGCCATTTTGGGTCCGCCTTTCATCAATGAGAGTGTATGTATAAATTCCCATGCGATAAAGCCATGGATTTGGGGTGATTTATAATCTCATCTCATTGGAACCTATTAAATTAGATTTTTATTTCTGACGCTAATCGAATTTCTGGTGTTTGGGATTCAGGTGTCATTGGGAAAGTCTCCGTTCTGTCATTGGAAGCCTATTTCAGAATCTAATTGAAGATTTTGCTTGTTACGGTTTGAAAACATGAGCTGCCTTCCTTGCTTCTTTTCTAGCAAGAAGAAGAGGGACGATGATGATTTCTCGGAACCTGCACCACCACCACAACAAAAGCCTGCAGGTGAGTCTTCTTTTACTTCTTGATGGATAGACGCGGCAGATTTTACCATTTAGAATATGTTTAGGACTTCATTTAATGAGGTATTTGTTGAATAATGAAGACCATTGTGCAGTTCGGCCCACCAATAATGAATGGTTAAGCGAGCCATTTTTAGTTTTGATGGAAAATTTTAATCTGAATTATAGGCAGGCAATTGATATACGAACAAACATATTAACCCAGGAAATGCCTTTTGGGCGACTGAGCCATTTCTATGCTTGTACGCTTGCATTATGTAGTTTATCTGGATTCTTAATGTTTAAGGACTGAGCTACTGGTCATCATCAGTATCGGTTCTGTTGATGTATTTATGGGTCATGAAATACCTGATAAGAACTTTAAAATGCAGCGACTGCTGCACTAAGCTGAAAAGTGTCCAAAGACGTGGAAAGTTTAATCTTTGAAGCTGGATTTTTTTCAGGGTTATCAAATCTAAAATCGCACCTGATCAGAGGCCTTCCAATTATCACTTACAAAGAAAACAAAACCAGTTTAAAATATATATATCATTAGCTTTTATAGGGGATAATAATGATTCTATCATCAAATTTTGTTGGTAAATGTAACAATAAAAAATTGAGAAAAATTTTTAAACGTACATCCTTTCTTGAATAATAGAAGAGCATTCAAGAGAGCACGTAAGGTGAGGGAGACGTTTTTTTTGCACTCAGTCAGTATAGAAGTAGCTACTAAGATTAGGGTGATGACTGATGAATTTGTTATGAAAACATAGTAGAACGAATTTAAACTTCTACCTATTATGGCCCATAAGGATTTTTCTTTGTCGTCGTTATCTATGATGCTCAGAAACGCAATTCTGCTATTGGCATGCAGAGGCTCCAAAGCCAAATAAGACAGAAGAAAAACCCACAGAGACCAAAGAACCTGAGAACGGCAACATCACATCGAAGAATTTCACTTTCCGGGAGCTTGCCACAGCTACTAATAATTTCCAACCTGAAAGTTTGTTGGGCGAAGGAGGTTTTGGGAGGGTGTACAAGGGATCCCTTGACAACGACAGCCAGGTAACTGTAATACTTGCTGCTCATTATGCCTGTCAAGTTTTGATAACTGTGCTGATTTCAATTTATTGCTTTATTCTTTAACAGGCTGTGGCTGTTAAACAACTAGACAGGAATGGATTGCAAGGAAACAAAGAGTTCGTTGTTGAGATTTTGATGCTTTGCAACCTCCATCATGACAATCTCGTCAATCTTATTGGGTATTGTGCAGATGGAGATCAAAGGCTTCTTGTATATGAATTTATGCCTTTGGGCTCATTGGAAGACCATTTGTTTGGTACTGTGTCTTCTTCTTCTTCTTTTTTTCTTTTTTCTTTTTTTTTTTTTTTTTTTTTTGATGAAGAACATTAGAACAAAACAGAGAGCGAGATGGCTTCCAACCCCATGCGCCCCCAAGTACCTGACTAGGGCGAATGAAAGGGAAGCCATCCACTATGACACAAAAAAAAAAAAAAACAGATTTCTCACTTTCAATCAATTCCTTACATTGTTTAGTAATGTTTTTTTTTAACATTGAAGCGCCTGAATTATGATCCATTGTGCCAAAACTAAAATTTGAAATTAGCGTTTCTTATTAAATTTCGAGAATATTTGATTTCCATTTTTTCAATACTTCTAGCACTCTCTTAATTTCCTTTAGATAAGAAAGAAATTAGCCTTAAGTTGTATTTGCATCTCCTTAAGTCCAGCGTGAAAAGAAGAAATTGAAGTTGCTAGTCCTCCCACCAATACAATGCTACAGAGGGATACAAATTGGTTATTTCGTTATTCTACACTGTTGGAATGTACCTTTATTCTCTGACTCGCCTATTTAATGAAATGCCTGGCAAGGAAGAATTTTTGGCATGATGAAGTCTTACATATCACCTGATAGCGCTAAGCATGCCTACCAAGCTGAGACGCGCTATAATAGTGGATTTCTCGCTTGAACTGCTCACTGACCTGCAAGAGTTTGCCGTTGCTAACTTAATACTCATTCATCCTCATAATTTCTGCTTATTGAAATACAATCTCAGCATTCTAAGGTAGCCATAGTTTTCAAATAAGTAATATTTAGCCAATTTTCATGGTAGTAACCAATCTTGGTGAAATGACATTTTCCTTGCAGAAATTGGACCGGAAAAGAAACCCTTAAATTGGGAAACACGAATGAAAATAGCCACTGGTGCAGCTAAAGGTTTGGAGTATTTGCATGACAAGGCAAAGCCTCCTGTTATCTTTCGTGATCTGAAATCATCAAACATTTTACTTGACGAACGGTTCAATCCAAAGCTTTCTGACTTTGGCCTAGCCAAGCTTGGTCCAATGGGTGATAAATCACATGTCTCATCAAGAGTGATGGGGACTTACGGCTATTGTGCACCTGAGTATGCAAGGACAGGCCAGCTGACATTGAAGTCAGATGTGTACAGCTTTGGAGTAGTCTTGCTAGAGCTAATCACAGGGCGAAGCGCCATTGACACCACCAGATCTAATGAGGAACAAAATCTCATTTCTTGGGTAACTCCTTGATGCCCTGTTTTGCATCTATCACCATTTAAAACTGACAACAGAGAAGAGTTATCCATGCTATCTTTGGCTTGAACCTTCTGGCTCGCAATTTCTGTTCAGCATTATGAGTGGTTAAACTATCCAGCCACACTATTAAAATGCCCATTGCTTTCATTCTTAAATTTCCTAAAATGCTTTTATTGTGGATTCCATATTTCGTCATTGCCATTTATCCCTTCAATGTCCTTATTTCAGCTATTGGTACTAAGGACACAGGTGACTCAATTACACATTGAGTCAGGAATCTATACTATCAGAACTCATAAACTAAGTTTAGCTAATGATGCATCATGAAAAGCTAATGAACCTATTTGATGGCCATCCTGAATTTTTCTAGGGCATTTTGGAAACACTTTTTCAATCAGTGTGTATGTTTTGAGATGCTGAAGAAAAATCAAATTGCATGTTTATGTGAATGTTTGAGCCTTCAACTAAAGAAAACATGACGTTAACATGTCTTGCTTGCCCATTGACACCCAAATCTGAAGCAATTCACTATATCAACTCCAAGGCCAACACAGGATCCACTTTATCAGCTCCCGTGTGCCTCCCATGCATGTGCATGGACATGCATGAAATGGAAAATAATAACAACAACAGCAACAACAGCAACAATAATACTAAGATTGGATCAGCACACTAAAATAGAATCCCACAGGGATCGGTTCCACCTAAAACTTGAGTTGAAAGATTTGTGATGCGACTGTGTCATAGACATGTTACGTAATATGGTTGTATGCACCTAACTACAACCAAATACCTGTTGTTGTTGTTTCTGAGGTTCTTAGAAAATTTTTATCAAAAAAAAAAAAAAAAAGTTTCTTAGACATTATAGATTATAAAGTGTTTAAGCCTTAAAATTCACCTCAAGTACGCCTGCACTATCGTTTAACAATGATTTCAATTGGTCATTGTATTGCGGTAATTCTATAAATTGTATCTTCTTTCGATCTAATCAATTGTTCTGGGCTTGTATTCTTTTTGGACAGGCCCAACCATATTTCAAAGCTCCAAAGAGGTTCCCAGAGCTGGCAGATCCTCTCCTTAATGGGAAGTTCCCAGTAAGAGGTCTGAATCAAGCAGTGGCAGTTGCAGCAATGTGTCTACAAGAGGAAGCTTTTGTCCGTCCTCTGATTGCTGATGTTGTCACTGCTCTCAGCTTCCTTACGGTAGACCAGCCTGATGCTGGAGGACCTCCTCCAGCTCTTTCTCCACCTCCTGAAGTAAAAATGTCAAGTGATGATCTGCTTCATCGAGGGGAGAAACACGTGAGTGATAGTTCATCTACCAGGAAGAAGAAGAAAAAAGATGGTCATCATTCACGCAAGAAATCATCATCAAGTGATAGCGATGATAATTCTTTAGACAAGACAAGTTCTAGAGACCATGAGGAGAGTGATGGTGATGAAAGTCACAATGTAGGGCACAGTGATGAAGAGGGCGAAAGTGGTGAAGGTATTCTTTAGGTCATAAATAGCTTTATGTCTGAGTGATTGACCATAGTGTTATGTGCTTTGCCTCCTGTGAGTTTGTGAGAAATGCTATTAGGACATCTACTTGTAGAACTTTAGTGAAGCAATGTCCTCATTTCACACATGGTGACCATCTCTGGTGAAGTAGACTATGGCTTGTTCTGACCTCACCTAGAAGGATGATAACCAAAAACTGTTGTGGTTGGATGTAACCATCAAAACCAAATGCTGTCCTGAGGACATGGACCATCAGCATATTGGTCCTACAAATCAAAAATCCCAATCCATGTTCACGGGTGCAGTGTACACTAGAGATGTAATTATGTAGCAATGTCATAGTAGCACACTTTTGAGCAAGTCTAGCTGGTTTTGTCCTACTTTGGATCTTTCACCAATTTGTAATTCACTACAAGATTGATAGTTATGAAAAGCAGTATAATTTTGGAGACGAGTCTTTTTAGTTCTGTTGAAAGCAATAAGTTCAGATTTGAAGCGTTCATTTTTGTGATCAAGGCAGAAGCTCAGTTAACCCTTCTGTCCATCTTGTTGTGAAATAAGATGGTGTTGAGGGAATCAAATTCCAGGAAATAGGGAAAGAAAAATGAAATTGCTGGACTGTAATATGTACTGCTGCTGTCACTCTGTTAGTACGGCATAGTGAATGACCATGCCGCGAGACATCAAAAATGTGAGACCGCAACCTTCAAAAGAAAAAAATGTAAGACTACAGATCTGCCCAGAAAGATCCATGCTTATGGCCTGCCTCTGGATCTACTAGGATAATTCTTTTTCATCTTTATTATTATTAATTTTTGTTTAGCCTGCATAGATTCAAACTGTGAAGCAACACAGACAAATCCATCTATGCAGCTTGTAGCTAGCAAAAGGCATGCTCATAGAGACCCCTTCCTCATGCAGACTGGCATCTGTCCTGTATCACTTTTTTTCGGAGTGATATCTCAATATCTAATGCAGATCACCTGTTTTTACCGCTATTTCTACCCCTGTTTCAATATGTCATGCAGATAAACTGTTTTGCAATCCTTATTCCAAAATATTCAGCAATATGCCAGTAATTTTAGCGAAAGCTATTTTCTCTGTGGACTGATTGATAATCTTATTCTCCAGTGCTTGAACTTTTTATTTCAACTTATGAAATGGTAATCAAAATAGACAGCACTAATTACCAATAAAAATCTGAGCATTGAGCAATATATATCACATTAGCATAGATCTGCATTCATGGAAACAAATCTTTTAGGGGTTTTGTTGAAATTTTTTTTATAAAACTCTTGATCTAAGTATATTTAATCTATAAACTAAATTTTACTATTTTTAAAAATTTGTGTATATATATATTTTTTTATTTTGGAAAATAGGGGTATTTTAGTCATTTAAACTACTAAACCCTTCTATTTTAAAAATTAAAAATATACATACGCATTTTTAACAATGTTAAAACTTAGTTTATAAATTAAATATACTTAGATTAAGAGTTTTATAAAAAAAACAATTTCAAAAAAATATTAAGAAATGGAAATTCTAACAAAATGCATTGAAATTTTAATGCATCTGGTTGCATTAAAACATTCTGTCTTTTAGACACATACTTAAGAGCTATAAGCCATCAATTGAGAAAGGATAAATACATCGCATTAGCAAAGATATCTTCTTTTTTTAAAAATCTCTTGGAAGGTTGACGCATTTCTGGATTCATGGAACCAAGCCTGTTGCATTCTTCAGAGCAAGAAGCCATTGATGAAGAAGGGGAAAAGCCCCTGGGGGATTTCTTTGATAACAAAAAGAACACAATTAGGCCAATAGCTTGGAAATGTGAAGCTAACATAGGACTCTTAATCAAATCAGTGCCATTCCAATCCTCCCAATGTGGTGGAGCCCACTCCTTCCCAGACATCATGATAACCAATTTCTTCACTGTCCACCCCCTCCATATTGCAGTCCCACCAGCCACTTCCGTTTGCATCTGAAAGCACAAGCCTGCCACTCTATTAGGAAGTCTACCACAGAAAGGATATTATTAACAAGCACAACAATGCAAACACCGACACAGAACAGTAACATGCCATTGGCTTTTTCGAAGAAGTTTGTTTGAATCACTGACTTGCAGAAAAGGAAACTTACAGTGATTGAAGGGTGCTTTTGGTCCCTTGCTAATTAGCTCGTGTCCTCTTTTCCTTTGCTTGGGCTTCGGATCATCCCCTAGAACAACTACTCTTCGTTGACAGGCAGATCGCTTATCTCTAACTGCAAACAAAACAAGAAACAAAGTCAAAATTTTGAGTAGGAAGAGAACTAATCAGTAATCACCACTCACCAAGGTAACTCCTGTAGTGTAAGGACTTGTACCATGGATTTGGCAAAAAAATATAATAGTAGCAAAACAGATCAGCAAACATTCATTGATCTGATTTTATAAGAAACAAAGAGTTAGAATGTACATTTTGAGATTGACAAAAAAAAAAAAAAAAGTCATAAAACTTCATGTGTGGGTTTCAAAATCTTAGAAGCCTGTCTGAACCTCTGCAGTAAACCGCTCAGATTGAAATCTTACATACTTGTAGCTTTAAAAAGCTAATCGATCCCCTCAAGCAATCAGTTCAACTACATACATTTAAGCTTTACGAGTAATTTTTGTGTGATTTCTGCTTCCTGAAAACTGATACAGGCAAGATCAGGCATCCATCTTAAAGGTAATCAGAACAATCTAGCTGCAGTACAACACCTAAGCAGAGAGAATTTCAAACATTCAGTCTAGCCAAGAGGAATCAGCAAATCATCAGTACTATCAAAGCTCCTGTAGTTGTTGGAAGTTGCAACTTTGTTAAGCCAAGTTGAGTTCCACGATAGCAAATAAGAGACAACAACTACAATGCAAAATTTTTGGCTGGCTAAGAGTGGTTAGCTATCCATGTTGGGTTTCCTTTTAGCAACAGTGCTATTTTGGGAAATAGGTCCAATTTTTGCTGATAAAAATAGAACCAGAGCTCACCTAGGCATGATCTGGTTATAAAAGAATTATATGAGTCCAGCACCCCAAACCTTTGGACAGTATGGATGAAAATGAGGCACGTGAAGCACACCAAGAAAAGAGAAAATTGAAGTGGGGCTTTGGGCAAATAATTCCTTTTGGATATGAGCATGGTCATATGTAACTGATTCACATTCAGTTACAGAGTTACAAACTTTCATGTATGCCCTTGGCAAATATGAGTAAGCCAGAGGTGAACTCTGAATCCCCCATACAACTAATCCACAGGCTCCAGTAGCACAGAGATCCAAACAAAAATGCGAAGGAAACAATCCACAGAAATAATACTTAGGTTTAAGAGATTGCTTTAAAAGGAAATCACAGACCTCTAGAGACATCAACTAGATTTTTTCGTTTCCTTGAATCTCCTCCCTCTCCCTTGGACCCTAAGTCAACAGTCCAGGCGTCATCCTTGCCACTTGGTGCCATGTATCCTTCACCTATTGAGTTGTGCTTAAATTGATGAAAAACAGCTCCACTAAAAATAAAACGAGTGCTTTCTTCTTCCTGTTTATGTTCATTGTTCTCCTCAACCAATCCAAAATTGACTGTTGAGAACGACTTTTCTTTTTCCTGTTAGAATGTTCCCTTCAATTACTTCCATAGTTTTGAAACCATAATATAGCAATCAACATATGCAAATACATGGGCAGAATATGCAGGCATATGTGCCAAAGAGAGAGACCAGGCACCTGGACTGATCTATAAGCAGTTTTGTCAACCTTTCGGTCCAAGAACTCAGAGAGAGAGATACATATGTTGGAAGGTTTACTGCACGAATCATCTTTGCTATCCTTGGAACTGGAACTGAGTTAATAAAATTATATAAATCCCTTCATGTACCAAGAAAAAGGAAGAAAAATTGCAGCTGCAATAGGCATTGGCACTATCTCTGTGAAAGCAATAAAACAAAATGAAAGATCCAAGTCATCTGTAGTCCTTGTTAACCTGAAGGAAATTTTGCAGAGCATGAGGCCTATGGCTTAGTTTAACCTGTTAGGACATACAGTCGCTAAATTCAATTTAAAAACAGGATTCTTTTGGATTATGAACAACAGAGCAGCAAAAGTAAATTTCACAAAGCAGATAATGGAAGAAACTAAACACACCCAACGCATTATCACAAGTCCGTCAAAACATGTTAGGTGTTTTATAAGCCTTCTCTCGCACTTATGACTGCACACCCAGCCCCTCTACTAATGGGGGATAACCTAACAATCTCTGCCTTACACATTGGGCCCTAGGTTGGTCAACATATTTTCCCAACTCTTGGGTGGAGTTGTTTTATCCTGCGCACTGATAGAAGTGTTAGGTGTTTTATGGGCCTTCTTAACCTCAAAATTTAACCTAATAGGTAAGGCTTTCTCCCACACTTATAACTGCACATTCAGCCCCCTCCACAACCAGTGTTGTGATAACCTAACAAAACAAGACATCAAAATTCATTACAAGCACTACGAAATCCAAATTCCAAGATTCTATGTTGAAATGCACTTCAAATTTGAGTGATGAGAAAAGAATGCTTACCCAAACTTAGTAACTTACACATGCAACAATAATAATGAAGACAATGATGATGATGGGCATGTGGAGAAATTCACTTTGGATTCTGGTTGCCATGGATCTATTGATTTATTGAGCTGGAACGAATCTTTATAGAAATTCACTTCCGAGGGACTACATGGTGGACCATTCTAGTTAGTGCGGAGTCTCATGATTCTTGATTGAAACTAGTGAAAACGCAACCAAAAGAAAAGGGCGATCTATGAGCACCAACTCTCTCTGCAGTCTAATCTGCGAAATTGAAACATTCCCTCTACATCAATTCCCAGTGAAAATCCCCGGCGCTGATGCATGACAAATGGAAAAAGAATAAGGGACATGATAAAGTAGCACTGGCGACAGAGCTGGAGGCAATTGCGCTAGTTGAGAAACATGAGAAAAGCGTAACGCCCACCACCCACCAGTCGCGGTTGAGCTGAGAGATCTCCAAGAAACGAGAAGATAACGGGAAGAGAAAAGCAACCAAGAAACCTGGGGATGGAAATGGAGCGGAAGGACGAAGGAAGGGTGAGCTGCCCTGGCTGTCTCACCATTGCCTGTTTCAACTTCATCTTCTCCTTGAAGAATGTAAGAAATGGCCAGATTTCCTTCATTGCGCCCCTTTCAATGCCCTTTCACTGCTTTTTTGGCGCCAATATCTCAATATTTTTTAAATCGATCCGCGAGTTTTCAGCTCCTCATAGACAGACCACAGTCGGGCCCAGTTTCTAGTAGGGAGCAACTGGGGGCAGGATTGGGCCCGCCGGCCCACTAAACTTAATTTCCAACCATATAAAAATTTGTTTTCATGTTTCCTGAGCTTAGAAGAACTTGATTTATAAATACGATAGAGTTCAAGTAGCCTAATTTCATATTTTATATTTATTATAAAATATATTATATACATAATATCTCGATGATATTTCTTTATATTTACGTATTTTATATTTATGTTTCAATACATATTCAGCATATTCTAATTATTTATAAACAAAGTATATTATTTTGATTTTTACTTGTCATTATATTTCTATTATTTAATTTTATACTAATTAATTTTCTTCTTTTATATTGTTGATAATGTTAAATTTTCTTCTAGAAATATTCTTTTCGATTGTGTATTAGTATGTTTATTTATATGACTTGTTATTATTAGATATTTATATAAAATTCTAAACTTATCATTTTTAAATAAAATATAAAATCATCAACCTACGTTCTAACCTGGAACTTAGTCCAACTCGATTTTTGAAAAACTAAGGTTAGAATTTAGGTATTACAAATAGAGATTATGATTAGAATTAAGATTAATGTTTTATAAATAGAGTTAAAATTAGGATTAAGGTTAACTCAAGTTTCATATGACCAAGATACACCCCTAACTAATTTCTAGCAATTCCTAATCCGGACACTTCCCTGTTGTATCCTTCTATCAATAGGTCATGTTATCTAATTTGGAAGAACCTAGTCATTGATTTGTTATGATTTTATTCGCAGTTGTCTTATGCGTGGGCCGCTGTTGCTACCAACGATGGTTTCTCACCGCCGTCCAAGGTAAACGGTCAACGTCGCTAGATTCCAAAAAACTGGCGATGATAGAGCAGCCAGTGACGATTTGAAGATTTTATCCATCCATGGTGGACACATGACTCCGCTGTTCACAATAATAATAATAACACTTTAGGCTTAGTTGCCATGGAGTATTTGATTTTCAAGAAATATCATATGAGGACCGATCCTATAAGGCCCTCTGTACAGCGAGCAAAAGCAAATATTTTTTGTTTTTATTTTTATAAAAAATAGGGTCTTTTTTTTTTTAGAGAAAAGAAGCACCCTATCCCACGACCCTAATCGCCTAAAAGGGAGGAGGGATAGGATGATCCAAAAGCTTTTATTGCCAAAAAATTGTCTATACAAATCTTTTCCTGTAAAGCCTATGGGGGGTACCTCACCAAACTTGTTGGTCAACAGAGGATACAGAAATAGCATCGGCTAAGGCATGAGCTACAGCATTCCCCTGCCTACGTACATGATGAACATTTACTAAATTAGAAGAAGATAGAATAGCCTTGATTTCGTTGATCACATTCCCGACAGGAGAGGGAACGGGGCCATCGGTCGAGAGCAGGTTGACTAGAAGGAGCGAATCGATTTCGATTTGCAGTGCAGGCAAGTTAGATTCCAGTCCCCAATATGCACCGAGAAGAAAAGTCTGTGCCTCCATGAGCAATGGTTCCATAAAGCCATCCCTGCGCCATCCTTTCGCCGCTACAAAGGCTCCCCTCGAATCGCGAATGACCGCTGTGAAACCCGATGATGAGTTCCTATAATACTTGCGAGCGTCAACATTAAGCTTTAATACTCCATCCGGAGGTTTAGTCCATTTGGGAATCAGGGGCCTATCAAATGCGCCATCCAAGATGAGGGGAGAGGCCCTGCGATGTTCCTCCAGATACTCCTTACACCAATTGAGAACATTTGCAAGATCTGGTTTCCGCCCGTCAATCCTGAATGAGTTTCGCAAAAACCAGATCCTCCAACAGCAGATGATGAAAAGGCACAGGTCGTCCGTCCACTGATTTTGTACAAGAGAGGAGATTAATTCCTGAACCCTGGCCGGAATAGCGATCCTCCTTGCGATCCAGAACCAAATCCCTTTAGTTAGCTCACAATTCAAAAATAGATGATTGGAATCCTCCATTCCAGACCTGCAAAACAAGCACTTTGGGTCAATATCAATACCTCGCCGTTGGAGATTCCAGAGAGTTGGGAGCCTATCCCTGAATAGCCTCCAACCAAAAATAAGGATCTTGCTTAGAAGTTTTGTCCGCCAGATTGCCTTAAAGGTGAGGGAGTGAGGAGAGCCTCCATATCCCGAGCTAAGAACTCTGTAGGTCGATTTTACGGAAAAGACCCCGCGTGGTTCAAACTTCCAATAGATCGTGTCGTCTTGTGAGGGAGAGGGGGGGACTCTGATTGATAATGCGCCACCCTTCATCCCCAGCTACCGCCAAGATGCGGTCTTTAATCCATGTGGACGATGCATCGCAGATAAAATGGCTAACTTTAACGTCTTCAGGAATAGACAAAGGTAGGGGGCCAGCTTTTGTGATCATGGGCTCGACCCATTCATCCTTGAAGAAACGCACACGGCTCCCGTTTCCAATTCGCCATTTGCACCCAAACTTGATCATGTCCCTTGCCCCCAAAATGTTCTTCCATGTAAAGGAATCGAATGGTTTTGCGCGACAGCTCCAAATATCCCCATGCGGGAAGTATCTGGCTTTAAGCACCTGAAAGCAAAGGGAAGTCGTTACCGAAGAGAGTCGCCAGGCTTGTTTTGCTAAAAGGGCATAGTTGAAGACATTGAGGTCCCGAAAACCTAACCCACCAGAGAATTTCGTCTTGCACATGTCTTTCCATGCTACCCAACTCATTTTCCATTTGTTACCCAGTTCACCCCACCAAAACCTACTTAACATCACATTGAGATCAGAGCAGAAGGATTTGGGTAGAAGGAAGATACTCATGGTATATGTCGGGATTGCCTAAGCCACGACCTTTATCAACACCTCCTTGCCACCCCAGGAAAGAAGCTTCCCCTTCCACCCCTAAACTTTACGCCAGATCCTCTCCTTCAAGCCCTTAAACATTTTCCTTTTAGATCTCCCCAACCATGCCGGAAGTCCAAGGTAGTTCGTCAACTCATTGCCAAAAGCCCCCAATCGAGCGAAAATGTCATCCCTTACACCACTATCAGTGTTGGAGCTAAAAAAGACGGATGTCTTATCCACATTTACCACCTGCCCCGAGGATTCAAAATATTGGCAAAGAATATCCAGGAAGGCACAGATATCAGAAGCAGAGGCCCGCATGAAAATGATTGCATCGTCTGCAAACAATAGGTGAGTGAGAGTAGGCCCGTGAGGGTTAATTTTGATTCCATGAATACTCGCTCGAGCTGCCGCATCAGAAATCAGAACAGATAGGCCTTCAGCGCACAGAATGAACAGATAATGGGAGAGCGAGTCTCCCTGTAGAAGACCCCTCTGTGGCTGGAAGTACCTCGTTTTGAAGCCGTTGACATTTACACGGTAGGACACAGAAGTGACACAACTCATAATCTAGTTAGTCCATGTCTGGCCGAAATTCGTTGTGTCCATGACCATTAGAAGAAACTGCCACTCAATTCGGTCATACGCCTTCGACATATCTAGTTTAATAGTCATCTCTCTCTATTTCCTGTCCTGACACCTGCGAAGGTAGTGAATGGCTCCATAGGCCACCAACATATTATCCGTAATCAGGCGACTCGGGACAAAGGCGCTCTGCTGCTCACTAACAACTTCATGAAGGCACAATTTGAGTCTATTCGCCAATATTTTAGCCAAGATCTTATATATTACATTGCAAAGGCCAATGGGGCGAAAATGAGACAAATTTTGAGCCCCCGCTTGTTTTGGGATCCAAAACCAGAGTAGTGGAGTTAATTGATTTCAATTGGGAAACTTGGGCAGTTGGATTGGCATTCTCCATGAATCGTTTGCACCAAAGGAAAATATCCTGGCCCACAGTGCTCCAATGTTTTTGGAAGAAACCCGCTGACATCCCATCTAGCCCCGGGGCTTTTGTAGGGCTCATCACCTTGACTGCAGATGCCACTTCCTCGAAGGCCAGGGGCCTGGTCAAGTTATCTCTCTGAAAAGAGGAAATCCTCCGGGTTAACAAACTTCGTACCCACGAGGCATCCGAAGGCCTCGAGGAAGAGAAAATATCAATGAAGTGGTTGAGAGCAAGGCCTTGCAGCTAATCTTGATTTGACACCCACTGGCCATGTTGGTCTTGGAGAGCCTCAATGGAATTCACTCGTCTTCGGTTCGATGCCATTCGGTGGAAGAACCTCGTGTTTTTATCCCCGGCATAAAGCCAATGAACTTTCGCACGTTGCCGCCACATTTGTTCCTCATCTTGAAGTAATAAGTTTATCTCGGCTTTTGTTTTCTGTAATTGGTCATCTCTCATATCAGAAGGGCATTGAGGCATAAGGGAGAGCAATTCCTTTTGGTTCCGCGCAATTGATTACCTTAGATTTCCCTGCTTGATCCTATTCCAATTGGTAAGCGTTTTGCAACATTCGGTAATCTTTGATTCTATGAGATCCATAAGAGGAACAAAAAAGGGGGGACTCGAGTCCCACACTTGCTGTACAATGTGGTGCGCTTCTTTATCTCTGGCCCAAAACAGTTCATAGCGAAACTCTCTTGGCGGTCTCTTCCTGGCTTTCCTCGAATCCAGCAACAGTATCAGTGGGCAATGATCTGAAATAGTTGCCGACATATGAGAGAGTTTGGCAAAAGGATAGAGAGATAACCATTCAGGCGTCGCTAATCCCCTGTCCAGCCGAGCTTCCACCCTTTGAGCTCCCCTTCGATTATTACTCCAAGTCATGGGATGACCCACAAAGCCCAAGTCCATGAGATTGCAACTGTCCACTGCTTCACAAAAAAGATCCATTTGGGTCTGGGAACGTCTCCTTTGGCTAAGATATTCTGTGTGTCCCATGACCTCATTAAAATCCCCCAAAACAAGCCATCGGTCATTCGAGCCACCTTTCAGTTGCTCCAGCATTTGCCAACCAAGATGTCGGTACTGAGACACCGGATGACCATAAAACCCTGTAAATAGTCATCCCAAAAAATCCGCATGGATATGGTGTGCAGAGAAGCTTAAATCTTAGCAGGTTGATAATTATTCCACAAAAGAGCTAAGCCACCGCTTTTAGCAACCGGATCCATAGCGAAACAAGAGTCAAAATTCAGCTTTCTCCTAATTCCCTCCATCTCCCTTGCCGTACGCTTTGTTTCACAGAGATAGACGAGATTGGGACCTTGATTCCTGATCAGGTTGAGGAGGCAACGAACTGCCCGTAGGTTCCCAAGCCCACGATAGTTCTAGGCAAGGATGGCCATGTTACCTGAGGTGGGACTGAGGCCATCCCTCAGTCTCCACCTCCATTATACCGCCTGATTTCGCCCGTTTGGTGCATTGGCCACACTCCTCAGGGGTACTACACTGGCCTCTTTTTTTGGTTGCATCGGAGTAGCCCGCGCTCCTTCCTAATATTAACGTCTGAGAAGCCCCCATCATTCACACCTCTTGCCAGCCTTTTCCATCTACCTTTTGGTTTTGGGGTAGACTCGTCCCTCTCACAATGCCCCATATCCGATTGTACATGGTTTTGGGACTCATTTGTTTGGTTATCGAGGCTGGTATGGTTAAGAGGCTTGTCACCCATAATAGATTCTTCAACTACCTCGTCTGGCCTAGAACAGCATAATTATAGTCCTTCCCAATCCTATGCACCTCATAATCTTGCTGTGGATCTTGCTTTGATTCATGATCTTGCTGTGGAGACCCACTAAGCTGATTGCCGACCCCCCAGTTTTGACTCGCAGGCAGATTGTGAGTTCTGGTGTGGATACCGAGCTTTATCGACTCATATGGTGTGGGTGTTGCATCTGCCATTCCCTCGTTGTGCTCCTGCATTGAACCGCCTCCACACATTGAAGTATCTGTCGTGTAGAGCTCAGACTTCATTCCAACGGAGTCCGCATCTGCAATCAGACAAGCCGCCGTGACGCAGTGGTATCCGTCATTCGGCATGGCTGGGCGTGGATCTGCCTGTTTAGATCATCCGCACAATTCTCCACCGAAACTGGGCATTACCTGGTCCTTCTACCTGGAATCACTCCCCTCACTAACATTCACAGGCAGACCCTGCAGTGAGGTGTGCTGGACAGCATCATGAGGAGGATCCATTGGCAATGGGTTATGGCCGACTGCTTGGATCTGAGCATCAGCCGCCGACCCTAGCCATTGGTCCGTTTGGGGCTCCCCATTGCTACGTCTGTTCAGACTTAAATCGGATGGATTCTGATGTTTGGATGGCAATGGGTTAAAGCCTATAGCATAGATCTGAGCATCTTCTACCAGCACTAACCATTGGTCCGTTTGGGGATCCCCGCTGCTGAATGGGGTTTGATGTTTGGATGGCAGATGGGCTACCCCGACTTGCTGCTGCACTCCCATTGTATCTCCCCTTGATTCACCCGTAATGCCTGTGGGGAATTCCCGATGAGTGTTTCCTTTCTCCCCAAAGTATTTCATTGGTAGCACACGATTCCCATAATTTGACTGAAACCGAAGTGTCATTGGCCTGGTCCCCACCCTCAGACAACTGTCATAATTCATGTCAGCTTTACATACTTTCTCTGCCTTGTTTGCTAGCTCGGGACAATCTTTGTGCACGTGCCCCATCACCCCACAATAGACATAGAAGGTTGGGAGCTTTTCGTATTGAAAACTAACCCATCTCTTAAGCTGTGAGGCCACTTGGATGAAGATCCCTCTCCTTAACGGCAACGAGCAGTTTACCGTGACCAGCAACTTTAGTTCCTTCTCATTTGCAACAACTTCATGCAATTTCTCAAAGGAACTTCCAATATGCTGCTCCAGTTGATTTTTATCGATCAGATACGGTGCCCCAACTACATGCACCCACATAGGCGTTTCAACGAACACTACTTGAGCAGCCAGCATCTCCGTATGCAAGTTCTGAAGCAGCACTATATTTCTCTCAAAGAGCCACGGTCTGCCCCCAAGGATACGAGTTTTGTCCAATTGTGCCAAGAAGGCAATGCGGTACAAGTTCTTCCCTATCTTCGTAAAGACGAAGTTGCCTCGAGTCCTCCACAGTCTTCGCATGGATGAGAAGAAGTGCTCCCGGTTATAGGACTTTGATATCCACACCGAGCAGAGGACAGCATCCACCGTGCCTGGATCAATGTTTTTAACTGCGCTGGTTGAGAGGGTCATTGTTTGGAGTTCCTCACCCAGAAGGTCTTCCTTGCATGGATTCATCATCCCGGTTCGAAGGTGTACTTATCCGCTCTCCCACACTCAGCGACAGTCGCCCTGTCCGGGAGTCTGAAATGCTTTCCCCTTCGAGGCGTGCAGAAGATGCAGGGAAGACGAGATTTCAGGGAGAAAATCGCAAGTACCCTCCACCCCGTTCCGAGCGTGACCACCGTCACCAATCAGAGCGACTTGGGGAGGAACCTTAAAAAATAGGGTCTTCACTCTTAACTACGTCTTTTTTAAATTTGTCAATTTTTAAAATTTATTTGATTTGCTATTTTATTTTTAAAAGTAAAAAAATTTAACATGAATACATGCGCCTGTTTTTATTTAAAAAATCAAAATAAAAACACCAAATAAATTTTTGAAACTTATAGAATTTCACATGAATGAAAATTTTAAATATAGCCTGGCATTTTTTTTAAGATTTGATAAGAAAAAGTATTTTATCGACCACACATGACACAACAAGGATGGCCGCATGGGACCTGCTAGCGTGATTTATTTGGGAGTATACTTATTGGTGGGATTACCGTGACCAGCAACTTTAGTTCCTTCTCATTTGCAACAACTTCATGCAATTTCTCAAAGGAACTTCCAATACGCTGCCCTAGTTGATTTTTATCGATCAGATACGGTGCCCCAACTACATGCACCCACATAGGCGTTTCAATGAGCACTACTTGAGCAGCCAACATCTCCGTATGTAGGTCCTGAAGAAGCACTATATTCCTCTCAAAGAGCCACGGTCTGCCCCCAAGTATACGAGTTTTGTTCGATTGTGCTAAGAAGGCGATGCGGTACAAGTTCTCCCCCCATCTCCATACAGACAAAGTTGCCTCGAGTCCTCCACAGTCTTTGCATGGATGAGAAGAAGTGCTCCCGGTTACAGGACTTTGATATCCACACCGAGCAGAGGACAGCATCCGCTGTGCCTGGATCAATGTTTTTAACTGCGCTGGCTGAGAGGGTCATTGTTTGGAGCTCCTCACCCAGAAGGTCTTCCTCGCATGGATTCATCATCCCGGTTCGAAGGTGTACTTATCCGCTCTCCCACACTCAGCGACAGTCGCCCTGTCTGGGAGTCTGAAATGCTTTCCCCTTCGAGGTGTGCAGAAGATGCTGGGAAGACGAGATTTCAGGGAGAAAATCACAGGTACCCTCCACCCCGTTACGAGCGTGACCACGGTCACCAATCGGAGCGACTTGGGGAGGAACTCTAAAAAACAAGGTCTTAACTCTTAACTACGTCTTTTTTAAATTTATTTGATTTGCTATTTTATTTTTAAAAGTAAAAAAATTTAACATGAATACATGCGCCTGTTTTTATTTAAAAAATAAAATAAAAACACCAAACAAATTTTTGAAACTTATAGAATTTCACATGAATGAAAATTTTAAATATGGCCTGGCATTTTTTTTAAGATTCGATAAGAAAAAGTATTTTATCGACCACACATGACACAACAAGGATGGCCGCATGGGACCTGTTAGCGTGATTTATTTGGGAGTATACTTATTGGTGGGAATGAGGAATATCATGGCTGGATAGTTGTGTAACTAGACGAGGGCCAACATATGACCTGATTGACCACAGTCGATTTGAGCCAGGTTAAGGTCAAAATCTTCTAACTTATTAAGTATTTAAGTTGTTTACGTGACATTTATTATTTTATTTACATAACTCTTATTTTCATAAATAAATGTTAGTCTTGAGTTGAGCTTGTCTAACCAGTTAATTCGATTATCAACCCATATAACGTATTTACAACCCAAAAAATAAAAATAGTTAATATTTTTAATCAACAATGAGGTGGAAGTAATTTCATGGAATCCTTTTCAATTTTAAATGTTAATGACTAATGCAAAACCTAATCTATTCATTTTATTTAACATAATCTGTTTAGCCAGGAGATAGTTTCTTCGAAATCTAATATGTATGCTGGTCGCATTTGCTGAAAAATAAGCATATCTATATAAAAATTTAAAAAATGTTTAGATCTATTCACGTGTGTAAATATTATACTATAGTAATACTTTATAAAATCATTTATATACATAGTAATGATACTTTAGACAATTTAAATTTTGAAAATACAACTTAAAATTTGATTTTATATATTTATAGATAGAGTTCATATTTAGTGATACTAGACAAATAAATGTGGTTTACATGATAATATAAACGATGCTAAATACAACAGATAAAGTAAATTTTTATCAACAATCTATTAAAAATGAAGAGAGTTTTATTTCGTAGAAGTATCTTGTTTATTAATATTTATTTTATAAGCTTCCATAAAAAAATATTTATTTTATAAGCTACGCATAATCATGGACAGTCGAACTTATTTTCTAAAAAAAAAAAAAATATAAAATCGATTCTTAAATTCAAGCAAATCACCAATATTGAAAGACTTTGCTTATGATTAGACATTAAATATTTGTTATTTTTATTTTTATTATTCAAATCACTTTACTAACTCGCTGATAGCCTACAACTTGATTTGCTTACATCAAATGAAATAAAGTGTTTATAAATGGGTTATAAAAGACTACAGTTGAATTTTTTTATTTGTCTAATTAACCACTTTTGAGTCACCACTCGCTAGCACACTCCTCAAGCATGTGCACTATAAATTATAGCAGTGATTTCTAGATTAATAATTACAAATCAAAATCCCTGGATTTTGCTCAAATTTAATTATGGGATTAGTAACTTAGTATCTTATATGGCCCCAATTTTACGGGCTGTCTCATCATTATCTTTTTTTAATATATAAGTGTGTGAATTTTATCTAAACTTTTCTATAGGAGTTGGGGTAATTTTGTTAATTTTTTCGGCAATTTTTTGATTTTTCGGAAAAAAAATGGATACATGCCAATTTATTAATGTTTTTCTTCAAAATTCAGAAAATAAATGGCCAAACTCAGTTTCTCAGCTGAAAAAAAAAAAAAAGACTTCAGTGAAGCTCTCAGTTTTGTAAAAAAATTTTAAAAAATGGATTGTTTTTAGATAGGCCAATTTATGGGTGTCCATAAAAGAATTAGCGCGGTTACTTACGAAAGAAGTATTTATGCTTTACCATCACAGATTCCTCCAAAGTTTGGCGCAATCAACGTTGTCACGCGCAGAGTGGCTCGCAACTTAGCGGGGGCATAGATAAATTTTTTATTTTTATAAACACGCGAGCCTTATATTAGTCTTGATATTTTTAAAGTTGTTTAATATTTTAAAAATTAGTAAAAAGAACATGGATACATGAGCGTCCATGTTTTTTACTGATTTCCAAACTGAAAAATAAACAAATTCAAAAACATTATGGAGTGCGAATTACAAGATAGTTGAATAGAATGTGGATCCTATCATCATTTTCATTACAACTTTTTCATTTTGAATACAAGTTTTTTACTTTTAATAAACATTAATACATTCTTATCTCATTCTCCATCTCATTCAAACTTATTGAATAATTCCAGTGAGCCTAAATTCCACAAGTACAAGACTTACGTATAGCCTACACAATTATAAAAAAGTAAAAATTCAAATAAGCCGTTTTAAGCGGCAATTTTAATTGGATCAGGGTACTGTTCGGCCCCGCTCATTGCACGAGTCAAAGCGCTTTAATCTCTGAAAACGCCAATGCGTTTGAGTAAAAGTGCCACTAGGCTATTTTTCCCCTGAAAAGCGAAGAGGATAGCTTTTATTTTAAGTTAGAAATTCTAGCTTTTCTAAAAGAGCTCCACGTTTGCTTATTTTCTTCCGCTTCCTATTTAACAGAGGATACAGAGTTAAGAATATAAAAGAAAGGCTCACGTTTGGCTTTACTCCGACGGTAGGTTATGTACTTTAAGCCTCTCTGTAACGAGGGAAGCTTCACGGTAATTAATGATGCATTTAATCCAAAACGTGTGACACATGTAACTAAATGTGTTGATACTCTATACAATTATTTATCTATAAGTGTGTTTGGTTATACACAAAACATGTCAATGAAAACTTTTCACTCTCTATAACTACCTTATTTTTTAATTATTTTTTTACATTTTCCTATATAAATAATCCTACTTTTCAATCATTTCCACACAAATACCCATACAACTACCCTATTTATTTTAACTTTATTATCTTTACACCTCATTATTACCCTTATCATATAACATCATTTTCTATCAACTTGACAACTTTTACTCTAAAAAGTTTTCATAAAATTTTTTTACCTCAAACCAAATGCACTCTATATATAAATTTTATAATAAATGATTTACTGGTTGAAAAAACTATTTCAAAGTTATTATTTACATTAAAATATTTTATTATGTTGAATTTGTACTATTTTCAGATTAGGTTCATACATATATCTAATTGAGATAAAAATTATCATAGTAATAAAATACATAATTCTAAATACAATTAGTTGGATATATTATAATTTTACGGTCATGTAGAATCTATTTTGAAGCAACAACATTATAATTTTGGTGCAGGAGAACTGCATTTGAATTTTTTTCTCTCTCTATATAATATATAGAGGAAAAGAGTTGTTCTAGTGTAGCATCACTATATCGGAACAACGGTACAGTTGTTTATTTTTTGGTCTTATATATATTAAAATGTAATAAAATTTTATACAATAATTTATTAATATATAAATTTTATAGCAGATGGTTTACATATTAAAAAAACCACTTTAATGTTGTTATTTACATCAAACTATTTTATTATGTTGAATTTGTATCATTTTCATATGGAGTTCTTATACATATTCGATTGACATGAAAATTAATATTATAATAGAATATATTATTTTATATATAATGGGTAGAATAGATTATAATTTTATCATTATGGGGGGCCCATTTTAACATTGCTACACTTGAAAATTTCTCACATATATTTTAGTAATACTCAGGTGCAGCAGTGCACTTGGGTCAAAATTAGCTTTACATGATCATAAAATTATAATCAAATCCACACATTGTATTTAGAATAATGTATTTTATTATCATGCTAATTTTCATTCCAATCGAATATGTGTATGAACTCATTTGAAAATAGTGTAAATTCAACATAATAAAATAATTTGATATAAATGACAAGTTTAAAGTAGTTTTTTCAACATGTAAACCATTTTCTATAAAATTTATATACAGATAAATGATTATATAAAGTATCATTGCATTCTAATATGCATAAAGCCCATTTTTGGATAAATGTATTGCTGTTTCGGTGCAATGATGCTGCACTGGAACAACTCTTTCTATATATATTACTTACATATTTAAAATCATCTCAATTTATATTATATTTAAGCCTTAAAACGTTCTCATCAATTAAACTCTCACTAAATGAGAGAAGTAAAACTCTCATAAAACATAAAAAAAATAAATACCTAGACGCATATGTCCAGAATCAAACACTTGACCTCACCAAAAAGGGGCCAGAGGTGTTACTACCAAGGTAGACCCCTAAAAGCCTCCATAAAGATATTTTGAGTGTGTTTGAAAGGTAAGAAAACTCTTAAATGAAAATTTTAAGGTGTATTTGGAAAACTATAAAACTTTTGGGCATAGTTCTTAGTATAAAAATTGTTAAACTGAGTGTGTGTTTTGGAAGTGATAAAACATCTTAATAAAAAGTTATTAGCATAAAAGTTGTCAAATTTATAAAAAATAATGTGATATTATGAGGGTAATGATGAAGTGTAAAAAGAATAAATTTAAAATAGATAAATTAGTTGTACGAGTATTTGTATAAAAATAATTAGAAAATAAGATAATTGTAGAAGAAGAAGTGAAAAAATAATTAGAAAATAAAATAATTGTACAAGAAGAAGTCAAGAAATAATTTTAAAATAAAATAATTACGAAGAGCGTAAAGTTTTAACTTAGCGTTTTATTGTCCTTGCCAAATGCCAAATACACGAAAGTGATGTTATATTTATTTTCATTTTATATTTCAACAAAACTCGGTACTCACCCGTGAAAAAGTTTCTGTGAAAACAAGCGTACCTAGCTTTTCCTCGAAGAAAGGCCCGCTTCGGTGATTTGTAGGCTCGGCCAAACAGAGAGCACAAGTCTTCCAATCCCCTCATCGCTGAATTCTTGATAGCGTTCAGTGGCTGCTCCGGAAAAGATGGAGGCGGACGGCAAAGACATTTTCAGCAGATTGCCGACCGGGTGCGTCTCTCACATCCTTTCTCTCACTTCTCCTCTCGATGCCGTTAGATCGGCGCTGGTGTCTAGAACCTTCAAATCGGAGTCGGAGTCTGACGAAGTATGGAGGAGATTCCTGCCGCCCGATTGGAAGGATATCATATCGAGATCCGTCACGCCGGTCGAATTCTTCTCCAAGAAGGAACTCTACTTCCGCCTGTGCGATTCTATACTCATCGACGGTGGCAAGATGGTAATCTTTCTTGTACCTAATATCCTTACTTTCCCTCAAGATAGTGAGATACATCTTCGCGGAGAATTTCTATATTTTTTTTCATGTATGGAAAAAAAAAAAAAAAAAAAGACAATGCTGGTCGAAGGATTCTTTTCTTGGAAACATTCCAGGGTCGTTTCTTGGCTTGTCGGCGATCGTTTTCTGATTGCCCGGCTGCATCTCAGAAGTTCTTTTTGAGATTGCGCCACCGTTATATCTTTCCTTTGAAAATTTCTAGTTGTTATCATCTAGGTTTAGCATCATCCATTACATGTCTCAGATGGCCTCAGTGGTTGGTTGTTTCCTTCCTAAAATTACATTCACTTATCCTTCAAATGAACTTTTGAATAAGCTACTGGAGGAAACTTACTCCTTCGTAACATGCTGCCTAGTAGATAAATATCTATGCGCCGAAGCTTGGCCACCCTTTCTTACTTGCTCTTCTCCGCCAATGGCTCGCAGGCCTGCAATGCATTGCATGTTTAAGATGGTCCAACCGGCTGATTGAATGAGTCTGATGCCTACAGAGAATTTCTTCTGTGAAAATTGCACCTGGATTTTCTTATTTTGCTACCAAGCATCTTAGGA
Source organism: Annona squamosa (assembly GCA_035584095.1). Lineage (NCBI taxonomy): Eukaryota > Viridiplantae > Streptophyta > Magnoliopsida > Magnoliales > Annonaceae > Annona > Annona squamosa. Next base: position 84,909,808 of record JAXCLR010000001.1, read on the forward strand.
TATCAGGGAGCTTGATGGGCCCTTGGGCAGGCTATCAATCCTTGTGGTGAAGCATTTCAGGGGAAGTTATTGGTAACCCGCATATGCAAGGTAGTCTTCTTACCGTATCAGACAATTCAATTCTGATTTCTTGTTGATGTATTTGTAAAAATTATTTAACACATGGACATTGTATTCATATACTTCTTTTAATATGTGCTTGTTATCTGCCAAGGCAACTGGAATGGACTTGGAGTGTTTCATGAAATTATATGCCTCTATGTAGATGCTTGAACCACCTCTGTCTTTGTTGGCAGATCTTTTCAGTTGATAGAATGACAGGCAAGAAGTGTTTTATGCTATCAGCCAGAGAGCTTACAATCATATGGGGAAAGGGAGATACTCCTCAATACTGGACATGGAACCCTCATCCCCTTTCCAGGTTAGTTTGCTTATAGGAAATGCAGGAATTAGTAGATTTTAGTTCACGTGTGTTAGGGAAGTAATAAAACTTTTAATAAAAAATTTTTAGAGTAAAAGTTTTTGAATTGAAAAAAATGATGTGATATGTTAGGGGTAATAATAAGGAGTAGAAGAGTAGAGAGAGCAGGTCACTTATAATGGGGAGAGGGAGATACTCCTCAATACTGGACATGGAACCCTCATCCCCTTTCCAGGTTAGTTTGCTTATAGGAAATGCAGGAATTAGTAGATTTTAGTTTATGTGTGTTAGGGAAGTAATAAAACTTTTAATAAAAATTTTTAGAATAAAAGTTTTTGAATTGAAAAAAATAATGTGATGTGCTAAGGGTAATAATGAGGAGTAAAAGAAAATAAAGTTAAATAAATAAGTTAGTTACATGGATAATGGTACATAGATATTGAAAAGTAAGGCTTTCATATTTTTGATGTAGAATTTAGTGTTTGGCTTCGATTCCATATTATATTTGAACCACTGATCAAGCCAGCCCTTCATTTACAGGTTTGCTGAGGTGGCCATGCTCAGGGACGTATGTTGGCTGGAAATTAGTGGGCTCATCGGTTCCCACATGCTGTCACCGAAGACGACTTACACTGCTTACCTCGTAGTGGGATATAATGAAAATGCATATGGGCTCGACCACCCTCCAGCAGTTGTGTCAGTTGGACTAGGAAATCAGGTTTCAGAGCACTCTGCCTATCTTCAATTCAAGGAGCAAGGTGTTCGGCATCCACTTCACATGGGGCATTGGAGGCATGCAGGTAATGCTGCTGCTGATGCACGGGTTCCTCAGCGCAGGAGTGACGGCTGGGTAGAGATCGAGCTCGGAGAGTTCTGCCATGATGAGGGAGATGAAGGGGAGGTGCGTATGAGCTTGACGGAGCTCCGAGGTCGTCATTGGAAGAGGGGGATTATCATTGAAGGCATCGAGATAAGGCCAAAGGCGTCGCCTGTTGATTGAAAAATTACGAGTATGCGGCTTCTCAAATATTCAATGTCCACGCTCAAATGCCAGTATCGTATGGGATTTTATTTTAGAAAAGTTTGGGTAGGGGTGTATTAAAACAAAAAAGATGAAATGGCATGATTAGTAGTGAGGTGTGTTATCCATAAGAATTATGAATTATCGATAATATTCAGTGTACATGCACGAATACTTATTTTTTACTTAAATTTTTTTTACAATATAAGTGTATTAACATGTGTATCAATTTTTACCATATTGGAGATTTTAAATTTTTTTATTTTTAAAAATCAGAAAAATCTAAAAATCTTCAAAATTTGTAAAAATTAATATATATGTTAAATACACTTATATTAACAATTTTATGAAAAAATTTCAAAAAAATAAAAAAATAATTTTTTTATTTTTTTGAAATTTTTTCATAAAATTGTTAACATAAGTGTATTTAATATATAGATCAATTTTTACAAATTTTGAAGATTTTTAGATTTCTTCGGATTTTTAAAAATTAGTGACATTTTATTAATATAAGCGTATTTGACATTTTATTAATATAAAAATTTTCAAAAATAATAAAAATTGATATACATGTTAAATACGCTTCTATCAATAGTTTTATGAAAAATTTTCTAAAAAAATAAAAAAGTGATTAAATACACCTAGATACATATAATAATATCCCTTAAAGAATTCTGGTCATATAACTACACCACTACTACTAGGGCACCGACCTTAGTGGCTTCATGAGGTTTTACTTGGTAATATAAAAAGGAAAAAAAATTCTCTACTCCTTCATATACTTTTATATACATTGTGTATTTGATTGACATAAAAATTTTTCAACAAAATTTTTTTAATCTAATAGTGCATTGGGAAAGTAATAAAATTTTTAGATGTATAGTTTTCAATCCAAAGTCTTCAAAGTGGGATAAAATGATCATACATGAAAGAAATAATGATGAAAAGTAGAAAGAATAAAATTAAAATGGATAGATTAATTGTATTTGTATTTATATAAAAATAATTAAAAAGTAAAGTAGTTATTTAAGAAAGAAATTTCCTTTATTGATGATCTAAAAACATCTTTCAAATGTGCACCCACTATGCCAAATGTGTGTCCGCCTAGTTGATCTAAGGATGAGGCAAGCAGTAAGGGTGTCTGGTTTAAGTCGCTATATGCAAGTTAGTTATTAAATGGTCTCCTCATAATAAAGAATTTACCGCTGTCCCTCATATGTCTGAGAGTACTTATAAGATGTTCCTCATAATGAAAGTTGTAAATAAGCTTAATTTGTAATATGAAATGTAACAATATATATAATAACAATAAAAAAAAGTGCACCTGCAGTGTCTCGTCGCGTTTTTGCTACGCATGTACAAAATGACGGACTGTTTTATACAACAAGTCTCCCATGTGCGCATACCCAGCTCAGTGATGGTTCTACACTTAGCCCCTTGAAAGTAGACCAATAAATTAATTTTCAATTAAAATTTAGGTTTTAGTTAAAGATTTTTTTTAATATGAAGGCAAAAATAACAACATTGTCATGTTAAAAAATGGGCGACCGACTGAAAGCACCTGATTTCACCTATTTTTAATTTTTTAAAAATTCTTTTATACAATTATTAATCTAGGTGTATTTAATATGTGTATCAATTTTTAACATTTTTGGATATTTTTAGATATTTTTGTTTTTAAAAATTAGTGGCATTTTTTTAAATTTATGAATTACGAAAATGCCGCTAATTTAAAAAAATCAAATAACTAAAAGTATCCAAAAATGGTAAATATTTATATAAATGTTAAACACACCTAGATTAACATTTGTATAAAAAATTTTAAAAAATAAAAAATAAATTTTTGCATCCAAGTGTACCGATGCTCCGTGCACTCCAGGGAGGGTACACTAGATCGCGGCTTTTCAAAAACATGCCGAAAAGGTACGTTGATATTCCTCATTTTTAATAGATAACTATATTTAGGAATAAGGTTTTGCTTTTTGACACAAGGTGATGCACTTTACGCTCCCACAGAGATGTTTTAAATTGATGTGTGTCCGTTTGGTAATGCAAGCAAGGCAGCTGAGAAAAGAAATATTTTTTGAAAACTGATATAATACTGTGATATTACACAGGCAAATTGTAAATAAACAAGGTAATCATACAAAAAATCAGACCAAAAAAGGTAAAAACGAAAATATAATAATTCCATAACCAAATTGTTAAATTATCTACCAACACGAGATTATCTCGATCGTACCTGCCAACTGCCATGGATGGAAGACCGGAAGGTCATTTGTAAGATACCATGACATTGAATTAGGAACTCGACGTCTCATTTTTCAACCCATCATTTAATAACTTATCAACTTTATTTTTCCTGCTTTATCATTATATTTCAATTATTTTTTAACTGTCCTATTTATTCTAACTTTACCGGTATTGTTCTAAATCCACCAAAATTTACATTACAAAGCATCGACTTTGGTGAATGAATAAAATTAAACCTTATAAAACCTTCAAATGGGAGTTTGGGGAAGATTCCTGTCGCCCAATTGGAAGGATATCATATTGAGATCCGTCACACCGATCGAATTCTCCTTCAAGAGGGAATTGTACTCCCCCCGTGCGATTCTGTATTAATCGACTATGGAAAGATGATAATTTTTCTTGCATCTAATATCCTTACTTTCCCTTAGGATACATATTCGCGGAGAATTTCTATCTTATTTCATGAATTCCATTATGAAAAAGTCGCACTTCAAAATGATTTCAAGTAACCCCTCTACTTTTTTTATGATTAATATAAAATCTAATTCATTTATTGTATTTATCATCATCTGTTTAGCTAGGATTTATATGTAAATTAAGAAAAAAATTAAATCTATTTCCATATATATTAAAATATAATAATGTTTATAAAATTATTTTAGGTATTTATTTTTTATTTTTAAAAATTAATGACAATTTAGTAATTTTAAATATTGTAGGTATAATAGGAATTATGGACAAATGCTATCGGTGTATAAAATCAAATTTGTTTTTATAAATATGTAGGTCTTAGCTACATCTTTTTTTTTAAATTTGTTAAACATTTAAATTTATTAGAACCCAGTTGTATGTGTCTAAGTGTATTTAGCTTCGATGCATCCGAGTGGAAATACTTATTTTTAAAACTTTGTTTACACGACAGTTAATCTAAGTGCATTAAATTATTAAAATGTCATTGATTTTTAAAAATTTAAAATTTTTTAAAAAGATAAAAATTAATACACATGTTAAATATACTTTGATTAACAATCTTACGAAAAAGTTTTAAAAAATATATAAAAGAGTTAAATGCACCCGTAAACACCGAGCCTAAGTGCATTCAAGTGCAACAAATCACATCCTAAATTTATTTGGTGTTTTATTTTTATTTTTGAAAGTAAAAAATTAACATGAATACATGCTCGTTTTAATTCTAAAAATCAAAATAAAAACACCAAACAAATTGAAAAAATTATCAAATTTCAGATGAATGAAAATTTAAATAAGACTTGACATTTATTTTAAAAATTAGTAAAAAGTACTTTTTTGGCCACAAATGACACAATAAGGGTGGCCGCAAGGGAGCCCAACGACGTAGTGCAGTTGTGCTAAGCTCTGGCTGTACGCCAGGACGTCCCGGTTTCGATCCGGGCATGGGGAGCATAGTCTCCCGTTTTTAGGAGCATTGTCCTACAGAAATGCTGTTTAGCTTACATTTGAGCAAAATAGTGAGAAAAATACATATGAGATGAAAGAGTTGTAATATATAAGACATAAAAAAAAAAAAGGTGGCCGCAAGGGAATTAAAAGCGTGACTTATTTGGAAGAGGATATATATATTGGTAGAACTAAGTGAGGGCCAACATATGACTTAATCAACCACAGCCAACTTAAGCCTAGTTAAGGTCAAGATCTTCTAACTTATTAATTTATTTTATGTGAATTATGGAACGTATTATTCTTATCATCATCATCGTCATTTACATTACTTTTATTTTCGAAAATAAGTGGTTAGTCTTAAGTTGAGCTAATGTAACCGGTTAACGTGATTATCAACCATTTGCTAATGTAACCAGTTAACTTGATTATGAACCACTTGCAACACGACAACGCTACAGTAAACTCCGCAGGCATGTCCCTATGGGACCTTTGGTTTGACTCTTAGTCTCTCGGTGGTGGGAGTACAAATTTTCCTCTAGTAACGAAGGGTATTATTTCATTTCTCTATATTGTGAAGATTATGCATGTATTTGTTTGTAATATCAAATGACATATATATATATATATACAAGAATTTAAAAAAACTCAATTATTAACCCATATAATGTATTTACATCCCAAAAGATAAAAATAGTTAACTTTTTTATTAATACTTATTTTACAAATTACGCATTATTATTGACAATAGAACTTTTCTAAAAAATAAATATGAAATTGATTCTTAAATTCAAGTAAATTAAATCATCAATGCTAAAGATTTCGCTTATAATTAATGTTAAATAATTTGTTATTTTATTATTCAACTCGTTGTACTAACTCGCCCACAACCTATAACTTGATTCGTTTACATCGAATGGATTAATGTTAGAAATAAAGTTTCTATAAATAGGTTATAAAGGATTAGGGTTGAAATTTTTTTTTGATGATTTAAAGGACAGGGTTAAGCTATAGCCCGAATAATCTTACCTGAAAAGCCTACTCTCGAGTCACTAGTACACTCCTTCAGCATATTCTTTTTAATTAATAGCAGTGACTTCTAGTTTCATAATTAGAAATCGAAATCCGTGGATTTTCACAAATTAATTATGGGTTTAGTATCTCATATGGCCTCGATTTACGGGCAGTCTCATTTTCTTTTCTTGTTTTTTTGTAAATGTATGAATTTCATCTAAAATTTTCTCTACAGACGTTGGGTAAATTTGTTAATTTGTTCGGCATTTTTTTGGATTTTTGAGAATGAAAAAAAAAGAGACATGGATTCATACCCATGTATTAATGTTTTTATTTCAAAAATTCAAAAAATGGCCAAACCCAGTTACCCGACTAAAAAAGATACTTTACTGAAGCTCTCACTTTCAGGGGAAAAAAAATTTTGAAGTTGGATTGTTCGTAGATAGCCCAATTTGTGGGTGTCCATATGAAATTATGGAAGTTTTAACGTTGACCATCACAGATCACTTAGAAGTTTGGCGCAACCAATGTTGTCACGCGACGATCACATGTGCCTCGCGATTTAGAGGTGGGGCAGAAAATTTTTTATTTTTTATTTTTATAAACTTGTGAGCTTTATCTTAGTCTTGATATTTTTTAAGATTGTTTAATATTTAAAAAATGAATAAAAAACAAACATGGATGCATGGGCGCCATATTTTTTACCGATATTTTTCCAAAATAAAAAAAACAAATCAAAAAATTAAGCGGTGTTCCAATGGACAAGATGCTTGAATAGAATGTATATCCTATCCCATGCTCAATACAACTCTCATTGTCAGTCCAATTTATATATTTTTAATATAATTTTTTTAATTCTCAGTGCATGTTATTACATTATCTTCTTATTGTCCATCCCATTCAAGCCCGTTGGATCATTCTCAATAGGCTTAAATCCCATAAGAACAATATTCAAGTGTAGCCTACGTTTACAAGAAGTAAAAGCTAAATCATCGTTAAATATACCGTTTTAAGATTCGCGGAGATTTTTTATGTTCTTTCATGGATTCCGTAATGGGAAAAAGATGATAATGCTGGTGGAAGGATCCTTTTCCTTTAAAAATTCCATGGGCATGTCTTGGCTTGTTGGCTTGTTGGCGTCCGTTTCCTGATTGACCTACTGCTTTTGAAAATTTCTTTTGGGTCTGTGCCACTGTTATATCTTTCCTTTGAAAGTTTCTAGTTGTTATCGTCTGGTTTAGCATCAGCCGTTGCATGTCTTAGATGGTCCGACTGGCTGACTGAATGTTCTGCATTCTGATTATGAGTCCAGCACCCCGAACTTCTGGACGGTATTGATGAAAAATGGGGCAAGTGAAGCACGCCAAGAAAAGAGAAAATTATAGTAGGCTTTGGGCTAATAATTCATTTTCGACATGAGCATGTTCTTATGCAACTGATTCACATTCAGTTACAGCGTTACAAACTTTTATGTGTGCTTTTGGCCAATATGAGTAAGCAAGAGGTGAAATCCGAATCTCCGATCCAACTAATCCACAGACTCCAGCACAAAGATCCAAACAGAAGTGCTGAGGAAAGAATACACAGAAATAATTGTTAGGTTTATGAAATTGCTTTAAAAGGAAATTACAAACCTATAGAGGCTTCAAGCAGAATTTTTTTTTTTTTTTTTTCGTTTTCTTGAATCTCCACCCTCTCCCTTGGGTTTAAGTCAATAGTCCGAGCCTCATCCTTGCCACTTGGTGGCAGTATCCTTTAGCTATTGACATGTGCTTAAATTGTTGAAAACAGCTCCACTAAGAACAAAATGAGTGCTTGATTCTTCTTGTTTATGTTCCTTGTTCAACCCAAAATTGACTGTTGAGAATGACTTTTCTTTTTCCTGTTAGAATGTTCCCTTTAATCCAGGTATATTAAATCTATAAATCAAGTTCTACTATTTTTGAAAATGTGGATATATATTTTTTATTTTTAAAGATAAGTGTTTTATTCCTTTTTAAATAATTAAAAATACTCTTATTTTCAAAAATAAAAATATATATACACAACTTTAAAAATGATAAAACTTAATATATAAGTTAACATACTCAGATTAAGATTTTATAAAAAATTCAAAAGATAATAAATATGGAATTTACGGCAGCGCATTAAAAGTTTTATGCATCCAAATGCATTAAAACAAACCCTATTTTAAGTTGGGTAAGATTTTTTAATTGAATCCACATTCCCATTCTCTAAACAGTTTTCCAATTCATAAGACAACTTTTTAAATTTCTCATACAATTTTTCATTCTTGGTTACATCATTATATTCTTATTCTAATGGTGTATTTAGGAATGAATAGAAAATGTCAAGTTAAAACTTTTCAATCTAAAACTTTTCACTATCTACAATTATTATATTTTTTAATTATTTTTCACATTTTCTTATACATCTACCTTACTTTTTAATCATTTCTACAAAACTATCTATATAACTAACCTCTCTATTTTAACTTTATCTTCTTTATTCTTCATCATTACCCCAATCATATTACATCATTTGACAATTTTTACTCTTCAAAACTTTTTAAAAAAAGTTTATCCATTCCCAAATACACCCTAAATACAAATTATATCTAATAACCCCTTAATTTTTAAGTTATTGATGATTGATTTAAAATTCAATTTATTCATTATATTCAACATTACTTGTTTATCTAGAAAATCAAGTTTCATCCAACTCGAATACGTGCATGGGCCACATTTACTCAGAGATACATATTCATATATAAATTATGAAAAATATTTAGATACATTTACACATGTATTAGAAAATAATAATACTTTATACAATTAATTGTTCCCATAGCAATGATATTTTAAATGGTTTAAATGTTAAAAAACTATTTACATATTGATATTTATTATGTTGATTTTACACATTTATAGATAAGACTTGTATACAGTGACATTAGAAAATAAAAAAGATTTTTAAGATAGTATAAATAATGTTAAATACAATTGATGGAGTAAATTTTTCATCAACTATCAAAATTTTTAAAATAAAAAAGTTACATAAAAAAAAGAGTTTGAGAGAAGCTGGACCAAAAATTCTTATATGGCTTAACACTAGCCCTTAGATAAGTATTGCAATGTTCCACACTGGCCCACAACATGACGACATTATTGCAGGGCTGCCTAGCTTGAATCTCATTTTTCTCCTCTGTTTTCCATTTTCAAAGTCAATTCTATTTTTCTAATCCTTCCTTTTCTTAAGATAGTGTTGACACCCCACCTTTGGGCCCAAAAATGGATAAAATGGAAAAGGTCTTAAGTCAAAATAAATTCAAGGCAAAATGAGGTTCAAGCAAGCTAAGCAGGCCCTTTCGAACTCAGCCCATTGGAGCGAAGCTCCACCAAGCCTCAAAGCAGGCTTTTCAATAAACCAGATCCGGCCCACGAGAGCGAAGCTCCTACAGGCCACCTCAACGGGCTCCACAAAGCAGCCCACTAAGCCTTAGAAGCAAGCTTCTTTACAACTTTGGGCCTCTACAACAACCCACCTAGAACGATGCGCTTAGCCAGCCCATTAAGTTCTAGCCCACTATGGAAGGAGTCCGCTAAGCTCAAGCTCATGGATCAAGTCTAACGCCTCAAGCAGCCTAAGGCTCATGCTCTTACATCAAGCTCAAGCACATGGACTAAGTCCAACACCTCAACAGGCCTAAGGCCCATACTCTCACCTCAAGCTCAAGTCCATGGACCAAGTCCATGAACCCAATTGGCCCAAAGCCCACTCCAACACCTATAAAAGGAGGAGCACCCCCCTCACTCTACACACTTGGAGAGGTATCCCAGAGGGGAGGACGGGAATCTGCAGCAACATCCCGGCATCTTAGTTTTTCCCGCTCTACGAGCTACGAGCCTCTCTTCCACACCCTCTTTTCCATCTCTCTCATTCTCTCAAACTTTTTATTTTCTCCCTTTTACGCCATGTAAACCGCCTCGAGTTGGCAGATTTTGTCATATTTGCTTCAATTCGAAGGCCGTAACTCAAGCTCTGTACAACTAGTGCCTTATTTATTTAAACAGGGGCTAATCTCCTTTTAAAGATCAATGATGACTCCTTTTTTTTTATTTTTGTGTGTGTGTTTGAGTTAACGCCTTAGCAAGACGGGTGCACGCAGGTCCACAAATTTTAGCATAATACGTTGCCGTTATGCTGCCGGATTTGTGACTTAACCCGTGTATGGAAACCTCGTCTTAACCGTTATGCCGCCGAACCCACAAGAAGACGCTCGTATGCCAATCTTTCTAAAAAACGTGAAGCCTAACGCATTTTACCCCATGTGGATGCAGGAAAACTAAGCCCACATTGTTGTCCAACACGATCCAGATTTCCAAGGCGAGGAAAACCATTCCGAGCCCATCATAGCGCTCGCGGCGGGTGCTACAAATAGTTTTGGATATTCTCTCCAAACGTGAGCCTGTGTGAGACATCTCAATGGGTCAAAATTAAGAATATATGGAACTGGTGCCACTGAAGTGACACCCTTGCATGTGTGCTTGAACTAATTCACGAGGATGTGCTTGGCAGTATGAAAAATGGAAAAAGAAAATTTTATTTTTTTCGCACTTTTATATATAATTATCTGAGAGAAATGATCCCATTAGCATAGATTAACTAGATGTCTTATTTAGCCCACATCAAAACATCCATTTAAAATATTTTTTTTAGTTTTTTATACACCTTTTATGTAATGTATTTAAGGATTTTTGCAAATATAGTTACAAAGTTTGACCAATATTACATTCGTGTCCCTAAGTTTGCTGATATTACAAATACACCCACAAGTCCGCATCCAATTGCAAATGCGTCCCTTCCATTAATATGTTATTAGAATTTTTTGCAAAATGACAATAATGACTTTTAAGTCAAGTGATGCACTTTCAATTTTTCAAATGTTATAGCTATATTTTTATTTCGTTATTTTAATATTTTGACATATATTATTATTTTATTTTTTTTACAAATTTGTTTATAACATTTACAAAATTGTATGTATATCACTTAATTGAAAGGGCATTATCTTGATTTTACAAAAATTTAATGGCATCGTAATGAAAGTAACGCGCTCACAATTTTATGTAAACTTTGTGGGCATTTTTACCGTATCGACAAACTTAAAGACACATGTACAATATTAGTCAAATGGTACAGACATATTTTCTAAAAATCCCATACATATACACACACACATATTTAAAACTCTGACACATATTAGAAAGTTATAAAACTTGATTTTATATGTTAAATATATTTAGATTAACAAGTTTAGGGGGGGAAGTAAAAAAAATATTTTAAATAGTTTTTTGAAATAGGCTAAGTAAAGCATTTACCAAGGTTAATTTACAAAATCATTTCTCATTATCTTATTTTATAATTATTTTTTCATATATGTGTATAAAATTATTTTATTTATTTTAACTTTATTCCTTTTATTCTTACTAATTATTCTTATTTTATTATATCGTTCTCTCATTTTTTTCAAACCTTGGTCCTAACAAACATTTTTCATTTTTTCCCAAATGCCAACACACTTGTATATTTATACTTTTCTTTTTTTGATGAACGTATATTACTTTTCACAATCCAAAGATAGCTTTAAAATATTTTTAGAAATAATATTGTAAGGGACACGTCAGAACAAAGAAAGCAAAGACCGCGCTTTTCCGCTGACTGTGGACCCTTGGAGCAGCCTCCCAAATGTCCCACAATATTCACTGATGGGCACACAACTCGTGCCACGTTCATGAATGCCAACAATTTCGCCTACTGCGCACCTAAATCGCCGCTCTTAATTTTCTTTAAGGAATGAGGATTGAAAAAAATATATATATTTGAAGAGAATCTTGTCCTTCTGAAGAGGACTATCCGTTCTACACTTCCAGAATATCTACAATCCCTTTCTCAATTTAATAGACGTGAAAGGATACCCTTTCCTGCTTTACAAATATGTTATTAAATTTATTTTTAATTCGAATTTATTAATAGCACCTGATAGAGTTGAAAAAGAAACCTCATCAAGTGATGAGCTAAAAACACCCTTCAAATGTGCACCCACTGCGTCTTCTGCCGCGTTCACCACACGCGTACAAACCGATAGGCTGGTTCTGCATGATACGTGTACGCCATTTCCACGTACTCAGCTCGATGATGATTCAAGTTTTTCTTTTTAATTAAAATTACGTAGACTGTGACATTTAATATTATAAATCAACCCTTTCACAACCCCTCATACTATAAAAAAAAAAAAAAAAGTTTTTGTAAGTATCCTCATGACAAGGAGAATATATATAACGGCATTACTATCAGAGGAAATGCATTTTTGTACTTACTAGAAGTCGAACCCACAACCTCAACATCTCCGGCCACTAGTCATGACCAACCAGCTCCCTTAAAATTTGGAAATTAGACCCCTCCACCCCATCGTCATTATAGCTTTGTACTTTGATAACCAAAAAGACCAATAACTTAAGTTTTAATTAAAATTTAAGTTTTAAATAAAGATTTTTGGCTAAGAATAGATATGACAAAAAATAACCACATTGTGATATTTGAAAACATGATGAAAAGGTACGTTCATGTTCCTTATTTTTCATAAATATAATGGGAATAAGTGTAAATCTTGTGGTTATATTTAGAGTAACTACTTTAGTAAATTTAATTTAACTTTGATGATATTTAATATTAAAAGAAAAATTGTATTTTGAAGATATATACGTGGATAATACTTCAATCGTGCCCAAACTATTGAATGTTTTAGGGTATCATCCTTGTTTTGGGCCCAACTTGATAATAAAAATAAAATTGAACTAGGTATATGGTTTAACACCTTTTATTTTACCAGATTATCAAAAATTATTTCAACTTGATAACGAAATTAAAATTTGACTACTTACATGGTTTAACACCTTTTATTTCACCAGACTATCAAAAATCATTTCAATAAGCTTTTTAGGTGACTATCAAAAATCATTTCAATAAGCTTTTTAGGTAGGTTGTATCAGCTTAAAAACATGTAAAATTATGCATAAATAAAAAAACACTTATATCCATTCCAAGAGGCATTAGAATATAATATATTTTATAAAATTATTTATTTATATTAAATAAGGCTTATATACAGTTTTGAAATTTATACAAATAAAATTATTTTCTTGTATTAATTTATATATTTTTAGATGAAAGTTGATTTCTTAGTTAAATAAATAATTCTAAATAGGTTAAGCGGGTTGAATTTTGATTCATGACCGTTATGTACCCTAAAGGAGGGTGTCACATTAGAATCTTCGGGCTGCTTAGATTGTCTAATTAAATGGAATGAGATGTGAATAAAATAAGAAAATCAAATAAGAAGTGTCGTTGTGTAATTTTTGGATTAAATTACAAAAAAATTTATTTTTTGTAATTTAATAAGAAAATTTTAATATTCCTCCATAATAATGATTTTGACCAAATGAGCGGCGTTCTTTTGGTCATTAGCCGCGGAAAGAAGCTTTCGTTCCTAGCTGGTGCTTGTTGGAATCTCCAGTTGGAGATTTCGAACAAAATTTTCTGTGGGGACATGTGGTCCTCCTTATCTTGGTTGGGAGTTGGTGGTCTCCTCCGTTGATATTTGAGAACTTGTTATCTACATTAGGAAACATTGTTAAAATTGTCTTAGAGCTTTGAATGTAATATGAATTGAGATATGTTGTGAATATATTTCGATAAAAAAATGATTTTATAAGTCTTAATTTTCAAATGCCAAAAATGTACGAGATCGGCTTAAAAATGCTATGTGCTCATTTTAATAAGTTGATAAAATATTGGTCAAAATTAAAAACAGGTACCTTGCTAATAAGCCTCATTTTGCATTTGCAATTTTTGGTCTTTAAAAAATACTAAAACATAAAAGTTTACATAACTTCTTGGGAAAATTTAAAAAGATAAGAGAAGTTGCCCGCAAAAGAATGAGATGCAAAGAATTGATAAAAAAAAAAAAAAAAAAAAAAAAGCCACACACACACAAAAATGCTTATTTGGTAGAGTTGGGCTGTTTGCCCCATTTTTAGTCGTTAGGTTGGATACTTGTATTGGGTTAGCATGGGGTGGATTTGGGCTGGGTCAGAGGACGTTGAAAATAGGTTGGGTTGGGTTATAGTAAGAGGAGTTTCGGTTTCACCCCTACGTTAAAGTACGTGTACGCAGCATCTGGAGAGTCGGGACGCCTGCATTTTTCTCGGCGAAAGTACCTAGCCGCGCATTTTCATCGTTCCACGTGAATGGCCGACTTAAATTTCCTCGACTCGTGTCGGCCAGGCTCTCTTTTTCATATAAAGAAATACAATTAAAAAAATAAAAAAGCCTTCCATACGAAGGCTCTGTTGTTCTCTATAACTTCTTCATTCCTTCTGCTCCTCTGACACCACGGAGAAAATGGAGATGGACGATAAGGATCTACTTAGCAGCCTGCCGCAGGGATGTCTCTCTCACATCATTGCTCTCACGTCGCCCCGCGTTGCGGGTAGATCGGCGTTGGTGTCCAAGACCTTCAAATCGGAGTCGGAATCAGACGCAGTTTGGACGAGATTCCTGCCGCCCGATTGGCCGGATATCGTGTCAAGATCTGTCGCGCCGGTCGAGTTCTCCTCCAAGAGGGAGCTCTACTTCCGCCTGTGCGATTCCATACTTATCGACGGTGGAAAGACGGTATGTATGTACATCTGTATCTGACACCCTTACTTTCAATTTTATTTTCTTCTCTTGGGATAGATTCGTATAGACTTTTTATGTTCTTTCATGGATTCCATAACGGAAAAAAGATGATGATGCTGGTCGAAGGATCCTTTTCCTGAAAAATTCCAGGGGACATGTTTTCAAAATCTTCTGGGCTTGTGCTGCTGTTATATTTTTACTTTATAATGTTCTAGTTGTTACCTTCTGGGTTTAGCACCATCCATTGCATGTCTTAGATGGTGACTGTTTGACTGAATGGTCTGGATTCTGATGAATTGAATTCAGGTTTTGTTATTTTTTGCACCAAGCATCATAGGATAGTAGGGAACCTAATGTGCCTTTGGGCCGGATCCCTGTATGTATCATGTGGAGTTGCAGCCGTGCTTAAGCAAATGAGAATCCATGGTAC
Organism: Annona squamosa; assembly: GCA_035584095.1. Taxonomy (NCBI): domain Eukaryota; kingdom Viridiplantae; phylum Streptophyta; class Magnoliopsida; order Magnoliales; family Annonaceae; genus Annona; species Annona squamosa. The sequence goes on from JAXCLR010000001.1 coordinate 84,925,105, forward strand.
TCTGTTTTGTAAACAGACGTCCTTTTCTTTCGCGTCAGAGGTCCAATTTTAGATTCTTGCTGTTGTTTTTGCATGATTGTGAACATTATTCATGAGAATTATGGAAAAATACCAAGGACAGATGGAAGTATATTTGAATTTCTTTTAATATATGCTTATCATCTGCTGAGGCAAATAGAATGGACTAGGTACATTTCAGGAAAACTCCTCTCCACTGACAACCTTTTTCTTTCTTTTGGTTGGCAGAGCTTTTCTGTTGATAAAATGACTGGCAAGAAGTGCTTTATGTTATCTGCTAGAGAGCTTTATATTGTATGGGGCGATACGCCTAATTACTGGAAATGGATTCCTCATCCGCGTTCAAGGTTAGTTATATTTGTGCTCTGTGAACAAACAGAGTCTATTCACTCTGATCATGATACACAGAAGCAAGGGTTGGTGCCTTTTGATTAAAAGTCAACGTAAATTTATTTGGATTTGACATTTTGCTAAAAATGGTTCAAATAAATTGGTCTTTAGACTGATTTGATAGCTTCAGCCATTAACTTCTAAAAATTGTACAGTTTTGGATTGGAAGGCAGTCTTTTGGCCTTCTAGTATTATCAGTAGGGGTGCACGTGGGTTGAAGCCAACCCACCCAACCCAACCCAACTCAACCCAATCCAATTTTAAAACTCTTCCATCTTAACCCAACCCATCATAACTGAATCCAACCCAACCCAGCCCAACACAATTACAAATAAATTCAAAAACTTTTCAACAAAAATTATATTATCATTATTATTTAAATTATTTATATCATACAATTTAAATTTAAAATATATTCATACATTATATTTCTTGCTTTGCTTACGTATGCTAAAAATATTATCAATGAAATAGAAAAGACTTTACTTTTTATATGATATGGCCGTTATTTTATTTTCAATCACTGTTTTCGTTTTTCACCTATATAAAATTAGAATATTATTTTTAAAATTTCAATAAAAAGAAAATTGTAGAAAAATGAAGGGCTTATGCAAAGTAGAAATTATGGTTTTATATTTGTGTACATATTCTTACTTTTGTGGCTTTTTAATTTTTAGTTTCTTTTTAATAAAAATATTGTATAGCTTGGTTTATTTGCATGAATGAGTTTCTAACTTGCTACCATAATGTTGCATATTAACATAAGTGGAGTTGAATATCACATATCCCTCACCATGAGTGCAAGTGGGTTGAGTTGGCAATACAATTCCAATCCCTGTTTTCTCAACCTCAACCTAACCAAAATTGTAAAAAATTTTCCAACCAACCCAACCCTACCTAGCACACCCTAACCAAATCCAAGTATAAACCCACTTGTCAACCTAACTTTCTACAATTATAAATAAAATAAAAAATTTTCAACAAAATTACATAATAATCGTCCATTTAATTAAATTATATTTATAGACTAGATTTAAAATGTATCCATAAATTATAATGTACTGCGTTGTCTATGTATACTAAAAAATTTACAATAAATACTGACAAAAGATTTTAGTTTTTAAATGATGTGTCAATTATTTTTAGTTTCATTAACTTTTTCATCTATATAAAACTAAGATATTATTTTTAAATTTCAAATCAAGAGAAAAGCTTAACAAAATGAAAGGCTTATGTAAAGTAGACAATACTGTTTTAATACTTACATATGTAAATTATAAGTTATTTATGATCAATTATGTCTAATTATTTTATTTTTCTACTATTATCTTGAAATTCTAATTGTTTTTACATTTTTTCATACAACTACACTATCTACTTTTAAAAAAATTTACTATTCCCATTTTCCTAATTTTTAAAAACCTCTTGTCTCTTATTCTCAAATAATATTAATTTTTTAGAACTTGATCTCCAATACAGCTTTTTCAACATATAAATAAATAAATACATGTGAATAATTATAATAAATGGTCTTATAAGTTGCCACAATTATAAACCCACTTTTCAATCTTGGCCAAAAATAGTATCCTCAGAATTATAAATTAAAATAAAAATAATAATCTTGGCCAAAAATAGTATCCTCAGAATTATAAATTAAAATAAAAATAATATTTATTCATTATCTTGATATTAGCCATCAAAGTCATGCGACATATGAAATAAGGATACTTAGGATCAAACAATTAAGTTAAAGTCAAATTGAAATTTAAGGATTATTTGAAAAATAACATTCATAGGTATAGAACTATAGATTGTAACTTAGTATAGAACCATAGTTTGTAACATAAGGGTGATTTTTGAATAGCCAGAAAAGCAATCATCATGCATAGAATTTTTCTTTGATACATCATCATATGCAGAAATATTATAATATGGTAGCTACTTTGTTAAGGTGAATAAGTGGTGGAACAAGAAAAGATAAAATTAGGAATAAAATAATTTGAGAAAATTTAAAACTGAGACCAATTTGTGATAAAATGAGAAAAAATAGATTAAGATGATTTGGTTATGTTAAAAGGAGACCTGAAGCAGCACCGGTTAGGAGAACAGAGTTTATCCGAATAGAAAGTGGCAGGAGAATGAGAGGAAGACCCAAAAAAACATGGATGGAAGTAATTAAACAAGATTTAAAAATATTACAAATTACAGAAAATTTATTCTTAAATCGCCAAGAATTGTGCAACAGAATCCATGCAGCCGACGCCATCTAAGTGGGAAATGGCTTATGATGATGATGATGTGATTATAACATGGTGGCCAACAAATGCAGTGGTGGCAACATCAGATTATCTAAATATATTCATAATGCTGTCGTAGTCTGAACATGTTCGCAAGAAAACGGATTGAATCAACCCATCTTCACCAACTCAAATCCAACCTACTTTAAAAGCAGGTTGAACCCACCCCGCTTTTCCCAACCCAACCCAACCCAACCCAAACCCAGTTTAAATGGGTTGGGCTAAGGGGTTGCTGGTTGAACCCAACCGATGTGCACCCATAGTATTATGTAATTTGAATTATTTGTTCTACTTAAGGCCTGTTTGGCCTAGCAGTAAACTTACAGCATAGCCATGTGTTAATGGATAAGCTCCAACTTAGAGCTTATTCATATGGTGCTTTTTTGCAGCATTTGAGTTTTTGTTTTGTTTTTTTTTTTTTAAAAAAAAAAAAGCCAGGCCAAACATTCAAAAAAAGAAAAAAAAAAAAAGAAAAAAAAAAGCTAGAGGTTTCCACGTTTTTTGCTCACAAAAAGCAGGATGGCCCTGATCCTTAGTCTAGTACCTTACTTGTATAATGTGATAGACTAATAGGTTACAATTGTCCTTTTTTTGATTGCAAAGAGATTTTCTTACAAGTTCTCCTCAATATTACAGATTACTGTTATGTGTAAAATCTTACAACTGATCTTTATATTCAGTGAC
>JAXCLR010000001.1:84945158-84985364 GCA_035584095.1 Annona squamosa
TTTGATTTCTTGATAATTCTAGCATGAGATGGATCCTGCATTGATTTATGGATTTAATCAATGGTTGTTTTCTAACAGGTAATGCTGCTGATGATGCACGTGTTCCTCAGCGCAGGAGTGATGGCTGGGTAGAGATCGAGCTCGGTGAGTTCTGCCATGATGAGGGAGATGAAGGGGAGGTGCGTATCGGCTTAACGGAGCTCCAAGGTCGTCATTGGAAGAGGGGGATTATCATTGAAGGCATCCAGATAAGGCCAAAGGCGTCGCCTATTGTTTGAAAAATTACGAATATTCGGCTTCTCTAATATTCAATGTCCACGCACGTATGGGATTTTAATTTAGATAAGTTTGGATAGGTGTGTATTGAAACAAAAAAGATGAAATGGCATGATTAGTAGTGAGGTTTGTTATCGATAAGAATTATGAATTATTGGAAAAACAGGAGTGATTGATTGAAAAAGTAGAGACTTTTTAGGTAGATATTGAAATGTGTTGTATGACAACACTGTTGCGGCGTTGCTTTTCTCATCAGTTTTCCATTTTCGAAGTCAATTCTATTTTTCTAAGAGGCATGATTACATACAATATATTGTATAAATGCTTAAGTTATAATATTTATTTTTTATTTTATTTCATTTTTTTTGGTCTTTTCTTTGTAAACTTGTTTCGCTAAATGTATTTAATTTATATACTAAGTTTTGCCATTTAACAATATTTTTATTTTTTTATTTTTTTATTTTTAAAAATCATCAATTTCGAGGACATATAGGTCATTTTTCACCTCTTATCATTTTTTTCTCTTAAAAAACTTGATTTCTAAAAATTAAAAATAAATATAATAAAGTATTATAAAATGAAAAATTTTAGTTTATAGATTAAATATACTTAGCAAAATAAGTTTATAAATAAAAATTTAAAAATAAAATATAAAGTAAATTTGTAATTTAAGCATTTGTACAATGCATTGTATATAATTATGCCTATTTTTCTAATGCTTTCTTTGCTTTAATATAGTTTGGGATGTTCTTTCCAAATGCTGGCATGCGTGAGACATCTCAAGGGGTTGCAATTACGAATGTACGGAACCAGTGATGCTAGCAATTAATTCACGAGGGTGTGCTTGGTAATATGAAAAGGGAAAAAAAATTCTCTCTACCTTTTTATATACATTTACTAGCCTGTTTGGTTAGCATGGATAAATTAATTGTATAAATAATTAGGTAAAAAGGGCACCAATTGTGTGCGGGTGTATTGAGACACCCGTTTTTTTACACAACTATTAATGTAAGTGTATTTAATATGTATATTAATTTTTACTATTGTTGAAAATTTGTAGATTTTTTTTTAAAAATTTTAAAAATCCCAAAAAAAAAATTTTAAGTCTCCAAAAATGATGAAAATTGATACACATATTAAATAAACTTATATTAACAGTTTCATGAAAAATTTTCAAAAAAATAAAAAAAAAGGGTCATAAACCCTAGGATATATCCGAGAGAATATGCTCAATTCTCAAATGAAGTCACTCGGATTGTATTTTTCCCTTCCGGCGGATTGCTTAATGTCGTAAAAAATTACTTATAGACCGAACTGGCCCACTCGCAAGTCCCAAAACAGTTCCAAGGAATTGCTGAGAAACAGTCAACTGAGACTCTAGGAGGACACAACTATGTAGGAAAATTAAACAGATACAGAGGTATGGTATGGCATAGGCAAGTAATAGAAAGGATCAAAAGCAGAAACCAACAGAAAATTATAACGACATTATGCATTAGGACCACCATCAAATTGAATTGGATAGCCAGCCAAACAAGAGTAACTGAACTAGATAACCTACTTCCTACACCTGCATATCAAATCTATTATTCAAACTGCGGATTTACTCTTAAAGTTGGACACATAATGAACACTTGGAAGCAAAAGAAATTTCCCTTCCACTTAAAACAAAATTTTGTATTTCAATTCATCTTAGCATGGTGATGCAGCCAGAACATGATCAAGTTAATCATCTGCAGTATCTGGAGGTGATGTAGGTGCAATAGGTGGTTGGGGTGGAACTGAAGGCGGAAGTGATGGAGGGTTAATCTCATTTGGGGGTGACGGCGGTTGGATTCCAGGGCTCTCAGCTTCTGCAGATGCCACACTGGGCTTGGGTGGAATTCCTTGCTTTTCCAGGGCTTCTATTGCTGCTCTCTCCTTTGCTCTTTTAGCCCTTTCAAACACTTCATCCTGCATCAGAAAAACAGTCAACTAAAGAGAGGTTAAAAAGAAGTAGAAGTCAAAAAATACACAAGAAATTGCATTAAAGCAAATTTTTGTATTCCGCAGAGAGATTTGCACATTACTTGCAACTACAAGTAGCATATTCCCTGGTACCAACTCTAGAGATGAAAAGAATATCTTTTTAGATATCATAAAATGCTTCAGGGGTCATACCTCTTCAGAGACATAAATTGTAATTTGAGGAATGGGGTTAATTGGATTTCTCTACTAAGAAAAAAGGTTAAATACGTCAGAGGAAGTGCAAGATGGCAACTGAGCTTTCCCTTACAGAATTTTACCAACCGTGTGAAGGCTCTGCAGTACAACATCAGCAACCATGACAGCAAGGTCTGAAATGTTCTTCAATTTTGATAAACAATGTGACCGGTATCCATCAAATACAATTATGCCAATGATTGTTTAACATCTGTGTTTCAGACTATTTCCATTGCATATCTGTGTTGTATTTTTCTAGAGCTTCTTTCTTTTTTAGTCCCCTTTTTGATCAATGAACAAATACGGCAAATCATAGAAAGAGAAGGGCAAGATATTAGGGAGAAGATGAAGATTTTGCATCAACAAAAGTTTAATTCCGACAAAGCCAGCATTTGGTTCACTGTCCTTAAGAGGCACTCAGGAACAAGACTCAGTTCTGATGAGCAGCTTCCACTGCATTCAGGCAGGCAAAACTTGCACTAGCATGGTTAGGATCATTAGTCCATCACTATTTGTTTCAACCAAGCAACTTAGACGAGTTAATTGCTGTGATATGACTTCCTAAACCATAAACCAAGCACATGAGTCCTAAATCTCTTCTGGAGCATTTCCATTATCAGGTCACTCAGTTATGACTACATATTACCACAACAAAAAAAGGGCCCATTCAGACAACGCAAAATTTTAAGTTGTATGGACCATGGAAACAGTTCCTCCTACATGTTTGAAAGAGGAAGAAATCGAAGCCATACATCCATGGACAGCTAATCATATTATATAATCAAAATGATAGTACCCTCGAATAAGCACTCTTGTTATTAAGCACCAGGAAAAAGAACAACATTTTCAATCCAAGATAACAAATTCCAGTACACTGATAAGCAGTAACAAAATTGAATTTCTATTTTACCAGAGATGTGAAACATGTATGGAAAAAAAAAATTCTATGTCATGCACGATTTCACTGTTCTAGGCTTGGCAATTAACTGCAAATCTGCATTCCCTTGCAGAAAATGTAATTGGCCATAACTTAGACCAGATATGTATCTATTGCGGTAGTTACCTGTAAGTCTTCCACTTGCTTTCGTTGCTCTGCTTGCCACTGACCAATAGAGCTTAAGAATTCACCTACTGTAGCTTCCACACGTTCACTAAGTGTCTCTGCCAGAGCCTTGCCCAGGAAAAAAGCATCCAAAATAGTTTTGCTGTCATTTTTGCCTGTGAAATATCAATGTCGCAACAAACATATAAAAATTTAAAAAAAAAAAAGATAAAATAAAATAAAAACAAAGCGACATGAAGGAATTACATCCCATCCTCGGCCTAAGCATACGACTAAGCATCATCTGTTTCTCTGTTCATAGTAAAGCCTTTGACCATTCATCTGATTTGTGCATTGCAAATGAGTTATCAGATGGTAGCTCAAAACAAATAACACGTGCCTATTCAGACACCGAAATTAGGAACTCGTAGATGAAAACTATTGTTGCAAAGGGATGAAAAGCAGCGCGAAAGTCCACAAAAGGGCACTGGAAAGACTAATACTAACGAAAATGAGGTCTGCAACGCAACGACGGTTCTCTAGCATCGAGATTGTTTGCGCAAAACGAAACCCGGACATGGGTACTGAATATGCATGTCGCCACAAAAAATGCTCCGCTTTTGAGACCGAAAATTCGTTTCAATACAGTTTCTGGCAAGAATTGCATACACAGTGGGCCTTTAATTTGTTCAGCAGGGGGGATTGGAAGCAGTAAACCGAGTTTTCGACGCATTTATTAACTTTAACTTCGAGCAAATTTGTATCTGCCAGACCATAAGAATAAACTTTCTAATTTTAGTTGTTTTTTGTTATTTTATTTTATTTCATCCATTTGATTAACAAGTAATGGCACGGATTGCACACTTCCACTCCTAGAATTTTCTAACTTATTCTGATGAACACTTGATGGCATCTAATGTTGTAATACTTCAATGAATTGGCAGTGGAAACAAGCAAGCACTAGTCAGTTAACAAAGCAAGCAATCCTTTTTCAAGATGCATCTAGTAAGAAAGCCACCAAAATAAGTCGCTGATAAATTTGCAAAGGTCATGCCTATACATCGCCTTCGATTGAAGTTTTAGACAATCCATGAATTCCATTGAAGCAAGTCAATTATTAGAACACTCCAACGAGCGAGTTCATGGGTTATTCTGCCATCAACACCGTCCAGACGAAGAAGAAGAAGAAGAAGAAGAAGCAAACTGTACGTACCTGAGCCAAATCCTTGGCCGTCGCTGCTGCTGCAACGAAGTTGGATCTTGGAAAACCTCGTGTCGGTTTGGGGGCAGCTAAGACATGGAGCGTGCAAAAAGCGAGGAAGAGACGAGGGCAAAGAACAACGGCAAGTTTCTAGGTTGGGAGAAAACGAAAGAAGAGGAGCTGAAATCGCTCTCATGTCTTGCTGCCTACGATGCTGCAGCCACACGAGAACTGCTGCGGATGTGCGCTACTTCTATTAGCTAAGTTGCCATTTCAGCCCAGCAGCCGAAGGAAAAATGCCGGAGAGGCTCGACAGATGATACGCAGCCGAATGCGGATCGAGTGAATGAAATTGTTCTTTTCGCGTCTGGAATATTCTTGAATGAAACACGTGTATCGAAATTTGGATTTGAACTACCAATGCGTAGTACAAGCCAATGCTAACTGGTCAATATGCTTGTACCTTGCATATTTTTAGCTACCAAAGTAGATATAAAAGATTATTCGATAGTAAAATGATCGTTAAAACATTTTTTTATTTTTTTTATTTTTTCATGGACAAGCGAAGTTAGGGGCATTAAATCTATAAATCAAATTTTAACATTTTTATATTTTTTAATTATTTTTATTTTTAAACACAATATCATTTTTGTAATTTTTTGAAACAGAAAATTGGGGAAATGATATGTTTAAAATTTCAAAATAAATACTTAGAAATATCCAAAATTGGCAAAACTTGATTTAAAGATTTAATATATTTAGCTTTTCTTGTCCATGAAAAAATGAAAAAAATAAAAATATATGTTCATGGTCCAAAAAGAAAAGATGACGCCTCTATTTGATATCTAAATAACTAGATTCATCATGTACATGATATTTTTTATATTTTTAAAACATTAATTTCAGATATCACTAGTTAGGCAAATTATCATTTCAAATTAGTCTAAAAATTTTATTTTACAATTTTTTAATAAAATTGTTAATATTAAAATATTTAATTTTATAAATTAAATTTTACTATATTTGTGATGCCTGAGACATTCTTACCATTTCCATTTAACATTTTAATAGACCACCTAAATGATATCCTCCTATTCTCAGTATCGGCACTCTTGTCAGCACTATCACATTTTGGACACCAACATGGTATAGCTTGGTCGGCAATTTGATTTATAAATTAAAGATATTAAAAAAATAAATTTACAAAAAAAATTAAAAGTTGAAAGATATGTTTTTTGAACAAATCTGAAATCACCAAGCCTATCTTATACCGATATTTTCAGGAATTGCTAACGCCTTCCCTTGTAGCTAGGTTTTCTTTTTATTACTTCGGTTGTACTTATCCACGTGGGTTTGTGCTAAAATATGCTTTATTAAAACTCAAAACCTAAATGAAAATTTAAGTTTTTTTATGGCATATGATTATCAAAACGCGAGCTTAGCCCCGTGCAAAAAGTCATCCTTTAGGTGAAAAATTAGCAAATAAATTTAGATTTCAGCCGGAGATAATTTTATTAAATTTGTCATATTTGGAAAAATGGACGAAGATGTGGTCATGTAATGAAAATGCTTTTTTATTTATGGAAATATTTGAAATTAACCCATTAAATGATAAAAATGATCGCATTAAGGTGATGCGTTTATCTGCTGATATTGCTTTTGATGTGAAGTGGATCATGATGATCGTATGATACTTGCAAGTTTGAACAAGCGTGCGGGTATAGACGTACAGCCGTGCGTTCTGGACTTTCTGTTTCTTGAACAATTAGAACATGTAGAAGCTAAAAAAAATTTACGCCAGCCCGTTTTAAAGATGATTTCTGCAAGTTTTGAAAACGGGTATGATATATTTTTTCATATTTATCACGATGTTTTTTTTAATAAAAAAAAAACTCCTATTTCTTACGCGCTCCGTAGTCTGTTCACTGTGGTTTCCTAGATTTTTTTTTTTTAAATATTTATACCTTCTAAAAAATTAAATTGAATTTTATTGTCAAAAAATAGCAAAAACAAAAAATATTACGAGTATTAAACACAACAAAGTAATTAAATCACTCTTCGCTTCGGCAGCAGAGACTCGGGTAATGATTCAATACACATGCATGAAATATGTTTTAAGTTTTTTTACTCGTTATTTTTGTGCGATTTCACATGTATTTAATTTATACAAAAATTTATCATTCTATGATTTTTATTTTTATAATATTAAAGATCAAAAGTTTTCATTCACTGAAACTATTAAAATTTCAAATTAGAAAATTTTGATATATTGGGAGAGATGGATAATGAATTGCATGTGTGTCCGTATAAAAATTAAAAGAGAAAAATGGCTGAAAACACTTATTATATGGATTGCGACTCCTGAATGTCCGTGTCCTGTATCTTATTACTTGGCACTCATATAGGCTATTACACAAAGCAATCGGGAGGGATATAAATGATTTGTTTTTTTTAAAAAAAATGTTTCATTTTAATTTAATTTTTTATTTTTAAATGCATAATTGGGGTCCATGTATAGAAGAGAATGGAAATGAAAAGGGGGAATGTCAAGAAAACAACGCATTAATTGCCTACTTATCTTTTTTTAAATTTTTCTGTTATATTTTAATCATTTTTCTTATTTTTTCTATAATTACGCAGCCTACCTTCACTTTATTTTCACTTTACATTAAACATGTCCATCTCATTCCCTACTTCTTATTTTTCATTGCCGTTTCCATCCTTCCAAAATACTTCAAAGTTGAACAAAGGTAATAATTGAAGTTGTGAACAAAAATATAACCTAGTGGTATTACATTAGTGAGTGTGAAGTCCCAACTTCAAGGTTTAGTAGGAACATTGTCTTTCATGGGTGTATTTAGGAAATGATATAACTTTTGATAAAAAAAAATTTAGAATAAAAGTTGAAAAATAATATAATATGATAGGAGAAGTATAAACAATATAAAGAATAAAGTTAAAATAAATAAATTATATAAGTATAAAAGTCATGTAAAAACGATTGGAAATAGGGTAGTTATATAGAGCGATGTGAATAAATAATTAAAAATATATAATAATTCTATAAAAGAAAAAATTTTAGATTAAAAAATTTTATGGATTGCCAATAAAAGAGTTGCAATGTAATAAAAACCCTAAATTGTCTATTTTTAATATTTTTTATTTGTATTTGGATACATTTAAAAATTTTTCAAATAAAAAAATTTTTGATCTGAAATTTTTCATTCTCAGCACCTATTTTATTTTTTTTTACTTATTTTTTTACATCTCCATCTATAATTATTCTTAACTATTCAATTATTTCTGGGTAATTACTCTCATAGCACATCATTCTTTCAAAAAAAATTTTATTGCTTTTCTAAACACGCCTAATATAAATTTTTATTACCAGCGCGCAACAAAATCGTCGCATTTCTGTTACCTTCAGGGTCACTTAGATTGACGGATAAAACACAACCAAACGTGTCGCGACCGACACACACTTGTCAAACACACTTGCTGACTACTGCACACGTGCATGTCGCAAATATGAGCTGGATACTGGGGTATTTAGGTCAAAACGCCTCCTCCTCCGCCTCGCTTTTTCATTCGTCCTCCTTTGTTTTCATCGTTCTCAGCTGCTGCAAAGCGATCCCATCTCATCTCCAAATTTCCCTTTTCTCTTCTAGATTCGGATTCCATTTCCAAATAATCCTGTCTATTCTTCGCGAAATCTGGAATCTTGTCCGAAGCCATTGATTATTATCAACTGGTTCGTGTTGTTCGATCTTCTTTGTCCTCATTTAGATTTCTAGGTCTTGTCTTCCTTCATCTTTCTGAGCTGTTTTATTGTTTTCATATGAGCTAGTATCTTTGATTGGGTTTTTGTATTATGTTGCGGTGCATTAAATGAATGTATCCATTCAATCAAGTTGCTGAATTTTTTGAAGTTTTGGAATCTTTATGTTTCAGAGTAAAATTGGGCGTGGCATATTCGTTAGATTACGAAAAGGCATAAGGCTTTGTGATTTATTTGCACCACATTTTCGTTCTTAGTGTTCGTGCTATTTTGATAGGCTTTCATTTGCTTCTGGGACATATGTTTCCTCACTTATGACATGGTAGCAAAGTTAGTAGTAATCTCTCACTTCTTCGTTTTTACTTTTTCTTTATTTATTTTTGTTTTAATTTGTTCGGTTAGAAAATTTTCTTAACAAAGAAGACGAAGCTAGTCATTTGAAGCCTCTTCGTATTCCCAACTCTTTGTTCTATTCAATGGTTTTTATTGTATGATGAGATGTGTCGATGGCCAAATTTGTCCAATTACTAGTTGCAAAAATTGTTACGATGAATTGTTGCTATATTCTGGACGTGTATCTTCCGGATAATTATTATTATTCTTATTATAACTTGGAAAAACATGTTTTTTCTTGGATTATGAAAATGCAAGTATTTTTTTTCTTAATGTTGCAAATTGGGCTTATGAACGTTTGAGAACGTTATTGGAAATTGTGGGTACGGTCCTATTTGGAACTATAGTCACACTTTAATAAATGAGAAGTTTAGCAGCTGAAACCAACATGGTCATTCAATTGTGCCATCGCAAGCACAACCAGAAGATAAGAAGTTGCCTAATAGGGGAGATAGAATGTCACAATTCCTGGTAGAACTCAGACATCTGAAGTTATGTTTTGGAAAATGGTTATACTGAAAGATTTCCCATGCATGCTTACCATATGGATATTAACTACCAAGTAGCAAAGTGCATGATATTAGCAGATGGGGCAGAAGATTCATTTGGATCATGGTAGGCAGATCCAGAAAATAAAAAGTTTCCCAGTAGGGATACGCATGCTGTAGTCTTAGTAGGGTAACTCCAGCCTCTGAAGTTGTTCTTTGAAAATATTATTTATATTTTCATATAATATTTAAGAGAATTAAATCTAAGCAGATGGCTTGAGAGAGAGTGTGTAATTTAATGAACAACTGTGGCTTGTGGCATGTTTGGACTATTGGGCACAGTGCCTTCAGGCATGTCTTAATGCAATTCTTTTCCTCTACTAGCTTGATGTTAACTGTTACATCATTTAATTTCTTTGAGGTTGCTTTGGAATTAATCCATTTTACAATTTGGTATTTATGCTATGTTGAAATTTCTTTTCTTATTAACTGATACCATTCATGTTTGAACTGTTATTCTCTTCCCTTATGCTGTCTTCACCCCAGTATTTATTATTTTCTTTTTTTATGGAATATTATTTTCACTTTTGTACCATTTGGAATTAAACTTCTTTTTTGTCTCGGCAAATTATTTACTTCTTTTCATGTTTGGATTTTCTTTTGTTCTGTGTCTTGTTTAGTGTGTCTTGTCTCATTCATGGCCTTGGAAATGTTTAGTTTTCTACTATTCCAGCGTGTGAAGAGTTTGTATGACCAGAGTTTGCCCTCGCATTAACTGTTGTGGTGATGATGGGGAACTATCAGCATAACACACTTTCTCTCTTGCAAAGATCATTGCTCACTTCATATTGCTTCTTTAACCATTATTTGGAAGTCAGGCTAGCAATTTACTTGAAAAAATTAATGTTTGAACTTGCACGTATGCATATTGTGCACCTAAATTGAAAACAGACCAGAATCTTGGTAAACGAAAGCTGTCAACCTGATTTCTAAGCATCCTGTAGAAAGAGAAGCAAACCATGAGAAATGAATTTTAAAGTGCCTTATGGAACTTAGGGCGCATGTTACTGAAAATTTTAGATTAACCTACGTAGTTTCAATGCTATTTATAGCCCATACAACATTGGTGAATGTTTTCATTGGCCTTCACATTTTGCTAGATTTTAGATTGATCTACATAGCTTTCAATATTATTTGTGACCCATTCAACAGTAGGGAATAATTTCAAATAAGCCTACAAGCCTATACCATTAGCATCTGTCGAAAGGTGGTGGTTAAAGTACTCCAAAAATGAATAGGTTGCTTCTTTTTTCATAGTCAAAAGAAAAATCTTTTGTTACCAGCAAACAAATCAGATGGCAGTTCTGCCCTCTAAGAAATTCTCTGTTTCTTTTCTTTTCTTTTCTTTTTTTGGCCAAAAGGCCTGACTATTCTTGTATTCTCTTCTTTCTGCATATTCTTAGGCTTGTGCCAAAATTTTGATATTATTTAGTTGCCTGATCTAATTGGATTATATGTAGTTAAACAGGTTGATCTTTTTAATACTGAAACATTAATTCAAAGAATCATAGGATGAAATAAACAAGCTATAAAATAATCATACAGTTGGACAAAAAAAAGAAAAAACTTCAAAATTTTATTTTTCCTTTACTTTCTTGGATGGTAAACAATGAGAAAAGTTTCCTAGTCCACAAGACTAAATCCATTGAGGAATCCCCTGAAATTTTTTACTAAAAAATTAAATTCACCCCTAGGATTTCAATGATAAATTACTTTGAATTTTTTAGTTTTCAACCAATATCATTACGAAAGAAACCTACTAGGAATTCTTTAAAAATGAATAGGAAGCATCCCATAACAATTCATCAAAGAAATGTATGAAACTTTGGATTTAAAAAATTAAGTTTTTTCAACACATGAAGGAATGGTCCACATAACCCCCTAAGAACAATCCAAATTCAACTAAAAACAGAATCCCAGTTCCAGGACTGTATGAAACTCAGTGCCAACTAAGGATTTTAAAAATTCAAAGATCAACAAAACAAAAGGAAAAGATAGGCTTTGGCTGTGAACTGACTAGAATCCATATCATGGCTGTGTCCGTTTCTTGCCTGCCGATTTCATGGCTGTTTGAATAGATATAGTGGCCATTTCATCTAAATAAATAAACTGCTGGCGACTGCTTGTTGGACAAAGGCAACAGGATGGTTTTACCTCTTATTTCTATTAAGCATTGCATGATATGCATGCTAACACATAATTGACAGCCAAAACTTGCACAAAATTTTCTCTTAAAAAATCCAGAGGTTCACACATCCTTCCTTTGTTAAGTGAAAAATTACCCGAGTAGAACCAGGCTTCAGCATTCATTTTTTTTCTGGAAAAGATCTTTTTGAAGGATGATAGACGTGTTGCAGTTGAGGGTTGATGGATTGAATAATGCATCTATTTGTTGTTGCTGTTGTTATTATTATTATTCATTTTCACTCCCTAATTTTTAGTTCTTCCAGCTTGTGCAGGCTTCAAATATTTATGTGGGTAGGTATCCTGCAGTTTATCAACAATATGATTACCCATTGCTGTGATTTACTGCCATGTGCAAGTATTCCCTTTTCAAATGATTTTTACAAGGTTGCACATCAATAAGGTGGCATCATCTTCACAAGAATTCTTCATCCATGATATCTCCCAGGTTTCCTTACATTTGTTCATTTGCATAGATGATCACAAGACATTGGACTATAGGCTTTTCGGAAATTGGTTTATCTTGGTCCATGCATGGCTGACCGCTCATTGGTTACCCAAGATCACTCTTTGGTTACCCAAGATCACTCATTGGTTACCCAAGATCACTCTTTGGTTACCCAAGATCACTCTTTAGTCATCGGGCAGGAATTTCCTGATGTTGAAACATGCCGAAGAACGCTAAAAGAGATTGCAATTGCTCTGCATTTTGATCTTCGGATAGTGAAATCAGACAGGAGTCGGTTTATAGCCAAGTGTTCAAAAGATGGATGTCCCTGGCGTGTTCATGTGGCAAAATGTGTTGGAGTGCCAACATTTTCAATTAGGACATTGCATGGTGAACACACATGTGAAGGAGTTCACAATCTTCATCATCAACAAGCTTCTGTTGGTTGGGTTGCTAGATCTGTAGAAGCACGTGTTCGAGACAATCCGCAATACAAGCCAAAGGAAATATTGCAAGACATCCGGGAACAGCATGGAGTTGCCGTCTCTTACATGCAGGCCTGGCGTGGGAAGGAACGCAGTATGGCTGCAGTTCATGGCACATTCGAGGAAGGATATCGCCTTCTTCCTGCATACTGTGAGCAAATCCGCAGAACCAACCCCGGCAGTATTGCTTTGGTTTCCGCCACAGGCCCAGAGAACTGCTTTCAACGTCTCTTTATTTCATACCGTGCATCAATCTATGGATTCATTAAATCTTGTCGGCCACTTCTGGAACTTGACAGAGCTCATCTTAAAGGAAAGTATCTGGGGACGTTACTTTGTGCTGCAGCTATTGATGCTGATGATGCCATCTTTCCATTGGCACTTGCTATTGTTGATGCAGAAAGCGATGATAATTGGATGTGGTTCATGTCTGAATTACGCAAACTTCTTGGAGTGAATACTGAAAGCATGCCTCGATTGACAATATTGTCTGATAGACAAAGGGGTGTTGTGGAAGCAGTTGAAACTCATTTTCCAAGTGCTTTTCATGGGTTCTGTTTGCGGTATGTTAGTGAAAACTTCCGAGATGAATTTAAGAACACGAAGCTAGTGAACATCTTTTGGAATGCTGTTTATGCTCTGACAACTTTCGAATTTGAAGCTAAGATAGCTGAGATGGTGGAAATCTCACAAGATGTCTTGCAATGGTTTCGCCAGTTTCCACCTCGTTTTTGGGCAATAGCATATTTCGAGGGGCTACGATATGGCCATTTTGCTTTGCGAGTTACAGAGTTATTGTACGGTTGGGCACTTGAAGGGCATGAGCTTCCCATAGTGCAGATGATGGAGCACATTCGGAATCAATTGACAAACTGGTTTACGGAGCGTTGCAATACAGGTAATGCATGGACATCCATCCTCGTACCATCTGCAGAGAAGCTTGTGTTAGAAGCAATTGCAGATTCTCGATGTTACCAAGTGCTTCGTGCAAATGAAGTGGAATTTGAAATTGTGTCAACAGAGAGAACAAACATTGTGGACATATGTAATCACCATTGCTCATGTCGCAGATGGCAACTTTATGGCTTACCGTGTGCTCATGCTGCTGCAGCACTTATCTCTTGTGGGCATAATGTTCAATTGTTTGCTGAGCCTTGTTTCACAGTGGCAAGTTATCGGGAGACATACTCACAGGTGATTCATCCTATCCCAGATAAGAGCCAATGGAAGGAACTAGTTGCAGGAACAGAGGGTGGAGGCACCAAAGCTGATATCATAATACGTCCGCCCAAGACCCGTAGACCACCTGGTCGCCCCAAAAAGAAGGTCCTTCGTATAGAGAATTTCAAGCGGCCAAAGCGAGTTGTTCAATGTGGCCGTTGTCATTTGTTAGGTCATTCTCAAAAGAAATGCCCATTGCCCCTTCAGTGAAAAAGTTCATTGTTTATTCTCCTGGGTTTCATCACAACTAGTTTAATGTTTCATTTGTAATTTAGTAATGTATCTTAATCATTTAATTGTGAAATCAGGGAGTTTGTTTTCATTTACAGACATTGGCGTTTATTCACGAATCATGCTCATCTTTGTAAAGGTTTAGCCTGATTACAGCTTCTGCTTTTCTTTTTAAGTATGGGTTTTGTTGCAGAATTCAGAGTACAAAAGCATATGCAGGTGTTTTTGGGACTTTAATTGTTCGAGTCATCGCACCATTCCTCCCAAAATTTCTTCTCATTTCTAACTGGTTTAATGTTGCAAGATCTCTCAATTTTCACAATAGGAAAGACAAATTTTACAGGGATATAATTATTTGTGTTTGAGAAATGATAGAACTTTTAATGTCAAAATTTTTGAAATAAAGGAAAATGATGTAATATGATGTGTAATAATGACAATCAAAGAGAATAAAATTAAAATAAATAATTGTATAGTTTAGAAATAATTGGAAAGTAAAGCAATTGTATCTGAATATGTAAATAATATTAAATAAAATAAGGTAGTTATGAAAAGTGATGAGTTTTTTGTAAAAAATTTTAAGCGTGAATAAACACATCCTAAATATAATGGTGCATTAGCTGTTAACTTATGTTGCAATAATGTAGGCCTATATGCTTTATTTTTGAAAATCTCTTTTTGTTTATCTAAAATTCTAAATACTTTTTTTCAATTTCTTAAAACTAAAGATTGTTGAAAAACTCGTGCTACCACGAGTTTTCTTTTTTCTTTTTTTTTTTTAAGTTTCATTTTAAAAAACGCAAAAGAAGCATCAACGTGAGATAAAAAAATTTTGAAAGTATTTATGAGTGTCTGAGAAAAGCTAAAACTTTAGAATGAAAAAATTTTAGTATAAAAATTTTAAAATGAGAAAAATAGTGTGATATGATATAAGCAATAACTAGTAAAAAAAATAAAGTTAAAATAAATTAGTTGTTGGATAATTATGTAAAAATAATTAAAAAGTAAGTAGTATAAAATGTGAAGAAATTAAAAAATATAACAATTATTGAGAGTGAAAAGTTTTAAATTTAAAAATTCTTGATGTAAACAAAGACACCCATAGATTCATCTCAGCGTGGCCCAAAGATGTGTGCGAAAATTTTCAAAAATAAAGCTTGTATAAGGCTTACATGATTGCAATATAATTTAATCAACTTAATAATGCGTATAATCATATTTTACTTTTACGATTGCTAAAATTTATGACTAGTTTGGATAATGGTCTCGTGCGCCCATGATAAAGATACCTTTGATGTGCTGGTTGACGTGATATCCTCATGAAATATAAATACGCCTAAAACACCTTTCGAAAAGGATTTATGGTCAAGTCCCTGGGAAATGGCTCAAGACATTCCTAGTCTCAACTGTCTACTGCTTTTTTTAGCACAATTTGCAGCTTATTTTTTCTACTTTTTTCATGGGTTCTTGAGAATTATTTACTTATTTTTTTCCTACTGCACTTTGTTATCTATCGTTTTTCCCTTCTGATTTTAAGGTTTTTCTCTTCTTTTTTTATTTTTTTCTTCAAATGGTGGAGTCTGAGATATGTACGGTGTGATTGGAAAGTAATAGAACTTTTGATTAAAAAAAACTTATGTAAAAATTTTTTAAATAAAAAAAATAATGTCGCATGATAAGATAATAATAGAGAATAGAGAATAAAGTTAAAATATTTAGGCTATATAAGTAACTTGTAAAAGAAGAAATGAAGAAATAATTGAAAAACAACTATCTGAAAACATAAAAAGTTAAAGTTTTACTTCAACAAGTTTTTAATGTAAACGAATACCCCGTAATTAACCAAGCATGTGATTCAGTCTGTACTGATGGTGTGTGAAGATGGCTGTCAAAGCTACAGCAACAAATATAGCATGGGAAGGGGCCTTTTTTCTGCCATGTCATAGCTTACGCGTGCAAGCATCTTCAGTCGCGACCTTTCGCCCACGCATTTGCGCCCTCTGCAGTCTGGTTTCGTTTCAATTTCCAAATTGGATTATTCTGCACAACCTCTATTCTTCTCTTTGGAAATCTAATCTGCGGCCAAGTGACCATCATGACTCCTGAGCCGGCGTAGTGGCTACTTGATCTTGGCATGTTCGTTTTTGAGTTGATTCTGGTCCAGTGAGTGGAAATCATTGAGAAATAAGAGAACCATGCTCACATACAGGATGTAGCATGTTTCTAACCAATTGGTAGAGAATAATATGATTAAAAGCAAGACGAATGTAAATTAGGAAACACAGTGATAGCCAGAATCGGACATTAGTGTGTATTCATAGCAGCAATTCACGTATCCGAACTGGCCGCTTTACGGCATTTGTGAAACCCTGAAAAATAGACGAATAAAAATGCCATAAGAATATAAGTGCAGTGAAAATTTAAAGGCCACCCTAATCGTCTTTGACAGGCTTTGCCCCATCTAATCAAACAATAGTAACAAAAAAGTGATAAGATAGGATTATTTGCAAATATATTCACATTGCTTTACCATAATTGCAAATATACTCTAATTGAAAATGGCGAAATACATCTCTATAGTTACACTATTTACAAGCATTTTCATACTATTAGATTCTATCACGAAATTTTCAAAATATATATATATATATATATAAAATCGCCCCCGTCTTCCCCCAAATGATTTCACTGTACTAATAACAAACATTCAATCAAATATATCATGTCATTTTTTAAAAATTAATAAATAGCTAAGGATATTACTTCACAATCAACAACAAATACAGGTGGAAAAATACACCACCAAATGCTTAAAAAATGTCATCATCAATCCAAAGTACTTTATTTGAGGAGTATAAATTGAAATGTGAACAGCTTGAACTCTTTTTTTTTTTTTTTTTTGGATTGGGAAGTATTTTACATCTGTCGATCATATCAGTTACAATGAGTCACGCAAATCAACCACTCCCATTTTTGGGGACAAATAACCCACCCCCATGCTAGGGGACAGATTCACAACTTCCATACAGGGAGACTCGAACATGGGTGGTTGAGAACGCTACCAACACCCATGACCAACAAGCCAAGCGCCCACTAGCAAAAACTTGAACAATTTGATTTTATAGTGTTTGGAAATTAAAAACTCAAACGAAAAGGATTAGTAGATTCATGGTGATGCAAAATATCTTGTTAAAACATTGCAAAGGGAGATTGTAGGAACAATTTCAGAATTTTAAAAACATTTCTAGTAGTTTCTCAATGAATTTTTTTTATTATTATTATGTTTCTCGATGAAATTTAATTTCATGGATCCTTGCAAATAGTTCTAAACTATTAGGGAATAATTTGCTATATTTAAAATCATAGAGGTACATTTGCAAGTAACCTAATAAAATACTTAATTTTCCCTTTTCTCTGTGGAATCACTCAACTGCTCACAAGCATGCTCTCTACGCCTACAGATATACAAATCCACAAGTACCCTCCTGTTCACACAAATACATGCATACATCTAATGATGTAACTTGTAAGAAAGCATCTCATGGATATGCATCACTTTCGACGCACCTAAATTTTATGCTAAATTCACTTTGATTGTGGGCATTATAACTATCTCCTTCGCAAAAAATCATTCTAGGGGGCGTTTGGCAATAAATAAAACTTTTTACCTGAAACTTTTCAATTCAAAATGTTTCACTCTTTACAACTATCTTATTTTTTAATTATTTCTTCTCAATCTTCCTATACAAACCACCTTACTTTTCAATCATTTCTATACAATTACCTATACAACTAACCTATTTATTTTAACTTTATTCTTTTTACTGATTATCATTACCTTTATCATATCATATCATTTTCTATCAAATTTAACTTTTACAACAAAAACTTTTCATCCGAAAGTTTTATCACTTCCCAAACACACCCCTAATTAGAAATTTGTAATGTGGACGGGAAAAAAAAGGCTAGAGATGAAATATAAAGGCATTTACAAATTTTCAAGGCTTGTAAGCCATGAGGTTGTAGTTTCAGCATCCACCCCTTCCAGAGTGCTCCTTGCACCTAGATGAGGTGTTCTGCCAAATTTTCAGATGATTTTGAGAACCAAGTGATCAAATCCAAGTGCTTTTCCCCCACTTCATGATGCTTTCCTAGGATCTGCTTTGGCCTTCAGATTCAACATCAGTCTTTTGCACAAAACGCCAAAAATCATGATCCTTAGAAATCTATGAAGCATGACATCAAAAGCATCTAAAAGTAGGATGAAAAAAATTCAATTCGTCCAGTCCACCTATGCTTTGGCACGATTTGAGACTACATACACTTCAGTGTTAGGGGAGAAAAAAAACCTGTCAACTCACACAAGATGCTTACAAATTTTTACTAGCTTTATATTTATTATCAAACATTGTATTGTGTATTTGTGTGGCCCATACTTTCTAACTATGATTATTTCATGGACATCAATTATGATTTTAGCAGGTCCTATGGTTAGAAATTTTATAACTAAAATCATGGTGGGCCCACACAAAATATTCTTTGAAAGTTCCCATAGAATCATTAGCATATATTTGCATGCAGATGTAGATCTCAAACAAAGAAACCAAATGTATGATTAACTCTATCCTAGTTTCCGATTACTTTGGAATTTTTAAGGGGGTTTGACGTCTTAATTTTCTTCTTCAAACATTCAGAGACAAAATTCCCTGAAAAGTGCAGTGCCATTTTGCCTCACGTATACCAGCCACCATTCTCTAAATCTTCGCATGCCCTCTACATAATCCAAACACTCTTCCACAATTCGTCTGGGACGCTGAATGGAAATGCTAAATGATCATCTCAGATTATGTAAATCAATAGACTTGCTTTGTTTTTTTTAATGAAATTCACCAACTAGATGTCAGTACATAGTGTTTAGGTGAAGGCCAACATTGCCCAAAACATCATAAAGAAAATAGAAAAAGTACCATGAATTGCTAGCTACCTCATTATATTTGAAAAGCAGAGGCCGCAAATCTCTTTCTGATGTTGCCGACTTCTTCAAGACATCTTCGGGATTCTCAGAGCTTTTACTGACAGGTTTCCTAAACCTGAATCAAATGAGAAGAAAATACAAAGATATAACACATCGGATTTGCCATTGGTCCAGTTAATCCATGCAATCTTGTGACCAATGTGATAGCATGGGAATCATGCCTCATCTTATGATTCTTACACCACAACATGGCCACTTTGCCACAACAGTGCAGTTTTCAAGCAATAGGAACGCATAATTAAAATAATAATGCTGGAATCATGAGGAATAGAAAATGGGATCCATCATCCCTTCCCTGTGCATCCAGCTCACATGACATCTTCAAGAACAGTTTGTGCCTACTCATTCAAAATAATGGGCTTGCTTTATGACTGTTCATGGCATGAATCAATTTAAGAACTTCGGTGTGTTGCTGATGAATCCTTGAAGATCTGTACATTATCAGCATTTGTTCTTAAGAAGTTTGTGCCAAATACCTCACCCGTTTTTAAGCTCAAGGCCCATTTTCTAATGACAAAAAGGTGGAAAATTTTTCCACCTTTTCTAACTATTTTTTACCCATTTTTATATGATTTGACATCTTAGCTACCCAAAAACCCTTCCTCTTCCTATCATTATCTAAATTTTTAATCATGATTTTTATCTTTTCATATAAAAGTCTTCACTCTTTGTATTTTTAATCATTACCTGCATCACATCACATCACATCACCTCAAATCATCCCCTCTTCCTTCACTTTTCTTCATTCCCTAATCATTTAATAAATTTATTCTCGATAACAGGTACTAAAGAGGAATAAGAAGAACTACATTTGAATCATCACCTGTCAAAAAAACCAAAAGAGCCACCTGTGGGTCTCTTTGAATCTTGAGTTGCTTTTAATTTCACACCCATAAGTGTGCTGTCAGAAGGTCTTGATGTTGAGTTACAGGCTGCTTTGACTTTCTGTGGATTCTCAGTTGAGATGGATTGGGGATTTTCTGCATTGTTTTGGACAGTCACTGTACAAGAGGGTTTAACACCCCATTCCATGGATGACACTCTGTTCTCATGATTTGGAGGAGCCAGTTTACCAATGGATTCTCGCAGTATCCTTTGCTTTTCCACCTGCACATCACCATAACAGAAAAAAAGAAGTGTAGGATTTTCTAAACATGAGACAAAAAAAAGATAACATGAATGTTATCTTTGATGTTGACTCCCAATTAAAAAGAGACGAGACAATTTAGAGAGAGAGAAGATGTTGATGAAAAAAGTGCAACGGTATGAAGAAATTAAAAAAAGCGCCCACACAAATATGTCAAATTTAAATTTCTGCAAAGGAAAATCTCCCCCAAAACTCACCTCGTGCATTAACACTTGCTTCATGGCTAATGAGAGTCCAAGATATCCACAATTATATCCCTTTTACACCAAAGAAGTCTAGTTAAGCTGAGAAGCAGCTCAGTTAAAGTCACATCCAACAGGTAGAGTTAGAAATTAAACCTTGAAATTGACAAAATCACTTATTGGAGGATCAAAAGACAGTGGCACAGCATCAGAGGTTGCTTCTTTTTTTTGGGTGCCGGCTTGAGACTCAGATTTCATATTCTTATAGGTAATGGAATATGAGACCATCGTATCCACTAGTTGAGCTAGATCATCTTTCTCCTTCTCAGATAGTAAGTGCAATGCTACCTGGTAAGATAAAAATTTCATGAGTCATAAAGCTGTAGTGATTCTTCATTCCAATCACATAAAATGATCTCTGGAGTTGTACAGATACTGCATTAGAAGACCTTTCTCACATTAACCATCCACCTTTACTCTTTCAATTTATGAATCTTTATTTTCACCATGAATTTATTTGAGTGCCATTGCTTTCTAGATTAGAAAATTCCAACGCCAGCTGTCTTTCTATCTGAATCATTCTTGAATACTCCAACAGAAGACACCAGTGTGCATTGGTTATAATTCCAGAGTTTGAGCCATTTGATACCAATCAACACAACAACAGATTTATAAGATAAAAATTACAGAAAGACCAGAACTATTTCAGAGCCAGACCAAATAAATTATGAAAATAAAAGAGATTACACAACCAGCTCAACAATTCACCTTTTCTATGGTTTACACTCGCTCATGTGACTCACCACCACCACCATCATCAAATTCACTCCAGGACAGGCTGTTCAGACTATTTGACAGCATTATATTAAAGTCAAATATTTCAGTGAAACGAAATTTGTGATTTAATAGTTTGCTACAATTAATTTAGGGTCTATACGGTAAAAGGTCAAAAAAAGTAGGGAAAAATTTTAAGAATGTGAGAGTGAGATGTGATATAATAGGGGTGATGGTTAGGAGTAAAGATAAAACAGATAGAATAGTTATGTGAAAATATGTGAAAAAGTTATTAAAATGTAAAGACAATAATAGGAAAAGTAGGACCATAATATCAAATGCTTATCAATTTTTTTATAATAAGATATATAACCCAACAGCATCATATCCAAATAGTAAAGGATCCATCCAGTTTGTTCAATCTGCCAAGTTAGTTCAACTGAAGATTCACGAATTAGCATGGACATTGCTCACTATCCAAAATGAAGGCCTGTCTCATATGAACAAAATGCCCATCTATGCTTAAATCCAAGTCAACGAGTGAACTATCTCTTCAGATTGCCGGGGGTAAAGATAACTTGGCCAGATACAGAGTTTCAGAGGTCAAAATTGGCCTCTGCTTACATCCCTGTGCCTTTGTTTATTTTTTAGTCTTTTTTCACATGCACATTTTACACGTTGCAAAATAAGATATGAGAAAGAAATAAACTGCACAATATTTTATAATCAAGTTCAACAAGGATTTAAACAAGTTACTTACTGGCCTCAGAGTTGGGGGGGATAGAATATGCAATAATGGAGATACTACATCTTCCAGAAAGGATTCAACCGTCAGATGTCTTGAAATAGATGGTGATATTTTGTTCGTCCACACCTTTAAAGCATCCTTCTTTTCCACTAGCATAGCTCGGTGTCTAGAATTTCATTATTGCTATTAATGAATATGCTTGCATAACACACGTAACATGAAAAATTATAGATGAATATTGTTCACAAAACGCCTGCCCAAAAAAAGGAAAAATATTCATTGTTGGATACATGTTTGACAAGAAACGATACCTCTGAAATGACTTTGGCCACTCGATACTTGGTCTTTGTATTTGTGCTACTAGAGAACGAATAACTATTGCAATGCATGGTTGATAAACTGGAAATAAGAAAGGGCGAAAGAAGGAAATAAGAATAAGTATCAAATTGGAAGGAAAAAGTTTACTTCTAATGAATTAGTCAAACACTAGCGGGAAGGGGGAGGGAGAGAGAGAGAGAGAGACCATAAAGGGACATCTGTTGAGTTTTCATGGCATAGTGAGAGATTGAATCAGAATCACCAAGACCATTCAGGCACTTCACCTTCCAATGACACAATAATCAGTTCCTTCGCAATTATCAGACTTCAAGATGATAAGGTGGAAAACGAAAAATGTCACTGAAGGTAACAAATGAGAAAGATATTAATGCTTACAGTTTTTCGCATCATTGGGTCGTGATAATGGAGCTGCAAAAGGTTTTCATGAATTCCATCCATTGTCAATTCGCAGTCACCACTGCAGTCAAAAATGTGTTAAAGCTTGTTAACTATATAACAGAACGAGGAACCAAGTGGACGGTAATTCCCTCATACCGGTTAGAAATGAGAGAGTATAGAATATCGAAATCCTTTGTTTCACTTGTAGATGTGTTGCTGAATTTTCTTTGCTGTTTCACCTTTTTCTTCTGAAAAACCTGTATGATACAAATCTCAAAACAACAAGGTCAGATTTGAAAAGGACACATGCACAAACAAGGATAAAATTGATAAGCACTAAGAGATTTGGTACCTCTTTCCATACATCGAGAACACCTTTTGACATATCCTTTCGACCAACTACTTGAGAACCAACCTCCAGCTGAAACAAGGAAAAAATTTATTGCCTTGAACAGATAGTCCACATGCATGACACTTAACTCATTAAAGCGAAGAGCAGGATGAATTTTGAAAGCTCACAGTATTGAGAGTTTCATTCTTCCTGTTGAGAAATTGAAGTGTGTTTAGGCATGATCGTATATCACACTCTGGAAAACATGCAAGTGAAATGATAATTAAGATGTAAGGAATGGTAGCATACAGCCTGGACCTACACCAGAAATCCTGATAGTTCTCTGAGAATAACACTTCAACAATGACAAAAAAATAGAAATATCCAAAATGAACACCCCATAAGCCTACATTCTAAGAGATGTATATGACTACTCTGTAAATACCAAAATGATCTCCTGAATCTTTCAGCAGTCTTCAAAGGCCTATAGGTAACATTGCAATGACACTATTCGACTGCTTAGGAACAAACTTTCTGTCACCACCTTAAACTTAAATTATGAACTCTAGAATATTTAGTTTTCCTTAATGCAAAACCTTAGTCACATAATTACCTTCAGGGTCAAATACGAAAACTTAAAAAGCAGTGATAAACGTTACTTGCAGATAGATGGTTTGCTTTAAACTCTCAACTAGAGATCCTATCTCAAGTTAATGTGTTGGATTTTATCCAAAAAAAAAAAAAAAAGTTAATGTGTTGGATGAAATGTTCCCCAAGCACATGATTATTTAAGTGCAATCTATCACAGGAAGTTATCAATGTCTAGGTATACAATATCCAAAAGGGAAAAAACTTACTCACCAGTATACTCAGCCAGTGCAGTAAGCGCAATAGAACTTGTCCTGAAACCTTCCTTGTTGCAAATATATTTAAGCCTACACAAATATATGGAGATATACAAGCTCAAATGAGAAGAGAACTAAAGAAAAGAAAAAAAATGGTAACAATGGGAGGATAAATTTTATAGGACCATGGCAAGGTCCCACCCACGTGCAGGTTACTATGAGAGAGGCTATAAATAATTTGGCTTGCATGCACAATTTGGTTACTTTCACACCTAATAAAACAGATAACTAAACAAGACATTATATATGGAGCCAATTTTCTTTCTATTACACATGGTAATAACAATAAATTTACTACCCATAAACAAGCAAAGAATACAAGTACCTATTCACCACGCGGCTTACAGTTGGCTGAACAAATGAATGCACCCTGTCGAGTAGAATCTTTGCTATCAGGATAATCAACTCGATGGAAGGCAGTTAAAGAAGATTTGCTTCAAGAGGTATTAACCTTGTATAATTTCAAATGGATGAAAAGAAAAGAAAATGAATTATGAACTCACTTGGCTACTTGGCGAAGTGGCCTCAAAGCAGGTGCAAAAACATCATTGCAAATGCAAATCACCTGTATTTCTAAGAACTAATCAATGAGAAAAACGGAAGAGTTCCTAAACAAAACTGCTTTGTGCCATTTTCCTTAACAAAATAAAAATTTAGGGTGCGTTTGGGAAGTGATAAAATTTTTGTATGAAAAGTTTTTAGTATAAAAGTTTTTGAATTGGTAGAAAATGATGTTATATGATAGAGGTAATAATAAAGAGTAAAGAGAATAAAGTTAAAACAGATAGATTAGTTGTATGGATAGTTGTGTAGAAATGATTGAAAAGTAAAGTAGTTGCATGGGAAGATGTAAAAAAATTATAAAAAATAGGGCAGTTGGGGAGAGTGAAAAGTTTTAGAGTGAAAAGCCTTTGTGTTTGCCAAACATGGTCTTAGACATGCGTTCTTACAGGTCTTGATAGGGTGGTAGCTTTACGTCCTTTTCTTGTTGAAGCCTTTCGTGAGTGAACCTCTTCAGCAACACTCTTTTTTTCAGCAAACAACTGTAGCAAAATCATAACAATTATTCTTATTTCTATTATATATGGGACATTAAGAGAAGTTATAAGACCGTAAGTTGAGAAGGCTATTTCTATGCTTATAAAGTTCTCTTAGTTTTCCCAATTGAGAGAAGAATTGCCCTGAATTTCTCCTTTTATAGAAGTTTCAAACAATAACACATCTTGCTAGTCGTAAAGCTGGTACTCATGCAATCAGGTTAGAACTTTCCAGTAATTTGTGATGAAATGAGAAAGTAATTGGCCAAAATGCTCTTCACTGCAAGCACGAGTTGAACAGGAGGCATTACTTAGAATTTGACAATATGGGTACAAATTTAATGATTGTAAAAGATTGGGTTTGGGAAGGAGTTAAAAGAAGAAACAAATAGTACAGTTAAGAATTAAAGCATGTAAAGGCTTGGACTATGAAGATGAAGAATCCGTTAGAGATGCATCTTCTTTGGAATCTCAACATGAAGAATGCAATGGGCTAATTTTCATAGGGACCTTTGATGCCTTCAGTTGATTAGATTCATTTATAATGAGCTTTAAAGAACATTATCATACGTAATACCAGTGATCATAGAATGGAATGGGGATAGTGACGAGTCAGACAGGAGTAAATTTAGAAAGCAAAGCTGATATGAACTGCCGACTTTCAAAATCACCTGCTTACCCATATCTAAAACAGCTTTGCTTTTGGATGACTTAAGGCCATGAGACAACCTTCTTCCAAAGACTCTAAAAAAACAAGGCTGTAACTGGCTGTACAATGAGGAACAACGAGAGGAAGTGGGGAGGCAGCAGTTAATATGGGAAGCCTAAACCCCAAATCTCATTTCACGCAATTCTTATACAAGGATACATCACAAACTTTTTCTTTTGGCATTACATGCTAACAATAAATAAATGTCAGGAAATTTCCTAGTACATTATACTGCAAATTGCACATTCATAAATGTTAAAAAAATATGTGATGCCATAACCTTGCTAAATTGAGATACAACTAACAATGTACAAATGACAAGTCTCCTGGCAATCTTATAACCAGGTTTGGAATCAACTCATCAACCTTGAAATGGATCACCCAACAGTCGCGCAGAAGAACAGAAATAGAATGTCATATTATTCAACAATCTAGACAAACAAAACATTCTCATCTGTTTAAACAACATTTGAGCGAAGATGATGCGGATAAATAAAGTCAGTTGCATCTTCATGCACTTCTGGCCATAGAACTATAACCAAAGTACTAAAAATTTAAGGGCCCAATTCCAGTCATCCATAATAGCAGGCATGCTGTGGCCCAAAAGGGAGACATGCCTACATACAAAACACAAAAGAAGGGATAACAAGTTGTACAGCATGTGAAAATCTGTCACAGAGATCCTATCCTTCAGAGAAAAAACAAACAAACAAAAAAACCAGGATTGTCGTAGAAAGATTTCTCATGCTCTCACCATCTTTAAAATGACCTCTACTGCACCCTTTCCATCTGCAAGGGCGCCATCAATTTCATCAATGACCTGTTAAAAATTCAGTGATGTTACTAACCCAAAAATATAAAATTATGTTCTAAACTTCAGCTTTCAACACACCAAGCAATTGGGCTTTGAGTCCGGCAGGACAGAGTTCATCTGGACTGCATCAAGGATTTTTGACTCAATTACTGAGGAGGAGCGATCATCACTTGCATTTATCTGTCCAAAATGGAAAATGTCAGGAACAGCTAAGGCCTAAGTTGAAGGAAAACCAAAAAAATAGTCAAAAAAGCCTAATAACATATTTGTATTGATTAAAAATAAAATAAAATAACAAAGAAAAACAGGAAGACTGTTTAAACCTCTGAATCAGAGAATAAGCAACTAAACAAATAATAATGAGGAAAGCCCTCACAAACTTAAGCCTCTGCATAAACTAAGGCATCTGTGAGTTCCCAGACAAGTACCGCTTTATCCACTATTGTGAAACTCCAAAATATTCTGACAATCATGTTATGCTAACAATGGCAATGACTTAATACAGGGTAGATTGACCCAAAAAAAGGTATATCTGACATTTTTCTTTGGAACTCCTAGATGATTGCACCCCGGTATATATATGTGCAGAACTAATACAAAAAATCAATGGAATGAAAGCATTTGATACTTTAGCAAGATAAGAAAAAAAACAAATCATTTGATGTTCCTAGATTCATCAGAAGCAACTATCAATGAGTCTTGAAGAGAGCAAAATTTTCAAAAAGATCAACTCACAAACAGAAAAGAGTGGAAGGATATAGTCACTCAAGCATGAGAATAAAAGATCAATGATCCAAACCTCAACAACCCGATACCCACAATGTTTGGCAGCTACATGTGCAAGCGTAGTTTTGCCAAGTCCTGGTGGGCCGCAAAGAAGAAGAACCTGCATTAAGGAATGAGCTTTATGCATTAATGATGTCAAGATATGACAGCCTATACAAAATTTTTAGGTGAAAAAACCATAATTCTTTGAAAGCTTCATATCTCAAAACATGTTAAAATTGTTTATACATAAAGGATGGTCTGAACTTGCCATCATTTTTGAGGCTACATTCCAAAGCAAGTCAGCTCAAATAAATGAATCCTTCTTTGCCATTTAAATCAATCATATAGTCCACAACATTTTTTTTTTAAAGTTCAGGACTTGATACCTCCTTCCCTGAATCTTCCACCAAGGGTAGAAGAAATGAAAGGGAAACCAAGATCAAACATTGCATTGTCAACTATCCATATAGAGATATTCAGCAATACAGCTTGTTGCAACCAAATGCACCCCTCACCTATGATCGTCGTTGCGTGTTTAGCTAGAAGGAACACTGCTTAGTTTCCACTTCTTAGTACATGAGTATATTCCATTTGTTCAAAACAAGATGCTTTACTTTTAATCTCATCAATCAGAAATCCTAGGCTGGATGCCATGTATCCATTGTCGTTTAACTAGTTAACACTTACCATTGAGTCATTCTCAACTCATCTCTTTAAAACCCATATCCTTGAGCCATTCTATCCCCTTTAAGATTGCACCTATTCCCATCCACAATGGTTAAAAAAATCTAGACAATAGCCAGTACTTTGCCGCAAAAAACTTCGCTTTTTGAGTAAACAGTAAAAATTTCCCTTTGAGTCCCTATGAATATCATATATGCGCCTAATTCAGCCTGTTGAAAGGTGAGACAGATGACGCACCATGAAGGCACCTCTGATCATTGCAATTCCAGAACATGTGTATCCTCCTCATTCTCCATATTACAAAAGGGAAACATTGGCCTCATTGGACTGCTCCTCCTGTTCAGATTATCCTTTGTTAGTAAAGCATTGGTGTGAAAATGTCAAACAAATATCTGAATTTTTTAGGCAGATTAGACTTCCAAACGGCCCTCATTATTCAATTTTTTTCTGGTTATCTTAAGTTTGATAGTAGACCATCCCACCTCATTCTCTCCTTGTGAGGAAGCCTATAAGCGAATTTCGCTCTAAAGCAGTTATCTGATTCCAACTCCCAAAAATTAGTGTCCTCTTCTTCTCTTCTTGACAAAGGAGCACTTCTAATCTATTCTCGCCTCCAAATTCCAACTGCAAATCTAATGCATTATTCTCTCCATGTTCTTATGTGCAAATCTATGAATTCATCAACTGTAACCTCCTCCACACCCCACCACCCAATAGAAGGGAATCCGCTTTCTACTCCTTCCTTGAGCCCACATATCGTTAAAAAATCTTACTATTTGTCACCCAACGTTTGCTTCATTCCCTATATAGGGAGAAAATCCCTCGTCGCAACAGTGACCTCACATTAACTTCTACCTTTATCCGCAGGATGTGGTTTGTGTATGCTATGTCTAGAAGTCCTCCAAATGAGTGCTCTTCATTTTCCAAATACGTCATATCGTAGCCTTGAATAGCTCCTTGTTATAGCTCTTGGATGCGCCAAATTGAACTCAAAACCATAGATTTTCCATCAACTTTGATCTTTTTGCAAGAACCCTTGTTGAACACCAGCATTTGCAACACATCCAACAACAAATACATCTTGTTTAGAGGCATCTCTCCTTCCTGATTAGATTCTGGCCCTTTCAATTTATTATCCCCTTCCCCGAACTTTTAGATTCCCTCCACCCTAGTTCTACCCATGCAAAATTGCCTCTCAAAACCACCTTGAGGCAAGACTAAATCTATCCTTAAAAAAATATTGCTCCTACATTTCCCAGCATTTTAAACTATAAAGCAAACATGTTCTAATGGTTATCCTAGAGGAATTTCCTTTTGTTTAACTTCCATGTGATGATTAAGAGTTATTTTCAGAAGCCGTTCAAAAAAAGTGAAATTTTAGGAACGGGAAATTTTTGAAAAAGTAAAAGAGTTCTATGATATGATAACGATAGTGATTAAGAGTAAAAAGAACAAAGATAAAATGGATGAGATAATTGCAAAGAAAAACATAAAAAATTAATGAATTTTAAAATATGATAGTTAGGTATTTAAAATATCAAATCATATCAAAAGGCATGAATGAAGGAAAGGGAAAGATTTTTCTTTACCTCTTACCAAACAAAGCCTAAATAAAATTCCATTGCACATTGATTCTTCCACCTAGCTTCGACTCTACAAGCAATAATCCTTATTGATCTTGTGAATCTCGACATTATCATTTAGATTACTAATAGGGGCAGTGTATGGGTAGTTCTCCATTAAACATGCTATCCAAGATCATTATTCTTTGCCTTATACATGAAGATGTCATCTCATACTTATTCCTCAACTGACCCAAACCTCAATGTAGCACTCCTAATGAATGTCCTAACAATCTCATGCTCTTTTTTACTACATTACAGTCCAATATAATCCACCAGTATGAACACGTATTCCTACTAAAGATGAGGGGCATTTATCAGGAATTTAGAATCAATTATGACAGTTGTGGCAGATCTAAACGAAAGATCTCAAGCATAGCGCAACTTTCATTCTAGCCTCCAAGCATGCAACAAGAGCAAAACACCCCAACTAATATAATGTAATACAGTTTCTTATCCCATCAGCACTACACAAGCATGGTCCTCGAACCCCCAACTAATATAATGCAATTCAGTTTCTTATCCCATCAGCAATACACAAGAATGGTCCTTGATGGCATGGTAGAATATTATATGGTTGAAACCATGCAACAAGCTAATGATAATAACTAAAAACCAAAAAAACCATGTGCCTGAAGAATATCAAAGTAAATAGAATATATGATAAAGCACAAGCACAGTAAAATCATTGCATGTCACCAGCATACATGACATGCATATACTAGCTACATGGCATGCATAAAAGGCATTTAAATAAGAAGAAATCGGAGTGACGAAAGAAAATGTCATTTGTGACCTTGACCTTGTGCTCTAGCGAGTTACTAGTGATTATATTTTTGTTCCAAAGCTCGGAAATGTTTTTTGAATTTGCATCTCCTTGACTCAAACCATTTGGTTGTTTAGAAATCTGATGGCCAAAAGGAGCCCCTCTATTCTTGTTGAAGGGCCTTCTACTCTCAGAAAACTTCTGTTGTTGTGCCAGTGAAGAATGTCGTCTAAGAGCAGATAGGACATCATCAGCAGTCGCCCGAATTTGAGACCCGAACACATAAGAGTCCCATCGTTTTAGCCATAACAACACCTGTAAGACAGCAACAACCAAAAATACAATATTCATTTATTTGAGAAAGCTAAAGTTACAAATACGAAGAAGATACATGAGATATTAAAAAATAAATACCTCTCGATTTGTTTGCTCATCACTTAGGAGCTCAGTAAATGAGCTAGGGGAATATTTATCAACCCACAACTGTTCACTAACGACAGGTGCTGTCGTATGGATGGAATCATCAATGGAGCAGCTGCTATTTTCCAAAACCTACAACAACATGAAAGTAGATGATTCAGGGACATATGACAGCATAGCATGCTTTGCTACTTTAGATACCTACATTTCATTCAGTAGTTTGTTTGTCACATTAAAACTCTCAACTTCATTATCAGTTTTGTCTCATTTGTAAAAAAAATGGCAGCCATTCTAGTGTTAATCTTGGTGTTTCTACAACTGTGTTGGGATTGTAACAAATTCAGTCAAATTATAACAACAAGATGGTTTCAAAAATGATTCTTCTAAACACAATCAAGCTTTAGTTTCAGCACTGGAAAATTATCATAAACGACCCATGTATGGAGACTAGCATGTTTAACAGATATTAAGAATCAGGCGGACTGGACTGGCTGCATACACGAATTTTGGCATCAATAACTACTATAGTAATAGGCCCTATGTAACCAAAACAGGTAGTGAAATTTACTAAAGTGTTAACATTGGTGTAGTTTACTTATTTTACGGTTAACACAAACCCCATAAGCATCAATGCATAATACCAAAAGGTCTCCTTTATTTTCCCATCACATTCAAAGCAACTAAATGATAACCCCAGCTTCATGATTCTTTTTCTTTGAGCAATACTTTTGCATAGCTTTTAAATTAACCAGTTTCCTAGAAGAGGAGTCACCATTAACTTTCAATCTGTTCAAAAGTTCAATACCCAAGCAGCACTGGCAATACTTTTCCCTTATTAGACAATGATAACTGACAAATTAATAAAACCCATATTATGAAAGACAAAGCTAAATAATCCTCATCTAGGAAACCCGCTATATGGAACTTGCTGCAAAACTACCTGCTAAAAGCTCTCATAATACCATTTTAGAAATCAAACAACCCAAATTAATCTAGCCTAATAACCTAAGCCACCCTCAATGTGAATGATTTGTAGGCTATAGAACAATCCAAGTCACTGAACCTTTGAACACTGTGATTAGGAAGCCTAGACAAACAACCAGAACACAAACAAAAGAAGGGTCCGATTTGCTCTTTGCTTTTTCCCTTTTTTTTCTAAGTGAAGTATCACATAGACCAAGAGACATTTTGAACCTCACAGCACACCTTGTATTTAGAAAGTAAGATATAACACATATACATAATGATATTTAACATAGAAACATCAGTTTGTCCTCTTTTCTTTATGACTTGTTCACTCCTTCCAATTTGCTTGACTTTGATTGCCATGTTGACATGCCCAGCAAGGAAAACATCTTACTACCATATTGGCGTTTCATCCTTGGCCCTCAAAAGTACACCATAGAGTTACTGATGATCTAAAGGCAAAACTAATTGGTAAACAGTGAGCTTCAAAATTCAATTAAGACTCATCCCACTTGAGGTTGATTGACTCAATCAACAGGCCAAGGTTGGATTATCAATAGAGGCCAACTAGTGATATCATGCTAGATCACCCTAGCTTCACTCTGATGGGACTTAGACATATCAATTCAGACTTGGGAGTCTTTTAAGTCTTGACCATTGGACCACTAACATGCAAGTTAACAACTACACATGAGGAGACCACAGATGAACGCATAAGATTTAGGTCAAGTAATTCAAATCATCAATTAACCTACAATCACTGACAAAAAAACAGCCTGTTCGATAAAATGCAGTTGATGCCTTGAATGAACCTTAGTGAAACTAGTTAGCTAGTGAAAGTCAATGAACCTCAGCAAAACTAGTTAGCTAGTGAAAGTCAAGACTTCATTAAGCAATCTGTTACATTTTTCATGTGACTCCATCATCAAGCTGCTATAATGAGATGCAGTAATTGGTAATTTGCTCAAACTAGGCCCACCTTTTTGAAAGCTGCTTGATCCACTCTTTCCATAAGAACACTGATAGGCTCTGAGATAAGGCCTGCAAAAAGAACAAGGGAAACAAGTGAATAAATGACAGTAGCTAGGACCAATATAAATAGAGACACAGTATAACCATGACTAGGACACAAGAAACCAGAGAGTTGACACAATATTCAAGTTCATTACTTAGGCCTCTTTTTTGATAAATAGCTGTTTAGAAGAGACAAAGTGAGGTATACTGCATGAGGTTTCATAAGAATTATCTTATTGTGTTGGAATATACACTAATGACTGAAAGATTAACACATAATTGGATTTATCAGATTTAGATTTTGATTTGTTCATAAATTAAAAAATTGACAAGCATTTGCTACCAAGCAAAACATAAATTTGTTATATGACACGTAATAGAAGAAACTACTTCTGGGAAAATAACCTATGCAACTACTTGCTTGCTGAAAACAACGCAACCAGCAGTTTTAAAGTTCATATTTGCATGCTATCTTATCCATCTAATGCACCCATCAAAAGATAGGATTGCCTAGAATCACAACATCCAATCATCATATGACTCAAATGAACAACGACCTTGAAATGTAGCATAAGCTTGATCAACACTTGAAATGCCATTTCACTACAAGACAGCAGACGTATTGGATGGGCTTGACATAATATATGTATATCAATGGACTTACAACTCCTATGCTCTACATCTCCAACCAGTTGCTTGTGGAGCTTCTTGTAACAATTTCATTTTCTAAAATCTCTCTTCTAAGGATCAGCTAAGTCATTTGCCATATGCATGAGCTTGGATTTACCAGATAAGTAAGTGGAATTGGCAAATTATTTAGTTGAGCGGATCTTACTAAGAAGGAAAATCCAGGAAAAGTGAAATGTGCCAAATATCAACCCACAGACTTTGTGAAAATACAGTAGCCGCTCGAGTAGCTCTCTGATGAATTTTTCTCCGGCTTGGGTTGCTCTTCCTGCAGATCATGCCTAGTTCGGATCAAACACGAAACTTCGTCCAACTTTGAAATTATGTTAATCGCCTCCCAGCGGGATCGGAGTTGCGATCCAATCAGATACTATCGCTGAGAGCAACTAAATCTATGAATGGCTGATCATCACAAAGGAATCCACTTCAATATTAACTAAAATGTACAGGCGAGCAACTGACTATGATGACAGAGTGATTCCAAGGCACCCAATTTTCAAACGAAGAAGAATACAATTTATGAATAACAGAGTAGAAAAACGCTACCTGAGAGGGGTCTTTCTATTCTGGAAGCCTTCCAAACTCTGCTCATCTCCCCTGGGACCATCTTACCGTAGACCCGGTCACCAGATGGTCCGGTAACTGGAAAGCAGCCTCCATCAATCTCCGAAGCGAACCGATAAATAACGCGCTCTTCGGCAATCTCTGGCGCGACATTCTCCTTCTCGGCTGCACTAACAGTCTCGTCATGGCCGGAATCCTTCCACGGGGAGTACCTCAGCCAGTCCTCGTCAATTTCAGCTTCGGCATGAGGTTTCGTCCTTTTCGACGGTTCCAATGGTTCCTTTTCGTCGTCTTCCAAAGTCCTTTTCCTCGAGTCAGGATTTTCGGGAACAGGGAGATCTGCAGCAAGAACAAAAGCAGATTAAGCGAAGCTAGACCAGAGGGATGGTTGGTCCAGATTGTACTGTTGGTGGAGGAGGATGCCTGAGGTTTTAGGAGAATGCTCTGGAAGCACTTCTTCCGGGTAGAAATCGTTTAAATCTTCTTCTTCGGGGAGGAGAGCGTTGGATTCAAGCCATTCGAGTTCTTCGGGGAGCGGAATGTCGAAGTCCATTTCCATTTCTTCGGAATGCCCTATTGAGTAGGCCGACTAATTTGCACTGCTGAATCGATGATTGTGAACTCGGAGGGAAAGAAGAGTGCGGAAATAAATTTTGTGGCGGGAAGTGGGAACGGGGATAGAAAGGGTAAAACGGAAATTTCAGCCTTTCTTTGATAGTTCGCGGTACTGTGGGCTCCACCGGTCTCGGCTACGCACGATACTCGGGCATGGCCCAGTCTTTGCCTATTGCGAGCGGGGTCAACACGGCTCACGGGAACAAGTGAGCTGGGGTCAAGTCGGTCATTTAGCCTCTGAAAATCGGTAGTTTTGGAATGGAATAATTTTATAAAATGAAAGGAATGTTCTCTGATGCGAGTAATGTGAGAATCAAGTGATAATAAATAAAATAGTTGCATATGAATGTATGAAATAATGGCTGAAATATATAAATATGAACGAAAAAGTCAAATAATTATATAGTTGATGCATTGAATAGTAACAAAACGCGTATAAAAAGAGAATACGAAAAAATAACTAAAATATAATATCATTCTTGAGCCTCAAAACTTTTTCATCTTGAAATAAATATATTTTAAGCTAATATGGTTTGAATGGAGATGTTCTTAACATCATACTATGGATGTGTTAGAAAAGTAAGAAAAACAATATAACAATTTTTGTTATAAAGAATTTTTGCAAGCAAAATAAATAAATGTGATATGACATGAGTAACGAAGAATAATATATAAAAAAAGTAAAGTAAAAAAAGAATAAGAAAATTATATGAAAATATGTTAATAAATAATCCAAAATAAGACAATCGTGGGAAGAAATTATTGAAACAATTAAATTAAAGGAGAAAAATTCAAGGGTGAAAGAATAAGCTTGCAAGTAAAATTTTCTTTTCTTGATGCATATTTGGAGAGTGTTTTGTATGGTATGGGAAATGTAAAAAGTTAATATATCACTTATCCAATTATTCTATTTTTATTTTTATATTCTAATTAGTCTTTCATTTTTTTATACAACTATTTTACATATTTTTATTTTATTTCATTTTAACTTTATCATATTCATTATATTCTCATCATTCTTATTTTCGTCTTACAAATATATTTATATTTTTATCGGGCAAAGGGGTCATTGCATCTATCTGATATTTTTGATCCCCTAGTTTTCGGGGCTTATCGGATTTGGCGGAGGAATGCATTGAAATAAGTGAGCTTTCAGACCCCCAAATTTCAAGAAAAAAGAAACTACAAAAAGAACAAATATGGGCAGGAAATTGAATAAATTCAACTCCGAATATGCCCTTATATCCGTTAACAAAGTTGCAACTTGGTTGCCCCTTGTTGTCTGGTGCCGAGGCTCGAATCTCCCAACTATAAGGTGTGTTTGTCAATAAGTAAAAATTGTCAAATTAAAACTTTTTAATCTAAAACTTTTCACTCTTCACAACTATCTTATTTTTTAATTATTTATTCATATTTTTCTATATAATTACCATATTTTCAATCATTTCTACACAATTACAAACGCAATTAACTTATCTATTTTAATTTTATCTTATTTATTCCTCATCATTACCTCTATCATATCACATCATTTGACAACTTCAATTCTCTACAACTTTTCATCAAAAGTTGTATCCATTCTCAAATACACCCATAGAAAGCACAATAGATCTCTCATGAAAACAATATACAATCGTTTGCAATTTTTTTCTTTAAAAAAAAAAATGAAACCCAATGCACGTTAATCGTTTAACTGCACGAGTGGCAGAAAAAATCAAGTGGGGTAAGAGGAAAGAAAAACAAATGGGCAGAAAATAAAAAAAAGGAAAAATATCAAAACAAGTAGAAAGATTTCAAGATGGGTAGGAAAAATATCAAAGCAAATGAAGAGGTGTGGGAGACAAGCTTGCTGAGGAAAAACCCTCGAACCACTGAAACCCTAAATAAAAAATGAAACTAAGCGAAAATCGAAAAAAAAACAAATAACAACAGGAAAAAATGGCTAGCATCTTATAAAACACTTTGACATTGCCGAGAGAAAATATCAAACAAACAGGCAGAAAATAAAAAGGGAGAGAGAAAATTTTCAAGACAAGTAAAAAATATATGAAAGTAAATGAGAAACTAAGAAAAACCGAAACAAAAAAAACCAAATGGCAATAGGAAAAAAATAAAAACTGGAAAACCATATTTGCGCGTTAAATGCCAACTAGGAACCAAGCAGCAGCCACGATTTGGGCCGGACTCGTCCAACAACAGCGTGGCAATGTCACGATTTGGGCAGGACTCGTCCAACAGCAGCGTGGCAATGTCGCACTTTATGTCTGCCTACATAATGACGTATAAAATCAAATTCAAATAAAAAATAAATTAAATAAGTTTCTATATGTTTAAACAATATATTTGTCTTTCGATTTAAATGGTATTTTCATAAAATATACATTAAATATATGAAATACAAATTAATAATTTGGTCAGTTCTTGAAATCTATCTGACACATTGTTGCAAAATCAATAGTCAGTAAAGTAGAGTCTCGCCTCTGTTGCCCCGAAAGGCGACGTCGTTGTGATCGGGACTGAGTGCGAGTAGAAGGGAGAAATGGAGTTCTGCCGGAGGCTTTGGAGGAGGGAAGCTGGTCGGTGGTCCTGTTGTGGGAGCGTAACTACTGCTGTGGTGTTTTCAGTAGTTTTTTCTCGCCGAAAACATGAACCCGAGCATGGATGACCTGCTACAGGCAGAATTGCAAACACTATCAGTCGAAGGGTCAGCAATTAAGAAGATTCGGCTTGGAGATGAAGCTCAATCCTTTGCTCTCTCTGGACCTCGAAATCATACAACAAAGAATTCTTTAAGGGAATGTTAAAGAGAATTTATAGGACGAAGGAGAGGTTCTTCTTCACCGAGGTGGGAGAAAACCTTTTTAAGGTGTCTTTTGCAAACAAAGAGGACAAGGAACGGATAATGGGGGGAAGACCATGGCTGTTGGAGCGGTGTATCGTTATCCTTGCCGAACTAGAGGAGGAACTGGATCACGCCCATCTGCTGCTTGTGAATTCGCCGTTGTGGATGCATGTGAAAGGAACTCCTTTCATAGTTAATATGGAGGTCGTGAGGCAGAGCATTGCCGCGACATTTTCTGAGCTTCTGGAGTGTAGAATCACGGATACAGAGATCAAAATGAAAGTTATGGTGGATTGCAGGGAACCCTTGCGTAGAGGTATGTTTATAAGAATTGGGTCTCAGCAGAGGAAATGGCTGAGTTTTCAATATGAAAACCTCCCACTGTTCTGCTATCTATGTGGGATTATGGGCCATTCACATAAGGACTGCCCGTCAACAGCAAAGCAGGAGCCAATCATCATGGAAGCTGACATGTCATTCGGTAGCTGGTTACAGGTGGGGGCTAAACTAATGAGGTTGAAAGAGAAATCCAGTGGGGGAAACAAAATGCAACCAACGAAATATGTGGGCTTCAAGGATGCAGGTCCAGGGGAGAGCAGGCTGTTGACGGCTCAAGGGGGAGAAAGGTATCCTCTAAAGGAGACAGATGTGCAAGTGGATTACTTGGAAAGGGGAAGGAAAGTGCAGGAAGACGTTGTTATACATGAGAAGCAGCTGTCCTCCAAATCTTTGGGTGGGGAATCGTCAAGAGAAGGTAACGAATTTCCCACTCAACAGATTCAGCAGGTTGGTGTTGAACACCCTATGGGAAATATGGAGGCGTGGATGCAATGGGGGAATGAGGTGGAGAGAGAGTGGGATAATGAAGAAGGCACGTCATAAGGAAGAGTGGGTGCTGAATTGGAAGGGGGTTGGGACAGTAAGGGGGCTGCTGTTGAA
Source organism: Annona squamosa (assembly GCA_035584095.1). Classification (NCBI taxonomy): domain Eukaryota; kingdom Viridiplantae; phylum Streptophyta; class Magnoliopsida; order Magnoliales; family Annonaceae; genus Annona; species Annona squamosa. The sequence goes on from JAXCLR010000001.1 coordinate 84,983,454, forward strand.
TTGAAATTGGGGGTGGAGGAGGAAGGCCACAAGAAACATATGGGGGAGGCTGTGAGGGGGAATGTAGGGGGAGAGGTGGGGAGAGGGGCTAGTCGGTGGGAGGAAAAAAGAAGTGGGGGAGGGGACATGGTGGATGACCATGATTTTGTAGACATAACAGTGCAGGAGGCAAGTTGCAGTAATAATATCTTATCGGAGGCGTATGCAGGTGGGTTAGGGAGAAGGAAATCAGTGGCTTTGCTGTCTGCTCAGGTGAGTAGGGGACGATGGATAAGGAAGGTGAGTCATGAGCGGGGGCGGCAAATGGCAACACCAATTGTAATAGGGCTGACTGAAAATGCAAAAAGAAGATGGAATTTGGAACCAGATGAGCAAATTAGGGGACAAAGAGGGCGAAGCATACGGAAAATGCAGAACATGGGGAGGTGGAGGCTCGGGGGTTAACCCGGCCCCACCTCAACTAACATGACTATCTTAGCCTGGAATTGTTGTGGGCTTGGGAACCCACGTGCAATCCGATGCCTCCATGACTTAGTCAGGAAAAAAGATCCTAAACTGGTCTTCCTCTGCGAAACAAAGCGGTTCACAAAGGAGATGGAAGAGATTAGGCGCAATATCCGGTTTGATTCATGCTTCATGGTGGAGCCCGTGGCTAGGAAGGGGGGATTGGCTCTTTTTTGGAATAATGATCAGTCTGCATCGTTGCGTAGCTTTTCTAATCATCATATCGATGTGGACTTTTTTAGTTGGCGGTTTACTGGATTCTATGGTCACCCGGAAACGCATTGTCGTCATCAAAGTTTGGCTATTCTCAATCAGTTAGGGGAGGGATACAACTCCCCATGGCTTATTTTGGGAGACTTTAACGAAGTTGTGGGGCCGAATGAATATATTAGTCTGCGTACCTGCCCTCAAACCCAAATAGACTTTTTTTTATGAATCTATTGACAGATGTAATCTTCTGGACCTCGGTTTTGTGGGTGCACCTATGACATGGAGCAATAATTGCAAAGGTACTCAGAGGGTCGAAGCAAGACTAGATAGAGGGTTAGCAAATTCTTCATGGCTAAATCTTTTCCCCTTCGCGAGGACTTTCCATCTGTCGGCGTCCACCTCCGACCATTGCCCGCTTCTGGTAGTGCTTGATAACCAATCCCGCACTAGACGACCACCAAAGGAATTCAGATATGAGCTATTTTGGGCCCGTGATCCTGAGGCAAGTAAGATCATTCAACAAGTGTGGGAGACGACACCATTGGGTGCTGTGAGGAATGCCGACCTTCTAGCTTGGAAAATCAAGCGATGCGGTTCAGAGCTCTCATTGTGGAACAGGAAAGCTAGAGGAAACCTTAGAAGAGCCATTGAGAGCAAGCAAAGTGAACTGTCGGCTCTAATGTCTCTTTATCAGTTCGACGAGCGTGACGATGCCGTCGGGAAGCTGAAATTCCAAATCAATATGCTGCTGGAGGATGAGGAACAACTTTGGCGTATAAGAGCGAAGACCCATTGGCTTAACGAAGGGGACAGAAATATTACTTTTTTCCATCGGGTGACTTCAAATCGCAGAAGGTCAAATATCATTGCGGAGCTTAGGGATTCAAGTGGAAGGTGGATAAATGTGAAACTCCGATCTTAGACACGTGTATAAAACCCTAGGGTTGTAAACCCTAGGAAATATATTTGAAAAATATACATTCACGAGTATGAAATACGTGAGAATAGAGATTAAAATAATTAATTATGAAATTCGGATGAATAGTGCACGTGAATAGTGAAACGTGAATAGTAAACATGAGGATTAAGAAATATGTTAAGTTAATCACTTTGGATTAAATTAATCATAAAAGACAAAAAAGGAAGCTTCCCACTAAAGGACAAAATTGCTTTTTGGATTAAAATAATAATTTTCGG
>JAXCLR010000001.1:84985464-84995488 GCA_035584095.1 Annona squamosa
ACGAAAAGGTTTCTATTCTGTTGGTAGTTGATCACTTGGTAAGTGTCTTCTACCGAATGGATAGGAATGCATTTAAATTGAAAAATGCTTGCTTATTGAGTTTCGACTCATGTTTTGTTTTTTCAACCTCAGACAGGTGTAGGGAAAGCCAAGAGATGAATGACATGTATTGCTAAAGAAAAAGAGAAATCTACAAAGGTTAGTAGATTTTTGTATGTATAGATTCCCTAACGGGATATGATGAGAAAGGATATAGGTTGTATGAATTTATAAAATTATGAATAATATGAGAAGTTGATGATTTATGATGTTATGGATGAGTCCACTATGAATGATGATGATATATGTCTATGTGATGAAAGAAAGAGAAAGAAATGAAAAAAAAATTGGACGAGATCCAATTAAGAACCCGCTGTGTGATAAGGGAAACAATCCTGAGTTACGTTTACCAATCGACAAGATCTTGGAGTAAGGATAAATGTGACGCCTCGGTTCGGGGGGCCACAATAAAGGATCAGGATCAGATGCTTGAACTGGTTGTGCCATACTTCTCTTCAGTTTTCACCTCATCTGTCTCCGGAACTGCAACCTGGGTTAATGATCACATTGAAAGGAAAATCTCTGATAATCAACGGCAAATTTTGACTAACCCTCTTACAATAGAGGAAGTGAAGGGTGCGGTAAAGAGTACGCGCCCTACTAAGGCCCCGGGACCGGATGGTATGTCTTCGGCGTTTTTTTAGAGGCATTGGAACATCGTTGGCAAGGATATCTTTCTGTGGTGTAAACTTTTATTGGAGGAAAGTGTTCTGGCCCAGAGGGAGAGCCATATTAGGGAAGCAAACACTACCTCTTTAGTGTTAATCCCAAAGGTTGCAGGGGCGAATGAACTCTCAAATTTCCGACCTATTAGCCTATATAATGTGGTGTATAAGATTTTGGCCAAAGTCTTAACGAATAGGCTCAAGAGGGTGCTTCATGAGGTCATTGGGATTAAACAAAGTGTGTTTGTTCCTAGGCAGCTGATAACTGATAATATGTTGATGACCTATGAGGCGATCCATTCTCTATGGAAGCGGATGGGAGGTAAGAGAGGGGAATTGGCTATAAAACTTGACATGTCCAAGGCATACGATAGGGTTGAGTGGGACTTTCTTTGTCAGATTATGGGGCCTGTGAACTTCTGTCCGGTTTGGATTGAGTGGATTAAATGCTACATCTCTACTGTCAGGTATCGAGTTAAAATGAATGGATTCAAGTCTGGGCTTTTCCAACCTCATAGGGGATTGAGGCAGGGCGATCCGCTGTCTCCCTATCTCTTTCTTCTATGTGCGGAGGGTCTCTCTGCACTCATATCTGGGGCGGTGGCCCGAGGTATGCTCCATGGTATCAGAATCAATCCGAAAGGACATCAAATTTCTCACATTCTCTTTGCTGACGATGCCATGTTATTTATAAGGGCGGACAGGAAGGATATAAGAATCTTAAAGGATATCCTTCACACATATGCGGCTTCTTCTGGTCAGTTGGCCAATGTGGATAAAACCTCCATCTTTTTCAGCTCAAATTTGAACAATCATGATCGTAGGGTGATGACCGAGCAATTGGCGGCGTCGGGCCGAGAACTCCACCATTACCTTGGGCTCCCGGCATGGCTTGGTAGGTCCAAGAAAGGATTGTTCAAGGGCATTCAGGAGCGTATATGGCGAAAAATCCAAGGGTGGAAGGGGCGTATTCTATCTTGGGGGGAAATTTAATCAAGACAGTCACTCAAGTCATCCCGTCTTACGCTATGAGTATCTTTATTCTCCTCAGGTCTTTCTATCAGACCATCAATGGTATGTTGAGCAAATTTTAGTGGGGCGAGAAGGGTGATAAAAGGAAGATAAATTGGGTAGCTTAGGCGGACATGTGTAAACCTAAGAGGGCTGGAGGGATGGGGTTCAGAGACATAATTGCCTTCAACTATGCCCTCTTAGCTAAATAGGTATGAAGGTTAGCTTCTAGCACTTATTCCTTTTGCCACAAAATGCTCAAAGCTAAATATTTCCTGTACTCGAATATCTGGAGTTGTAAAGGAGGATCTGCTGACTCTTACACGTGGAAGAGTATCCTCAAGGCTAGGGAGGCGTCCGATCTGGATGTAAATGGAGGGTGAGAGATGGTAAGCAGATTTGATTTTTCAAGGATGTATGGCTTAATTCTATTGTGAGCAAGGCGGGCCCCCTACCATTATCTATACCTGAGGATGTCCGGGTAAGTCATTTCATAAATGAGGAGTCAAAATCGTGGATCAAGGAGAAGGTCGTGGCTGCGGTGGGAGAGGTTGGTTGGCAGGAAATTAGGCTCATACCAATACCTCGGGGCGTTGACTAGGATTGTGTCTTTTGGGCCCATGAACCCAATGGGTAGTACTCAGTGAAGTCGGCCCATAGGATGCTTTCTATGTCCATGTGTGAACCCAGTCTGGCTCGCTATTTTTGGGTTATTTTGAGGACAAGGCTGCCTAGTAAGGTGAAGATTTTTGGTTGGCGGTTACTTAAGAATGCTCTCCCTACATTGTTGAACCTGTCACACAAGGGTGTACATGTCGACGTGTGTTGCATGCTTTGTATGAGGGAGGTGGAAGATATTCATCATTTGTTTTTGAGATGCTCGCGTATTGCGAGGATTGGTAGGATTGCTGCTCGCCGGAGCTCTCTTGAAGCGTCGGTGACGGAATCTTTGTGCATCCTGTCTCGAGGAAACAAGCTGGAGGAGCTGGCTTTCTTTATCGTGTACTGTTGGCGAATATGATTTTTGCGTAACAAGTGCAGGGAGGAGGGCGTCCAACCTAATTTTGGGGATACTCTATGGTGGTGTCATGCTTATATTGAACAGCTTAGGAGGGCGAATCTTCTTGGTCAATCTTGTGTCTTGGATCGCCCTCTTGTGCCCAGGTGGATTACTCCCCCTCACGGTGCTTTCAAGATGAATATTGACGCGCGTTGCTTGATGGAAAGGAAGTTCATGGAGCTGGCGGTAGTTATAAGGGACTCCCGGGGTCTCTTCGTAGCGGCCAGAGGGTGGAGATGGAAGGGTGTGGCGGAGCCGCTGATGATGGAAGCATATGCTTTTCTTATGGGTACCAAGTGGGCGCTCCAGCTTAATTTGAGCAACATTCAGATTGAATCAGATTCTCTTCTGCTTTGCTCTTTCCTATCAAGCGACTGCTCGATCTCTTCACTGGTGGGACATGCTGTCTCCGAAATTAGATCCATACTCGCTTCTAATGCTCACTTCTCATTACACCATATTTTTAGACAAGGAAATGAGGTGACCCATTCTTTTGCTGATTTGGTTTCCATTTCTGAACAGGATTAACCTACTTGGTGGGGACACCCCCCACAAGCAATTGTAAGAAAAATTTGTACAGATAATTTTTTGGCAATGAATTGCACGGATTACTCTACTCCGAGCCTTTTTCAGATGGAAAGGGGGTCAGGTTAGAGTAATCCTTTTTTATCAAAAAAAAAAAGAAAAAGAAATCTATCTGACACTGTTATCTGGTTGTACCGTACTAAGTTGCTACTGGTTGTATGCTCGAGCATCTCATCAGTTCCGGCGCATATATTCATTTGAAATCTTTTTTATGATAAAATTATCAAAAATGTTACTATTTTTAAAAATTGAAAATAAACATTTAAAGTACTCAAAAATGGTAAAAATTAATATACATATTAAATATACCTAGATTAATAATTTTATAAAAAAATTTAAAATAAAATTAAAAAATTAATGCATGTACCCGAGCATACGACCAGTGCCCACTAAGTTGCATCTCAACCTCAAACAGGCCTACGTGTGCTGGCCGGGTGGCCTCCTCCCGTCCGCTTGAGGCTGTCGTGGCCGCGTAGAGTCAAGGACCGTCCGCCTGAGACTGTTTCTGGACTGTTTTACTTTTACTTCGCTTGGGGTTCGACGGACTGCCTCCGCAGCCGCAACTCGCAAGTCGTGCTGTTCTTGCACTGGTCACGCCACCGTAAGGAGAACAACGGGTTTCAAGGCCAAGCCAAAGGAAAGCTGTGTTCAGCTGACATGGAGGCGGCGCCATTTTCTCCAGCAAAAATCTCGCCGTTACGTTCTCCGTCTTCTACCCGCAAGAATCCGAGTAGTCTCCGAACCTCCCTGCATTTCTCTGTCCGTGCTTCTGCCAATAGGGACTCTGGTAAAAGTTTTTTTTTTTTTATTTAAAAAAAAAAAGAATCTCAAAATTTGTCCATTGTTCTCGAGTTTTCATCATTTTCATATGTTATTGTGCATTTCAGTTGTTACGTTGCTGGATTACGGTGCCGGGAACGTTCGAAGCGTGAGGAACGCGATTCGGTATCTCGGATACGACATCAGAGATGTAGGCCTTTGCTTCTTGAAAATTTTTCTCCTGCTTACAACTCCTCGAATGTATCAAAGCACATTTTAAATAGCCATGAAGTGACGCACTCACTACATTAGCATTTATCGCAAGACCGTACTCTTATTCTGCTGCAGGTAATAGTACGGGATCTTGCTCAAAACCTGATATTTTAACTGGTTATTCGATTGTCGGCATGCCGAATGGTTGGGCTGCGAATTAGGCAAGTAGTAGTTGCGTCTTTGCTGGTGGTTTCCCCATCAACATGGGAAGAATCTCGTGTATGCTTGTACAGTGAGTTCAGTATGCTTGTACAGTGAGACTGAACTCCGTTGCTCTTTCTAGGTTCAAAAGCCAGAAGACATTGATAATGCTGCTAGGCTTATTTTTCCTGGGGTTGGGGCATTTGCAGCAGCCATGAATGTACTGAATCAGAATGGGTAAGTGTGTTATGAATTGTGGTTGCGCATGGTTCGTAACTTGTGGAAGCATGGCTTAATTGGATGGATTTTCTGTAAATCGTATTACCATCAGCGGTATTATTATCTGTTTTCTTGATATTGGACTTGATTTCCCTCTCTGAAGTGCTATTACTAAATGTTTAAGTGTTGACAGAATGAATTTGTTGTTGAGGTTAAAAATAGAAGGTATAACTAGAGAGGTATTTATTTACAAGGCTGAAGGTATGATAATTAACTGCTGATCCCACATAGGTGGGAAACAGGTTATGATGATGGTGTTGATGAAAGTATGGTAATTAGCTGCTGATCCCACATAGGTGGGAAACAGGTTATGATGATGGTGTTGATGAAAGTATGGTAATTAACTGCTGAATGATCAAGTTATAATCTTTTGCTTTGTGTTTATTGATGCAGTAAAAACAGTTTTTTTTTTATTAGGTTCAATATTTTATCTTCTTAAATAATGCATTAATTTCAGGATGGCGGAAGCACTTTGTAAGTACATAGAAAGAGATCGCCCCTTTCTGGGCATTTGTCTTGGTCTTCAGTTACTGTTTGAATCCAGTGAAGAGAATGGTCCAGGTCAGCGTTGGATTGCTATTTTAGATTTGTTGTTTCATTCCAAGAGTCTGTGGATTTAAAGATGTAACTGCATGCTCACCCATAAACACTTGTCCCAACATGATTTTTCCTTAATTCACACAGTGATGTGCTCTTGCTGTTAGAATGTGTAATTTATGTTTCTACAAATTCAGTGTATTTTATCACAAAACATAGAATTTTTAGTTCCTATTGCCTCTTTTAAATTAGATTAAACATTTTTAGATACTTTTGAGCCTATGTTATCTTGTCTAAATACACATCAGTCGATTGGTTTGACCATTCAGCCTCGGCCAACTACTGAATAATATTCTAGGTCTCGTGACAGTCACATGAAATGGTACTTCTACAGTCTTGCCGCATATGAAAGCCATGCATCGCTTTAGCTGGTGTAAATGCTAACTTATTTATTTTAGTTTTCTTGCAGAAAGATCACATGCAACTACCACTTGACACCATGCTAATGTTTTATGTGTTTTGGAGGGACTCTCGCATGCCCATTGACAGTTCTGTTTGATTTCGCAGTAAATGGTCTTGGCCTAATGCCTGGTGTGATTGGACGTTTTGACTCATCGAATGGTTTCAGAGTGCCGCATATTGGGTGGAATGCTATTCAGATAAAAAAAGATGCAGGAATTTTAGATGACCTCAGTGGAAAGCATGTCTACTTTGTTCATTCATACCGTGCCATTCCTGTATGCTGACCAGTACACAGAAATCATTACTTATTTTGATCCGTAGGTGACCATGCATCATTTTGTACAGTGATATCTACCTAAATATTTGTTGTTTCCAGTCCGAAGCTAACAAGGAGTGGATTTCATCAACATGCAACTATGGCGAAGATTTTATTGCTTCTATCCAAAGGGGAAATGTACATGCTGTCCAGTTTCACCCGGAGAAGAGTGGAGGTAAGACAAAGATGGCAATGAAGAGTCCTTGATGGTTCAAATTTAATTTCTGAATTGGAAGTAGATATGAGAGAAAGTTGTCATTTCATGTCACGTTTTCGTAGACTTGGTTTTATGTAAAATATATGATCTGTAGTTTGTTCCAAGTTGCAAAATTTATTGCCTTCTATAGCTGTTTACAATTTTCAGATGATAATGATGGTATTTTTCTTTATCTTTTTATGGAGTGCATATTTTTAATGTAACTATGTCCCCATACAGCCTATGGTCTAGATAGCTTCTTAGCTCCTGCTCATTTATGGTTTTTCTTCGCTTCTGTATAGAAAACCCTAGGATTACAGTAACCCTCACCTTGCTGCCTATATTCTTTTTGTCGAAAGCTTGTTGAGTCTCCATACTCCTGCTATTCTTTTAACTCATCTCATTGGAAATACTCAATCTTAAAATATTGTTTTCCAAATATTAGCGTATGCATCAACAAGTCATCTTGTATTAACTTAATGATACATTTCATGCATGAATATCCAGATGTTGGACTGTCCATACTGAGGAGGTTCTTGGATCCATCAAAGTCTTCCACAGGAATGGTAGGATTTATGGTTTCAATTGTATTGTTGGTGCTTTTTCCTGAGGTCTCTCTTATTATAGAGATGTCTAACGAATGAGTGGTCTGCACAAACAGAAGTCGAATAAGAGAAAAGCTATGAAACTTGCTAAGAGAGTAAGATGTCTAGTCCTGTGATATACTTACTGCGGTCCTACTTATCTTTTTGTCAAAATTCAAGAACTATTGTTGATCATTTTGATGAATGCTGGTTGTCCCTTTTAATTACTTTCTTCTCTCATTCTTAGGCCTCTTACCATTTGCATTCCTTTTTGCTGTGCCAGGTCATTGCATGTCTTGATGTGAGGGCAAATGATAAAGGTGACCTAGTGGTGACCAAGGGAGATCAGTATGACGTGAGGGAGCATACAGAGGAGAATGAGGTATTGCAAACTGTGTTTCTCTTCATGGTTTTGTTGAAAATATATATGCTTTATGGATGCTTTTTCATGAAGAGCTTGTTGTTCCCAAATTTTTAGTGGTCTACCCATCTGCTTATGTGATGTTTTCATTTGCAATATGTATAGAGCATAAATGGACAGTTAGAATTTAAAGAACCTTAATTATAAAAGTACTAGACCTGATGGAAGATGACAAGTCTAAGCCACGAGGCCAGAAATATATTTTCTAATTATCTCCACGTAAGTTGAATGATTTACCATCTATGATCAGCTTTGAATTAAGATAAAAATTGCAGGGTTTGTTTGTATGTGATTTGATAGGGAGTGTATTCATAATGTGTATTTGAGATGTAGGATGTTAAAAAATCAGGGGATCATTTCAACATAATAGGCTTTTTTGAAAGAAATTTAAGGGTGCGAATAGTGGTACTCATGATAAAAGATATACTTGTTGGAAGTTGTTATGATGTTATATCAAGAAAAAAGGTTATATCGTGAATCTTCTTTGTCAAAAATAGCCTTTATCTGAACATAACCATACGGTTAACCATGTCTGCTGTGCTATGTGCTAAATACTTTGGTAGCACGAAGCTCTGGCCACGCCAGCCAGGGAACCTTTCCGGTATGATGACCGACATTTGCCATATTCAACATATGAGGTCTTTTACCCATTTCATTGAACTGTGTTAATTCAACATTCTCTTCTTTTCATGATAATTAGGCAACTTGTATCTTCTTTGAACTACTTCAAAAGCGTCCATCCTCAGTGTGGGACAATGGTTACTGTGTACAGCATTCCAACTTCTCTGATCCTCCAACATGCTAACTGTTGCTGTAATTCTCCTTTACCTGACTTGAGTATTGTATTATGGATCTGAGCCTGATGTTTTCTGTATGCAAAGGTAAGAAACCTTGGTAAACCAGTGGAACTCGCAGGACAATACTATACAGATGGGGCTGATGAGGTATATGTTGTTCCTTGGTCCTTATTTTTGCATCTGAAATTTCCTTGTGTGATAGGTTGATAACATTTTGCGAAAAAAACCTAAACAATGTTTCAGGTTAGTTTCCTAAACATTACTGGCTTCAGAGACTTCCCTCTGGGTGACTTGCCAATGCTGAAGGTCTGTGGTTCGGCTATGCAATTGTAATTCACTAACTTGTTCTCACATCCAGTGTACTTTAATCATTACCTTTATAGCATGCTTGCTTTTAAATATCACCATCATAGCATGCTTATCTTAGTTGCTGGTATATTTTGTAGGTCTTACGTTACACATCTGAAAACGTTTTTGTCCCATTAACAGTTGGTGGTGGTATAAGGGATTTCACAGATGGAAATGGGAGGTAATGCTTTGATGTTGTTTTGGGTGGAACATAATTAAAACATTTGTTTAGTTATTGTGTATCTGGGTATGCGGTGTAGTAGGTTGACATTTTTTTTGTAAGGATTATAATTCAAACATTTGCGTAATTAATTTTTATATGCGTGTTGCTGGAATCATGGTTTGAATAGAAGTACTTTTTTTCCCCGTTTTTATCACAAGACAATAATGATCATGCCTGGATGTAGTGTTTTAGTAATTGGTTTTGCTGTGCTGATGTTATCTGCCAAGACATGCCTTTAGACTCGACAATATTGGAAGTCAGGTTTTGGAATCTGAATCTTGGCAGTTCCACATACAAGTCATGTTGCATCCCACCAAATATCTATTACTTAGGGAATCTGGTTTACACATTTGTTAACTTATATATTCCTGTAATTTGGATATATCTTATTTATCAGCAAACTGACACATTTGATGGACAAAACTTTGCCGGGGCTATTTTTTTTTTTTTTTTTTTTTGCCCCCCAAAAAAATCAACTATTCTTTACATGGGATGATTTCACATAGGGCAATCATGGAAGGATCAGAATTGTCTTTTTTTTTTTAAAAAAAAACATTGTTTCAAATTTTCAAAGGGGATCTGCATATGTTGTTATACTTGCCACAAGGCCATAACTGGGGTGGGCAAATTCTAAGCTCACTGAATGGCAGCATCCATTTGGAGTTGTGCATGCAAGCATCTTTTCTTTTATCAGATGTCTTCATTCTCTTTTTTGCTTCAGGTACTATTCCAGCTTGGAAGTTGCTTCAGAATATTTCAGGTCTGGTGCAGACAAGGTGTCCATTGGAAGTGATGCAGTTTATGCTGCCGAAGCATATTTAAGAACTGGAGTATGCACCAGCACTGAAGAATGTTGCATTTGATATGGCCTTTTTGATGCTTGTGTTGTTTATCTAATTAATGTTTGGCTGCTGGTTCAAAGGTGAAGAATGGACGGAGCAGCATAGAACAAATCTCAAGAGTTTATGGTAACCAGGTAATTTTACAAGATCTAAACCATGGACAATTTCTGCCCCTTTAGAGACTGTTGAACTTTGTTCTCCTGGTTCTTATTTGCATGTCCAAAATTAATATTGTCTACAGAAAAAAAACACGTGGATTCAATGATTTTTTCCATTGAATGGTTTTGATGGAGCCCAATTCAGTGCACCCGGGTGCACTGCACCTATTTTTTTTTATTTTTTTTTGAACATTTTTTCATGAAGCTGTTAATATAGGTTTATTTAACATATGTATCAATTTTTACTATTTTTGGAGATTTTTAGATA
>JAXCLR010000001.1:85000861-85011527 GCA_035584095.1 Annona squamosa
TTCTTCAGCCAGAAGATGGCGCAGAAACTCCCAGAGAAGAAAATCCCTTCGACGCAGGCGAAGGCGATGAGGCGCTCAGCGAACGACTCGGAGCCGTCGATCCACCTGAGCGCCCAATCGGCCTTCTTGGCAACGCAGGGGATGGTCTCAATGGCGTGGAAAAGGCGGTCCTTTTCGTTGGAGTCCCTGATGTAGGACTCCAGTAGAAGGCTGTACATCTCGGAATGGATGTTCTCGATGGCGATCTGGAAGCCGTAGAAGGCACGGGCCTCTGCCACCTGGACCTCCTTCATAAAGCGGGCGGCAAGATTTTCGAGGACGATGCCGTCAGAGGCTGCAAAGAAGGCAAGGACGCGGGTGATGAAGTGCTTTTCGCCGGCGGTGAGGGAGGCCCAGTGGACGAGGTCTTGGGAGAGGTCGACCTCCTCGGCGGTCCAAAAGGAGGCTTCGGCCTTCTTGTACATCTCCCATATCTGGGGGAATTTGATGGGGAACATGCAGAAGCGGTCGGGGTTTAGGGCGAGAAGGGGCTCTTCTGGCGTCGAGGGCGCTGGGGAGATTGGAGTGGAGATTTGCGGAGAAGAAGGAGGGGGGAATTTGGGGGGGAACACGCAGAAGCTGTCGGAGCTTGGGGCGAGAAGGAGATCATCTGGCATCGACGGCATTGTGGAGATTGGTGACGAGTTTTGCGGGGAAGAGGGATGGAAGTAGGAAACAAGAATTGGATGGAATTCAAGAGGAAATTGAGAGATGGATGGAGAGGTTTAGGTGGGATTTGACTTTATACAGAGCATCGGAGAGGGAGAGTTTGAAATTTTGAAATGTTTTGGAATCGTGGCGGGAGTGGGGAGAAAAGAAGGAGATGGGTTTTAAATGGGGGTAGCGAGAGAGGTGCGCGCGGGCTCTCTGGCGTGCGAACGAAGCCTGGTAGAGATGGATGGATAAGCAACGGCCACCTTGTGGGACCCACGAGCTTTTTTTTTTTTTTATTGGAGTATATTTACAACATATCTCACTTCATATTACATTCAAAAGTCCTGAGACAATTCTAACAATATTTCCAAAGAGAGGCCACTAGCTCTCAAATATCAAATGAGGAGACAACCGGACCCACGAGCTTTATTTGTTAGTTATTAGAGTTTCTTGTTATTCTTCAATCCAAACCGTTCATCTCTTCGGGCATAATCAATTTCATGGATTCCGGTAACAATCTAGACCGTTCGTATCTTTGAGCGTGATCGGTTCCATTTCCATTTTCTTCGGCATTATAAGAAATTCATAATTTTTTAAGTGGACTTGACATTTCACCTATTTCTTTTTTTAAAAAATTATACAATTATTAATCTAGGTGTATTTAACATGTGCATTAATTTTATCTTTTTGAAAAATTTTAAATATTTATTTTTTAAAATTAGTGGCCTTTTTGTAATTAATTAATTATGAAAATGTCATTGATTTTAAAAAATCAAAAATAAGTATCTATAAGTTTCTAAAAATGTTAAAAAATTGATACACGTATTAGATACACATATTAAATAGACATAAATTCACAGTTCTGTAAAAAAATTAAAAAATACAACAAAATGTACTTTTGCACTTGGGTGCAGAGTATCACATCTCTTTTTTAAGAAAGGCATCCCTTCAATACCATCGATAGTGTGAAATATATCCATGTTGCCCGCCCCAAAATTTGGTCCAGGTTAAATTAACATTTAATCCATTTATTATTATGTTTGATGATATTTGTTTTATTAAATTATTAAATCATTTCATATTTGCTTAAAAATAAATATAATTATGCATAAGTTCATTAATATATACCTTAAATATACAATAATTCAAGCAATCATTGTGTGCATGCGAATGTTTTAAATGTTTATAGATTTTCTAACCAAAAAAAGGTCTTTAGATTAAATTAATAACTGTGAATTAATATACAATATAAGCAATTGGATAATTTATATTTATATTCACGAATTTTACTTTTAATTTCATTTACACCTATAGAACTTTCAAAAATTTCAAGCATACTTAAGTCATTGTAAATCCCAGTTCAAAATAGGATGAGATGAAAAATTTAAGTGCGAATGCATTGGGGATGGATAAATATGTATTATGAGTAAGTAAAGTTGTATTAAGAATAAGTAGAGGTAGACTGAGAAATACAACATCTCATCTGATTTCATCTTTGAACTAAATTGAACATCCATTAAAATGACGAAGTGGATCCATTAAGTCACATGCATGTTCCTCAATTCATATGAGGCTAATCGTCATCCCCAACGACATGGGTATAGATGTAATTTGATGCAAAATATATGGTATGTGTAGAATTTTAAAATTCTGCGAATACAAATTAAATCATGTGCAAAGTTCATTAATAAATGGAATTTACCATAATTAATAATATTATTTTTTCCACCTTTATGGAAATGGGGTCATGCATATGTTTGATTTGTATAAAACTTAAATTTTAACATGTTAATAATAAAAGAAAATTCACCTTTTTCCTTATGTTTACAATTTGAATTCTATAAGTCTGAACTCGAATCTTGAATCTCCACACCTAAAATAGGACTCTCACTAACTGCACTAGTTGCATGTCGGCAAAAGTCAATCAATTTTAATTTTTAATTTTTTTTTGTGTTCTAGCATCTTGGCAATATAAAATATTACCCGTGTTTTGTGCATAGTGTTTATTATTTTTCATATTTTTATAAATTTGGTATATCTTATTCACTTGTTAACTTTTTTAAAAAATAGATATGTCATATTACATTACTTTTTTATGTTTTCATATTTTTTCTAGCTACTAAGATTGTATATGAGAAGTAATACAACTTTTAAATGAAAATTTTTTTAAATATAAGAAAAATAATACGATGTGATAAGCACAATGATAATAAAGAAATAAATCAAAGTTATGTTGTATAAATAGCCATGTAAAAATGTTCGAAAAATATCTTATCTATGTAGAAACACATGAAAAAAAGTCATTTAAAAATATAATAGTTATGGGAAGTAAAAATTTGTTAGATTGAAAATTCATTCGTGTAAATAAACACACCGTGAGTAAATAATAAATTTAAATAAGCATGTTTAGAAAACACAAAAACTTTACGGGCAAAAACTTTTTTATATAAAAGATTTCAAATTTTATAATTATCTTATTTTTAATTATTTTTTTATATTATAGTAAATCACAGTATTTTTCAATAATTCACATACAATTACTTTATAACGAATCTATCAATTTTAAATTTATTTTCTTTACTTATCATCATTGCTGTTATTATCTTGTATCATTTTCTACTAAGGGTGTATTTGGCAATTCATATAAAGGGTGCGTTTGGGAATGAATAAAACTCTCGGTGATAAGTTTTGAAGAATAAAAGTTGTCAAATGATGTGATATGATAGGGGTAATGATGAAGAGTAAACAGGATAAAGTTAAAATAGATAAGTTAGTTGTATAAAAAATTGTGTAGAAATGATTGAAAAGTAGGGTTGTTTATGTTGGAAGATGTAAAAAAATAATTAAAAAATAGAAGAGTTGTAGAGAATAAAAAATTTTAGATTGAAAAGTTTTAGATGAAAACTTTTTGTCACTGTCAAACACCCTCAAAATGTCAAGTTAAAAATTTTCAATCTAAAACTTTTCACTTTTCACAAATATTATATTTTTTAATTATTTTTTCACACTTTTGTATACAAATATCGTACTTTTCAATCATTTATAGAAAATTATTCACATAACTAACCTATTAATTTTAACTTTATCATATTTACTACTCATCATTACCCATATCATATTACATTATTGACAACTTTTACTTTCTAAAATTTTTCATCAAAAGTTTTATTCATTCCCAAACAAATCATAATTTGGAAACTTTTACACTAAAGGATATTTGTTAACACGAATTTTTTCCAATTTAAACTTTTCATTTCTACGACTACTTAATGTTTTGATTATTTATGCGCTTATTCGTATACAAATAATTTTTTTACATAATTACTTATATATATAACTTATTTATTCTAACTTTATTATAATTAGTTCTCATCATGATAGCTACCGTAACACGTCATTTTTAAAAATTTGACACAACAACTTTTCATCCACACGCTCGAAATGAGTACATTGGGTGCTGATTTAACTATAAATGCATTCGCTGTCAGCAGCAACGAAATATTACAGTATTTTTATGGACACCGGCCTTTTAATAAGAAGTAGAGTAGTCAACAAAAGTATGCGTTATTATAATGTTTTGATACTCGTTTATGCGTCGAGACGCATTTTTTAAAATGCGTCCAGTTTATAGAAAACATTCAAGTCAACCATAATATTTCTGACTAAACATTTTATTCCACGGGCTTATGTACGGATCAATGCTCAACAGCTAGAGAGCTGTACGATCCGACGAATAATAACCAAATGGCAATAAAAGAGTGAGGTTATCCAAGTATGGTGCATTTAACTCATTTTTATTTTTTTAAAAAAATTTTATATAATCGTTAATCTAAGCATATTTAACATATATCAACTATTATAATTTTTGATGATTTATAGATTTTTTTAATTTTCTAAAAAACAGTAAAATTGTAGTAAATTCGAATTTCTAAAATGTCACTGTTTTTAAAAAATTTTAAAAATATTTATAAATTTCAAAAAATGGTAAAATTACGTACGTTGAATACGCTTAGATTAATTATTATTTAAAAAAAAGTTTAGAAATAAAAAATAAGTTTTTACACAGTATCATCATGCTCCACCCAAGTACACTAATTATATTTAACCTAAATACCAAGTATGTATATCTGCTATGCTGACAAAATCTCTAGATATGACTACAGGTGTGTTTGGTTGGAGATAAAATTTTTAATGAAAAGTTTGTTGAGTAGAAGTTGTCAAATCAATAGAAATTGATGTGATATAATAGAAGTAATGATGAGGAATAAAGAAAATAAAGTTAGAATAGATAGGTTAGTTGTATGGGTAGTTGTGTAGAAATGATTGAAAAGTAGGGTAGTTTGTATAGAAATATGTAAAAAAATAATTAAAAAATAAAGTAATTATGAAGAGTAAAAAGTTTTAAATTGAAAAATTTTAATTGATACTTTTTTACCTTAAACAAACACATCCTACATTTGCAGCAAATCCAATAATACTCGGTCTCAACGTCCGTCACGCCTCGTTCTTTTTCACCAGGGTAGTTAATTCAAAATACCAAAAATACCCTTTAAGGGAAGTCGCGCAAAGTACGGCACCGTCAACGCTGAAGGAGAGGAATCTGCCTGCTGTTGGATAATGCGAACAGTAGATTTTTAGGGAGGAAGGTCGCTGCTGCTGGGGACGACGGTAGCAGCAAAAAAGAACGGCTGAACTTTTTTGTTGATCGATGGTATAGACGTGCCCTGCTGAAATTTTTGGAAGTGCAGGTGTATTTGATCGTCGATCGAAATTTGAGATGGTGGGGAAAAACAGAGGAAGACAGATGGAGGCCAAGCGGTAGAGCTGTGGTATCATCTACTACAGCATCGGAGAAGAAAGATTACCAGAGCGGGACTTGCCGGAGAGGACCTCGATTTACTTCCGCCGACTAGGAGGCTTAATGCAAGTTGGTGGATTTCTTTCGTGTCAACGTTTTTTTTTTTTTTTTTTTTGATGAATTTGTGTCAATTCAGATTTGGAGAAGATAGGGTAATGGTGATAATCGTTTTCCTTTTTGAAATCTCGATTCAAAATTTTGCCATGCCGATTTTCTTCCCAAAGTTAGCCAACCAACGCCATTGTCGGCAAACCCGTATCGCGTAATCTACGTCGTCTTTGCTCTTAGGCGTGCACGGAATAGGATTGGAGCGGTGAAATTGTATGGGGCAAATTAGTCATTTCCTTCAATAGATGACGACGGCTGTTGGGGAAGACGGAGCCCAATCCAGTGCACCTGCGTGTATTCAGCCTCAGTGCACCCGGGGAAGACTGGGTGGGTATGCATGTTACTTGTTGCATATGCAACGAGCATATTTGGATTTTGTAAACGCACTATGTACATCTTAGATATAGGTTGAATCTTAACGGCTGAATAATCATAAAATAAGCACGTGAAGTATTTCTTTTAAAGTTATTTGATATAATAAATGAGAAATCAAATCAAAAAAATAATAATAATAATAAACAAGATAACGGCCAAAATGTCAGAAACTATACAAGACATAAAAAAAAAAAAAAAAGAAAAGATAACAGACAGAAAGTTAGAAACTAGAGGCCGGATTATATACAAGTAGCCGTATGCAGGCTCTCCATACTGTAATTGTTTATGTTCTTATATATATATTTTAAAATTTTTTGTAAACATATTTTCTAAGTTTATTTAGTCAGCATATCAAGTTTTACCGTCTTATAATATTTTTATGAATTTATTTTTTATTTTTAAAAACTAAGTTTTTAAGGGACAAAATTGACCGAAATACCTTTGAAATTGATTATTTTTAAAAATAAACATGTAAAATTATTGTAAATACATTTTTTTTAAAACACTTTCACAAACATCTCAAAAGATTTATAAAATAAATATTGTATAAAAGATGGTATACAACTAATCAGGCCTTTAGATTATCGATGCGGAGACGATGTAGTTGGAATGACTATCGAAAATACAAAAAAGTGAAAGTTAATATTCTAACCTATTTGTAAGCATGTGTAAGGAACTGTGATGAAATGAGAATAGGATAAATGCTGAAAACGGGGAATACGATATTTGAAATGTAAAAGGTCATACTAGAAAATAAGAATTTACATTAAAAATTGAAAAATTATCTTACTAATAAATTTTTTATCCCATTTCCTTCCATCCCAATCTCTCAGATCACTCATCATATGCCTTAAAAAATAAAAGATTATGCCCGCGGATCTTAATTGTTTATACACGGCGCTGCTTCAAAATTATTTATAATTTTCTGAATGATTCATATTTATCTTTTGGAAACCCTGAATTTTAAAATTCAAAAACAAGATAACGCATAAAAACGAAAGAAGGTTAGCCAGTGTGCCCGGGCCACCACGATGAGACATGGCGTTTAGAACCCACGGTCATGCCGCCAACACGGCTGTAATCTACTAACTAGAAGACGTCAGACGACTAACGAATTACAACAAAGGTGTGTTTTGCAATATATAGAAAATGTGAAGTTAAAATTTTTTAATTTAAAACTTTTCACTTTCCATAATTATAATATTTTTCAATTATTTTTTCACATTTTCCTATATAACTACTTTACTTTTCAATTATTTCTACACAACTAACCAAACAACTAATTTATCAATTTTAACTTTATCTTTTTTACTCTTCATTATTACCCCTATTATATTATATTGTTTGTCAACTTTTACTCTCTAAAACTATTCATCAATAGTTTTATTCATTCTCAAACACATTCTAAATTGAAAAAATTGAGGCCGGTAGCACTGTAGCAGGATAGAAATTATCGACCCTAGCTGTGGTCGACAGCAGCAAAACAGGAATTAAGACATGGGCTGTGGTCGCCAGCGGCAAAACAGAAATTAAGACATGAGCTGTGGTCTTCAGTCTCCTCTCAGAAGAAGTTGAAAATTGAGGCCAGGGGATTGATTGATTGATTCAAACAAGTGGTTATAAATTAAACCATCGCTCTTTTCCTCCAATACCGAAAGCACGGGAATTTTTTACTTAAATATACATACATATTTGAATTTACCCCCGTAGATGGAGAATTCTTATCGCTCGTGGGCTTCTTCACATAGATGGAGATATATTTTGAAGGAGATCGACATCTCCTTCATGAGGGGAAAAATAATAGGGGGCCGCCAAAACCAATACTTTTTTTTTTTTTTTTTGGAGAACAAACCAATACCTTTTTATTTTGACCAGTGGATGCCAGGTTCATAAATCACGATTTCGAGAATTCCAGTGGCATCAAAGACTTGCCTGTTAGGCCACCCCACCGGTGTTGAATTCTCTCGTCTCCTTTTGGAGTGGGGTTTTGACAATTTCCTCATGGAGTAAAGGTTTTAACAATTTTCCCAGATGTAGAAGTTTTTACAAATTTCCCTGCAGTGTTGGGGTGTTTATAGACAAGTTCTCTCTATGATATAACAGCTGTGAATGAGATTCTAATATCATATCAATAAAAACAATTACCTGTCACTGGTGTTTCTAGAAACACCTGGGTCAAGTTCAAACTGCACATTTTTTTTCTTAATTAAAATTGCCTCGGTGACGACTTATGTGGTTTGCATATCTCCTTTTCACAATGATGATTCGCTACAAGAAAAATATTCATTTTTATTGTGCTGTGATTCTATAAAGCATCCCGCCCCAAAACATATTTTTTCAAAAAGTTTTTGTTTTTTCATGGAGCTAGGCATATTTTCAATCCATACAATACTTTTGCCTTTTTAAGGTGTATATATTTTTTGAATTTGTATGTATTTTAGTCAAGTCAAAATACTAAAATATGTCTATATTGAAATTTAAAAAACATACATATCTTAAAAAATGGTAAACTTGTTATATAGATTAAATGGTGAATGATTAAATGTACTATAATGCACGTAGTTTCAGTGCACTCAAATGCATTTAACTCATTTTTATTTTTATTTTTATAAAATTATTAATCTAAGTGTATTTAACATATATATTAAGTTTTATTATTTTTTGAGATTCATAGGTATTTTTAATTTTTTTTGAAACAGAGAATTTATTAATTTTCAAGTAAATAAAATTTCATTGTTTAAAAAAAATTAAAAATAGCAACAAAACTCCAAAATGATAAAATTTGATATATACATATATATATATAGGGTTGTTCTGGTGCAGCGCAACTACACCAGAATAGCGGTATATTTGCCCAAAAATAGGTCTCACATATATTAAAATGCAATAAAAATTTATACAATCATTTAATAAATTTATAGCAAATGGTTTACATGTTGAAAAAATCATTTTAAAGTTGTTATTTACGTCAACTTTATTTACGTCAAACTATTTTATTATGTTGAATTTGTACCATTTTCAGATAAGGTCCATACACATATCCGATTAAGATGAAAATTAGTACGATAATAGAATACATTATTCTAAATATAATGGGTTAAATAGATTATAATTTGATCATCATGTGGAGCCCATTTCAGCGGCGCTGCACCTGAATATTTCTCATATATGTATATGCTAAATACACTTAAATTGACATTTGTATTAAAAATATTCAAAAAAATGAGTTTTTTCATTAGGGTGTACTGGAGTTAGGTTCACTCGTGTGACTCAAATTAAATATACTTAGAATTACAGCTCTATAAAAAAATAAAAAAAATGTAATGTGTTATAAAATCATCTCTTTTTTTAATTAAGGGGATATTTGGCCGTCGTAAAAGTTTATATGTAAAACTTTTCACTCTTTAGACATATTTTATTATTATTATTTTTTTTCGTCTTTATATACAACTATCCTGTCCATTGATTATTTTTAACTACTTATATAACTACCCAATATGATTTCACTTTATTCTTTTTATTTCTCGTATATCTCTATCGTATCACGTTATTTCTTTCCTAAATTTTATCAAATGTAAAACCCACCTTAAGTCGATTTTAAGTTCGAATGAGGTATACGTGATCTAAAAAAATGAGAGTATGGTAAAACATAATATGGAAGGTGGATTTAGGACATTAAGCCAGTGGTGGCAATTTTAATTTAAGGGATTATACCACTATTCAAGAGAGGACAATTATGTTATTTTTTTTTTTCACAAATTAGCATAATTTTATACCACTATTCTATCAGTCTTTTTTTCACAAATTCTCATACACCTAACTTATTTATTTTAATTTTATTTCTCCAACATATAATATTATTTCTCTTATTGTAAAAGCCTTTTATTTATTAAAAAACTCTTTATTTAAAAATTTAATCAAATACCGAAACACATCCTTTTATATTCTCCAAAGTTGGTTATAACTACATCTTGCAAATTCAGCTTTTGTCAATCTTATATTGGACAGATTTTCTCGCTATTTAATGACTTTGGAGGAAATGAAACTAATCTAAGGGATGTTATAGTCATTTTAAATCACAATTAAAGGTTTTTTTTTTTGATAGATTGAATATGTTTAGAATTCATAGTGTACTTAATTAATATGGATGTAAAGTTTCAAACATAGAAGGTATAGTTGAAATTAGGAGTAAAAGCAGTTCGTATATTTAAAATTAACACCTTTTAGTTGGAATACTTAAAAATAACCACTTTTTACAACCAAAAGCAAAAGGGCCTGATTTGGTTAGCAGGTAGCGTGGGGCGAAAAGGTGTTTTTTTTTTTTGAATGAAATATTTGTCAAGTGTATTTAATTTTTTCTTTTTAATCTGTGTAGTTTTGATTTCCAAAGTGCCACATCTGATCTCCATTCGCGATACTTGAACAAAAAAATGCACGTGGGACAACTTATTTATGAAAACGTCGAAATTTACATAAAAAATGAAAAAAAAATAAAAAATATATATATAATATATAGCCGACTCATCATTTATGACCGGTCGGAAATCTTTTTTAATTTTTTTTTGAAAAATAATTTTATAAACATGTTAATCTAGTTATATTTAATCTATAAACCAAATTTTATCATTTTTG
>JAXCLR010000001.1:85013488-85024006 GCA_035584095.1 Annona squamosa
GTAAAAATTGATATATATGTTAAATAAACCTATATTAACAGCTTCATGAAAAAATTTTCAAAAAAAAATAAAAAAAAATAGGTGCAGTGCACCCGGGTGCGTTGAGGCTGAATGCACCCGGGTGCAACACCGTTCGTTGGACGCGGAAGGAGACTCGATGCAGGGAAATTTGGCAAGTCCACCTTGTTAGAGTTGTTAACTAGAGAAGTTTTATTTACAAAACAGTCACCGGTTCTCAAAAGCCCAATCCCACGAAGATCTAGCAAGTTATTTCTTTCTCTCACGAAAGAATCCATCCTGACCACTTCGCTCAAAACGATAAATGCTTTTTCTTATGCACATTTATGTGAGAAAAATCGTCCATATTTATAAAAACATTCAAATTAAAATTAATACATTGAACTGCAAATCGCACATGGAAAAATTTTACATTCAAAACAAATATTACAGGCCATATGCATTGAAACATTGCAAGAATCTAAAGTTTCTGCAGGACCTACTGCATCCATACACGAATAGCTTCCCTTTCAACATGATCCCATCTTCATCATACGACAAGCGATCCCTATTTCACTAAACGCAACAACAACCACCGAATAGCTTGAGATGCAACCACGCCCGTTGCTCTTTGTTTCCTTACTATATAGGAGAAGGATAAACCGACTGAACAAGGTGATCAAACATCATTGGTTCACAGTCCTCATCGATATCGTTAAAGAGGAAAACAAGCAAATTCTGGCAAATTCCCGTTCCCTCTGGAAATATCAAGACACGTATAGCCAAGAGGCACCAGCATGGGATTAGACCTCAAACCATATATTTCAAGATCGTGGTGCCCATCTCTGTCTGCCACACCGTCCTGAATAGATACTTGTAGACTTCCAAGCTCGACCTCCCCACATCCAATCAACAATCCACGATCCAGTACAGATCGTCATCGACATAGATTTTCCCTGTTGGGCTGTTCTCCCATGTGAAGCTGCGAACGATGCCAATTTCAATCCCGTAGTAGCGGCTTTGTTCCAATGCAATCTTGCTACCTTGCAGCAGTTGGTGGATGATGTGTTATATTTGCTTCTCGACTCGACCACTTTGGCATGGGTAGATAATCACATCACCCTTGTCTTCGTTGTCTTTGTACCAGCATGAGACGATAATGCTGGTTGAGATCAGCTTCCTGTTCGAAGATCGCACACCCAGGATGTAATCGGTCCTCATCTGCTGTTGCCCATGCAGCCTGACCACGCACATCTCCATTCGAAAGAACAAATCGCTGATGTTAGGTTTCTTAAAACTGACGCTTAATGCTCTGCTGGGTCTGTTCAACCAGAGCCCTGTTTCCATTGTCATCGCAGAGGCCTTCGGATTGGCTCTGAGCACTGGCCGAGAGGAGAGGAGGAAAGAGGAGGGGCAATGAGGAGAGGAGAGAAGAGACGTTACCATGCCGGATCCGACGGAAGGGGGAGGTGTGGCCAGCGGCGATGCAAGGAACGGTAGCAACAGTTCGTTGGGCTAAGGCATGGAAATCATCGGCATGGGTTTTTGCGAGAGAGAGTAACCTGTTGGTTCTTCACAGGATGGTGCTTCTGAACATCAGTGACTTTTTTGCAAAAAAAATCCTTCTCTGGCTGACAACTCTGATAGGGTGCTCTCAGAAAAATTTCCCACGTCGAGTCCCTCTTGGCATCCAACGGATCCTGTTACCCCCATCCCATTTCAACAGCATCAAAGCACCGAGAGCACCGAAACTTAGTGCTCTCGGGCACATAGGATCAAAATCCTTATTTATTCACATTATAGTATACAACTGTCGTACTTTTTAATATTTTATTTATTTATTTATTTAAATAATTTTTATATAAAGGGTGTGTTTGAAAAATAATAAAATTTTTAATGGAAAGTTTTTAAAATGAGAGAAAATTATATGAAATGTTAGGGCAAATGATGAAGAGAATAAAGTTAAAATAGATAATTTAATTGTATAGATAGTTATATATAAATAATTGGAAAGTACGTGAGTTATATAGAAAAAAATGAATAAATAATTAAAAAATATGATAGTTGTGGAATAAAAAATTTTATATTAAAAAACTTTAAATTGAAAATTTTTTTCGTCTAAACAAACAAATATCTTTCGTTAAAAGTTCCAACTCATACCATACACGTTGTAGTTCACAAAGAAAACTTCACTATTTTTTAATACCGGGATAGAGTCTGATGCCTCAACTTCAGACCTTTCACACAAGCAATTATTCACTGATTTCAACAATATTACCATTTTTTAAAGATGAGTATGTGTATGTATTTGAATTTCAAACACGAGGATATTTAGTTATTTTTAATATTTTATTAACGGTAAAAAATTTTAATTTTATTTAATGTAAAACTTAATTTTATGTATTAAATACACATAGGATAAGCGTTTTATATAAAAATAGAAAAGGACAAAAAAAAAAAGATGGTTTCGTACCGGCCTGAATGGCTCGGAAATGACCAGCTGCCATGTGTTTAATACTACTTACTCTCAATCAGGAAGAAAAATACTACTTACTCTCTATTTTTTAGGATGCGAAAACTTATTTTCATCCAAATGCTTAATCGAGACTCATATCTTAAAATGTGTTTTATATAAATTAAAGAATCATCCGCATAGTTCTCATTCGTAGGTCATACTTATTTTATAGTTATTTCAGTGGGAACCCCATGTGGTGACCGCATAAAGATAATTTTAGATGAATTTTCTTAAAAATGTTGGATATGCGCTGATTAAGTTTTTCTAATTTTTAAAAATAAAAAGGTCAAGTCTCGTGTGCCAACACACGAAACTTTTCTATTTTTGATTTTTAAAAAACTAAAAAAAACAATTCATTGATATCCAAAAAAATTTCAAAATTTTATTTAAGATTATCTAGGTGGGGCCAATAAAAATATAAAAGCAATTTAAAAGCAATTATGACGATCGATTCACGAGGGAGCATAGGACTAGGGGCAACTGCATACAATCGCGACTCTTTAACGATTTTTTTTTTTTTTTTTCGATTGACCTATTACAATAATAAGGAGGACGGTGGTTCACACAGCAAGGTTGGACTTTGGAGATCATATGAATTGGGAAATATTATATTTTCTTCGGTATGAATTGTGTGTAATTTCATGTGCAACTTCATAAGACCACCAAATTATTAGATGACCGCGTGCAAACTTCAAATCTAAGCTGGTGGAAGGCCGGCAATGCTATGGAAGCTATATCAATCGTTGAAATTTTCATTGGGCAAGAATCGTGCAGTCTATCCAAACAGCCCACTGAATAAGAGAACTTATCCAGTACAGTTGGATATGCTTAGAATACTTCATACAATTATTTATCCATATAAAAAATATGTGTAGATTTTGAAAATACTATTTTAAAATTAATATTCATACTAAATTATTTTATTGTATTAATTTTGTACTATTTTAAAACGTGACATATATACACTCTAGATTTGGATGAAAATTAATATGCTATCAAGATAAATAATTCAAAATATAATTAGTAGGATAGATGCTAATTTTAAACATGTGAAACTCATTTTGACTAGACTAGGCACTTGAATATTTTCTGCTAAATAATTTAAGGTAGTTATTTTTATAAATGTAAGTACAATTTTTATTGATATTTTGCATACACTATGATATTTGATGCGACAATTGAAAACATTCAATCCTCACATCATGGATGAATTTTTATATAAATATTCTCACATTAGGAGAAATCTGTAAATATAGCTCCACCAAAGAGAAAATTAGAAAATCACCCTACACATTACTAGTGGGGACTTGAACATTGGTGAGATATTTTTGTGCAAACGAGTGTTACCACCAGGCCACTTGCCTGGTACATAAGATACATATTTCATTCATTCAGAATTTAAAAGAGCCAAAAATAGTTGTTATTTCACACAAGAAGGAAATCCTAATGTTCCTGTAGTCCATTTTGAGGGTGCTCCAAAGAACATAAGATCTTTTGGGTAAATTTTGTATTAATTTCCATTTTGAGACAACTTTTAAAATTTTAATATAATTTGTTCATTCATAATATACATTATTGTATTTTCATCGTATTCTTCCATTTCATTTAACCTTCTTGAATTCTTCCAAATTCAGTATCTATTGCACTGTCAGTAGTAGTGCGCTGGCTTCCATCATCAACGTTACTCAGCAAGGCCCACAAAACACACTAATTCTTGCTGATGTAAAATTCACCACCACAATCCCTGATCACAGCTTCCGCTCCCGACATTTCCAACTTCTCGTTGAGATGAATATTTTATGGTAGCCTTTTAGAATTTCGTTCCAGTCACAGCACAGTACGACTCGCAACGGTAAGGACTTTTCGCCCAAAGAGTCCACTGGACAAACAAACGCGACGTTTCCGCCTCGGGACTTTTTTAAATTACGTTAACGGTTTGAAAAAGTAAAATTTTTCATCCAAAATTTTTTAATTTAAAATTTTTTATTCTTTGCAATTATTTTCTTTTTGATTATATTTCATATATTTCTATATAAATTATACTACTTTTCAATCACTTATATGCAATTAACTATATAATTAACTCATATATTTTAATTTTATTCTTTTTAAACTTCGCCGTTACTCATATCATGTTACATTATTTTTTATTAATTTAATAACTTTGATAATGCTACAGCAAAAAGTTATTTTTTAATTTGTTACACAACTTTTAATTTAAATGTATTTAATATATGCATCAAATTTTAGCATTTTAAGATAAAGGCAGTTTAATACAATGACTAAAATGCTTTACTAAAATGTCATTTTTGTTTGAAATTCAAAAAATTTATAGATTTCCAAAAATGTAAAACTTACCTTATATCTTAAAAGACTCACTTTCTATGTAAGTATGTTACATAAAAATGGTCCCATGTAACCTCTTTAATTTTTTAAAATATTAATGATTAATTTAAAATCTAATTCATTTTATATTTAACATTACTTGTTTATGCAGGAGACTAAGTTTTATCCAAATTAAGCATATGCATAGCCCACTTTTGCTCAAAAGAATATACATATTCGTGTGTAAATTATGAAAAATGCTTCGATCTATTCATACATATATTAGAATGTAACAATATTTTATATAATCATTTATCCATATAGTAGTGATATTTTAGATGGTTTAGTTGTTAAACAAACGCTTTAAATTGATATTTTAGCATCAAACCATTTTATTATATTGATTTTACATAATTATCGATGAAACTCTTATTAAGTAAAATTAAAGAAATAAAAGAGTTCTTAAAATACTATAAATGATGCTAAATAGAATGAATAAGATTGATTTTCAATTAACCATTAAGATTTTACAAAATAAAAGGGCTATATAGAAAAAAGTTTCATAGAAGCTAGATCGTACATAAAATATACATAAATTAACAATTTTAACTTTTATACAAAAAAAAAATTCATTTAAAAGTTTTATCATTACTAAATACACTCAAAATGATTAATTATTTAATTGAAGGGGGATTGATTGTCGATCAGACAACAATTTTGCCAGAGCGCCTGCGTCGCTGTACGTGTGGGTGGAGCTTAAATCACCGGCACGGTTTCAAGTGGTGACGGCTATCTCGAGATGTAATTGAATGCAACCTAATACACCCGATGTACCCCGGCATATACAACTTATTTTTCAAAAAATATTTTTTATACAACAATTAGTGTGTGTTTGTGAAGTTGTAAAACTTTTGATAAAATTTTTTTTATATAAAATTTGTCAAATTAGTAGAAAATGATGTGATGTTGTAGGGATAATGATGATGAGTAAAGAGAATAAATTTAAAATAAATAGGTTAGTTGTATCGGTAGTTGTGTAAAAATGATTGAAAAGTAGAGTTGTTGCATAGAAAAATGTGTAAAAAATAATTTAAAAAATAATAGTTATGAAAAATGATAATTTTTAAATTAAAAAATTTTAACTTACAATTTTTTTAAATTAACAAACACACCCTTAATCTGAAAATCCGACTCAATGCGCCAGGCCACATTGAAATTTCCATGCGCCTCCTTGCCCCCGCGGTCCTCGTGTCGTCGCGCCTGATCTTACCGTTGGACTTTTTACCGCTTACGTCCTCCCGCATTTTGCAACTTCGCCTCTTCTACAAGACACGACGAAAAACCCACCCGAATTGTGAGAGGACAGAGATGAGATGGCGAGCTGCACGTGACCGGGGAAAAAATCACCGATGGAGATTTGGGCGCATCCTGATAGATTTGCAATTGACAATGGCAGATTTCAAGCCTAAAATAATTTATGAAAGGATACAAATGGAGTGCAGAACCCATTCATTTCATTTACGCTGTAAGGAAGAAGATGACTCTTATGCTTCCGATTTACGCTGAACGATGGTATGCTTAGATTGAATTTGGTATGTTGGTTTTGCCAAAAGCAATTAGTTTTGCTCATATGAATTCAAGACCACTAAAGGAGGCTCTGACAAGCAGCCATGAAAGAGCACCCGCTGAACCAAAATTCATTGCCGCACGATGACCTGTTGAATCTGGTTTGGGAATGATTAGGTTTCCCATACTAGTTCGGGCAGACATTATAGGTCGCTGGAAACAGATATGTTTCCTCCTTGATTAGGAAACCTTAAACTAGATGGAGATCGTCACGTGAGAGGCAGCCATGACAGTTGGTGAGCTACATCGAAAGGCTTCGCACTTGGGGGGACGATGTCACAGGACACCCCTCAACTGCTGTAAAAGTTGCTCACCGATTGCGAAATGAGGTTGGTCGCGATGGGTGACCATAGCAGTGGTGGGTTTATTTTTGGGAAGATATGGATGATGGATTTTTATTCGATGGCCACAAAGGAAATAGGTAATAACCTGCACACTGATGTCAGGGAGATCAACCCCCTCCGTTCTGCTGAAAGGGATCGCCTTGAAAGGTAGCAGCGTTCCCCCTTCTTCAGATTTACGCTCCAAGGAAGAAGACAAGATTACACTTCTTCGATGATGGGAAAATTGCAAAATGGAGGAGGACGGAATCTGTAAGAAGTCCAACATTCGAATGGACGGTGAGATCAGGCGCGACAACACGTGGACGGCAAAGGCTAAGGAGTGCATTGAAATTAATTTATTAATTTAAGTGTATTTAATACACATATCAAGTTTTACTATTTTTATAAATGCGTAGATATTTTTTTAGTTTTTTAAAATCAGTGTCAATTTTGGTATTTTGAAAATATTAAAATGCCACCAATTTAAAAAATATAAAAAATTACAAATATTATAAAATAGTAAAACTTGATACACATGATAAATATACTTATATTAGCAATTATCTAAAAAAAAATTTATAAAATGAGTTTTTGCACTTGGGCACATAAGAACAAAGAGTGCAATCCTATGCACCTGGGTGCACTGAGCCCCGATGCACTCGGGTTTACTACACCTATTTTTTTTTTAAAAAAAATTTCATGAAGTTATTAATATAGATTTATTTAACATATGTATCAATTTTTACAAGCCAAGATGATTATAAAATACATATTTGTAAAAAAGACAAACAAATCCTAGTGGGATAACAACTGCTTCTACTCAACCGCTGAATTTGTTATATCAACGGTATGTAAAAAAATTTGCAAAATGAGTTTTTACACCAGGTTGCATGAGAAGAGGGCTCAGTTACCCTTTCCTTTTTATGTGAGTACACGTTCTACATCGAGAGAAAAATTTAGAAATTTTGTTACAAATTTGTTAAAATTTTAAATAGAAATTGTAAGAACGTCTTACCGCTTCTCTGTAATACAAGCAGAGATGATTATAAAATAAGTACCTTAAAAAAGACAAACGGATCGTAGTGGGATAGCACCTGCTTTTACTCACCGTTTAATTTCTGTGTGAGTTGACGATGGAATATTGATCTTAATATTGTTTTTTTTTTTATTTAAGTTTGTGTTTGCTATAAAGTAAAAGTTGGAAAAAATTTTATGAAGAAAATTTTAATAGTTAGATGAGTCTAAATATTTTTTTTCAAAATTTTTAAAGCTGATCCATGTGCTTTTTTTAATCTTTCAAAATAAAAAAATGAGTTTCTTGTGTGATGGGACGAAAAACCAAAAATCATTTTCGATTTTGAAAAAAAAAAAGAGGATATGCATAAGTCAAAAAAATTATAAAAATTTATGTAGACTTATTGCAAGTAGTTTGTAAATAAAACAACTTAATTTAACTATAATTGCATAAATACTCATATAGTTTCAAAAATTACAAATAACTTCTAAATAGTTCAACTATAATTACAAATGTACTTATGATGTCATTATTGCACTATCAAGGCATTGATATATTTATAAAAATATGCAAACTATAAAGTTATATTTGAAAGAATTAAATACACCCACTTCATTTTTTAAATTACAAATATATTAATATGGTTTGTGTATATTTGCAAATATATCCACACCTTGATAGTGCAATAATAACACCATAACTACATGATTATATTTGCATTTATCTTCAAATTATATGGGTTGTTTTCAAATTTTGGTAATACGTAGGCATATTATAATTATGGTCAAATTAAGTAGATATATTTGTAAATTACTTGACTTATTCGATCATCATGTCATCATCAAACCATATAGAATCAAGTGTCAATATTCAAGGCTTATTACACATTTCAGGTCAATTAATAAAGTCAATTTTTTAATATTCATGTTTAAAGATTTTTGAAAATTTTCTATTAATGTTTTCATGCATTTTTTGTTGTAATGCTTAAAATTTAACAAATAGATTTGTGATTTATAAATATATAATTTTAATATTTTTACCAATATATAATTAATTAAAAATTATTAAACATTTAGGACATTATAATGATATTATATTGAGGTTACCAATACAAATTGTTTGACGGTCAAACGGGTTCAATTTTGAAAATACTGATTAGATGGCTTGCTCGGTTGGAATTTGGAATGGCTTGTGGTGGTCTCAAAAATTTTGAATTTAACAAAAACTTCATGACGTCTTTGATAGTTGAAAAAAGTTGTTATGGTCAATTGCATAACCAAGATAAAATTTATATGGCATTTTTCCGGCCACAGAAAATGACACATTAATTGCGTTATAGAGACAAAAGCTATTCTTTCAATCAAACAAATGAGCAATAATTGCATTGGAAACCAAAATTGACCGCTTGAAATGATAGGTTTTTTCAAATGGTACTTTAGTCGAAAATTTTTAACAATTTTAACAAAAGTATCGAGTTTTACAGAGGGGTTGTTTGGTAATCCATGAAAGTAAGTTAAAACTTTTCAATCTAAAATTTGTCACTCTCAATAACTATCATATTTTTTAATTATTTCTTCGTATTTTTCTATACAACTACTCTACTTTTCAATTATTTCTACACAACTACCAACACAATTAACCTATCTATTTCAACTTTATCCTATTTATTCCTCATTATTAGCCCTATCATATCACATTATTTGACAATTTCTATTATTTATAACTTTTCATCAAAAGTTTTATCTATTCCCAAACCCACTTATAAATTACCAAGTGGACCTGAATCAATTGGAAAATGGAATGAGAGACTTGTCCGTCTGCTTCATGTGCTCCAAGATTTGGTCAAAATTTAATGGAATTAGATTTCTTGACAATGTATGGCAACACGAGTATCAGCTTCACTCTACAGGCGCAGAGCATTGGATCACGGTGACTAAAAGCGGTTTTACTTTGTTCGGGCAAAAAAAATTATTCAATGCACTTGGATGCACATATTTCGGTGCATCCTAGTGTATTAACCCATTTTTATTTATTTTTAAAATTTTTTTATATAACTGTCTAAATTACTAAATATGTCACAGTTTTTTTAAAAATTCAAAAAAATCTAAAAATATTCAAAAATAATAAAAATTAATACACATGTTAAATACACCTAAATTAACATTTTTGTTAAAAAATTTCAAAAAAGCAAATAAAAAACTCAACATCGATGCGTTGGGATTAGAATGGTTCTATATATCTATGGAATCTGATCAAGTGCTCTTAAGTGCATACATTTATTTTTTATTTTTATTTTTTTAAAAAATATTAATTTAAGTTTATTTAACACGTATATCAATTTTTATCATTTATAAAGATTTTTAAATATTTTTTTCGAATTTTTAAAAATTAGTGACTTTTAGTAATTTATGTTAAATATACTTAGATTAACCGTTTCATAAAAAATTTCAAAAAATTTTTTAAAAAATAAATATATGCACTCGGAAAGCATTTAACCTTAATGATTCCGTAGCACTAGCTTAGAATCTAATATAGAAATCCATTGATGCTTTTGTGAACTACAAATGAAGGGAAAACATATTTTCTTGGTGGTTATTTGGTGGCAAATAACGCAATGCATCAGGTAATTATGTATATGTCGGAACCCAATTATATACACCCGGGTGCATTCAGTCTCAATGCACCCGGGTGTACTACACCTATTTTTTTTATTTTTT
>JAXCLR010000001.1:85030897-85049911 GCA_035584095.1 Annona squamosa
CCTTCTTTCTTCACTTCTCATCTATAGAGGTTCCTTCCTCTTTCTTCTATTTCTTCTCTACCCATCCTACATCACAAGTTGTCTACGGTTTTGGAGATTTTTAGGGCATTTCTTGTGCATTACATTATCTGATATCTTTTGGGCCTTTTGTTCATAGCTGGAATTCGACAATGCTGGGCCACCCCGACAGGCTTGGAGGCGGCGACTGAATAGCCACGCCAATAGATTAAAAGAATTTAGCGTTACATTTATGGAGGCAGTAAAGATGGTAATTCATTTATTCTTTATACATTTTAATTGAGAAATCAAATCTGTACTTGTATATATTTTGGTTATAGGATTCTCCTACTTACTTGGTGTCCTGCTGTTGTGTATCAGATTCAGCTTGGCATTCGTCTGTGGTCGTATGTCAGGGAAGAAGCTTCTCATGGGAGGGTAATTATGAAGCTTCTTACTTGTTTCTAAAATTTTTAATTAACTAAACAGAGTTGTTAGACTGTGAAGCATTCTTTTACAATTTGAGCCTGTTTGGATTTGAAAATAATGCTGTTATTTGCTAGCCCACAGAAAGCACCTATTGATCCATTCACACGTGAAAGTTGTAAGCCCTCGGCTTCTCAGGGTGTACCACTTGGAGGAATGGGGTATGTACTTGGGTAAAATTTTGCACCTTAGCGCTTCTAATTGCCATATTTATGAAATTTATATCCTTCTGTATGTGCTGCAGAAGTGGTAGCATATCAAGAGGTTTCAGAGGAGATTTCAGACAGTGGCAAATTGTTCCCGGGTTATGCGAATCATCTCCAGTTATTGCAAATCAGTTCTCTGTAAGTGTCTGTCCTATTTGACTTGTGGCCACTTGTTAGCATTCCCTCTTCCTGTCTCCTTCACAATCTTGCCTTATGGATTGTGTTGGTGCAGACTGTCATATGTAGTATTCCGATGATTATAAGAAAATTTTTTACAGTCATTCGATTAAGCTGAACTGATATAGTTTAACCATAATTCAGATTTTCATATCTCGGGATGGAGGAAACAAGAAGTACTCATCAGTGTTGGCCCCGGGGCAACATGAAGAAGTAGGGTAAGAGGCATTATTGTGCTACTTCGAGGATTAATTCCAAAATAGTTGCAATTTCTGATTCTCTAAAGAGTAGAGAATAGCCAAGAAGAAGAAGAAGAAGAAGAAGAAGAAGAAGAAGAAAGAAAAGTCAATTGATTATATCCATAAATTTCTTTGTTTTCTCTTCCAGGATGTCTGGTAATAAATTTATTTGTTTTCACTCTCAGGAAATCTGGTGATAAGGGTATATCATCATGGGAATGGAATTTGAGTGGTCAGCATTCGACATATCATGCTTTATTTCCAAGGGCTTGGACAATATATGATGGTATTTTAGATTCTGTGTCTCAAAATAATTTTTCTGTTGTCTTTGTAGTTTGTAATTGACAAATTTTTAGTTCTTCTGAAGTGACTGGCCTTGTTTCTTCAGGTGAACCTGACCCAGAACTCAAGATTTCATGTCGGCAAATATCTCCATTCATACCAAATAATTACCGAGAGAGCAGTCTTCCTACTTCCGTGTTTGTCTACACTGTATGTAATTTTTGAAATGAGCTGCATTTAGGTTGATACTGGGTACTAAAATTTATTGTTTGTACTGTAATTTTTTTCCCAGGTTAACTATTGGAAATAATTGCAATTTTCTAAAGCTTAAATATGCTTGTTAAGCAAATTTGTCATCTCTAATCACATTTTGTTTCTGAAAGACTAATCTGTAGGTGACCTAGGAAATTTTATTGCACATGCAATGTGAATGAAATCGAGATACTTGTTTTTTTCTTGCCGTTTCTTCAAGCAAATTTATTTATTTTGAGGAACGAAAAATAAATGGAAAGCACACACAATCAAGCAAATTTATTATCTCTAACCACATTTGGTTTCCGGAAGACTGAGCTTTAGGTTACCTTGGAAATTTTAGTGCATATGCAATGTGAATGCAACTAGTTATTCTTTTGGCCATTTCTCCAGCTTTAGTCCTGGATATATAGGCTTTCAATCCAAGACTGTTTTATTTATTTACTCCCAGGAATGGAAAATAAATGGCAAACATCATACTGCCAGGCTTTCA
The DNA here is from genome assembly GCA_035584095.1 of Annona squamosa. Lineage (NCBI taxonomy): Eukaryota > Viridiplantae > Streptophyta > Magnoliopsida > Magnoliales > Annonaceae > Annona > Annona squamosa. Next base: position 85,033,030 of record JAXCLR010000001.1, read on the forward strand.
ACTGTAGAACCCAAGTCCACACTGCACATAGACATGCCGACCTCGATTATTGTCTACCACTGAGCTTTGCAGCTGGTAGTCATTTTGGACATCTGATGGACTACATGCTGACTATTCTATTTAGTGTAAATTTCATAAGACAACTGAGAATTTCTACTCAATGCTTATAGGAAATCTTCTTCTTTTTACCACAGTTGGTGAACACTGGAAGGGAAAGGGCAAAAGTTAGCCTTCTCTTTACCTGGGCGGTATGCAAAATTATCTTTTTCAAAACATGTCTTATATTATAGCTTTGAATGCTGTTATGATTGCCTTCATTTTTCTTTTCGTGCACAGAATTCGATTGGAGGAACCTCACACCTATCAGGAGGTCATGTGAATGAACCATTCATGTTAGTACATATGCTACTCATCCTCTATTTTCATTTTTTGTTTTATTAGCAACCAGAATTTCCAGTCTAGAAAAACTGTTCAACCAATTTGATTGACATCTATTATTGTTTATTTCTTTGAGCAGTGGAGACGATGGCGTTTCTGGTGTTCTTCTTCATCACAAGCAAGTGTCAACCTTTCATTTCTCTGTTTTTCTGGTTGGTTAGCATATATCCCTTAGGTTATTTCTTGTGAACCTGGAAAGCACCAAGCCTGGCTTCTAAACATTATACCTACCTTTTTAAAATTCATTTGGAGCGATGAACTGGTACTAGACTTCCTTTGGTTCTAACATATGAACTGGGTCTGAAAATATCTACGTGCTTTCTGCATTCTGTTATGAAAGTTTGAATGTTATCCTATTTTTGCATTGTCATGTTCATCAATTTCATCTGACTGTTGACATCTATAATTATTTGACCTTGAGGAAAATGTCTAAACATCGCAAGAATGTTGCAGGACTGCTAAAGGAAACCCTCCTGTCACCTTTGCCATTGCTGCATGCGAAACTCAGAATGTCAACGTGACTGTTTTGCCATGTTTTAGTCTGTCTGAAGAAGCTCATGTCACTGCTAAGGACATATGGGGCAAAATGGCAGAGGTAATGGTTTCTTTGGTTTGCTGTGTGTTGAGATGGTAGGAGTTGACTAGAATGTTTCTTCACATAAGCGTATGTGATTGATTCCGTGCGATTCTGAATGTATCTGCAGGATGGTCATTTTGATAGAGAGCATTTCAGTTCTGGGCCTAGTATTCCATCATCTTCTGGAGACGCAATTTGTGCAGCAGTAGCAGCCTCTGCCTGGGTAGAGCCTCATGGGAAGTGCACTGTTGCATTTGCTTTAGCCTGGTCATCTCCAAAAATAAAATTTCTGAAGGGAAACACATACCATAGGTATTTTATCCATGACTTCAACAGGAAATTAACCGTCACTGCTTTATTTACTCCATGTGCCTTTCTTTCACTGCATTTGATCAATGCTTATGATTAACAAGTCGAGCATGTCAAAAATATGAAGCTGGACATGCAGATTTATCCTTTGCTTTTGTTTAACACCAAAACATGACTGTATTTGCAGAGATGCATGCTTGATGTATGACTTTTATGTTTGCACATTAATGTTATTAAGCTTTATTTGAGTATTTAATTTTTAAATTTCATCCAGGAGATACACAAAGTTTTATGGAACTTCCGAAAGATCAGCAGCTGACTTGGTGCATGATTCGCTGATGAGTATGCTTTTTCTTTTTTTGTTTTGTTTTTCTGGTGTTTTTGTCTGAAACTTCTGAGCTCGTTAAAAGATTCGCTTCGTTAAAACCCCTTTTCTATGTAACCCTGTTTATTTTTAATATCTAGATGGTTGATGAAAAATCCACTTCATCTATTATATTTAACATCATTTATATTATCACGGAAACCATTTCATTTGTTAAATATCACTGTATACGGGTCTCATTTATAAATGTATATAATCAATGTAATAAAATAATTTAATGTTAAAATATCAATTTTAAAATACTGTTTTCAACATCTAAACCATCTAAAATATCACTACTATATGAATAAATGATTCTATAAAGTCTTATTACAGTCTAATACATGTGGGAATGAATTTAAGTTTTTTTCGTAATTTACATATGAATATATATATTTTTGAGCAAAAGTAGCTCATGCACATACTTGATTTGAATGAAATTTAGTTTTCTAGCTAAACAAGATATGTTAAATATAATGAATAGATTGAATTTTACATCAACATCTTAAAAATAGAGGGGTTTACATGGGATCACTTTTATGTAACCTAGTTAGTCTTATATTTATATATATTTCCATATCTTCCGCTTCCTAAAATTTTAAGGTATTACCATATCCAAAAAATTCGTTTCAATTTGACTTGACTTCATTTTGTTGTGCTGTCATCAGATTATAGGTGGTGGGAGGAAGAGATTGAGAAATGGCAAGCCCCTGTCCTCAGAGATGAAAGGCTTCCAGAATGGTAATTGAACGTATCTGAGCACAAAATTTATGTTTTCTTGGGCTGAGTTGCACATCCTTTCCCCACATTACAGAAACGTAACAAAGGGAAGGATATAGAGAGTTGAAATTATTTCAACCCACTAAAATGTGTTTGAAATGTTACGTTTACTATTTGATTATTGTAGGTACAAATTCACTTTGTTCAATGAGCTCTACTTTTTGGTTGCTGGAGGAACAGTTTGGACAGGTATTGTTTAAGTTTGTTTCTTGAAATTACATGATCATCTGTACCCAAATACTGAATCACCAAAACTAATCAATGCAAAAGCTTGAATATAGTCTGAAATCATAATTAACTCATTTTTTAAAATTTATATTTCCATTATTTGGAACAATCATAAGTTTGCTTGTTTGCTGGCGATCTATTTGCAGTTTGGTGTATTTTTTATCGTTGCCACGCAAAACATTGCACAATTTTGGAGTTATAAAATTTTCCTTTCATGTTATCAGACATGCTACTTGCTTGTGCTAGTAGCAAAATAAAGTTGTCCCTATCTCCTATGGACAAGGTAGTCAGCCAAGAACAATCAAAAGGGAAAAAAAATGGTCAGGCAAGAGAATGTAAATTTGTATGGGAGGAAGAAAAATTTTCCATTAAAAAAGTATTAGGAGAACCTTGAAGCGAGCGAAGCCAATTTTCTTCTTGTATAAACTACTTTTAGTTTTCAAGCAACCCAAACTATTGCATTAGAATTTTCTAATTTTATTTTCTTTTTTGACTTTGTAATATTTGCTGGAAGGAAACACACACCGCATTGTATTCTATAAGATGTTGGGTTTGCTCCTCTCTCATTTTGTTGCAGTGGAATTTCCTAATTTTGACTGTGATATTTGCTGGAGCTAAACATACTTCTAGTTTGCATTCTATTTGTGGTTTCACCAAGGTTTCAAATTGTCACGCAGATGGTGAAGGTCCAACAACAGATGAGAAATCAGATTTTGGTGGGAGCCACCGTATACCTACAAATTTTGCTGCTGACAGAGTGACAACTGGTGCTATTTTCGATGACAAGATGCAGTTAAGTGGTGAACATACCACTCACAAAACAAATTTGGAAGTTGATGAGAAATTAGTCCCAAGATCCTCATCTCTGGAGAACAGAAATGGATATTCAAATGCACATGATGACGATGAAAATGTTGGGAAGTTTTTGTATTTAGAGGGAGTAGAGTACATCATGTGGTGCACATATGATGTACACTTCTATGCATCATTTGCTCTTTTGGCATTGTTCCCAAAGATAGAACTGAGCATCCAACGTGATTTTGCTAAGGCAGTGTTGTTTGAGGATATGAGAAAAGTTAAGTTTCTAGCCGATGGGAATTGGGGAGTTCGTAAAGTTAAAGGAGCAGTTCCTCATGACCTGGGCACGCATGATCCTTGGCTCGAAATGAATGCATACAACATACATGACACAAGCAAATGGAAGGATCTTAACCCAAAGTTTGTGCTTCAGGTATATAGAGATTTTGCAGCGACAGGGGATATGTCCTTCGGTAGGGATGTATGGCCGGCAGTTCGTGCTTCTATAGAATATATGGAACAATTTGACCGAGATGGCGATGGGCTTACAGAGAATGATGGATTCCCAGATCAGACATACGATGCATGGACAGTGCATGGCATTAGTGCTTACTGTGGATGCCTGTGGCTTGCTGCTTTACAGGCAGCAGCAGCCATGGCTAATCGTCTTGGGGATAAGGCCTTTGAGGATAAATGCAGAAGCAAGTTCCAAAAGGCTAAACCAGTCTTTGAAGCAAAACTGTGGAACGGCTCTTATTTTAACTATGACAGTGGTGCAAGTAACACCAGTAAGTCTATTCAAGCAGATCAATTGGCTGGACAATGGTATGTGGCTTCCTCTGGCTTACCTCCCCTATTTGATGAGAGCAAAATCAGGAGTGCTCTTCAGAAAGTATTCGAGTTCAATGTAATGAAAGTGAGAGGAGGGCACATGGGTGCTGTCAATGGAATGTATCCTAATGGTAAAGTAGATGACTCATGCATGCAGTCACGTGAAATTTGGACTGGTGTAACTTACAGTGTGGCAGCTACCATGCTTCTTTCACAGATGGAGCGGGAGGGGTTTACTACTGCTGAAGGTATTTTCATTGCTGGGTGGTCGGAAGATGGATTTGGGTAGGTTCCCTTTCCTGTAAGCAAATACTCCAGTTCCCCTACATTATCTATTTTCATTTTTTAAGGTTTTAAAGATTGTTTCTTTGACACTTTTAGGCCGGTGAAAATCCGTCTGTCCATGTAGAAGGATTGTTCCCATCTCCTGAGCACCTATTGTAGTGGACATACCGAAATATTGTTCTTGTTTTGTACTTTTTATTTCCTGGATCTGTGGAGACTTAAAGAGTGGACCTTTTTCTTTGTTAGGTACTGGTTCCAGACGCCTGAAGGCTGGACAATGGACGGCCACTACCGGTCCTTACTTTACATGCGTCCTCTTGCAATCTGGGCCATGCAGTGGGCTTTATCCCCGCCAAAAACTATTCTCGAGGCCCCGAAGATCAATATGATGGACCGAGTACACTACACGTCGCCATTCAACTCATTCAACTCAAGAACTAACGAGTCTGGCGTCAGGAAGTTGGGGAAACACAGCAGGTGTTTTGGCAGCACTGTGTTTCACTGTGATTGCTAGTACTACGTTGGGGGAGTAGGGTTCGCAAGACGAAATCGTATCTTTCGAGGAAAGCCTGGAAACGGGAGAACAAACTGGTGGAGGTCAGGAATTTTATTTCGGTGACACCTGGATCTCGCAGCAACAAATCCCACATGATCCGTTGGATGAAGTTGGGGTGGGTGGGGCCGTGCTGCCGCTGGTGCTGCTGGTGCTGATTGTGGCTGATTGGAACTTTTATAGACGGAGAGCAATAACCGCATCCCGTCCCTCGTTATAGAAACCAAAGCGAGCCTGGTCGACGGACCCGAAGGAGCAAAATCCATTAAATCTAGCTCTAAGAAATGTTTTATGTACGAACCTGTATAGTTTGTCTTAGGAGTTCTATTTATTTTTTTATTTTTGTATTTTACAACTGGGCCAATTTTGGGCACAACGCAGCAACTAGGATTACAATTTTTTCCTGGCGGGCTTGATATAAGGGCTCCTTGGCCTTTTGTTCTTTTATTTTTATATGCGCATGTTATGATACTGGATATTACACTCAAGCACATTTAGCTTTCACATGATCTAAGAATTTTCTCTAGACACCTTCATATTATGGAGAGAAGAGTAAACACTTCCATCTACGGGAGAAGTAATAAAATCAACGCCAACGACCTGAGGGCATTTGGGCTCCTAGTCGTACCACAAGGCCACAAGCCTCGTGGTGGTCCCTCAGCCTTCTGGCGATTAGGTGTTAGTATTTGTTGGAGCAGCAATTATATCAATGGTAAGCATCAAAGCACGATTTAGGATCCGATAAAAGATAAAAAAATTTATCTTAAAATTTTCATTCTACAATTTTTCATTCTCTGCGGGTCTATTTGGCATTAGAGAAAACTTTGGGATTTTTTTGCAGTATAAAAATTTTCACTGCATTTTATTGCACATTGGATCATGCGAGCGCAGCTATGAACTTTTGGCTCGTTGGAAAAATTGTCAGACACATCGGACTCTTGAAAATGGTACGTGCTACATGCGAGCTCAACTGCGAGAGAATACACAACTCCATGATTTCAAAATAGCGGCTGTTGAAATGACAAATTTACCCATTTTCCTCTCAGCTTTGAAAAGTTTTAGTTTATAAAAAAATTTTAAATATCAAATAGACCACAAGATTATTCTATTTTTGATCTTTTTCATATTTTTTGTAAAACTATATATTTTAAAATCATTTATATATAATTATCCGTACAACTAACTAATTTATTTTAATTTTATTCTTTTTATCCTTGTCATTATACTATCATATCATATCATATCACTTTTATTGATGAAAGTTTTATTACTTCCAATACACACTGTTATTTTCTGTTATATTTTTTAAAAGTAGAAGATGACAATGTTTTAAATGTTCAATGGTAGAGTCTATTTCACTGTAACGCATGATAGAGTGTACGGTACATGAGGATGTGAGGTGGTGAGGAGGTATATTACAGTAGTAAAGCCAACAATTGTTATCTTAAAACCGCGCCCACCTGTTACAACTTACAATTTATATTCACTGGGTGTGTGTGGGAAATGATAAAACTTTTATATAAAAATTTTTTAGTATAAAAGTTATCAAAATGAAAGACAATGATATGATATGATATGATAAGGAATAAAAAAATAAAGTTAAAATAGATAATTTAGTTGTATATATAATTATATAATAATTGAAAAATATGGTTGTTATATAGGAAGATGTGAATAAATAATTAAAAAATATGGTAATTATGAAGAATAAATAATTTGAGATTGAAAAATTTTATGCCTAACATTCTTGTACAAAAAGTTTTTGGAATAAAATTTGTGAAAATGAAAAAAATGATATGATATAACAGGGGTAACGATGCGGAATAAAAAAAATAAAGTTAAAATAAACAGATTAGTTGGATATATATTTATGTCTAAATTATTAGAAATTGATAGTTGTATAAGGAGATATGAATAAATTATTTTAAAATATAATAATTATCAATAGTGAAAAAATTTATATTGAAAACTTTTAGGTTAATATTTTTCATGCCTTACCACACACCCAGGTTGTTTTCGTTGAAATAAAAGGCAGCTGCATATGTAGGGTGTATTTTGTAAGGAAGGAAAAATGTAAAGTTAAAACCTCAGTCATTATTTTATTTTTAAATTTTTTTCACATTTCTTTATATAATTATTTTACTTTTCAATTATTTATATATAATTTACCTATACAATTAATCTATATGTTTATTCTTCATCATTTTTTTTAACATATCTCATAATTTTTTTATTTTTTTATATTTTCATAATTCTTATCCTAAAAGCTTTCCGTACAAAAATTTTGTAACTTCTCAGTCACTCCCGTATTCACTTTTGTCTCGAATCAAAGCAGCTGAATCGGCGCTTCAATCATTACCCTCGAACTTTCTTTGCAAACCCACGATACACACGCGGGAGTGAGTTACTTGCACGCGGCATGCGATGATCGGTTTAGTGGATTACCATCGCCAGCTGGACATTCCCGTTCCCCAAAACGTCTCTTTTCGGCGCAGTCCATGCGACGACCTCTTCCGATGCGAACTTCCGAATTCATTCAGGGGGGCCTGCGCCCAGTTTTAAAACTCAGCGTGTGTTTGGTTGGAGGTAAAACTTTTTGATGAAAACTTTTTAAAGTAGAAGTTGTCAAGTTGATAGAAAATGATGTGATTTGATAGAGGTAATAATAAGGTATAAAGAGAATAAAGTTAAAATAGATAGGGTAGTTGTATGGGTATTTGTGTGGAAATAATTGAAAAGTAGGGTTGTTTATATAGGAAAATGTGAAAAAATAATTAAAAAATAAAATAGTTATGGTGTGTGAAAAGTTTTTGATTGAAAAGTTTTCATTGATATGTTTTGTGTGTAACCAAACACACCCTTAATAAATTTCAACATCTCAAACGTCAACTTTTCCCCAAAAAAAAATAATTAAATACGATGGAGACGTGTTTCAAGACATTAAAATTCTTAATTAAATATTTTGTACATTTGGGGTGTGTTTGACAATTAATAAAACATGTCAAGTTAAAACTTTTCAATCTAAGAGTTTGTCTGGCATGAGTTAAAACTTTTTGACGTGTTTACTGCCTTAAAACATGTCAACCATCGGTTGTGTCCATCTTGTTGTGCGTGCATTAAATCTGATTAAGTACGACTGGTCAAAATTTTGACGCCATTGAAACCGTCAAAACCAAGCTGCTGCGCTGCAAATAGCAGCTAGTCTGCGGGTGGGAATAACGTGGTGGACGGGCTGAGCATCAGGGTGCGCTGGTGCGCTGGGAATAACGTGGTGGATGGGTTGAGCGTCAGGGTGCGCTGTGAATAATGTGGTTCAGCCGGCTTTTGCAAAAGTACGGGAGCTACAACCTGCTATCGACGAGATAAATGATTTGACGGGTTTTTGTGCCCAGTGTGAAAAGTTAAACGCAAAAGGATGAGTTTTGGTCGATGCCAAACAGCCCCTAAGGGTGTGTTTGGGAAGTTGTAAAACTTTTGATAAAAAGTTTTGTATATAAAAGTTGTCAAATCAGTAGAAAATAATGTGATAGTATAGGGGTAATGATGAGGAATAAAGAAAATAAATTTAAAATAAATAGGTTAGTTGTATTGGTATTTGTATAGAAATGATTGAAAAATAAGGTTGTTGTATAGAAATATGTGTAAAAAATAATTAAAAAAAGAGTAATTATGGAGAATAAAAAGTTTTAGATTGAAAAGTTTTAATTTGACAACTTTTTCAAATTAACAAACACACCATAAAACTTTTCATTTTCCATAACTATCATATTTTTTAATTATTTTTTCACATTTTCCTATACAATTACCCTACTTTTCAATCATTTCTACACAATTATTTATACAACTAACCTATCTATTTTAACTTTATTCTCTTATTACTTATCATTATCACTATCATATTACATCATTTGACAACTTTTATTCTCCAAAACTTTTCACAAAAAGTTTTATTCATTACAAACACACCCATGGTAATAACAAAAAGTTGTCAATTTAAAACTTTTCAATGTAAACTTTTTATCCTCCACAACTACCATATTTTTAATTATTTCTTCACATTTTTCTATACAACTACCTTACTTTTCAATTATTTTTACACAACAAACCTATCTATTTCCATTTTATCCTATTTATTCCTCATCATTACCCTTATCATATCACATCATTTGACAACTTATCATATTTACAACTTTTTATTAAAAGTTTTATCTATTCCCAAACAAACCTTTTATTGTCATTTTTAAGATAGTTTTTCAACTTGTAAGATAATTTTTTAAATTTCAAATATAACTTTACTTATTTACGATACACATCATTACATTTTCATCTCATATATAAACTCAATCTAAGAATCTTATATAATTTGGAACATTCCTTTAAATTAAAGCGAGGAAGTGGAAATGATAAAATTTGAGTATATTGTTGGTCCCAAATTAATGACGATTACCCAAGAGGGGAGAGGTGAATTGGGTATTTAAAACTTCTCAACTTAAATAGAAACTTTTACCCCAGATTAATCTAATCGCCTTTTATGAAGAAACAAATGGAGAGCAATATAGAGCAGAGAGCAGAGATAAATATCAACACACAAAATTTTATAGTGGTTCGGGCAACCTTCTCTACTCCACTCTTCCAAGCTCACACCTCTTGTGACTTGGGTTCCACTATGTATTTTACAAATACAACTAGAGTCACTGCTCTTTTCTAGATTCTAGCTCTAGGGGGCATCAACAGTACACAACACAAGTAGGTGATGAGTTCCACTCCAATCATACACTACTTTGCTTACACTTGATCTTAGTTACCCAAACTAAATCAAGTTCAATTCATCAATAAAAAATAAAAGAAAGTTTCTACACGTTACTGTTGTGTAGAGACAGTTTTGGCGCAAAGAAGAACTTGTAGTGTGGGCTTAGAGATTCAGCAAGCAGCTCTTGGCAGTTTGGAAGTAAGGTTCTTCTTCTAAATATTGACTTGATCACTTAAAGCTTTTAGAGATGGGAGTTATGCTCATTCAATGAATTCTCAGCTACCCTCTATGTTCATATTGAATGCCGTTTATAATTGTTGAGGGAATCCGAACATTTGGAAGTAGGTGGCGCGCATTTAATGCGCTAATGTTCGAAATTTTTCTGACCGTTGCAACCCAAATCGCAGGTGGAGTTGACTTAGGATGTGATTTCGCTTGTTCACAACTTCTTCAAGTTTCAGTCTGGGTTGACTTGGTCCTCAACTTGACCCAAGTCGCAGGTGAAGTCAACTTTGGGTGCGACTTCACTTTGTTAGCTTGCTTGATGAACTTGAAATCTTCAAAGATGACTTTGATCACTTGATTTTCTTCATATTGATTGTTCTCCAATTCATTTGTAACTCTTGGAGTTTAGTATAATCATCCTAGCTTGATGTCCTTTAGCTCCATGACTTGCAAACTTTGAATCATTGAAATCTTGAATACTTAAATCTTATATCGCCTAATGATGTCTGAATATGTGTTCATAATCCAATATAATGGATTCATGCAACCCTACTAGCTCTGATCCTCATTTGATTTTCATTTAAGTGCTTGAGTTGTCTTGGCCTTCATCTCCACCCAAATCTATTATTGAGTTAGCTTGTTTGGCAATTTCCGCACTGAAGTCGAAGCTGGAGTCAACTTGGTTTGCGACTTCACCCAAGTCGCATGCGGAGTCGACTTGGGATGCGACTTCGGCAGCTCTCGTCCCTGATTTCAACTCTGGATGAAAATAACGCTTCGAAGTCGCTACTGGAGTCAACTTGATTAGCTACTTCACTCAAGTCGCATGCGGAGTCGACTTGGGATGTGACTTCGGCAGCTTTGCTCATTGATTTTAACTCTGAACAAAAACGACGCTTTGAAGTCGCTTCTTGAGTCAACTTGGGAATCGACTTGGCCTAAGTTGAAGCCCGAGTCGACTTGGAAATCTACTTGACTTGTCATGCTTCATATTCTTCATTTTTGTAGCCTTCAATCATTTCCACAAACAGGTTGGTGACCAAAACTTATTGAAATTAATTTGTTAATTATCAAAACATAGACTTGGCTTATTTTCCACTTGTTTCGAACATGCATTTGTTTAATAATAAAATTTTTTAATTTAACGGGATGTTCATTTATGCCAAAAAAATTTCAAACTAAGCGTATGTTTGGAAAATGATATAATTTTTTATGAAAATTTTTATGTGCAAGCATTTTTGAAATGAGAAAAAAATAATATGATTTAACACAGATAATGATGAGGAATAAAAAAAATAAAGTTAAAATAAACATGTTAGATGTACAGATAGTTATGTAAAAATAATTAAAATGTAAGGTAGTTATGTAGAAAAGAGCAGATAAATAATTTAAAATATGATAGTCATAGAAAGTGAAAAGTTTTATATTAAAAAATTTTAATTTAAAAATTTTTGGTGTTTAACAAACACCCCTTATGGTACGTTTAGCTAGTGATAAAATTTTTGAGAAAATTTTTTTATTATAAAAGTTTTTGAAGTAGAATAAAATGATATGATATGATAAAGGTCATAATGATAAATAAATAAAATAAAGTTAAAATAGATATGTCGAATAAATGGGTAATTGTGTGAAAATGATTTAAATGTATGATAGTTGCATAAAAAATGAATAAATAATTAAAAATATAGTAGTTGTAGAGAGTTAGAAGGTTAATTTAAAAGTGTTGGGTGTTTAACGAACACCTCATGAGTATGTATTAGCAAGTGATAAAACTTTTGATAAAAATTTTTACTATAAAAGTGTTTGAAATATAAGAAAATAATGTGATATTGATATTGATAATAATCATAAGTAAATAAAATAAAATTAAAATAGATATATTAAATACACAGATACTCACGTAAAAAAAATTCAAATGATAGTAGTTATATAAAAGGAAGTGAAAAAATAATTAAAAAATATGGTAATTATGGAAAGTGAAAAATTTAGATTGAAATATTTTTTAGGAAAACAAATACCGAATAAAACTTTTCATTATCAATAACCATCATGTTTTTTAAATTCATTTTTTCATTTTTGCCTTTACCATAATACTTCTCAATCGATTTTATGCAACTACTAGTACATATAACTTTGATAAATATTCCTATTAGCCCGAACTAAACAAACATTTTGCTTGGCCTACCTAAAAAAATTATTTATAATATTTTTTGTTGCTTTTTTCCTCATATATTTGTTTATTTAAGTGTATTTAACATATTACTAAAATTTATCATTTTTTGATATTCCAAAATACCTCTGTGTATATATGTATTTAAAATATTCTTATTTTTAAAAATCTAAAATATATATGCATATTTAGAAATGGTAAAACTTGGTTTTATATGTTGAATATACTTAGATAAACAAGTGTAGGCAGAAAAAAAGTTATTATAAATGAGTTTTTAAGATAGATTAAGTGAAACATTTACTTAGACAAGGCCAATAAGATAATTTATCTCTAACTTTTTTACTTTAACTTTATTATTTTACTCCTTCTCATTATTATATCGCATCACATCATTTTCCTATACTTTAAAATTTTTTATGTAAAAAATATTTCATTAAAAGTTTTATGCCATCCCAAACACAATTTAAAGCTTTTTTACTTTCCATGATCACCTATTTTTTCACTATTTTTTATATATTCTTATATAACTATCATACTTTTTAATCATTTTTGCATAATATATGCATATAAATATCTATTTTAAATTTATTTTTCTTTACTCCTATCATATCACATCATTTTTCACAATTTAAAAAACTTGTAAATAAAAATTTTTTATCTACAAATTCTATCACTTCCCAAGTGTAAAATGATAGTTACATAAAATATGAAAAATAATTTAAATATAAAAAGAACTAATGAAAATATAATAATTAGATAACTGAGATATTAAACCAAATAAAAATATATGTAAAAATGTGATTTTTAAAACTTTTCACCTGCTCCCTAATAAGATGTCAATATCGTTTATAAAGTTGTCTTTTAAAAATGCAGTGTACGACAAAGAGAGACATTGCTTGCGAAAAGAGCTGTCTCGAGCCCGTGTAGAGATCTCTTATGATGTTTGAGCACTAAGCATATTCGCAATCATCCATACGATTTTTTAAATGGGAATCATCCATACAATTGAAAATATACGTAAACCGGTAGGGGTTGTTGAATATTTGAAAAATAAGAATTATATTGTCAAATTTGGAAAGTAGTGTAGCGAATGTGAAAAATAGAGATGCTCTCCTGTACAACGAGAGATTGCGCGGGAAAGGAGGAAAGTAATCCCGTGTGTCTGGAAATAAGAAAAACAACTCAAGGTTAAAACTTTTCAATATTTATAATTACTGTTTTATACTTTTTTTTCATATTTCTCAATCTAATTATTTTACATTTCAATAATTTATATACAATTAACTATACAACTAATTAATTTATTTTTAGTTTTATTCTTTTTACCTATGGTTATCATTTCTATCGTATAAGATCATTTTTTTAATACAATAAACTTTTACAATAAAATTTTTTTATTCAAAAGTTCTATAATTTCCTAAGCATAACTTAAAACTAAAAAAAAATTTGAATGCTGTAGTTCAGAAACGTTGGAATTTGCAAAATCCCAGGTGTCAATAAATAATAGTGAAAACATCGACGGCTTGTTTGCCTATTTTTACCTCCGCTGCTTCTGCTGACATCTCTCTCCCTCCAACTTTTTATTTTTGGATTTGCCATCGAGAAGAGCTTTTGCTAGTTCGAAACATAGCAAATCTAAACTGACCGATTTCGTTTAAGGAGTCGAGTTCAAGAACTGACTCCGCATGTTCATCTTCACAACAAGCATTTATCGTCGTTCCTTTCTTTGTTAGATTGGCTCAAATCCATTCCGCGCCTTAATTTTTAATTATATTATTATTATTTTCAAAATGTTAAAACCTACGCTCAGATAGAATAAGTTTTTACTTGGGATTTAAGAAAATTTTGGGTCTGGGTTGTTCTTTGAAAATAGTTTGATTCTCGATGAAGATTTATCTAGCTTTGCAGTGTAATCATGTCGAGAAAAATGCTCATTGATGGGGAAGAAACAGAGTACGACTTTGATCTGTTTGTGAGTGGTGATGGGATTGGTGGTGTTCTGGCATCTAGAACTTCAGCTGCATTTGGAGCAAAGTTAGGAAAAGGCCAAGCGAGGCGTCTCATGCTTTTTTCCCCTGTTTTGTCGGTTGCAACGTATTTGAGTGATTTTTCACTAAATGCTCTGAATTTTATTTCGAGGTCGCAATTTGTGAGCTTCCATTCCACCCCATCAGCTCAGAAGTGATTGGAGGAATTGGTGGAACGTAAGTTGAGCGAAACTCTGGATTATATAAGCAGGCGCTATTTTATTTATGTTACCATTTTCCTTCTGTAGTGCACTGTTTTTTAGAGTTCCACTGGAAACGTATTTTCTGGTACTGGATGCGGAAGTTATCATCATGGCTATGTGTCTATTGACTTTGCCACCAATGAGAAGCCTTGCTTTGATCTCTCTCTCTCTCTCTCTCTCTCCTCCTCCTCTTCTTCTTCTCTTTCTTCCTTCTTAATAAGGATTTTTGCATGGTAATTCAGAAGGTTATACTTGCGTCCTATCAAAACAAAAAAAATGGATCTTGGCATGGTCATCTTTTATGCATATTTAGAAGTAATTGGGTCATCTTTTTCTTCTATGCATATTAAGAAATTTGTCAGTTCAAATGTACTCAGGGGTAGGACAATTTCATTAACCTATTGCTGCCTTGAATTTCGACCTATATTTTCAACGAGCATAATTCCTCATGGATGTTTCGCACAAGCATAACCTAATGTAATGTATTCAAATTTCTACTAGACAATGACTTGTGGTGAAATATTATATTTCCTTCTGCTTGTGGCGAATCTTGGTGACTTAAATTGAACTTAGTTCAAACTATCCTACATATTCTGCACACTTGCATGTGACCGTAAAACCTATGTTTTGATGTTGTAGGCGTGTTATTCGTGGTTGTGTTCCAAAAAAGATTTTGGTATATGGAGCATCATTTCGAGGTGAGATGCCATTCATCTTCGTTTTTGTATGGCTTCTTTTGTTCTTGAGCGCAAGCAATTATTGGTTCTTGATTGTTTATTTACTTCAAACCAAGTGCCATACAGGGTTAACTGGTGCATTTTTTTTTTCCTCCATGGATTTATGAAAAATATGACCTTCCTCGTTCAGGATCTATGGCTTACCGTGAAGGGCTTTGATTTTGATTCCTCAACATGTCCATGTTGCCCATACGTTTTTTTCGTTTGGAGTTTTGTATGTTAATATTATGTTTACTCATTGTAAGTCGTGTCTGAAACTTTAAGTTTGATTTCATTCTCTAATAGTTTTATTTGCCTGTATTTCGTAGATTTATCGGCACTAGAATTCACTCAACATGTTCAACTTGTTTCGCTTGGTTCTTGGGCTGCAAAGTTATTTTAAATATTACTTCTTTCTGCTGGATGCAAAGAATTTTGGGTGGGAAGTCAATGAGAACATTGAATACAATTGGAAAAAGCTTTTGCACAATAAGGTTAGTATTAATAGCCTATCAGTGCATGCTTCTTTGTTTGTGTATTGCGGCTGCCGCAAAAGCTTTTGCCCAGTAAGATGGATACTAATAGCCAACAGGTTCATTTTTCTTTGTTTGTCTATGGCAGCTCCCATACTCAATGTTCTCAGATAGCGTCTAGGCTAATTTTTTCCCTCTTTTGGTATTCAGAATTTTAAAGAACGTGGCATCTTCTGTTGTGATATTGTTCATAAGTCTGTTCATGCACTCATATTCTGGTACCTGGATCATTAGAAGTTTTGATGCTAATGTTGGACACTAATAAATATAAGCATTTGTATGCTTCTGAACTGTTTACTTTTTATCTTCAAATATGCATACATGTTCCATGCAAGATAACAGGAATATGCTTTGCGTTTTGAGAATTTTCCCTTTTCTTTCCTGAAGAAATGAAAAATAGTTTCCAATAATATTCCATCACTTTAGTCAATCATTTCCCATTCAACCTGTCATTCTGCTCCCACCCAACCTAAAAAAACACTTAAGAATGCATAGCCTAAAGAGAAACATGAGTCCTATAATTCAACTGGATGAGAATGCAAGTGAAGTTTTAAACAAACCCAGCCAACTTACAATCTGCCTTTGTCTGGCCCAATAAATCTTGATCTCAAGCTTAACTTATAAACTTGAATGAGGATTGCCAAGGTTGACGCTAGAATTTAGGCTTGTTTATGAGGCTCACATGATGTGAGCTTGGTTATATAGGCTTGTTATATGACTCATCTCATTTTGAGGTTTAGCTTGGAATGTTTATATATCTCATCAGAAATATATATGAAAAATAATCAAGCACATTCCGACTGCACCATAATTACAGCGCCCCACTTGATCATAAATGGAAATCTACCTAATCTATTGTATTTAGAATTGTTTACTTTATTAGTATACCAATTTTTATCCAAATCCAACATATGTATGGTCCTTGTCTTAAAATGATATAAAATTAATGTAATAAAATAGTTTAATGTAAATATTAAGTTTAAAATGGTATTTTTAACATCTAAACTGTCTAAGGGTGTGTTTGTTTGAGGCCAAAACTTGTCAATTAAAATTTTTCAACCCAAAACTTTTCACTCTTTATAACTACTCTATTTT
>JAXCLR010000001.1:85050011-85065221 GCA_035584095.1 Annona squamosa
TTACTCCTCATTATTACCCCTATTATATCACATCATTTTCTATCAATTTGACAACTTCTACCTCTAAAACTTTTCATAAAAAGTTTTATCTTCAACCAAACACACCCTAAAGTAGGATTTTTTTATGGACAAATGATTGTATAAAACTTCATTTTACAGTGGACTGCATCATAATTATGGTGCAGTCTGTTTGCACATGAATGGTTCTTTATATATATTGAAGAGTGAAATATGATACATATTAAAATAGATAATTTTGACTATTCTAAGCTCAAAAAGTTCACAAGCTAAGCTCTGACAAGAAGTTCCTGCTTGCCATTGCTAAGTTCAAACCAGCTTGCTTAGCTTTGAGAGAGAGGTCAAGTTAATTGTAGTTCAGCTTGATTTGGCTTTTATATGCACCTGGATGAAAGTTGATGGTGCAAAATGTTAGCCTCCAAGTTCCTCGCTCTTAGGGAGAGGCCTTTATGAAAAGAAGTTTAATATATAGGGGTTTTATTTATTTATTTATTTATCCTCTGTAGTTAATGTCTCCTTCGTATGTTACCACTTGGTTATAATGGTTGGAGATTTGTTACTGCATGAAAACTTGAATATGTTTGTCTTGCAGACACAGGAGATTGTCAGATTAAATGAAATAAACAAGCGGATGTTATCCAGTGCTGGGGTAACTTTGTTTGAAGGTGACGGGAAGGTTGTTGACCATCACGGAGTTGAGCTGACACTGCCTGATGGTGTGAAGCATTGGTATTCTGCAAAGCATATCATGATTGCAACAGGAAGTCGTGCTCAATGCCCTCAAATTTCAGGGCAGGTACTTTTCTTGCTAGAATGCTTGGAAGATCACCTGCCATTTCCATCACAAATCATTTCTCTGCAAGACTGAATGCAGATATGAAAATTTACCCTTTTTTATTGTTTTCCTTTCGTTTATTTCATAAAACAGTGTATATTTGCTCATAATGCTGAAATAGCATCATGACCACAAATTGAAATTAGAGAGATGAATTTCTTTGTCAATTTCATAGGGTTCCAATCCTGAAAACAGATTAACTGCTCTATAAAAAACACTGATGTTGCTGTTGTTCCATTGATTTTTATGCTTTGACATCATCAATGTGTCGATAAAATATTGTATCTTTCTCATCCTCCTAAGCCATTTCCCACCCATGTGGGCCGATCAAACAGTGTGTTAATGTGAATCTAATATGGATCACAAAAAGTGCATTCATTTCAAGTGACACTTCCTTTTCAATTATTTGCTATGGATCTCTGAAATAAATTTAATGTGATTATGTCATGTTTGTCAGTTGGCTTTTCAGACCTACAAAACTTAATCACTTGTTTGCTAACTCTGGTTCAGTATGTCTTCCCCATATCTATGCACTCTGCTGGAGTCAATTCCATGACTTTTGGGGTTATAATTGTCATAAACAATATACTAATTTAGCTTAATTGTGAACATGTAATTCAGTTGTTGATAGCTTGAAAACTGGGCATTAATACACAAGAAAACTTTCCTGTCAAATGACATGATGCTATGGTTTTTATTTTAAAATCTTATAATCTGTCTATTCCATCTACTTCTGATCTGATTTTGGAGTTAGGTATCACATCTGATGAAGCTTTAAGCTTGGAAGAGTTACCTAAGCGAGCTGTGATTTTTGGTGGAGGGTACTTTCTCCAAGTTAAAGTCATTTGCTTTTTATACTGTCATGCTCGTTTACTGACTTGACCTTGTTATATTGTATACAGGTACATTGCTCTTGAATTTGCTTCAATATGGAGAGGGATGGGTGTTTCTGTGGACCTATTTTACCGGAAAGAACTTCCATTAAGGTTATACCTGTGTTTTGATGTTTTCCTTCTATGTTGTTAGGTGTATAAAATTCTTAGCAATTAAATTGGATTAGGAAAAATGCAACATTAGTGTTGGAAAATTTGTAATACTGTTGAGGAAAAATGCTTTCTCGGGTTATTTCAGAGAAAAATGTTGAAAAATTCATTGCCTTTTCCCTATTTGTATGGCTACTTCTGAAGAAGAAATCTTCTTCCCATAAGATCTCAATTCAAAATGTCACATCAGTTGAAAATAAAATTTTCCTTGATGTCCCAGATGACTTAGCTTTGTGCTTGTTGGTCATAGGTTATAATGTCATTTCTATTTTGCTTTGTTTTTATTTTTTATTTTCCCTTTTTCAACAGAGGTTTTGATGATGAAATGAGGACGATAGTGGCAAGGAATCTGGAAGGCAGGGGGATAAAACTACATCCCTTGACGAACTTGTCCGAGGTATCCTTATTTAGTGAAATTAGGTTAATATCATAAACAAGGATTATTATTATTTTTCCTAAATTGTTTGTTGTTTTAGTTGATAAAAACAGAAGGCGGTGTACACGTTCTCACTTACAAAGGGGAAGAGTTGATTGTAGATGTTGTGTTATTTGCAACTGGTAATTTCAAATTCAGCTTATAGTTGTCAAGGATTTTTTACTGCAACAAACAAATGGTTTTTTTAGTCGCTTGATTTGGTTTTTAGAATCTCACAACTGCATGTTGTTACCATTTATCTTAATTGATTTTGTCAACTGACGTGGTTGTCCTAAAATGTCATAAGAGTCAAGAGTTATGTACATCTTCATTTCTTATCTGTCATAATTTCTGAGGAGCGTTCTTCGCTAGAAATGGCATAATGCAAGAATTTAGCAAAAAGATGCTGCAGATTACTTAGTCTTCCACAGACACTATTCATTCTGGCAATTACGGCATCTAGAAGCCAAAAATTATATATTTTCAGTCTCAAAGGGTCACTTTTTCTATTGTTGGGAAGTTCAGAGGCCCTTAAAGGGTTTTGCTGAATGGCTTCAAAATTGAACTTTTTTTTTGATTGGTTGTATTGTGTTACATCTCATCTGATATTACAATCAAGCTCAATAATCCTTTAATATGCGACAATAACAAGCTCCCACCAATATACATGGGAGGTCAAGCTCCCACAGACCCTATGGGGAGTCGAACACACAACCTGCTGGCCCTTTGCTAGGATGCGTGACCCACTGGGCTAACTCCTAATTGGCTTCAAAACTGAACTCTTAGCAGTGAGTAACTTGAGAAAGATTGGATTTTTGTCACCTCGTGAATGGATCCCCAATGTGCTTTGAAGATGAGTTGGGTGACCAGTTGTTCTGCATTGTCCTTGTGCTTTCATCTGTGAAATATGGATAAGGCTATTTTTATTCTATGCTTGGCTGACCTAGTGAAATAAGAGGAATTCAGTATCAATCAAGTGGAATTATTGACAGACAAAAATCATGCATGTCCAAGAACCCAGAATTGTTAAACTAACAGAAACTGTCCATGAATTTTGTTGAACGTGCATTAACCATCATGGATCTTCTATGAACTTCCCATTCTCTTTCTTGTTCTTGGGTTCTAATAACTGCTTCAATTTCAATCTTCAGGTATCAAGCTAGCATACATTTGAGAATTATGATTTTGTTTATGCCAAAGGTTGATGGCACATCGAAGCATTTCTTGCAATGTAAAAGAAATGAAATTTCATTATTTTCTAACTTGGGAGGATTCATAATTTGCAAAAACCGTTTTTTTTTTTTTCTTTCTGTTTGCTATCTTATTCTCAAATTCTGATATCTGAAATGTAAATCAACATTGTTTCCTCCTTCTGATTTAAGTATTGGAGCAGCGTTTGAGGTTAAGGTTAATTAGATGAATGGAGAATGATTATTCTATGCATACATTATTTCCTCTTGGAATTGCAGGATGTAATCCAAACACAAAGAAATTGAACTTGGAAGCTGTAGTGATCAATCAGGAGCTGTGAAGGTGACTTACTTGCATGTCCGTTGTATATTTTAAACTTTACTTTGGTTCCCTTTAGTGAAGATTTGCTTGGAACATGCTTTCTATGCACAGTTGGACATTTGTTTGGAGGAAGCATATGAGAAATTTGTCCATAAACCATTGAGTGCTGAAAGATGAAAATTGTACCCGATGATGGCACCAGTAAATTGTGTGCTTGAACCTTTATTAAGTTTGTGATATTTACCTCATGTTAGTTGATTTTGCTCCTCATAATATTTGTCCAGGTAGACGAGTTGCCTCGCTCGACTGTTCCCAGCATATGGGCCATTGGTGATGTGACAAACTGGATGAATCTTACACCTGTGGCCTTAATGGAAGGGACCTGCTTCTCTGTATGTGTTTCTGAAGCCTTGTTAATTGACATTGTTGAACTTGCTGAAAGTTAATTATTTCTTTCATTAGAAACACAACTTCCACGCCTTTTTATCTTTCTTCCTCGCCCACTGAAAACAGTTTTTGATGGACAGCCTACTAAACCTGACTACAATCATATACCTTGTGCCGTCTTCTGGTAATGACACAATTTCATTTAATTCTCTCTTTGCTTCAATGGATGTCTTTCTTCTATTGGTCAACTTGTCATGTTTGAAATCTCTCGAATTACCAGGATGTCAGTGCTTAATATACCGAACCAACAAAAGCTGGCAAGTTGCTGAATGTTTCACTTAAAATAAACTAACTTATTCTTGGCTGGATAAAATGGTAATGAAATATTTACATTGGATCTACTGATTCTAATCTTCTTATTTTTTTCCCCACCGGCCCTTCTTGGAATCTTTTGGGGAAGATTCTTGACAGTTGTATGTTATCCATCCTCCATGTGGTTGGATTCAACCATTTGTTGCATTTATGAGGGATATGAGTCTGTCCTCATCAATTACATATGCTTATCCAGCCCAAGTGCAATCCTGCGAGGGAAAAGGATCTCAAAGTCGAGCATACCAATGCATTTTTTCTAATACATCTGATGGCAGCATAATGTAATTGGTAAAACCTCATATACAGAGGGAGAGAGAGGTAAGGGGATGGGTGCTTAAAAATTGGAAGTTGGTGTGAGCGGGCAAAAAAAAGTTGAGAACTTAAGCCGTTTAATGTAATATCTAGGTTACTGATGATGAGACCTTGTTGAAGACTTGAAGTTACTACTGGCGCTTAGGGGAGTACATTCTTATATACTCAAGTCATGAAGCTGATGCTTCCATCATAGGTTTATTTTATTAGGAATACTTGAAGAAGAAATTGTAAATCTTATAACTCTTTTGCCTTTCTATTCTCTTATGATATTTGGTTATCGCACTGTTTGCTCTTTCTTCACAGTATACCTCCTCTCTCTGTGGTGGGACTTAGTGAGCAACAGGCCATAGAAGAGACAAAGGGAGACATTTTGATTTTCACCTCTACTTTCAATCCAATGAAGAACACCATCTCTGGGTGAGGTGGTGTTGATTGCTTAATTGTTATTTGATGAGCACTGAAGCCTTTGTGATGCTTCTTTTTTGAGTAAAAAAATTATATTTGAAATTTGGTTCATGAGGTGTAAGCTGCATTAGTGTATTTAATATATAAATTAAGTTTTACCAATTTTGGATTTGTATATGTTTTTTTAAGATTTTTAAACATGGGTATTTTAGTCCTTTTTAATAGTTGAAA
The DNA here is from genome assembly GCA_035584095.1 of Annona squamosa. Classification (NCBI taxonomy): domain Eukaryota; kingdom Viridiplantae; phylum Streptophyta; class Magnoliopsida; order Magnoliales; family Annonaceae; genus Annona; species Annona squamosa. The sequence goes on from JAXCLR010000001.1 coordinate 85,055,545, forward strand.
ATGGCTAAAATATCTCAATGTTTAGAAATAAAAAAATATATACACATATCAAAAAATGGCAAAACTTAGTTTATATGTTAAATACATTTATATTGACAAATTTATGCGGAAAAAAGTAAAAAAAAAAGTTTTTAAAATGAGGTTTTTTGAGGTGGGCTTAAAAGTCATTATTTTGTCCGGGCTAACAGGATCATTGTAAACAGTTTTATTGAAATTTTGGTGCAAAAGATTTGTATGGAGCCCATTGAGATGCACGATAACATCATTTTCATTCTTAATGAGAAACTTAGTTTCTTTACCCACAAATTAACTTGATTGAAAACTAGGTCATTGAGACAGTTGAAAATGCTTGGAGAGGGAAAACTATCATGGATTTGGAGAAAACAAGTCAACCAATGGCATAGATGACATTTTCAAATACTTCATTTCTTTGTGCATTCCATGCTCGATTTTCATCTTGGTTATTGTAAGAATGTCAAAATGGATATTTTTATCAACCTTTTCAATGGGACTTTGGTGGAAATCTAAGATCACCCAGTCGCAAAGCTTTAGTGAAGACATTTTGTGGGGCTCAACCAGATGCATAGATGGCGACTTCTTCTCAGAAAGGCATTGTGCCAAATGTGGTCAATGACATACAAAACTAGCTTGATTAGAGATTTGATGACTCTTTGGGCTCTTAACATATGTAGTTATCGAGGAATGCTTTGCCTCTGGTCTGGTTTTAGGACGTCAAAGTTTTATATCTGATGTGAATCCATTCAATGTGGGCCTAGGTACTGTTCATCTGCAGACTGCTCTGTAATGGCAGCATAACTTAGTATATCTACTTTTGTTTTACCTACTGTAATCAACTTCCAAGAACAATTTTATTTGGATGTTTCTAATGGGTACTTTCCTGTATGGTCATCGTCCAATTCATTTCTTCATATATACAGCCTTCTCTTGTTGAATCCTTTCAAAGTAATTGAAGCTCATCTTGATTCTCTGCTTGTGCTCCCGGAAGGCAGGAAAAGACAGTGATGAAGCTTGTGGTTGATGCTCAGACTGATAAAGTTCTCGGGGCATCTATGTGTAGTCCAGATGCACCTGAGATTATGCAGTTAGTTGATCTTCTCGGGATTGCCATGTTCATCAGCTCCAACTGAGAAATTCTTGTTTCCGCCATTGAAGGAAAAGATGAAGCATATTAGTGAGAGTCAAAGTGATTATGGCTAAACCAGTTGTAGAGAAGGCCAGAAGGGGATTCAAGAATTTTATGGCATACTGATTTCTTTGAGCAAGATTTGGCTTTGATACGCTCTACTGGAAGTGAAGTTTGGTCCAGGGCTCAGGCTTGGTCTTCTATAAAATAAAAACGAAGGGTGACTTGTGTGCGGGTTAGGCTTGGTATCAGCAGGCACCTGTCCTACTTGTCTATTGGCTGTTACATTTCATGCTTTTCCTGTTCTTTTTTGGATCAGACAATGCCTCAAATCTTGATAACAAACCTATTATGGTCATATTTATCATAAATGGTTCCTAAAAGTCAGGCCTAAGGTTTACAGTATGGCCTAACTGTTGTACCTTCTGATGGATAAGGATCTCATCGTCTGTGGCCATTATGCAACGGTTTCTAAATATAACAAATTTCGTGTGGTTGTTGCCGACAGGGTATTGCTATTGCCCTTAAGTGTGGAGGTACGAAGGCACAATTTTGACATCACGGTGAACCATTCTTCTCCTTTTTGTTACAATGACTACTGCTGTTGCTATTGCTACTAATGTTGTTCTTATAATTGTGACTGTGACTACGACTGAAATTACTGATATGAAAAATGCAAAGACGAGCATTACCTCTGCTGCCACCACAACTGCTGCCACCCATGTGGCCATGTGGTCACACCACTAGTACCATGTAATGAAGTGGTCCAACCATGAAATTTTCTCCCATATCTGTGCGCTGTTGATATGTTGTCCCGTCTTTTATAATGATTGCAACAAGTAAGAATTCGATGATTCAATGTACACAATTAATTTTCAAGGAGCCTCGCTTTCTTCGTAAATCATTAAAAAATTTGCACATCCATGATTCCATGTCCAAAGGCAAACAAAAGTTAATATCCAGTCCGTGACTAATTGGTGCTCTTCTCATGTTCCATTATCGCGGCCAATCTGATTTTGCTGATTATTCTTCTATCGAAAAAAATGCTGATTAGTTTCAGTCGATTAAAGTTCAGAAAGATGTGTTGTACATAGCATGCAGTGAATTTGGTAAAAGAGACCAACTTCATTTTTTACTACAGTAGCTGGCTCCGAAAGGTGCGAAGAGGATTGCAACAAACACGGTTAAGATCTTCCACAATTTATCTTGGCCAAAACCATACCTCGATGGTGAAGCTTTTTCTAACTAAGCAGTCGGAAAAAAATAAAAATTCTCTCTAAAACCATCACGTGGTCCACCTGAGAACTGTGCCGAGATGATATCGTTTCGACTTTCCATCTTTATGGTTATCACACCTTATTTGACAAGTTATCTGGGTTTTACTAGGTGGGCATGCATCCGTCTGCTGCTGAGGAGTTTGTGACGATGAGAACTGTGACTAGGCGGGTCTCTGGCGCAAGTAAATCATTCACATTCATAAACAATCTCTTTGGGGAGAAGGATATGTGGTTTTGTTTCTCCGCCTGATTTTTGTGTGCTAATATTGGATTAAATTGGGATGGCATGCCGCTGATTAACCAAATAATCAGATTTTGAATTATGAATTGATAATTGTTGATTGGAAGGTAACAAAACAATGAGCACACAGGGAAGTCCTGCAAGTGTGTTGCATTGTACATTTTTGTACTTGGGGCGGTAGACGACCTCGAACTCGGGTTAGGACGGCCCCCCTCAGCTCCTGCCACGCGTCCCACCCCGATGACCGGTGGTGATAATGGACAGTTGATTCTACCAATAGAGTCAAAGTCCAGCAAAGCTCGGAACTCGTTACCCACCCTCAGCCCACGTTGCTGATGGGGCGCTACAGCTTTGCTTCGGTTGGAGAAGCTGAATGGGCTTTGAGAATTGCAACTGATATATCAAAAAAAAAAAAAACAATTCAATCGTGGCTGTAGGTCCATGAAGACTTGTAAACCTAACAGAGAAGTTTATTGGATAGGCGTGCGTTCCGTTGCCGTAACAAACAGAAAAATGGCCACGCCACGAATTTGGGGTATGTATTGGTTCGATGCTTTTTCTGGGAGCGCATAGGACGACTGTCCGGTCCAGAATATCGGGTCGTCGGTGCATGCACCAGCACTTCCAATACAAAATCAAACTGCACTGTGTCAGAAGGCACTTGCGTTTTCAGATGAGGAATAAGCAGGCCGTCTCTAGAATAAGTTCAAAAGTTACCACATTAAAAATAGACTGCATTAATAGAATGTCAACATAGTATTAGGTTCATTTTTTAAATAATAAAAAATGATCTGATACCATTCTTGGAGATAGTTATATATTTTAATATTTATTTCAATTTTTCAACAGAACAGCACGAATATTTCATGTTTATTTTAATTTTTTCAACATGACGTGCGACTTTTGAGCCTTTTCTGCTGATGGAGGGTGAGATCACTGAATCGGATGGAATTGAGAAGAGGGTTAGGTCGCTCTAGTCCGATTGAATTCCAAGTGATCCAGCTAATGGACGGTATGACCGTACCGGAAATCTCAGCACTTCCCGTTGCCAGATGTAACCAATCAAAATTATCAGTGTGGAGGAGAGAGAAGAAGGAAAGATGGGTCTCATCAGCCTTCCCAAGGAGGATTGTTGGTCTTCTTCCTTAGGTCAGCATCATCACTAGGTTTGTTTGCTCCACAACTAGCCGTAGAGAAGTGGGGTTCATCAAATGTCTATTTTGAATTAAAAACACAAGCATGACATAAAACTAGTGTAGGACGGCTCCACATGATGGCCTCATCTTGCACCCCATTTCTTTCTTTTTGGTAGAAAATACCCCTTACTCCTTTCCATTGGGTTAACCGAAAAAAGCTCGAGTCATTGTCTCTCTTTCTCTCATCTCATTATCTAGCATTAGTCAATAAGATTCCAACCTAGCCTCTGGATTTCCTTTCCAGCAGGGAGCTTTCGTGCAGTTGGAGTTGGTACTACCTTTAATAGGATTTATATTATCATCACCATTACATGGGCAGCCGGGACTAATCTTCTTATTTTTTGGTGCAAATCCTAAAAATGATAAAAAACGAAAAGAAAAAAATACATTTTTTGTTTTTTTAAAAAAAGCTGGTGAGGTTTGCTTTTACCAGCAACTTTTAATAACATGGTATGGTGCAAATGGGGTTTCTTTAATTAGCTGATGTGGATTTGTTGGATAAGGCTTTAGATGCTTTTTCACTATATACAATTATATATCATCGCGAGAAGCTAATTAATCTTCTCCTTCCCTCTAATATAATTGTGGTTTAATTCATATCTGTTTGATGCTTCAACCCTTGATGAGCGACCACTTGTTTGCTAGCTATAGCTCAAGACCTGATGTAAACCTGGTGGGCCATTGTAGCAACTTGGAGAATGCTTAAATTGGGATCGCTGCGCCAACAAATGATGCAATGGACAGCTCGATTGGCATCCCTGATCCACCATGCCTTCTGAAAGACAAGTTACAAGCAAGCTATCATATCCATACAGCCTGAAAGATCAATAAAGCTCTACAAGACTCTTATTATGAGGATTCCACCAAGGCCATCATGTGGAAGTCGCAAGTCAAGATTTTTTTTTTTTTTTTTCCATCACATTAATTATCATGGAGTGGAGGAGTTAAAACAAGGATCCAATGGTTGGTTTTCAGTTGATGGGACAAAAGCCAATATGGGAATCCAAAAACAGTGTGGAGATGGTGATCTAGGCAAGAGGGGACCTCCCACTTGTGCTGGAATAGCCAAAGCTGTTGGGCTTTTAGTGGCTATCAACTAATTACGATTAAAGAATGAATTAAGTGCTGGTGAAAGGAAAGCGCATGAGGGAATCCCTGTGCCTGTCTGGGCCATTGGGGAATAAATATCTACATATATAGAGTACTGCCATTACCCTTTTAGCAGGGAAGGTGCCCTCAATCAAGGGATGTCAGATTCTCTCTCTCTTTCTCTCATGTAAATTTTCAAGTTTTTTTTATTCAAATGACGATTCCTAAATTACAATTGATTTAGCACTAAAATATGATGAATAAATTTGAATGAACTTGTGAGCTTTGTAGGGCTAGGATAACGTATAAATTTATAAAGCAGAAAATGAGAGAGAGAGAGAGAGAGAGAGAGAGAGAGAGAGAGCACTTTTCCTTTTCTGAGTTGGGGGATATTGTTGAAAGGAGATCCTGAAGTGGACCGCCCATCTGCCCAGAAAAATAAATACTTGGTTGAGTGTGCCACTCACTTTGGATCTACAACGAGTTGAGGAAGGAAAGAAAAGGAAGGAATTTCTGAACAAGGTTTGTGGCTGCAGTGGCATGATGGCATCTACTGCAAACCAATCTTGTTGGATGTCTTGTCCTCAGCTTTCATCTACTTTTTTTTTTTTTAAAAAAATATAATTACGCGAGAATAATTTGACTTTTGGTGGGGCCAACCATATCTTCATTTTGTTAATTTGAGATATGCAAATCATATTGCATTACATAATTGCAAAGAATTTTTAGTTTGAAGACAGTAAAAAAATTGTATTTAGTGGTTAATTACCTTCTAGATCGATCATCGAGAAAGAGACAAGATAACTACATTTATCAGTCACTGTTCCAGGAAGATCCGAGAAAGAGGCGTGTTGGTCTACTACGTTCTACGAAAGATGAACTGCTCACCCACGGGTCACAAGTTAAGCAACAGCTTATACGCCAAAAATAGGTTTCTAAGAAGGCTCATATGCATGAGATATCATCTATGTTAACGACTGTACGTTTTTTTGCTATTTTTGGGTTTTGTTTCTCTTATAATTAAGCATTCATCTAACTTAATTATTAGTTACTAAAAGCTTTCCATGCAGTAATGCTAAATCTCTTTTCCCCTTTTGCAAGGTAACGGCCTACCACGTTATCTGCTCTAGAAAATCCTAAATGGGGCATCCATGTACAGTTTTTTTTCGATTTCTATATACGTATTTTTATAATCTGTAATGGCCAAAGCACAGCAACTTTTACCATTACGTTAACACTCTCCCTTCACAACTCACATAAATAGATCAGTGGAGAACTAATTTAAATATGTAAACATTCAATACAGCAAAATAAACCTTTGGAAATGAAATTGACAGATTGCTGCTGTTGGAATGCTGATGCCTGTTGCTAATGTCGGAACAAAATGCCGGACTCATATAGAAGACTAAATTTAACATTGGCAAGATTATTCAATAGAGTTACAGCCCTTTGTTTTTTATTTGAAAATATTAATTTAAATCTAAACAATTTATCATATTTATTTATATGCATTTACATGTAATTCAAAAAAGGAAAATTTTTCAATGCACTCGGGTGCGCTTAGCTTTAGTGCACCTGGGTGTAACTTACCATTTTTCTTAATTTTTTGAATTTTTTTTATAAAAGTAGTAATTTGGGGTTATTTAGTATGTATATTAACTTTTACCATTTTTGAATATTTTTAGATTTTTTTTATTTTTAAAAATTAATGACAGTTTTGTAACATGTGAATTGCGAAACTGCTACTGATTTTAAAAAATTCAATAAAAATCTAAAAATTTCTAAATTTGGTAAAAATTAATGAACATGTTAAATACATATAGATTAACACTTATATAATTTTTTTAAAAATTAAGTTTTTGCACCTACGTGCATCGAAACTAATACATATGATAGAAAGTTTTATATATATTTTTGCGTGTGTTCGAGAATTATAGAATTTTTGGAAAAAAAATTTAGCGTAAAATTTTTTGAAATGAAAGCAAATGATATGATATGATAAAGGAAATGATTAAAAAAGTTGTATGAAAATGTAAAGAAATGATGGACAAGTAAAGTAGTTGTATAAAAAATATAATGAAATTATTGAAAAATAAGATAATTGTGGAAAATGAAAATTTTTAGTTTGAAAAGTTTTACATGCAAACAAATATACTTTTGAAAAATGTTCATATACTAAAATTTGAAAAGTTGATGATTATATATTCACTTTAAAAGGTTAATTTTTTAATAAACATAGGCTTTTAATGAATTAATATTTGACAATAGGATACAAATAGTATTAAAAAATAAATAATTTAGATTTAAAAATATTTTAAAATAAAAAGTGCTGCAAGGAGTTCATATTGAGCCATTAGCCATTTAACATTCGGCACGTACTTTTCCTTACTTTTTTGCCAATCTAGCAACACATAAGGTCAAAAAAAAATTTTACTTCTTAAAATTTAATTAATATTTGGGTCCAATTTAGATCCTATTTTATGTGAAATTATATAATTTTTAAAATTTATTTAATTTTATTTTTGGAAAATGAGTGAATGTACATCTATTAATTCTATTCTTTCTTCTAAGTTATCTTGGTGTGGGAGGAGATAGGCCTCGGAGAGATTTGTGCTTATCTTTTTAACTTCAAAAAGGTTACTTTGGCCGTGGAGGTGATAGGCTGAGAAAGTAGGGGTGCAAAATAGGTTGGATAAGTCAAGTTTGCGATCGACTTTATGCTTACTTTATTTCTCAAAATTCTTATCCTATTATATTTTAGGTCAAATTGCTTTTAGGCATACTTACCCTATTTGTTAAGGTGGAGTTGGTTTTGGTTTGCATTTCAAATTGATTTTTTAAAATAGCCTTTATGCTATTTTTGAAAATTATAATTTTATTATGTGTTGCTTAAAAACCTAAAATCAAAATGATAATAATATAATTTTTGAAATACATTCATTAAATTTACTAAATAATTGATAAATTAAACAATTTTATATATTAAAAAATATTTTATAAAATTTATATTAAACATATATTAACAATTCGGGTCAGTTCTAGGTACTCGATCTTAGAACCTGAAATACCCTAATTGAACTGAATATTTTTTTTACTTGGAATTTATCTTACCCATGAGTATAAAAATACGAACATACTCTAACTATTTTAAGATACTCAACAAGTCAACTAGTAGATGCTTTATCCAAGTTGCACTCCTACGTGAGAAGTTTTGGCACCTCTTTAACTTAAAAAAATAGTATGAATTTTAAAAAATCAAAATAAAATTCTAAATAAATGTAAAAAAATTATCAAATTTCACATAAAAAAAGATCTAAATAACACCCGCATAAAAGCATAATATTTTTTGGCTGCTCGGGCTGCCGTAACAGATTGGCACCTTTCTTTCTATTTCGCTTTTGAAAAAAATTATTATTATTATTTTTTGAGTGTCCGTTCCAAGTTGTGGATTGGGATGAGATGATTGTCCATCATTGAACTAAATTGTTAGCCATTCATGGGCTTTGTTGAATTTAGAGGGCACGTTACAGTAACGCCTCCCGCAAGGGTCAATACTACCATGAGTTGCAGTGCGGACACATTGCTTTCTTCTTTTGCATAATTTATAAGAAAGCAGGATCTCGTGGCTTGTGGGATTTTTTTTTTTTTTTAATAAAAAAGTATTTATGCGACAATCTCTGTCACGCCCATCAACTTATTAAATAAATACCGGCTTATCGTCTTGATTAAGCATTTCTTGCATTATCGTTGTCTCTTCGTGGTGTATATAACATAAAATTAGTGCTAGGCCGAATTCAAGCACATCATCACAAGCCTTTGAAATTGATGAACCAATTAGAAGACAAAGGGAAAAGAAAATCCAAATGGGTGCCACTCAACCAGCATCTGGTCACAGAAATTAATGTTCCTGGGTTTCATATCAAGGGGACCATTTAAAAATTGACCAGGTGGATGGAAACGTCTGTAGTTTTTACACTTGGCTGCCAAGATTTGTTTGTTTTTTTATTTATTTATTTATTTTGGCAATCCCCATATCTCTATGAAACAAGTGGACAACCAAACATTTGCCAGCGAAATTAATTTTATGATAAAGACATGGCTTGATTCTAATACCGGGGTTAGTTTTGATTTTTTTTTTTTCAATATAGGAATATCTCCGAAGAGGGTCCTAGATGATGGATGTTCTATTAATTAATTTATGATTTCTCCTTAATTTTATACCTTCAACTTGTTGCCCGTGAACCACAAAATTAATAAATATTAATTATATATATAATAGATAAGGTTGAAATTGGCTACGGGTGCATCCATGCCGTGCAAAAGTCATGAGCTGTACCGACCGTCCTCGTCCGCATACGGCTTGGATGGGGTTTGTGACAGAAAACAACAGGTGATGGAAGTGTTTCTCTTCCCAGATAATCGTCACATGGTCCGCTGCACCGTGGCCAAAAATCAGGTTGCCTGACAAATGGCTTTATGTATTTTCCCAAGAGCCAGAAACTCACCTTTCCAACAGTTTTCACTGTATAAACCATTCAAGTGTTTGGTAATAAAATGTTAAATTAAAACTTTTTAATTTACAATTTTTTACTTTGCATGATTATCTTATTTTTAATCATTATTTTTACATTTTTCTATATAATTATTCCACTTTTCAATTATTTTTACACAACTATACATAATTAACTTGTCTATTTTTACTTTATTCTCTTTAATCATCATTATTACTC
>JAXCLR010000001.1:85065321-85090698 GCA_035584095.1 Annona squamosa
ACATAATTAACTTGTCTATTTTTACTTTATTCTCTTTAATCATCATTATTACTCATATTATATTACATTATTTTTTTAATTTAAAAATTTTTATGTTAAAAACTATTCACCAAAAAATTCTACTAAGTCCGAAACACTCAGTGAAGTTAGTGGGAATATATTTCGGCCGGTGGCACTTCCTATCAGAATTTATCGAATTTCTTCTCCTCTGCTCCCTCTCACTTTTCTTTTGGGTCCTCATCAGAATCGGTGGATCCGTATTCAGTACTGGTGTGCTCCTGAGAGACCTTTTTGGACCGATATAAAAGGTCCGCCAAATTCACTAACATGGAGAAAATGATATAAATTGGTAAAAGAAAAACGGCTTAACATTGGAGTGGCTAGGTGGTTGATATAAGTGCATCTGTGCATGTGAGAAACATTCGCTTCCATACAAAGGAAAAGGAAAAGGAAAAAAAAAAAACGCTTATTAAAATCCCCTTTTGCCCATTTCATTTAACATAAGTTAGATGATTATATTATTGAAAATTATTTCAATGGAAGTCTCATATAAGTTATGCCTTTCTTATGAAAAAAGTATAACGCGTAAATTAAGTATGGAAGTTGTTTAGATCCATCAACACAAACATTTAAATATTATAATAATTAATAAAATCATTCATAAATAAAAAGATATAAATATTTTCCTAGAAAAAGGATATAAATATTTTATAAATTCGAAATCCATATATTTCATAAAAAAATCCATACAACATACGAGCAATTTTAATTCATTTACTTCCACCCTTAGACGATAATAACTAATGAACCAATTCAATTGATATGAGATTTAGGTTCTTAACAAAAAAAATTATTCTGAATGAAGTGGTCAGATAAATTAAAATTTCTATCATGCAAAGCCCAAAGTAATAAATTTAGGAATTTGCTTCTGCGGAACTAGTCCCATACATGATAGAGGAATTAGAAGAAATTGATGAAGAAAAAAATGTAAAATTTTTGTAAAAGATATATTGGTGATGAAAAAAAGATTATCCCATACATGATAGAGGAATTAGAAGAAATTGATGAAGACAAAAATGTAAAATTTTTGTAAAAGATATATGGTGATGAAAAAAAGATTATTTAGATTTAAGGGTCATCAAGTTTGTTGATAATAAATTCGCATCTTTTAAAATTTTAATAGGGGATGCATGGTTGCTAGATCGTAATATCAAGAAACTAAAAAGTCATTTTTTAGATCATGTAATGAGATCCTCATTGATCTTGAATTATATCACTTGATTTGGATCTCCGATCATCTGCGTGTAATCTGTGTTGAGGGCGTAGTCAAATAGTTATACAATTTAAATCCAGTAGATGGTTTTTTCAAAATAAAAAATAAAAAATAAATCCAGTAGATGGTGGAAACGAGACGAATTTTGAAGTTAGAACTTAGCTTTTGGGTCTGATGGTGAGGTGGAAGTAGCATTAGTTAATTAATTTGTAAGGACATTTTTGTCCTTTTCACAATTAAATACCCGTCTTCAACAGATGCTAATTAATAGCATGAGCATTTTATAATGGCTTGTGAAATAACAGGGAGAAAAGAAATTTTTTTTCCCCTCGTCGTGAAGCCATGCAAATAGGAGCCCGAAAATTTTATTTATTTATTTTTTTGATGAGGGGACCCCGAAATCTATTAATATCGAGCATGTCTTGTCATAGCAAGGCACATTGTTAAGTTCTTGGGTGGATCCTTTTTCCTCGTGAGAGGGCACACATGGCCAATTGAATGAAGGTGGGATCCGCACTCATTACACTTGTATTAATTTAAAACCGAAGAAATTTATATGGGTTTGTTGCATGTGGTGCGGATGGAGTGTAGTTAAGCTGGATTTGTTGCGGGATAATGATGCAAGTCGATCCATTCTAAGGAAGCAGAGCATCTTTTGGGTGTTCAACGCCTGTCAGAGCAATTTAAGGCGCCACGAAAAATATATGGCGCAAGATAAGTGCCTCATCTCACTCCTTCCTTAATTTCTTTCCACCAGCTCTCATAACCTTTCTCTCTCCTCCCTTGTAATTAAGCTCTGTTTCTCTCATCCCCCCACACCTCTATTCAACATCCTCCAAACCCCACATACGCCACATCCTCTTCTCCTTCTTTCGATCCAATCCTCCTATTTCTCTCTTTCTTTCTTTCTCCGAGCACCCTAATACCTTCTCTTCCTCTCATATTCATCTCCATGTTCTTGCACCCACAACAGCCACCTTCTCCACCTCCATTGATAATGGCTCAAATAACCGCCACTGATCATTCATCCCTCCCGGCATTGAATCCCAACTTCGCCCTCCCCTTCATCACGCCTCCCTCTTCTTCACCAGCTCCTCCTCCGCTCCCTCATATCTACGCTTCGAACGTCGACGTGGCTCCATTTCATGACCCTGGTGAGTGCACAAATATAATATATCCGCTTCCAGCGAGGCTTTTAATTATTATTCATCCGCCGTTTTTCAGATATTTGGAGGTAATTGGTTTGGGTTTTCACAGAAACGTGTTTAATTTTGAAGGTCCGTGCATGGGGATGGACGACGGGCAAGGATACTGTGGAAGCAAACTCGTGGGATTTGCGAAGACGAGAAAACGGGGGCGAGAAGATCGAGAAGAAGATCCTACGAGCATCAGGAGTTGTAGTGCTCCTTGGATGATCAACAAGAAGGTCATGATCAGCGGGAACCGGGGCTGTACCATGTGTTCTCCTCCTCCTCCTCCTCCTCCTCATTCTTCTTCGCCCTCAGCCGCAGGGGAAGATCACGATCATCTTTCGATTGCCATGCTGAGAGAACAGCAAGAGCTCGATCTCTTCATCCTAATGCAGGTAGCTAGCCGCCCACGTTTCTCTCTAGCCCTTGATAGGTTCGCCTGCATGCCATGCATGTGACACATACAGCTGATCATCAGATTTCCATTGGGCCGACCACGTACGGTTAATTACACAAACTATTTTTTAGTATTAGGTGTTGGGGTTTATTAATATTTCTCACCTTTAAAGAATTTCATCATGCACCTCGTCCACTGCATTTAATTTAATTAATTTAAAAAAAAAAAACTTAAAACTTGGCTGGTCGGCACACCAAAAATGTGGCCGGGATTGCCCAACCTCAAGGGTCGAAATCGTCTTAGTTGCTTGGTGGGCCATGGCACCACATTGATGAATTTGAGAATAATTACTCTGGTGGGAGTTGATTCCTTTCAATTTAGTTGGTTGTTATATTGCTAGGGTGTGGACCGGCCATGGGTATGTTGGATTAAAACTTGGAAAGGCCTAAGTTTGGAGAGGCACTCTAATGGGTGCGTCTGATGGTAATTACACATCGGTGAAACAAACTCACGCGTCGAACGTGAGCTGTTAGGATACCAGGAGCTGAGCCACGCACCCACCCACCCACTCGCTCTCCCGGCAATGTTGAAATCAAGGGCGTTGATTTCGCAGCTATTAAACTGATAAGACCATTCAACTAATTATTCAACGAATGTTGATTAACGTCCATTCCATATATACCAATATCTAAAAATATATATTAATTACTCTCTTTGTAATTAATTTTAACAATACATGATCGTCTTTTGATGGATGGTTGATTTTTGGTTCAGATGGAGAAATTAAAGGCGGAAGTGGAGCAAAGGAGGCGAGCCTATTGGCACAACCTGTTCCAGACACTACAGCAAGGCATGCAAAGGATGCTGAGGCACAAAGATGAGGAGATTGCCAAAATGAGCAAGAAAAACACGGCATTAGAAGAGAAGGTTAAGGTCCTCCTAATGGAGGGGCAGATTTGGAAGACAGTCGCGCAGACGAACGAAGCCGCCGCCACGGCTCTCCGGCGGGACCTGGAGCTGGCCCAGGCCAGCTGCAGGGAAAGAGAAGGAAACAGCGGGGGAGTGGCAGATTCTGCTTCGTGCTGCGACGGTTGGAGTAGTAGCGATCACAGCAACCTCCTTAATTGCCATGGTTGCCGTAAGAAGGAGATCACTGTGCTAGTCCTGCCATGCCGCCACTTGTGCTTATGCAGCGACTGTGACACCAGGTTGGACTCATGCCCACTCTGTATGTGCGCAAAGAGTGCAACCATAAAGGTTGACATGTCATAATTCAAAATTAAAATTTCTTTAAGTGGGACGACCAATAATTCTTTGTATTTTTTTTTTTTTTTTTTGTAATCAGTTTAGTGGCTAGCTGGGTACAAATAATGAACGTGAAAAAATGCGAAAATGAGTAAATGGTATTGAAATTTTAATCAATTTGGTCCGTGTCACGCCATTTCCACTTCCAGTTCCATGAACAGTATGGTGCATGCAGAAATCTTCCAGCTGATGATATACAGTTGATCGGTTTCACCTAATTATATTTCATTTTCATTCTATTAATTACAAATAATTCCGTCTTAATTATATATCGAAACAGATTCTAAATAATTTATGTGGAAAATAATTAAATGATCGATAGGCTAACTGATGATCACTTGACATGGTATATATGGATCTCAAAATGCCCACTTGAGCCTGTTTAACTGAAGTTGAAGCGATCGGCTCTATGTGAACGCTACACCACTGTATTTTGCATATTCGAATGGGGGCAGAATATACATGGGACAAATGGAAGGCCTGCTAATTATGTCTTCTTAGTGGGGTGAACCATGCACATTGACGATGGCATTGACGCAAGGTTCCACCTGCAGTACGTAATTAAAATTGCTAACCAGCTAGTGCAGCTGAGGCGCACATGCTGATAATTATTTATGACCATTCTACATCTGCAGAGAAACAATAAAATTAAGCAATGAGAAAATGGCGTGGTGGCAATTGGCATGCAGTTGAAGGACAGATGGACGGTCCAGAGGGACTGATTAGACACTTCACCCGTTCCTTGGACATCGAATGTGTTGAAAATGTGGACCGCTAAACGACAGCATTGGGTGCATGTGGTACTCGACTTTTCCCATTAACAGCAAAGGCATGCAATGAAGGCAAGGGAGTGGAGTGGAGTGGAGTGGAGTGGAATGCACGGTCTCCACTCCAACAATCTCCAGTACAGGCCTTTTAACACCCCTATTGTGCGTCTGTGTGTGTGTGTGTGAGAGAGAGAGAGAGGTGTCATGGGTATTGATGGCAAATCTCTGAGTACGTACAGAGGCCGAAAGGCCCCCCACATGGGGATCCCACAATATTCACATCATCGTGCATTTCTTGCATGACTCAATAACAATTCCGCGGCCCGGCGCCTCCATTGAGTGGTCCAATCATGTTGGCATCTTCCTGGTATTACTTGTAGCCCCGGCTTGCATGTGACTAAAAAACGTTTTCTTTTTCAAATGCCATATTTATTTACAGCTAACAAACTTGGTTTTTTTTTTCAATATAATTTACATTTTGATAAAAATTTCATATGTTTATTTTTGCTCACCATCTTCCTTGTGCATTTTCTTATTCAGGTTAGGAAAACCAAGAATCCGAAATACAATTGCCCGTTTCCAGCAATCAATGCATAATTGCAACATTTCAAGCACATAAAAGCAGAGTCTGATAGGTACCCATTAATAAGAGCCTGAATATAATATCAGATGCAAAATCATATAATACCAAACGATCAAAAAAGCAGAAGCCTGTTGCTATTACCCAAAAAAAAAAAAAAAAGCAGGAGCCTGATGCGTGATCAGCGACGGCCGCGCGGACCGGCGTGGGGTTTGCTTTGGTCCAATCCCAATCTATTGCTGCTGCATGTCCCAGCACACAAAGTGGAGGGTACAGGAAAATAAAGGGCAAAAAATGCACATTGGATGAAGTAAAAATTTTGGCTTCTCGTCGTGGGGCCATCTTCATAAATGCTTGCCATCGACTCATGCTTTGGTGCGTACGGTGGATTTTCAAAAACAGGAAAAAGGAAGGAACAAATGCATTCATTGCAAGATTGGTTTCACGCATCTACATTTCTTTTTTCTTTTTTCTTTTCTTTTCTTTTCTTTTTTTTTTTGAGAAAAAAAGATGGAAAAGAAGAGGACCACCATGTATCCATGGGCACATCTCCAAGTTGGGGTCAGTGGTTTGGTTTCACGCCATGAATATTGGCATGCATTGGCTTTACTGCCAAGTGGTGCGTTTGGCATACCATGATTAATCAGTTTAATTAGGTTGGAAGCAACCAAACACCTCATGAGAATGCAAAATTTTATCTTATCGTGGGTGTGGAAGATTTGGGTTATTTCACGAGTGAATTAGAGACTACTGAAATGTGCCTCTCCCTAAGCATCCACGGCATTCAGGGCTAGAAACACCGCACCAAATATGCCATTGCTTCCAAGCGTCTCTGGTTACCAAATCAGGATTTGGGACTAGGTTGGATAACCTTTGTAAATTGTAAATCAATCAGCTTATGGAATGCACTTCATTGGGCTCATCTTATCCATTTATTTTATTTAACATCTTATTTAAACACGAAATTAAAAATCATTTAAATAAATTTCTTAGGTGGGTTATAACTACTAAAATGTATATAATTAATTGTACATTGGGAAAAGTTCTTAGATCCATTAATAGATGCATAAAAAAAATAATAATAATTTACATAATCATTTAAATTCTTAGGAATAAATAACTCTTAAGTTTATGCATAACTTAAACTAATTTATTACATTAATTCAATATTATTTTTTAATTAAATAAATAACTTTGAATAGCTCGTATGTGTGGATTGAATTTTGATACATCATAAGATAAGGTCCAAAATGAAGATGGCATGTTAAAATCTTCAATGGTACATGCACCATGAAGTATTTACTCATGTATATAAATATATGGTGATAGGACATGTGTACCAGAAGAAATTTCTTGTAAAAGTATAATTTGCGTTGGATAGTTTCAGTTCGAGGTCAACTTTATTCTTATTCTATTCTTAAAAATTATTATCTTATCTTGTTTTAAGTTAGGTTGTTTCTAAGCTTACTCCATCATATTTTTTAAAATCAGGTTAGTTCCAATTCGATTTTATAGTTTTTAAAATAGTTTTTATATTATATTTGAAAAATATAATTTTATTATAAATTTACTTAAAAATTCATAATCAAGATAATAATAATATAATTTTTGAAATATACTTATTAAATTTACTGAATAATAGAGAAATTAAACTAGTTCCTATATATTTAAAGAATATATTTATGTCTTTCAATAGAAAAGATATTTACTAAAAAATATATTAAACATATATTAGTAATTTAGGTTAGTTTTGGGTACCGAATCTTAGAACCTACTCTAAACTGGATTTTTTTTTGTTGGTATTTATCCTATCGTCTAAGTATAAAAATAAAACGTACTCTAAATATGCAAGATCAAGGCGCTTGGCAGGCAATTGGCTTCCATCCTAAAGCTGAGTTATGTGCCACCAAGAAATAGGGCGTACAAAAAGCTAATGTTAGTGTTCTCTTATCTTGAGCACATTCTCTTCCTTAAATAAAGTAACAATTAATAATTAAAGAAAAACAACTGTGCAAAGGGAGGTGGTGGATTCTCTCATAATAATGGTCACAAAAGTCATATAAAGTAAGAAGATCGATCCCTCCTCTCTGTGTGTGGTGAGGTGCCCGGCCCCAAAAGAAGTCCAAAGATTCATAGTTACTACTTTTTTGAATCTTTGGTTATTTTGAGTACGGCCTAGAAAATGGCATGGCGTGAAAATGAAAAGATGATCGAACAGTCCAAGCAATTTGGGTGATGATTATTGGGCCATTAGCTATTATGGTGTTTGTGACCAGGAGCACGGTGGAAAACATCCAGACGGTGGTGCCAGTAAATCCAAGTTTTGAATTCTGGTAGAGAGTTCTACCTTCCATTTTAAGAGACGGTCTTTGAAAAGTAATAGTTGCTGAAAATTCACATGCTCGAAAAAAATATATACTTTCAGATGATTGAGTTGTAAATATGCAGTTTTCAAAATGGAACCATAAAAAAAAAAAAAAATCTATCCTGGTCTTTGGATAAATCATATCTTCAATCAATTCCTACAAATAAATAAAGCTAAGATATTGTTGCAAAGAGTCTACTTTGATTCGGTTGTGGCAGTACCAACCCACCCCATTCAACAAAGGTAAGCTTTTGGATAGACAAGGCTGCCAAGTGGTTTCACCACCATGTTTGGAACGGTATCTAGCTAGTTGATCATAAAGAAGTGTTGTACGTGCTCCTGTTTCTTCATGAGATCCAAGGTCTGGATTCTGCAGCCATTTAAGAACAGGCAACCAAAAATGCCACTCTGTGTGGTCCATTTCTATAATATATGAAGGATGACATTATTTTTGAGATTAAGATCTTCAATCCATAAATGTCATTGTGCAAAATAAGGTGACTTGATTTTCGAGGCATCTAAAAAAGAAAGCCTAATCCATCAAATTGAAATAGTTCCCTTGGATCATGTCATTCTCAGCGATCACATGCATGGACCCGTACACATCACTTGCTAGAGTTAAGAAGACTGGCCCTCATGCAATAAACAGTTAGCAGCAGCAGCAGCAGACAGAGGTCATTCATCATGTGGCCTCCCCACAGCCAACTGATCTTGGAGTCCTGTTTTGTCCATTGGATTTCTCCCAACTTTCAGAACTAAAATCAACATATATAATGCAAGGCCACGGTTCATTATTTATGCGGTCCACATGCACCATCCTCGTCGACAGTGATCCAAGTGGTCCTCATCTCTGATGTAGACACATGGAGATGGATCCGTTTTTGGTAAAGGCATCAGGCATTTTGTGGGGTCGGCCATTTTGTGGAGGCCTCCATGATTGATGGTTACACTCAATGGTTGTATGAAAATGCTAACAGATGGAATGACTTTCCATGGGACAAAGGGAAGAGGAGGCCCCACCCTTTGCTCCTTCACCCCTTTTAAAGTGCCTGCGAGTTTGTTTGGGGACATTGCCATTTAGTATTTTAGTCAGCTCAATGATTTCGGGTGGACCACCATCCCAAGTGCCCCCACTTAATTATCAGCACTAGTGGCCAAATATCCACTCCCATCATCTACGCTGTCATTATTATCATGATTCAGAAACAATAGATTTTGCACCTAATATAGCCTGTCCTTCTGCCCCCATTTTGAACGCTTGCATGTGCGTAGCTTGAGTAGGTGCCAACATTTATAAAAACGACGCATTATTGGGCACAATTTCAGGGTCGCTACATGGTTTTGGTTTTGAATCCAGCCAGCTACAATGTCAGGTTATGTCCAAGTCAGAATATGATGGGTGATGGAACCGTTTTTGCACTGCATGCAGAGAGGCATTATGGAGCACGCCATAAACTCAATTAAATGGCTACAATTCAAGATCTCATCTTATCCCATTTTGGGATGGTGCAATGGGACGAGGAACGAAGATTGCAGCTTATCCCATGACTTATCACAGTGCGGGGTGATTATATCCAATTCGTAACACCTCAGTCTCATCATGAGCGCTGTGCTGGCGTTGAACTTCCACGACTGCATGACAAAGATTGTGTAACAAAGAAGAGCATGCGTTCAACTGGGTGGGGCTGACGCATGATGTTTACGCAGAATCTGGACTCCATGGGACCGCCAAACCCATGCATGATGTTCTTCCACGGAAGCCAAACAATAGGATTGGGTTGGCGCCCCTCTTCCTCTTTATGGATTACGGACGTTCAATCGGGACAGATGCAACCCCTCCCAACATCTTACGCACGATGGAGATGGGTATAAATTAGGGGTGAAAATAAGTTTGGGTCAACCCGTGACGCGCTTCAATTTTACAAACGGTCAGAGTAAGGATTTTGACTTAGCGCAGTGGGTCAAAAATTTAAACCTGTATATCAATTCTAGAGGGTGAGGTGGGTCGATCCGCAGTGTGAAAATTATTTTTATAAATTACATGACTTACTTATATAAATATTGTTTTGTTAGATAAATATGTTTAACTTTATAATTTATGAATATAAATATAATTTATATTGATGTACGTCTAACTTTATAACTTGTTTATATTGATAAATTTTTTCTTAATTGCATATATATTGTTCAAGTTTTTTTATTCACATATTTATCAATGAAATCAAATATAATATCTATATTGTTTATATATTATCTTGCAATATAGCAGTTTATATTATAATTCAAAATTTACATTAATGTCTTTTTTAATGTTGATACATATATTTATCAAAGTTAAGTAGTAAACAAAATTATTAAAAAATTTTACCGATGCTTCGTTATGAAATTGTGTTTTACTCACTAAATAATAAAATATTGAATAATTTAACCTTTAAATTTATCATAGATATAAGTTTATATTGATAGGTATAAAAGTTTTTAAACAATTGATTCATATTTTCAACTTGACCTGTTATCCTAATACAAATCTGAAGCTTGTCCCGAGATTTATTAAAAAAAAAGGCAAGAGTTCGACCAATCTTGTTTGGACCTCCTATAAAAGTAGGATCAAACAGAATTTTTAAAATGTAGGGTTAAAGTTAAACATGCCCTAACCTACCCACATCGATTTTCACCCCTAGTATAAATTGGGTTGCAAAATGGGTCAGTTAAACTTGTGAGTTGTGAACAAACCAACCTTTCATGTTTTCATTCATTATAAAATTTATAAATATATTTTAATCTTTCTTCATTTTCTTCTAAGCTTTTCACATTATTTATGGTCATTCCGACTCTAATTTAATTTTAAAATCATATATTCTAATAATTAACACGCAAGTTTCACATGAAAGAGATTTTAGATTAAATAAACATTAAAAATATTAAAATTTTCAAATTTGACCTATTTTCCACCTGAATTGCTAATTCTAAATCAACCTAAACTTGACCTTCTAAAAATGTCAAGAATAGGGTCAAATCGACCGGCATGTGGTTTTCCAAATAAAGTTATGGCTGGATAATTGGATTGACCTTGGCCTGTTATGACCTGACCCAATTTATATAGTCTATTACTGACTTCCATTCACACCCCAACTTGTAAACAATGCTTGCGAGGCAAGATGGCACAACTGTGGAAACCCACAGGATCAAAAATCTTCACGTGTCCTCGTGCAAGATACTAAGATCTTAGGTCGTTTGTGGATGTCTAGGGTGAGAGGGACATAGACGGCAATGATCCTAGCACCGCTCTGGAGAGGCAAATAGGAGGATGGAAATAATTAGAGCAGATAGTAGACAGAAATTATTATTTTATTTGTTTTTAATATTTTCATTATATATATGAGGAATATTTAAGTGCAGCGCCGGAAGGCCCCATATGATGATCAAATCATAATCTACTTCACAAATCGTATTTAAAATAATGCATTTTATTATCATACCAATTTTCGTCCTAATTGGATATGCATATAGATCCCATCTGAAAATGGTATAAATTCAACGTAATAAAATAGTTTAAGTAAATAACAATTTTAAAGTATTTTTTCAACAGTTAAACCATTTACTATAAAATTTATATATAAATAAATGATTGTATAAAATTTTATTGCATTCTAATATATATAAAGTTTATTTTTGGGCAAATGTACCACTGTTTCGGTGCACCGGAACAACTCTCTCTCTCCCTCTCTCTATAAATGTACCGCTATTCCAGTGCAGCTCTCTCTTTATATATATATATATAAAGAGAGGATTGTTCTAGCGGAACAACGGTACATTTGCCTAAAAGTGAACCCCACACATATTAGAATGCAATGAAACTTTGTACAATTATTTATCAATATATAAATTTTATAATAACTGATTTACATGTTGAAAAAATCACTTTAAAGTTGTTATTTACATCAAATTATTTTATTACGTTGAATTTGTACCATTTTTAGATAAAACCCATATACATATCTGATTGAGGTAAAAATTATTCTAGTAATAAATTATATTATTCTAAATACAATGGATGAAATAGATTATAATTTGATGATTATGTGGAGCCCATTTCAACGATATTACGATATTGGTGCAACATGCTGCACTGGAATTTTTCTCCCCGTGTGTGTAATATATATATATATATAATTCCCATTTGGGTAGCAACCAGCAAGCTCCTAACTCGCAACACGATCTTTCACAATGCCTTCTCAAATTCTCTGCACATTCCATCGCCAACCCAACTATTTCAAGAAATTAACTCAGTTTATTTATGACAAACGAACAATACATCTCATGATCTAAGGAAGGTACATCTCATTACTTCAGGTGAGCGTCTAGCACAAACCTACCAACGTTTCCACGCAGCCTCGATGAAACAAGGAAAGGTTGCCTAAAATCTGACAAATCAACAGGGTTACAGTAGTGATTATGCATTCATATTTCATTGATGAGCCTTTACGGTAAAGACATTTCACAAGTGGTTGGCGAGCCCTACTCTAAAGGATGAACATTGGCCCTCTCCCCTCGTTCCCGAGCAACAGAAGCTGATAGTACGCCAAGATCACGGTTCAAAAATGTCAATGCAGAATCGCACTCAGCAATTATTCTTGTGACAGAAGATGGCCCATCCACCTTAGGTTCAGATCCGATCGCAACAGCTGCATGCGAATCTTTCAGGTTTCTGAGGTTCCACAGGAACTGTTACATGTAAAACATGGTCAAGTGAGTAATCCTTTTCAGGGATTTTTATCCTGCAGCAGCTGGAAAGCAGGAAAGTTGGCACTCAGCACAAACATGCATCACCGGAAGCTGCAAGTGACAGTAAACAGTTACGACTGAGCATCACCGGAAGCTGCCAACTAACATGATTATTAGAGGAGCAAGTTACGACAATATCCCCAAGATTACAAAAGTTGCGGCCATATAGGATGCTCAATAAACAGATCCCACAATGTTCAGCTGATGCTAGAGATGTTAGTTGGCAAGCATTAAGTAAAGGTAGCATCATAACCAATGCCACAGAACAAAGTTAAACTGAAAGCATCTGGTTCTGGTCCAGCCATTTCAGATGTCCAGTCCAACCATTTGAAATTAGGGGACGTTTGGTAACGTCTAACCATGGGAACCATGGTTTTTCCATGGTATTTCGTTTCCCAATGCTAATTATTATTCTATCAATCATACTATTTTTTCTACTTTTACCCCTACATTCCAATCATTTTTCCTACCAACTACATACAACAACCCTATTTATCCCAACTATATATCTATCATTTCCTATCAATCACATATTTTTCAAAAAATTCTCTTTTTCATTTCCCACACTCCCATCATTTTACACCTATCCAAACATCCCCTTAGTTAGCAGTGATTAAAAAGGTTTTGATGATAATGTGAGAACAAATAGACCTTGATCAAGAAGAACACTCTTATTGCTAGTCTGTATCTTTTAAATTCTGATGTTTCCTTTAGATACTGACACAGAAAAAACAGAATCTCAAATTAGAGAACCAGAAAGTTTCCTGGACAGCTGGTTGGTCCAGCTTTATAAAATTGGTAGCAAATCAAAGTGCACATCTCAGTCGCTTAACCTGATGGGAAATATTCATCAAATATCTTGTCAAATAACGATTTTCTTGTTGCATAATGATTCACTGATGGACCTTTTCTGACAGCTGATGGATACACTTGTCATGCTTTCTAATAATTTATTTTCGCTTTCCAACAAAGCTGTGATTGTCCAGTGATATATGCATATATATAGAGATATTTTCACTTCTCAGTTCTTTGCACTGATCCACCCAGAATGGGACATGAAAGAGAAAAATGAAAAATGCCCTTAAAGTAGCGGTGATGGTATGAGTGCAACATCAGTAATTCAAGCTGAGCATCGTTCTGAGGATGTTATTAAGAAAGATGAAAAGTGTAAGTAAAGTTGCCATACCGTGATCAAAATTATAAGCCAGCAAATATAACAAACAAACAGAGGGATCCAAATAATTTCAGTAGCTGAAGAAATGCACAGTTCAAGTTGGATACCTTTAAAAGCATTTTATAAGCCTCCAATAATCGGTTGGCAGCAGGTCCAAATCCATGCAACTGTGGTACTTCCATCATGTGTGTCCAGGGACGAATTTCCTGCACAATGTAATACCCATAGAACCATAACCTTAATTTTGCAATGACACCTTAAAACTAATTGGAGTCAATTATATGAATCTCCATTTAAGCCATGTGTTCTATAATCATTATCCACCACCTCCATCATGGACCATTTCTAGACAACATGCATAGGAATTATTTCCATTCCAAAATATGGTAGCCAAAAAAAAAAAAAAAAAGTTATTCGTGAATGTGAAGGATTCAGTTGATCATTGATACAATATATATCATGTAGCATTCGATCATGGAAGCCAAAGACCTCACAAACATGTTGATACCTTATTGTAGATTGTATTGAAAGACCTGGCAGTCTCCAGAAAAGATTCTAACTGTGCCCTTAGCTGTGCCTCTGCCTCAGCATACTCCTCGTCTGGATTGTACTCGTGCTGAACCAAAAGCATACCAATATTTAACACGGAAAACAACAAAAAGTTAAATAGTGGATACCTAGCATGCAAAGCAAGATAGCAAATTATTACCTAGATATAATCAAACAAAACTACCAATTTCATGTGAAAATAGACATTGCTAAAAGAGGCATGCCTGAATGACATTGATGCCACTGAACTGATTCAGTGATGTCACCCCATTTTCGCCCACTTTATGATTAAATCAAAATCCAAACAACTCATTGTATTTAAAATAATTTGTTTAATTAAATTTATGTATTAATTTTAAAGTTGTTAATTCAATATCTAAACCATCTAAAACACCATTTCTATACAAATGAATGATTCTCTGAAGTATTGTAAAATTCTAATACGTATATGAATGGATCTAGGCATTTTTGATAATTTACATATAATTATATATTTAAGCAGGTATGGCCCAACCAAGACTTTAATTGAAATGATTTTTAATATCATGATAAAACAAGTGATTGAACAAAATAAGTAGAATAAGAGCTTAATTTAATCATCAAAGTGGGACAACATGACTCTTGCTGAAATTAACATTTCTACTTTGTAACACAGATTATCAAACTGCTGAGCAACTCAGGTAGGGCTGTGATCAAACACAATCCTAATATTATTTGCAGATCCCCCACCTAAAAACCCTACCTCCATTTTCTACAGAACAGTTCTAGTTAGGATTTCTTGCAAGTTCATAAGGATCATATAAGAAAATGTAGGCTGTGAAGTTTATCATAAATAATCCAATTCTGGTTGACTGATGTCAATAATACTGCACATGTAAATAACTGCTGAAATGAGGGCATTACGAAAGACAAGACATGCTTAATTGGGTGTACTGTTGACTAGTAAAGGAAAACCTATTTGATGGAAAATAATATTTAAAATGACGATATGGGGTGAATGATTGTCAAAGTAAATAGTAGGCCAAAGCTGAATAACATGACAATTCCCGTATCCAATGAAAAATATTTCAACATTTGACAGAATTTTTTGCAGCATGACAAGCAAGCTAAAGCCCATTTTATAAATGCTTATGCTAATGGGGCCACTTATATTCTTCCATGTTTCTGGGCATACACTAAACATCCTGGTTTGTTGTAATATTTCTACAAGTCTGAACATCAGTTCAATGAAGCTTTAATGAACACACGATGGTCACTTTGGTGGTGAAAGCACCCCACATAAACCAGAAATAATTAAAAACAATGTTGGATCATCCCTAACAGGGAATCACATCACCCTACCATTTTATCATTTTAAGTCAGCACAAACCAATTGTATAAAACCTGGACCACTTGTTGAACCAGTTCCCTCATATGTCCAGTTTGAACTGGCTTGACTATGGGTCAAAACGATCTGAAACAATGGCATTTTTTAATAAAAATAATATTGACAAGCCCTACAGTGTTTTTAACAACTGTGCGCAGGACATCCAGCTAATGTGAAGTCCTGCAGTTTTGATTGCCCATGCGTAGGATAGACAGCCACTAAACCATCTGGTTTCCCGTGTGACTGCTAGTTCAACTGGTTTCGACCAGTTTGTTAGTTAAACCTATACCACTTCAAACTAGACCTGATAAAACTCTGTTCATAGTTGGACTCATCAGAGTGTCCAGTTTGGCCCAGTAGCTATAACATTGTCACAAACAATACAATCAACAAAAAATATGTCTAATTCTTAGCTCAAGCTAAGCAAAGTTAAAATATTAAATACGGCATAAGGCAGATGTTTCTGCCAAGTATAATTTAGCAATACATGAATAACTCAAAATAGCCCATGATTAAGCGAGTAAGCTAGCTTGAGAAAGCCATACCCAGCTAAGGTTACTAAAGAATATAATCAGAATGGTATGGCTCAAAAATTCAACAAACCTTGGAAGATAAATCCTGAACCATCTGTTGCAAGTTAGAGAGCTTTTTTGAATGTTCAGCAAGCTGCATTTCCAGTTCAGACACATCTGGCCTGCAAATGAGCTTTGATTAAAGGAAACTGGAGTTACCACCTATGTCACATGTTGATAATGGAGAATAGAAAAAAGGAAATTCACTTTTCCCTTCTTATTTTAAAGCAAAACTAGGACAGTGCTTGCTGATGGCATGTTGGGAAATCTCTTTGATCAGCATTATCTTTTGTGTGCTTATATTTGGGATATATCACAGTTGAATATGAAGCTGCATCTTGGTTTTTGTATTAGAAATAGAACTGCTTACAGTGGATATATGGATTGGATCTGGACATCTGCAGGAAACAACTTGCATTCTTCAGAAAATATTAATGCTTGTTTCTCAGCAATAGCATCTAGCAGTTGTATATCCTTGGCTACCTGCTCATCAACACTGCAAAGAAACTAGATTGCATGAATAAGAAAAAGAATTATCCAATATGTAATATTATACATTTTGGATTCTCCTTCTCCATCTTCCAGGAGGAACTTAAATTTGCTATTCTACAACTACCAAGTGTAGACAAACGAGTTCCAAGAGAAATAAAGAAAATAAAGACAATCAACCTCCATTCTGGATTATCAGCATAGCAACTTGCTTCTACAAGGTCCACAACAAGTCGAAGCATTTCACAGCGATCCTCATAACTACCTCGTCCCTGCAATTGTTAGGTGTTAGGCTTCAAAAATCTCAATGGAATTCTGAAAGAAGGTTTTTGTAGGAAGTTCATGGATAGTTTCCAGGTTCAGGGAGAAACACAGAATGAAATGATGGGAAATAATTAAGAATAATCAGCATTTTTCAGAGGAGGAAATCCAAGTATTGCTTGGATCACCGAATTATCATTCAACTAGTTTCAAGCACTCTACTCTAAATTGTTACATGTACACCCTGGCAGTGAACACCTAACTTGAAAGAATGAATAATTGTGAGACTACATAATTTTCAAATTACTTCAACAATGGTCCAAACGAGGCTAGTGCATGGATGATCACAGAAGGGACAGTACTTCTCTTGACATTATCTGACTCCAGATGGATTTATGCATTCAACAATTAAATCAAGTAGCACTGGATTGCAATTTGCAAGGACCATCAAATGTCTTTTGTAATGCAATCTTTCTAAGGGTGTGTTTGGAAAGTGATAACGGTTTTGGATGAAAAGTTTTTGATGTAAAAGTTGTTAAATTGATAGAAAATGATGTGATATGATAAGGGTAATGATGATGTATAAAGAGAATAAAGTTAAAATATATAAGTCAGTTGTATGAGTAGTTGAGTAGAAATAATTAAAAAATAGGGTAGTTGTATAGGAAGACGTGGAGAAATAATTTTAAAATATGGTAATTATAAAGAGTGAAAAGTTTTAGTTTAAAAAGTTTTTATTAAAAACAAACATGCCCTAAAATAAAAGTAAAAGGCCTTCTAGCATTGACCTTTGGATAATTTGAAAGCCTAATTAAAAATAATGAAGCTTAGGCAATGTATGAAACTTTTAATTATGTTTGCAACAAGGTTCAAAACAAGATTTTACAAGTCTTTCTTCCAACATAACTTCAAAGCAAACATAAGAAAATGACAGATGTTCATCGCAAATAGATTATGAAAGATAATGATTACATTCTTTGGGAATTTAAGTATAGCATGGAAAGCTTTTTCCTACTTCGTACTCGCTTGTATCAACTGGCAGAGAACAAAAACACAAGTTATCTGTAAGTTACAAGAAAAGTTATGATCCAATGTTCATGGGAGGTTGCTACAACTGAAGCAGGCCTGTATTGAAGGAAGGCCTCAATTGGAATCCAAAGATTATCATAGATAAATGGAGATTAGATGGAGCAGCAATGTAGCCCAAAGGGAAAGACTTTATAAACTTTTACATCCTGGACAAAATCCATTTTAGAATATTGTTGCCGTCTAGTAGACTCGTATCTAAATCCACCACGCAAAATGAATTTTAAACACCAAAGCAACAAAATTATTCTAAGTGCTGACAAGTAACAAGTAAGCAAACACACTGAATATAGCCCAAATGGAAAGAATTTATAAACTTTAACATCCTGGACAAAATCCATTTTAGAATATTGTTGCCACCTAGTAGACTAGTATCTAAATCCACCACACAAAATGAATTTTAAACACCAAAGCAACAAATTTATTCCAAGCACTGACAAGTTACAAGTGAGCAAACACTCCCAATATATCTAAAATGTGCTACTCTCTTACATAAAAAAAACTGCTACTCTCATACATAAGGTAGGTATTGAAACTCACTTGTACGGCATCTGCATCAATTGTAGGTTAATGCTAAAAAACTTAGCTAGCAGTAACAAGCGGATCAACACTGCCAAAAACTAAAATATGCTACTCTCATATGCTATGGTAGATAACTAGGTATTGAAACTCACTTGTATGGCATCTGTATCAATTGTAGGTGTGATACCCAAAAACTTAGAAATCTCAGCCAAATCTGCCAAACCAGAAGTTCTCATCAGTACTGACATAACCTAGTAATGTACATGTGCAGATACCTGCTTATTATATGCAGCTGGATGGACCATGGATGTAAGCAGACTGTGCCATAAATTGCATCATGATCCAAGGAATGTATATTCTAAAGAATGTTATGGTGATTAATAATCATCCTGAAGCATGAGCAGAGTTGTTCATGTGTTTACATTATCATATGGTAAGCAGGGAGGGTTCACAACCACCATTCTTTTTTTTTTTCGGTGCTGCTTCAATGCACACGGTTGCATGGCCCCCTTCTTTTTTTCGGAGGGGGGAATGGGGTTGGGGTTGTGGGTGTGCATGAACAGTGCAAAATATTTTGGCTTTCAAAATTCCATAAAATATTAAATAAAATCAGAATTTTGTAAAATTTCATAGGCAAGGTGTTCATCCTTGGGCCCACACGTGTGTCAAAAAAAATTACAGGGAGATCATGCAAATCCATGCACTGAGCAGGTGCACTAAATAGGGACTTTTTCTTGTTGGGTCATATGTATACTTTGCTAATGACACTAAGTTTCTTTTCTGAGCCACATAGTAGCTTCATACAAATCTAAAACTCATCTAGCATGTACATGCATTGCAAAGAATCAAAATTCACCAATGTTTTGAAGAATCAGATAATCATTCTAGGAAGCAAATGGGTGTTCCCTATAGAGGGGGGGAAATTTTCACTGTGATTCCCATCTGCAGGGCAAAGAGTGACAAACCCCTATTCTTTTCAGTGCAAGCATCATATAGATCAAAACACCTAACCAGATAAAGAGGAACAAGTGAATGCTCAATTTGTCCATTATGGTCAGGAAAGAATGGGGAATAAGTAGATCATTTGTTTGTTCACATTGTGCTACATTTTTTTTCAATGATTAAAAATTCAATAGACTGTCATGAGGTTTTCACTTATTTTCAGAAAAACTGCTCGGCAGGTGAATTTTTAAGTATGGTATATTTATTTATTATGTATTTCCTCTGCAACCCTTACTAATCTGCTTACAGTGCTTGGTTTAGTATTGTTCTCTCTTGGCTTTCAATAAATTGTCTTCTCCAATCAAGTATCCTTTATAACTTCAAGTCACATCACATGGCTTGAAACTTCTGCTAGAGTTTGATTGACAGGCCTAAATGACCAGTATAACAACTTAGAACTTAAACATGCAATATGGTTCCCTCAAACAAGAGCTGGCTCAGACTGTCATCAAGCAACTAGATTTCAAGACCTAATCAACAAGACTAAGCATGTGCTCATCATTTCAATGCAACTTGCGATGGATAGTCAATTGTCAAGTCCAAGCTGAGTTTTTGAGTTTCGAAACCATCATAAAGAACTGATTACAATGTTATTGACTGAACCTAATATCCTGCAGTAGGATTTCTGCTACATACAAGTTCAAGTAGGGAAGTAAGTGCTAATCAAATCCTCAGAATCTTATAATAGGTGTTGTAATTGCACTACTTCTACAGAAAAGTTCCAGTTTGAATTATACTGCTCCGGCAGATCCCTGAATTTTTCACACACTGTAAAAGCAGGATGAAAACACACAAAATGGAGAAGAATATTACACTGTATACGGGCTGTCTCCTCATCACGATCCATGACATCACCTTGCAAGTTCTGTTGGGTAAATGGAGACTTATCACCTAGAAGCCTGTAAATTACCAAAACATATATTTCGAAATATGCATGATTGCTTACAAATCAAATTAGCAATTTTCAACACTCTAATATCAAGCATAATGACTTGAATAAGCAAAGAAAACAAATCATTTTTATCCACGCATAAAACTGTCAAAATGGCTAAACAGCACCTAGATTTCAGGGATAACAAATTATTTTTACAGGATTTTCACGAGAATGACCACACTCAGGCTAATGAATAAAGATGCTAATCCACCCTTGACAACAATGTAAGATATACGCTTTTAAAAAGAATCCAAGATTATCATTCCGATGTGTGAAAAAAATTTTTTTAAAAAAGAAACAAATAATATACAGATACTGACTTCTTAGCCTGAATCACTCCAGTCCACG
This sequence comes from Annona squamosa, assembly GCA_035584095.1. Taxonomy (NCBI): domain Eukaryota; kingdom Viridiplantae; phylum Streptophyta; class Magnoliopsida; order Magnoliales; family Annonaceae; genus Annona; species Annona squamosa. The sequence continues at coordinate 85,086,287 of JAXCLR010000001.1, forward strand.
TAGAATCTCTCAATGCACCCAGCTACTCTTGTTTGCATGCTTTCTAACATATCCAGTTCAGGTGCGAATGCAAGGCCAACAAATACAAGATTTGAAAGAGTGGATACAGCAGGAGACAACTTTTATCTTTCATGGTGATTGTTTACAATAAATTAAACTAGTGAATCAAGATAGTTCGTGCGTGGCAATCCAAAAGTTGTGAAATGCCACTTCATACGTCAAAACTCCGTATTTTCTAGTTTGTAAATATAGTCATATAATTACAGAAGCGATGACAAAACAAAGAGGTCCACATGAAAGTATGTAGGATAACTATTCTAAAATTCAAACGCATCGCTAAATAGGATATGGTATAGATCAGATGAATAGGACAAAAACACAAATCGAGAAGATGTGACTGGAAGCCCCGAAGGTCGGCTACTCAAATGATCCAGTTCTCCTAACACAAGCTGGCATGGATGTTGCTGAGAATAAAAGATGACGAGAGCAATCTGACATATGACAATCAAATTGATAGTGCCAATTGTCTTACAGACAGACTTTCCAGTGACGAGATTCAACACAGATGTAATCATCCAAGATGGGAACATTGGAATTTACAGAAATGCGATCAGTTCAAACAAAACCGGCAGATCCAATAAAATCACTGAGATTTGAATTGGACAGCCTCACAATACGAAAATTTTTTTTTCAGGACAGAAGAAAATGAAATGAAAGTGAGAGAAGGGGAAAGAGGGAGAAAGAAGACCTGAAGAAGAGCCACTCGAGGAGGGCATATCTCTCCATCCCAGCAAAGAGGAGAGACTGGGCGGGAGCATTGGCCCGAGGATAATTTAGTAAATTCAACTTCCTCTGGATCTCTTCCATCTGCTTCGCGGCCATGTTTTCCGAGACGACTGAAACAAGCAATGCGGATGCCGGCGCGTCTCTTCAGTCTCTCAGCATCAGCAACCCCACATCCACTTCTTTTAGCCTTTTTCCCTTCCGGAGTCCGCGCTCTGGAGAAGCGCCCGACGAAATGCTGAAATGTCCGCATTGCTCTTTATCATGCTTTCTTTCGAAAATGGCCCTGGATCACCCGAATCTGACGTAACCCTCTTTAGATGAGCCATCTGACCCATGCAGAAATGGGCCTTCAAGCCCATTTATAAATGGGCCTTAACTGGCCACCCGTAAAAATTCAACATAACGGTTCGTATGTATGAAAATGCTCATGACTCCCTTTTATTTTAAATTTTCTTTTTCAAATCTAATACATTTATTATGTTTACTATATAATTTTTCATATTACAAAAAACATATATACTAAAAATTTGTACATACCATGAATCTTACAAAATCTAAAATTTTCAATGAAAAATAATTTTTAGCGCGATAAAATAAAAGGTATTAAACAAAATAAATATTCTAAATTTGGAAAAAGTATAAAATAGAAAAATAAGTGTATGCAACTGCTTGTATAAATCATTCCCCAGTAATTTGCCGGAATGATTATGTTGCTTTTTTGGATCTTATGCCGACGGCCGTACGCTGCTCATGTGCTGCTAGCAATTTTTTTTTTTTTTTTCATTTTTTGAGTCAATATCATGGCTAGGTGAAGGCGGGAAATATAAAACTCAATAGCGAGAGATTATTAGTGCGGAGATTACAATTTGCCAAAATCGTTTTCATAGCCATCTGAATTAGTTCAGACGGATGGCAGAGTTGGGAAATTTGCGCAACCGTCTCTCTAGTGACAACTGGAGACATAAATTCCAGACGCTAATTGCTGAGTAGGGACGATTTAAAAAACTAAGTGCACCTTGGTGTGCTCGCTCCATGAGTCCCGAATGCGCTTAGAAAATCATATTAAAATAGGAACTCGTTCTTAGCGGTGAAAATTATTCTGCGGCTGTGCCTTAAGTGAAAAGTACTAATTTGGAGTTTATCCGATAAAACTTTTTAATGGTTTTTACTACAAAAATTTTGCGCCAAATGACAAGCTGGGCTAAACATTCGTTTAAAAGAAAAAAATGTAAATTTTCAACGCAGCCAAACGAACAATCAAGGAGCACTAAATTAGTGTTGTTTGGTCTCGTGATTAAATTATTGTCTAGCCATGTCGAATGGAAAGCTTTGGATTTTGAGCTTCTATTATCGTGCGTTTCGTGGCTTTTTGGATAATATTTATTTCTCGAAAAACATAACTGGAATCAAATGGGTTAACGAATGATGGCAACGGTTACGACGTCGAAACACAAGATAAAACAAGCTCTTAGTCCCGTGTACCAAATTGGACCCCTATGCAAATCAGATAAATCGCGATCCTCTTATGCCTCTTTTCAGTTTAATCCAATTGAATCGAATATATACTAGAGAAATAGAGTTTTCGCAGAGTTGTTATGTTAGGTGCATGTGAAATAAGAAAGGATTGATTTCTTATGCGGTCGTCCCTAAAACACTTAATCACTCAATTTATGAGCGATTGTATAAAATCTCTTGGATAAATGAAAAATCTACGTAACAACAAAAAAATATTATTATTTTAATAATTGAGAATAAATTGTGCATTAACTAATCAATAGATAATAAATCCACTGAAGTGGCCATTTGCAGTCGGTTGTTAACCTTCAATTTAAGTGAGTTGTGATTAAAAAGAAAGTAGAAGAGCAAGATCTATTGAGTAAGATAGAATAATTGCACTTAGGCCTAATGAGTTGAAAATAATTTAATTACGAAATTTAACTCACAACTTAATACTTAGATGGTTTGTTCCTCGAAGAAAAAGCTAGACCCTAAGCTACTATCTTCATTTGTGGAAGTCAACTAAGAGTTAAAGAAATTAATAAAAAGAAATACTACTGTTATGTTGGGATAATTGTAATGGGGTGTTCTAAAAAAATCTCAAGATTTTGAATGAGATACGAGATTTTCTATTCTTAAGACATATTTTTCAATTTTCAATAATTTTTAATATTTTCAATAGATTTTTTTCATTCTCAAAATACATCATTGTACTCTCATTTATTCTATTTCTTCATTATTAAATTTAAATTAAAAAAGTGGATTATATTATCCACTATTCCACTTGCAGCAGGTGTTGCTCAACTCGCTTTGGATGATGAGTTACAAAATTAGTGGGTCAACGGAGAGTTAAGGAGCCTAGAGGCACTTGTTAAGATATAAATTTTTTTAAACTAAAATCTTTCATTCTATATAACTAGCTTATTTTTAAATTATTTTTTCACTTCAAATTATATTTTTTTAATTCAAAAACTTTTACACAAAAAAATTTTCATCTTCCAAACACACCATGTATAAAAAGAAATACCAAAAGGGCAGATACCACTCACCTCATACTGTCTTTCATTCTCCGGTACAGAACAACTGCCCTTCATACAGTCTGCTTGTCCAAATCCGATTCTGTTAGATACTTCTGGACAGGCACAGGTTTCTTCAAGTGGCCAGCATTTCATCTTTACAGCTCATCCAGTTTAGATGCCAAATCAGAGTCGCTATAGATCCAATTCCAACAGCAATGACTTGAATTAAGCCAATCTCCTCACATATAATACATACACCAATCACGGTCGAATTGATGAATCGCGAGCGAAACACCGACTACCAACAAACAATTTGTAAGTAATTAATTATATTATTTCAACACTCCATGTCACCCGAGCATGCAAGTAAAGCCTCATGATCGGATAAAAGACACGAGGGAAATGGAGATGACGGTCCACTTTGCTACTTCTTCTTCGAACCACACGACAAGGACCAATGAAAGGGACCCCAAATCGCTTTACTCCCGCGAGAATCATTTTCAAGCGTAATTTTCTTCGTTGTCTTCAACGGCTTCCATAGGTCCACCGGAGGTAAACACCAGTCAAGAGAAAATTCGCCACGGCTCCGTCTTCTTGAGTAGTGGCATTTCAATATATATGTTGTTTCTAGTTCGCGGGTTGGAAGTTTCCCAGGTTGAAAAATTATGAACAGATGGACTGAAAATAGGTTTAGACTTTAGACCCAAAAAGCTCGCAATCGGCTCTTCACACGGTCCTCGTGACAAGCACTGTATCACGCAGCGCGCGCTTTATAGTTCCACACTGGGAGACCTTTCCAGATCAAGCGTCAACTTCCGAATGCGATTCGGAGGATGCAATGCAGCACGCAATCTGCTAAAGTGGATTTTCGGGGTGTGTTTGGGGTGTACATAAAAAAAAAAAAAATCAATTAAAAATTTGTGATATAAAATTTTTCACTTTTCATAACTACTTTATTTTTTAATTATTTTTTTATATTTTCCTATACAAACAATCCTACTTTTCAATAATTTTCAAACAATTATATATGTAATTAACCTATCTATTTTAATTTTATTTTTTTTATATCTCATCATTATCCTTATAATATCATGTTATTTTTCAATAAAC
>JAXCLR010000001.1:85090932-85111789 GCA_035584095.1 Annona squamosa
AAAGTTTAAAAAAAAATTACATTTTTTATACATTGTCTGATATTTTTAACATTTTTTTCATTACAAAGCTTTGTCTTCAACCAAACACACAAAAGTTTTAAAAAATTTTACATTTTCTATACACTGTCTGATATATTTAACATTTTAACCATCAATTTTCTCTAATTTTTTGGTTACTATCTATTTCGATGCTACATATTCAAGTGTGCCATATCGCCCATTTTTGCGTAACTTGTAGGCTTGCAGATTTTATTAGGAAACTAAATGATTCAGATTTTGCTAGTTTTTCCATTCAAATAAAAAACAAAGGTTCGAAACGCTTGCTTTGAAGGGGGTAAAAAGGCATTCGACAGCAGTCGGACTCAACCGCAGCATGGTAGATCGGTCGAGTAGAGCTACCTATATCCGGTCAACGTAAACTCAAATCTAAAAAAACTTCACCAATAAAAAAAAAAATCTAATAAAACTTCCAAGTCAGTACCTAAATATTATGCCAGGTCGAGATATGTTCAGTCGAACCAATCCCAATTAACCTTATAAATTTAAAAATCAAGGCAAGTTCGGGTTAGTTTTCGGTTAGCCATCTGAAATCTGTTTACTTCAGTACTTTTAATACTTATTTGGACTAAAATCTCATTCATATAAAATTTACATGTTAATTTAAAAATTAAATCAGAATATAAGTAACTAAAAGCAATGTGAAATTTTTAAAAGAAAATGAGAATAATATGTTTATAAGTTTTGTAATAAATTAATGTATGTAGAGCGGTTTAGGTAAGGTTGGTTTGAGACTTCGAATTAGTGTCAAAATTTTCAAACCCAGTCGAGCAGGTCACCTTGGACAGCTGGACCCGACCTAATTAATTCACACCCTCTGAACTAGAGTATATCAAACAACTTTTCTAGAAGCTATAGGTTAACAGTCAACATTTATGGATGGATGACCTTAAATTTGTGATGGACTAGATTTGATTTAATGAGGATGAATGTCTTCATTTCCAATATAATTGTCCAGTTTTAAATATTTTTTCAACACAACTTTTTATATTTTTAATATAATTTTTTATTTCTAATCTACATTATTACATTCTTCAACTCATTTCTTTATCTCGTTCACCAGGAGTCCTGCCCACCCAAAGCCGTCCTGGTCGTAACGCGCCTGTCGTGGTGTGCCTATGCATAGGCTAAGGCTGCAATATCTAAATGTTGTGCGGCCCAACTCCGCATGCTTGTTGGATGGCACGTCAACCATCAAAGAAAAAGGTGAGTGGGAACATCTTTATTTGGCATAGCCAACAGCAAAAACAAAATTAGTGGGCTGAAGAATTATTAATTCAATATGGAATCCAGCCTCGATTGATGCAGAAAAATTCTATCCCTACTTACAAATGCCACTTGCCTCAGTAATGTGCTTGAAAAACCCAAATATATTCCCTGCAATGTTATTCTGGGGAGATAGAAGTCTTTCTCTAAACGAGACTTTAAAATAATAATAATAATAATAAACAGAGTTTAATATTCTATTGATTGCGTCGAGATGTCCAAAAGTTAGCCTTGAGCAGTCCACTAAATTTCATTATTCGATACGTTCACAGCACTGCTTCCAGTGGTCAATAGATGACAGTTCCATTTCCATGAGAAATTTCACATGCTTTGTGATTGTCACGTGAAAGCTATGGAAGTTGCTGGACCCAAAACCACAATCTTGGCATGGAATCTCGTCAAAAGCATGGGGAGATAATGATGATTATTCAAAACTTTTATTTTCGGGGTTGGGTAGACTTTTGTGACAGAGGCTGAACCAGCGTATAAAATGGCAGGGGTCCAGGGGATTTTCCTAATTATGCTAATTGTCTGCAATAGATATGACCACGTTACAATTGTTAGGGAATTTGCATATAGGTCCTTCAATTTTTTGAATTTTACACTTTGACATTTCAGTTTCATATTTGTAGCAGATAACTTGAAGTTTCAAAAATAAATAGTTTTGCTCACTCCACATGCATAAAACTAGAGGTGTGAGTTAACCTCATTTTCGAAATGGTGGGCCAAGTAAAAAAAAGGATCAAGTAAGATAATTTTAAGAATTTATACATATATTAAATATAAAAACACATTTTGTACTAAATTTAAATGTTATATACTTCAATATTTTACTAATTAATAAAAACAAACATCATTACTAAAACAAATTATGAGTAAATATAGTGTAACTTTATCAATATAGTTAAGATTATTAGTCCTTATATTATTGATATAGTCAATAATAAATAATGTAAAGATTTTAAAAGAAAATGATTGCAATATTTTAAAATATGCTTATTATTTTTAATAATTGAATATATCCAATTGGAATTCTTCGGGTTGGGATATGATTGATTTATCATGACTATTTTCGAGTTAAGATTTTTGGCCCACCTTTGTACTGGATTAAAAAATTATTAATTTTACCTGGTCAAAAATAAGGTGAGTCAAGGGCATGTTACAGGTCGACCTACATCAAATCCTACCCCCAACGTGAAGCTTTAATGAATTGTTATTTGAAATGACCAAAATGCTCTTTATTTTATTTTGTTCAATCCTTAATTAGATTACCTTATTTGTTGAGTTTTTTTTAGTTATTTTTATGAATTTTATTACAAAAAATATTTTAAATATTAAATAAATATTTATTAAGATGTGTTTTGGAAGTGATAAAAATTTTTAAATGAAATGTTTTTAATATAAAAATTTTGAATTTAGAGAAAATGATATAATATACTAGGATTAATGATGGAGAGTTAAGAAAATAAAGTTAAAATAGATAAGTTAGTTATATAAATAGTTATTTAGAAATTATTAAAAAGTAAGGTAGTAGTATTGAAAAATGTGAAAATTGATTTAAAAATAAAGTAGTCATAAAAAATAAAAAGTTTTAGCTTAATATTTTTTCTTATTGCTAAACACATCCATAATTTGAAAAAAAAAATTCAATAAAACAAACGTGCCCTAAAAATATAAACTCATTTCAAGTTAAACAACTAAAGTCATCTGCTCTAAATAAAAAATTTAAAATTCAATAGGTGCAAATTTTAGAAACTTCACAGATCTATAAGCAAAGTTTTCAAAATTGTTATGAGTCCGATCGTAATTTTCTTTTCGAGCCAAGAAAAGATAGCAGACAAAAGGAACGGACCCACAACGATCCATGTCTATCTTCACACGCAAAACAAACCATAATTAAACATTCATCATGTTAAAAAATTCGGCCTCATTGTTTGCACAAGTTGAATTAAGAGATGTTTTAACGTGTATCTATTTTGGACTAACCGTCATAATGAAACTATGACTTTTTTAAATATCACAATGAGTGAATGAATGACTTAAAAGCTTCCATACGTACTACTGCTCACGTTGGTTCAAGTCCTGTCAAGTGGAGATTGAGTATTGCATTTTCCCATTGCTGTAGGGTTTGACAAATTGCCTCTCAGAATAGGTGTTTACAAAAATTCTTTTCATGTTGTGAGAGTTGTGAAGATAATGCTTTATTGCATTATTAATTGTCAAATTGTATAAATATCAATAAAAAAAGCTTTCACACATACTCAGACCTGGGTATTACCGTTATTGTTATTATTTTCTTGAATGTGTATATTAAGATAAAAAGTTTATGAAACATGTAATTTAAGGTGCAAATGGCAATATGTGCTATGAGACTAATGATATATTAAAATTTTTTGAAAACCATACTGAGTTATAAATTATTCTTATGAGTGGTTCTCGGTTTTTTTCGATTCAATCATTGTGAACTGGTAGTTGAATTGGGAAAATCAATAAACTATGGCATGAGCATTTAACAGTCCAGTAGTCCAACTGCTCGATTTGATTCGATTTTTAGAACATTGATATATTTGGGTGATAAGTATTTAAAAGAAAGAGCTTGCTAAAAGAAGTATTCAAACTAATATTAATAAAAATGTTTCCATGGTAATATCTTCATAGCTACTTTATTGGTAACATTATTAGATTTACACTTCAAGAACTAGGTTTAATACATTTATTTAAGTCGAATTGTAAATACAAGAAAAATTATTAATACAAACAAAATAAAAGAAAATTATCCATTTCAATTGTTAAGAAAATAATAGAGAGAAATGATTGTAAATATTGGTAATAATAAGAAAATATATTTGTCATAAATAAAATAATTATGTAAAAATGAAAAACAGTAATTTAAGCTTTAAAAAAGAAACATTGGAAACTAGAAATTCGGGAGACTTCTTCAAATATAACGGGGAATACCATTGAAGGGACCAACTTGATTATTTTGGAAGGCAGCGTATTGGCCCACTATTTTTATATTATCAACGTATTTCATTTATGTTCGAAGCAAATAATTGAAAATGTTGTATCACAATGCGGCTAGCTTATATATTCATCGGGGAGAGAAGCATTAAATCACGCGTTCTGGTGCCAAATGAAGTGAAATGAAAACAGGAAAAAACTATATTACATATGCAATGCAGTAATATTACTTACACTTGCCTGCTCCATTCAGTATTTGTTTTTAGTTATTACCTTGGATTATAATATAGATTATGCTCTGGCACTCCTGATGAAACTCCGCACACAGTAGGGGTGAGTCAGCTAGTATGGAATAATCCTCCAATGTAATTTTACCGTCTATTTTTTTCATTTTTAATATATTATTTTCTAATTCCAATATTTCTTTTTCATTGTAAGTACAATTCTGTTACAAATTTTAATCTTATCTTGATTGTATTCTCATCTCATTTAAATTCTGAATAGCCTAAAAATAAATAAAAATAAATTATTATTTTTTAAAGATGAAAAAAATTGTTTTGAAAAATAGAAGGTCATATTTCAGTATCATCTCATTTTAACTTTCAGCCACCGCTAAAATATCGTTGGTGGGGCTCGGATATGGTGAGCTGGTAACTGTAAGTTAGACAGCTACTGCTATTTTTATTTTTATTTTGCCATCGTAAAGTCAGGGGAAGCTACAGCATAAATACATTCCAGAATCTTTGACCCTTGAATCGGCTGTATAAACACATCATGAAGATTTTTTTCCCCCTCGATATCCTAAGATTGAATGGGATATTGTATTCTGAAATATTCTCTCTTCGGTGTCAATTCAGGGATGCAAGGGCCACTGCTATTAAAAAAAAAAAAAAAAAAAGTTATGCACGGGGCCACGGCCACCATCCTAGTCTGCCTCGACTCGCCAACCTGGACTTTGTGGGGATCGCCGAAATCCTGACAAAAATACTCCGTCGCGGAACGCCTTGCGCTGATCATAATCACAACAGGCGAGGCAAAATGCCTCCAGCAGTCCCGCTCTTATTCCGCGAGTCTGTCTGGAGATTGCGGGCCTGCATTTTTATTTGAATCCCAAAAGCCAACATTTAATCTCTCGCACTCCGGCGGAGAAAGTCTCTCATACACTGGCGGAGATACGCCGGGCTTTTCATCTCCTACGAATAAATAATCTGAAATCATCCGAAAAATTCCTTTGCAGCGTAGATGTGACACGAATTAGAACAGAGGGGAATCCGTGGGAGTCGTTGAGTTTCTAAACAATTTCTAAACAAGATAAAATAAAATAACCGATTTTTTCGGTACGTCATCCGAATTTCCTATTATTTTTATTCGGAATCCTTTTTTTTCTGTCTAAATTCAAACATTCGACCGTGCTAAATTCAATGTTAGGAAATCCCACAAAAATGTAGGGTTCGATTTAACCGACCATGGCGTCTCTTGACATACATATTTGCCGTACAGACGAGTGAGGCAGCTAGCGGCATATGAAGCTTCGTATCCCGCCCGAGCAGCGAATGAGACGGAAATGAGGAGAAATCCATTTTCTAACGAAAAAAGAACCCATAGTGGCATTTCGAAATTTCATAGCGTATGGGGACCTTTCACCGCCAGTTCAAAACGAGGCGACGAAAGAGTGCTTGTTATTCCAGGAAAACACGGGGACGTAAGCGAGGAGAAATCTATTATCTCAAATGTACCCCTCCTATATATGGGCAACCGCTTACAAATTTTCAGCCCAGCCTCCGTTCATTTCCCCCTCTCTCCCCTCTCTCCCCTCTCTCATTCGTTGAATTTCAGAGGAAGAACAAGAGAGAGAAAATCGAGAAGAAAAAGAGGAAACAAAAGGAAAGTAAAATCCTCGTCTTCCTCCTCCCACGAACTTCTTCTCCTGCATCGACTTCTAGGATTCTCATTCTAATAGATAGCAGATGGGCCAGCAATCTCTGATCTACAGCTTCGTCGCCAGAGGAACGGTGATCATCGCCGAATACACGGAATTCAGCGGCAATTTCACGAGCATCGCCTCTCAATGCCTCCAGAAGCTTCCGTCCACCAACAACAAGTTTACCTACAACTGCGATTCCCACACCTTTAATTACCTCGTCGAAGGAGGCTTCAGTGCGATTTTTCTCTTTCTTCTCCGTCGTTCTTATTATTATTTTTTCTGCGATTTTTGGCGGCTTTTGTGTAAGAACGGGTTGATTTAGGTCATTCTTCAAGCTGCATGGCTTTCTTGTTTTTGTTTTTCTGTGTCAGTCTGGGCATTGTTGTATCGGGAAATATGCCGGTGCTGTGGATCGTGTTTTTGTTTTTATTTTTTTTATGATCTTGATATTTGACTTTGGATTCGCCTACGTTTGGTAATCCATGTTTCGTTTCAGAAATTTCATGTGTTTCAATCTTCTAATGTTTGTTTGAATTGTTTTAGATCTACTCCGTTTAATTTGGCAGAGAAGATTGCTTTGATTTCTGAGGCGTTTGTTGGATTCCAGAAATTTCTATCTTGATCCGTTTTCTATTGCTCATACATTCTTTTCATGTCGTGATTTACCCAGTCTCACTGACATTTTTTTAAAATTTGTATTGTCGTGTGCCCTCAGCTTCCAACGTTTTCCAAGCGCGGATTTCGGCTTATTTATTGGATTTCCTTGTTGGCTTCTGATATTATGGTACTACAATGTGCTTGAGAGGGTCGGTTATGAATGGAATCGAGTTTCCATTGATTTACGTTGGCAATAATTTTATTTTATTGGTGGATCTGCGGTTACGTCTTGTAAAAGATGATATGATTAATATCTACTTAAGGGAATCATGGTTGTTATTTGATGTTCTACACTTGCATATGAGTGCCAATAAATGAAGCTACGATTATATTCTCTTTCTTTCATTGGAAACCTGATTGCAGTCTATTCGATGGCCTTCCTCTGTGCTCTAGTCGCTGTTTTGGTTTCATTTTCAAAATAAGCGGCTTATAACGGCTTTCAGGGATATTGATTTGGTTTTACCATCTGATTTGATAATGCTGTTGGTTTGGGTTGGATGATAGCACTTCGATAATGCCTGCTTTCACGAGTATTTAACAGTCTTTTTGTTCCCTTCTTGTCTTCGAAATCCACTCTATGAATTTGCTTTGTGACAACTTGTTCATCCTGTCAGTTGTCAATTACTTTTCTTTTTCTCTATTTTTCGGTTGTCAATTACTTCTTCATTTTCTCTATTTTTTTTTCTTTTCCTTGTTTTCCCGCATGCCTGGGGGATAATAATTGCAGTCTATAGCTTTCAAATAGCGTGGTATATTCTTAAGATTACATTCCTTGTGTTCTCTTGTGGAGTCTGTTAGGCCTTGTATGGTTTTTGTTTTCTATGATACAGATTACAGTTATATGATTTCTTAGCTTAGAAATCTGTGGTTGCTGTGATTCACATGCTCAAAACTTTTTATTTGTTAATCTGATAGCTAGATGCCATGAACTCTTTAAAGCTGGATGTTATGGCCAATCGGCTAATGCAGAACTTTTTCGGCTGATTCTACAGTCTATTTGTTGCCTACAGAGATGTTACTTTGTTGGTGGATGTTTCTTCAACTCATTTCACCTTTCACGTCCTCATTACCATAGAAGGGTTTGTAAGATGTTATAGTTTTTATATATGGTGTTTTGAATTGAACTCTCAACACATCGATTACTGCCTTGCTGGTGTTCTCATGTCCCAAAAAGTCTCAGGGGATTGAGTTTTGGTCAGGTTTGAGTTGAATACCTGTCAGGTAGTGAAAATTGGTTGGGCCACCAGTGGGGATGTTCACATGAAGGTTATGAGCTTATCCAAGGGTTGGCTATGAGGATCCTCTAGAGCAGTATCAAGTCCAGAGATTGGTCTATGTTGGAGCCCAAGAAACTGAGAGAACAATTGATGGGTCGTAAAAGTTCAACACCTTCAGTGTGTTGTTGGAAAATCTCCTTCATAGGTGATAGAGTTGATCTCTTGTTGCATCATCTGCAAACACTAGGGAAAAAGTTGCGGTTTGAATTCTTGAGGTTTTGGGAAGTCAAAATGGCAGACGGGTATGTTGAAAAGGAATGGCATAAATGTGGGATGGAGAAGGGTGTTAGACTGTTGTTCAGGAAGGCAGATAATCTGGGAATTTATTGCCCAGAAAGCTAAATCGTAGTTGGTTTTCACTCTTTTGTGGTGTTGAGCTTTTTGATCACATGGAGATCTTAAGAAGCATTCAGTTCCTCATATTTCTAGGTTGTCATCATAGTGGCTTCTTTATGCAATACTGTCCATGTTATTCCTTTTGTTGCAACATTTAGTAGAAATGCAGTGTCAGGACAATAATAGTAGACAAGATTGGGTGAAATATTTACTTGTGGACTTACGTTGTCTCATATGCACCTAATAGCGTAACCTAAGCGGTCCATTTTTTTTGGATGGTGCAGCGTACTGTGTAGTCGCAGTTGAGTCAGTTGGAAGACAAATTCCTATTGCTTTCCTGGAGCGAGTGAAAGATGATTTTGCTAAGAGATATGGAGGTGGAAAAGCAACAACTGCTGGGCCTAATGGCCTCAAAAAGGAGTTTGGGTAATTCTCCTTTGTCAAGCCTTGGAGTGGATTACAGTAGAGGATTGAAAACTAGACACAGTAGCTGAACAGTTAAACTGTTCTAAATGTTCCAGGCCAAAACTAAAGGAGCATATGCAGTACTGTGTGGACCATCCAGAGGAGATTAGTAAACTTGCAAAGGTCAAGGCTCAGGTTTCAGAAGTTAAGGGAGTGATGATGGAAAATATTGAGAAGGTGAACCTTCCATTCATTTTGCTTGCTTTTTATTCTTTGGATTCTTGTTGTTGTTTCAATCCCATCTTCTGTAAGTAGGTGTTCTTGTGCAGAGAATTCCAGCTGAGCTGATCTCTCCTGTTGCAGGTTCTTGACCGTGGTGAGAAAATTGAGCTACTGGTGGATAAAACAGAAAATCTGCGTTCACAGGTTGGTGGGATACCTACAAGCACAAATCAAAAAAGCTTGAAATTCAACTATATTTTGATTACGGCCCCAATATTGGTCATTTTGTGGCTCTGTCAAGCTTAAGGACATCTTCTCGACATATCTTCCTGAGAGAAGATAATGAAAGAGCTTTAAATGGCTGCAAAAGTAGGTATTTACAAAGTAAATGCCAGTGTAACGACACCTGTTCTCCTGGTCTTTTTTTTATATAAAAAAAATTTTTCTTTTAGGTCAGTAAGGTGGATGTATTTGTGTTTTGGTTGAAATTCTCTCACTTCCACATAGACCCTAGACCAACCTTACTAGATTTAGATTAGATTGAGATTGGTTATTTGCTTTGTTTTTAAAGAACTTCAAGCAGGAATTATCTTTGAAGTTCAAACCGGCCATCCAAACCCAAGCTTTCTCCCACCGCAAATAAAATCTATCTGAAGTTTCATGGTTGTGGCCAGACGTTTGTTCACTTGTTATACTGGTTGGCTGCTTGGTCACTTGTTACTGATTTGCCCGTGGATTGTGCATTGCTGCAGGCACAGGACTTCCGTCAACAGGGAACGAAGATGAGGAGGAAGATGTGGCTGCAGAACATGAAGCTAAAACTGATTGTTTTGGGGATTGTCATTGCTTTGATTCTCATTATAATCTTGTCCATTTGTCATGGTTTCCACTGTTGAAGTTAGGACAAGGCCTTCAATGGGACTTACTGTTTTAGGTATATATTGGCTTCTACTAGATTGGTTTCTAATATGCTCTGTTTTGCTGTTCTCTTTTGCGAAGGGTCTCCTCCATCCTCTTCCTTTCTATGCTTTTGTCCCGGGATAGGGGAATGTTTTGTATTTGATATGGTACTTGCCTGTATAGTTTGTCAGCACGAGTTCTTTCTCTGAGGATAAATTATTTCAATGATTCTTGGTGCTTGATGACTTTTTTTAATAAGTTGTTTTTGTTTTCTTGATTGATATCTACAACTCCTGAACCACCATAGGTGGGAAACAGCTCATGATGATGATAATTTATATCTACAGCTCCGTATGAAGTATGAACTATGAAGAGCATTCGCTAACATTTTTCTTTAAATAATTTAATATATAAATCGAGAGAGTTATATTTGCACGAATCTATGGTTGGCTTGGAAGCTGGTGCAGCTGCCCATTTTCAGTTTTGGTAAATGCCCATGGATTAGTGAAAGGTCAGGCTAAAAGGCTTAAGCTAATAAAACCATCGGGTTCCTCAATGCTGTCGTTATCCCTAAATAGCTTCCAGATGACCGAGAATGATACATTTATTTGAATGAACTCGGTTCTGCTCTAGCTATGACCCAGAATGAAGCATTTGTTTGAAAGAACTGGGTTCTGATCTAGCTATGCGAGTGAAGTAACAAGTAAAACACATTGATAGATATAACAAGAAGGGTTGTAATTAGGATGTTGACAATGAAGTTTCTTTATTCATCATGATGATAAAAGAGTAATGCAACATGCAGACCTTAAAGTTTCGAAAAAACAAGGGGCAATGAATTCTCCAAAATGGTAATGCACAAAATAAAATTGGTATTAAGATCATTTTGAAAACATGGCTAGCAACCAAACATCTGCATCGCCATCCGAATTCTGTTTGCAGCTGTAGGTGTATGTTCTTCATCATGTTTGGCTGTTTTCAAAAAGCAAACTTTTACAGAGCGATTTCCATATTGTCAATTAGCCTAACCTTTCCAAACCAGGCAGCTATGCAAAATACAACTGGGCTTCTTATTTCTTCCACTTCCTCGAGGCTTTCTTGATCCACAATCTGCAAATGTAATGACAAGATTGACAGTTTCCTTTAGTAAGAATTTATGGGCTACAGAAGCTGAAAAGACAAATAAAATCCTCTACAAGGGAAGAACAAAATAGTGAAAAAGTACAGCTACATCCACTGAAAGAACAGGTTCTCACAAGGGGCAACGCATGGGACCCAGAATGGCAATCCAAGAGATTTGGAAAATTAAATAGCTAAAATTGGGACTGGAGACCAAAACTTTATCTTTTAAGTGTACTATAAGGGGGTGTTTGGCAATAATGAAAAGTTTTCCCCTAAAACTTTTCAATCTAAAACTTTTCATTCTTTACAACTTTTCTATTTTTTAATTATTTTTTTACATCTTTCTATACAAATCACCCTACTTTTCAATCATTTCTACACAATCACCTATACAACTAATCTATCTATTTTAACTTTATTCTCTTTACTTTTCATCATTACCCTATTATATCACATCATTTTCTATTAATTTAACAACTTTTACACACAAAAAACTTTTTATTCAAAAGTTTTATCACTTTCCAAACACACCCTAAGTTTATCACCTCTATTTCAACCATTCCTGGTTACTCTACGGCCTTTTTGGGTCTTGATGACTGTCAGTGTTTTAATAGATATAGACTCTTTTGCTCTGATACTTGAATAAAAAGGTACGAAAATTGTTAAGGGATTTCAGGATTAAATGGGTGTTCCAAGAAACAAATTGAAGTTTTCAGATATCAGAATTGATCATTAGAATTAATTGCGGAATCTATAAACTATAGCTGGGCTCTGTAGAGTTTCCAATTACATGGTCCGTGACTGCCCAAGAAGTTCCAAGCAGGCTCCTAACAATTTCAAAATGCCTTTAGATAGGAAGAGAACTATCAGGAAACCAATTCCATGTGTAACAAGGTATCCAAACACCGGAAACCTGAATTTATTTATTTCGACAGGGTACCCAATCGAAAAGAAAAAAAAAAAAAAAAAGATGATGGAATAGAACAGGAATGAGATAAGGAGATTGTGTATTAGGAACTGGGAATAGAAAAATTGTATTGAAAATAAGAAAAGCTTTTGGCGAATGGGGAAAAAAAAATTCAGGAATGAAAAATTCTCATACTATCCCCGTCCAAATGAGGCCCTATGGATGGGCTATCTTCCATCCAAATAGACCAATAGAAAAGAATCAGGTATTTGTCATCATGGAACCTCACCTCGGCATAATCGATTTTACCACCAGCTTCCACTATTGCTTTGATTGCTAAATTTCTCAATTCCCTGCACGATGTTTGACCATTTTGCGCTGTAGATTTAGCATTTAACAGAGACTTGTTGATAGATAGAGCCTAGACAAAGCAAAAACCAGAATTATACAGGCACTAAGAAGGACTTCACAAAAAATTCTCAACAAGAGAGCAAACGAGTTCAGATTGGGAATATTAAATATGTAATTTACTCAACCCTCACATACAGATGAAGTCTATAGAAGGTGTGGGTAATATAATAATTAGCCAGTTCCCCAAGAAGATTCATGCAACACGGTAAAACAGTCATGAACTTGAGAGATCATCCATCGAACCAATGGCCTCAAAAACAAGAGGAGTGGAAAGAGGATATGAACCTAACATGAGCAGGCATCACTACAAATAACCAAATGGAATGAACCAAACCCACCCACCTGCACACATACACGCTTATGACAATTGCCCACCAGAACCTTGCGAAATATTTAAAATCCTTGCTTAGATGTCTCGGACTTGGGTGAAATCAAAACTGTCTGTGTAGTTTAAAAGACGGCATTGATTATGACGAAACAAAACTTATTCTTCCAAATTGCTTAAGGGAAAGGCAAAAGAAGGAAGGAATGGGCTGACCTTATCCCGCTCTGCAGGTGAGAGGTGTACATTGCGGGAACTCATGGCAAGGCCATCACTGTCGCGCAATATCTCTGAACCAATCACATCAATGCCAAAATCAAGATCACGCACCTGTGAATAGCAAAAAACCAATCAGTCCTGGTACAATTTACAAGATAAACCCACCTCATTAAGCACAAAAACCAGACGTTTACGCATGCATGAACCGGTTTCTCATTCAACATCCAAACATTTTGTGGATTTTAATTCAATCCGACAGTTAGGTCAGCAGCATTAGAGATGCAAATGCATTACCATCCTTTGAATGACGCGCCATTGCTGATAATCCTTCTTCCCGAAAACGGCGACATCAGGCTCCACTATATTGAACAGCTTGGCCACAACAGTAGCCACCCCTCTGAAGAACACAGGCCGGCTTTTCCCACACAACCCCTTCTCCAATCTCTCCACCCTGACCCAAGTCTCATGCCCCAATCCCCCACCAACCCCTTTCTCCTCCACGCAAGACGCCACCTTTCTCCCCCTCCCATCATCAGATTCCGCTTTCCCAAAAGACCCACTTGGATTTTCTCCATTCCTTCCTAACGAACACCCGCCTCCACCTCCACTTTCACCGCCAATACCATAGTCATATAGATTTTGGGGGTGGAAAACAGCGTCAACACCAGCTTCCCTGAGCTTACGAAGATCCCCCCGGAAATCTGATGGGTACGTTGCGAGGTCTTCGGAGGGAGAGAACTGGCCTGGATTGACGTAGACGGAGACGATGGTGACGTCCGCCCGCTTTTGGGCTTCTTGGATGAGAGAGAGATGGCCTTGGTGAAGGTAGCCCATGGTGGGCACTAGAGCAATAGTTTTGCCTTTTGATCTTTGGGACCTTGACCATGCTCTCATCAGCTTCCTGTCACTGATTGTTTCCGGCTCTTTCGCCATGAAAGAAGAGGAAAGAGACGGGATTTGGGTTCGAGGGTGATGGGTTGGCTTTCACAAGTTTCACGGAATCTAGAGATTGACGGCTCGATATATACCCACATCCATGAAGAAGAAAAGGCAAGACGGAAAGCACAAGAGGCTTCTTTCCTTGTTCCGCCAGTGGTGGGATGCGTGATTGACCGCGCACTGCGCAGAGCTTTCCATCGTTTAGTGGGCCAAGAATATGAAACCACCCAATTTGCACTTTTCACGTCTTCTGTACTGAATCGGAACCCATTATTTTTTAATTAGCAAAAGAAAAATCGGATTTAGCTTTCAATTTTATCAATTTACATCCATCAAAAATTTTTTTTTGTTAATTTACAACTGAGGGTGCAACTAACTCTGTCAGTTGGGTTTGATTTGGATAATGATCTACCTTATTATATTCTATTTGCAAAAAACATACTCTATACTACTTATTTGTTGGTTTGACTTCTAACGTATTTTATCCAACTCATAATCAGTTCATTTAATACTTGAATACAATATTTTTAAAAAATATTTCTATATTATTTTAAATAATATTCATTTACATTTTAAAATTACAAATATATATGTTATTGTTTACGTTATTATATAAAAATATAAAGTATAGACTGTCCAACCTAATCATTAAAACTATTGATATATTATAATTATAATTTACAAATTTATTTATAAAAGTCTTTTGGAAGTCAATGACGCATATATAATTGATCTAGTTTCTTATTTCATAATTTACAACTCCATAAAGCATAAGATTCATTTGGATTTGAATTTATTAAAGTGGGTGTGCACGCAATATGTCATAGACAAAACACAACACACACTTAATAATACATTATATATGCCTAATTAATTATTCATATAAGTACCTGTGCGGATCAGTTATGATTATTCAACGTATTTACCCTACTCGTACCGTATTTGAGTAAGTGAGCAATAATTTATACCTTACTTATATCCATGAGTAATATTTTATAATCTATCATACCCACGTTAGGGTTAGCTGGGTGGGTACCCATTGATACTCTATCTAAGTTGCACCCTTATTTACAACCTAGTTAACTTTTAAATCTAAAGGCAATAATTAATGTTGCCATTAATGAAATTCAGTTGAAAAAGTATTAACATCGATGAAAAAACTTTTAAAATCATTAGCATAAATAAAAATAATCTAGTTTTTCGTTCATACACATAAAAAATTAAGATAACTCACCAGGAACAAAACTAATTTCTAATTTAACTTTTATAGTCTCAAATTTTAAATTTAAATATCATATAGCATGTAATATTAAATTTAAAATCTTAGTGGGTTATGATTCAAAACAAAGGTTATCTTGAAGCATGTCCTAAAAGCAGTATTGTCAGAATTGGACTGGACCAGCTAGTCGGCTTAGGAATCGGTCTTCGCCCCAGTTCAATTAAACTCAATCTGGTCACTTCAATCAAACCGTTCGAACCAGACAAACTCTGGTCGAACCTGTAATCATGGACTAACCCGATTCAATCAATTCGAGAAAAAAAGTTGAAAAATAGAAATCGAAAATGCCTCTACTCTCAATTTTCAAATCTACGTCGCGGTCTCTCCTGAAACAAAAGAGCCTTAACTCCTTTCATTTTTGATTTTCTTCCCCATCCATGGCTAGTTGTGAGCTTGCAACAACAAGACTCCAAAGCCCTCACTGGCGTCATCTTCTTCGGCTTTCTCCTCTTTGTCGACTACTTTAGCCCTCATTGGCATTCAATTGCTGGGCTCACAACTCTAGCATTTGACTACTGCGTCCTCAGCTCTGACATTCAACTGCTGACTGACAGCTTCAATGGCAATTCATCTCCCTTTTCGGTGACCTCTTACGACATTCAACTGCTGCTGTTCGACATCCTTGTCCTTACTCTAGTGCCTTCAACTCCAACGCCGCTCGACATCCCCATTCCAGTGCCGCTCATGGTCCCTGCATTTCTCCCTCTCTGGCAGCTGCACAAGCATACACGCCCCTGCAATAGTATTTCCCATTTTCCCTCTTATTTTATTTATTTTAGTATTTTTACAAATATACCTGTAAAGTTTGACCAATACTGCATCTGTGTTGCTAAGTTTACTAAATTTTGTCACCAGTACCAGAGGTGCAGTGGTCGAGCATTTGGGCGTGAAGCCCATGCAGTCCTAGGTTCAAAACCTGTGACATACACAACATGCAAAACAATCGTCCCATGTGGCCGAACTAAGAACTGGAATCTAAAAAAAAAAAAAATTTACCAAAATTTCAATAAGATTTCATTAGATTTTTATAAAATTGCAAAAAAATTACCAAAATTACCAAAGTAAGGTTTCCATAAAATTGCAACTATATCCTTTTCATTAAGATGTCATTAGATTTTTATAAAAGATGACGACAATGCCCTTTAAGCTAAATCATATACTTTCAATTTTTGAAAATATTGTAAATATATTTGCAAAAAATCAAAATAATAATAAATGTAAAAATATATGAAACAATAAATTAGCAAATATATCTACAATATTTGAAAAATTACAAGTTTATCTCTTGCATTTGAGGACATTATCGTCATTTTACATAAAAAATTAATAACATTCAAATGGAAAGAACTTGGTTGCAATTTTATGTTAATATTGTTGGCATATTTGTAAATTCGGCAAACTTAGGGACACAAATGCAATGTTGATAAAATATTATAGGCATATTTGCAAAAATCCCTTGTTAATTAAAATATGCAACATCTGAAACTAAATTAATAATTGAAGTGTCAATTGCTTTTCTTTTCTCTTAATTTGGGATGTCCAAAGCGTTTTGTGGGCTCATTGTAATAACCTTTACGGTCCATTAGCATTCACAGAAAGAGATCATAACGTATGTTGTGTGGCTCCCAGTTGGTATAAGCATCATCTAAAACAAATATAAGTGTCATTAAGGTAGAAAGTTTGTTAGAGTAACAACATCTATAAATTTAATGACAAAGATAGATTACTGCATTGATTTTAGAGTTTATGAGTTATTTGCATGTGGTTTTATATTATTTTTTTGTTAGATATGTTTATAAAAGTGCAATCATAAACAAGCTAAAACAAATAAGGAGAATTTAAGTGCCAACTATCAAGATTCAAGGCTTATTATACATTTTAGGAACTTAGTCGATTTTTTTATAATTTTTTAAAATTTAACATGTTATCTTTGTGCTTATTTAATGAATTTTTCAAAAAAATTTATTATCTTTTCTGCGTGATTTATTGCGATGATTAGAGTCTAACATATAGATTTAGGAGTTATGAACACATAAATTTTCAATATATAATTAATTAAAAATAATTAAACATTTATGATGTCAAAATGTCAACGTCACCAGTTCAAACCAATTTGTTTAATCGGTTAAACCGATTCGAACTAAGCCAGTTTCTTTACCAATTCAGTTCTAACAACGCCCTCTAAAAAATTTTATTTCAAGGTTAAATGAAACCAAAATTTACCAAAGATATTTAACGTTATTTATTTTACTAGAATATATAATAATATATTATTAGAAAATTATTTATAATTATTAAATAATTTTAATGATGATATATCCTACCATAACATGATTTTACATTGTGAGATGCCTAAGACTCCAATCAAAATATCTTTACATTATAATTTAATATTAAAAAAGTATAATGGGTGGTAGCTTAGATCCAATTAAAATATTTATAAATCAAAAGATCAGTGGGGGCCAAATTGAAAACAATAGGATGTTTTTTGAATGATAACCCATAGTCAATTTTAAGAATTTCAAAAATGAAGAAGTGACATGCTACTAGGGTACTTACCGTGGTGGTAACTCATGTGGTAGGGTGCTGCCCAACATCAGTTCAAGTCTCCCTTCCATCATGTGGAGTAAGAGTTTTAAATTTTTTCCATTTGTGTAGAAGTATTTGTAAATTTTTCTTGTGTGGAGAGTGCTGTATAAAAGTTCTCTCCATAGTGTGAGAGTTATGATTGTGCTTCATTGTAATATGAGTTATTATTATGTATAAATATTCATAAAAAAAAGAAATGAAAAGTGGCACAAAACAAAGTTGTCGACTTGGCAATGCTGATTTTAAATTATTATAAATGTCACTGATATTTAAAAATCCAAAAAAATCCAAAAGTTTTCAAAAATGATAAAATTTGATACACAAATTAAATACACTTATATTAACATTTTGATAACAAGTGTTTCAAAAAATTAAAAATTGGTAAAATACACCTGAGTGTATTGAATCTCAGATTCAATGCACCTAGGTGCATACAATGACCTCCCGGTCTTATAAAAAAAAAAAGAGCTCTTGGCGGTGCTTCGGACTTACCATCATCATGTGTGAATCTCTTAAAATATTTTGGAACAACTTAAGTGCACTTAGCCTCCATGCACCTAAGTGTATTTAACCATTTAAAAAAAATTAAACAACTGTTAATCTAAGTGTATTTAATGTGTACATCAAGTTTTACCATTTTTAGAGATTTTTAGATTTTTTTGTATTTTTTAAAATCAGTGGCATTTTCATAATTCCATTAATTTTTTAAAATCTAAAAAATATTTACAAATATGCAAAAATAGTAAAACTTGATTCATGCATTAAATACATTCAGATTAACCGTTGTACTAAAAAAATTTAAAAATAAAAAATAATTATATACACTCGGGCGACTCAAATATTTTCTACCATAAGGGTATAAAAGTGTTGATATATGATAACACTTTTGAATCAAAATTAGTTATTTTAGGTATGTTTGTTTTTTTTTTAAACTTTTCGCACTAAGGATATGTCTGGAGATTCTAAGGAGACTCTATAAGGACGTGATCCCAAAAAAGTTAATCTAATTCGCAAGGGTATCCTTGTAAATCCTGTTTGCGACTTTTGCAAGCACCAGCAGGAAGATTTGACACACCTATTCTTTGATTGCCATCGAATCAATGAGGAATGCAGACAAATTGTTCGGACAGATGGATTTGGATGTCCAAAAAATGTGGTCGAATGCGTCATTAGAAGATTGACTAGCGTGCAGAATGAAGAAATGCGGAGCTCATTTGTCTTGTTTTGCTAGAGGATATGGTTTCTCCGAAATCAAATGAGGGAATATGGGGGGACTCCAAACCTGGTAGGGACGGTTGAGTGGGGAGGGAATTACAGAGACCGATTCATTAATGCGTATTGTCTACTGAGTTTTGGCATTGCCTATAACAATTTTCGGCCTCGATGGATCCCGCCCAAACAGGGCCACCTCAAAATTAATATGGACGGGAGCAAGAATGGGTAGGGACAAATGTGTGAGTATCGAGGCATTATTAAGGGACTGTGATGATAAATTTATGGCGGAGAGGGATTCGTTGACCCTCTAATCATTGAAGCAATGGCTTTTTATTCGGCATACAATGAGCTGAGAAAATGAACATCAACAATGTTGAACTGGGAAGTGATTCTCTCTTTTTAGTCAGCTTCCTTCATGATAACAAACTCATCTTATCATGGGTGCGTTTGGTTAGATGTTAAACTTTTTGATGAAAACTTTTCAGAGCCGAAGTTGTAAGTTGATAAAAAATGATGTGATATGATATGGGTAATAATGAGGTGTAAAGAAAATAAAGTTAAAATAGATAAGGTAGTTGTATGGGTATTTGTATAGAAATGATTGAAAAGTATGGTTGTTTATATAGGAAAATGCAAAAAAATAATTAAAAAATAAGATAGTTATGGAGAGTGAAAAGTTTTCATTGATATATTTTGTGTATAACCAAACACACCCCATATGTGAATATTGTTGTCAAGGATATCCGAAGGAATGCACAAAACTTCCAATCGATTTATTTTCTTCATGTGTTACGTGCAGGTAATTACGCAGCTCATTTTTGGCTACCTTTTACTTCTTTTGTGGTCAGCAATTCGAAATTCTGGTAGGGAAATCCTCCTGATTTCATTGTAAATCATGTATTTTTGAACAAGTTTTAATGTTATAGTAGTTTCCTTTAAAAAAAATATGTTCAGAAAGTGATAAAACTTTTAGATAAAACATTTTTTGTGTAAAAGTTTTTAAAATAAAAAACAATATAATATAATAGGAGTAATGATAAAAAATAAAAAGAATAAAATTAAAATAAATTAGTTGTGTGAGTAATTGTATAAAAATGATTGAAAAGTAAGATAATTTTATATGAAGATATGAAGAAATAATTAAAAAAAGATTAATTGTGGAGAATAAAAAATTTTAAATTAAAAAAATTTAAGGGGTGTTTGTTAATAATTAAAACCTTTAAGCCCAAGTGTTTTCAATTTAAAACTTTTAACTCTTTATAACTATTATATTTTTTAATTATTTCTCTACTTATTCATATATAACTATTATACTTTTCAATTATTTGTACACTACTACTGTGGCGCCCCGAACAGAGGCGTCCACATATTCCTTACTCTAGGATCTTGTCGATTGGTAAGTGTGAATCAGGATTGTTGCCCTGATCACGCGGTGGGTACTTAATTGAATTTCGTCCAATTTTTTTATTTCTTTTTTTTTCATCACATAAACATATACTCATCATCATTTATAATGGACTCATCCATATTATCATAAATCATCAATTTCTCATATTATTCATCACTTCATAATTTCATACAATCTATGTCCTTTCTCATCATATCACATTAGGGAATCTGTTCATATAAAAATCTACTAACCTTTATAGATTCTTTTTTTTTCCTTTAGCAACTCATGCCCTTCCTCTCTTGGCTTTCCCTACACTTGTCTAAGGTTGGGAAAACAAAACATGAGTCGAAACTCAATAAGCAAGCATTTTTCATTTTAGATACATTCCTCTCCATTCGATAGAAGACACTTATCAAGTGATCAACTACCAACGGAATAGAAACCTTTTCGTAAACCATT